>CM057006.1:10649954-11282454 GCA_029891345.1 Dryococelus australis | reverse complement strand
TACTAACACTTTTGTAAGTTGAAAAATTTGCACACATTTCCGTAAAACTCCTAAAACCAAAGGTAATGAACTCACATTCGATGTTATCCCTACCAAAATGCTTATCAATAAACATTATAAATAATATAAAAAATTATCCTAGTGAAGTAGCAATTAAGTAAATACTGAAAGGCAAGATGTACACAAGCTATCTCAGAATCATTCGCAACATACACAAAAGTTACTTTGTACTCAACTATTTGCACTGTGCTGCCTTCTCTAATGCATCAATATCACAACTGAGCGCTATACATTACAACTCTCTGGATTTATTATCACAGCAGAAAATGTCCTTTCTTTAAAATAAAAGTAATGCCACTATTTCCTTCTCATACTGTATATCTGAGCATGAATCACTCCATAGTAATGCAACACTGTTAGGAATACTTATGTAAATGAATGAGATTAAAGTTTAGGTTGTCCATAGTTTTACCACCCGATTCTGAGTGTTCATACGCACCTTATGTGTTGCAGCTTTGGAAATACCTGTCGCACATTATCTAATGTGGTAAGGTTTTATGCTTAATTAAATAATATAAAAACATACTATGCACACAGATGATTTGCTTCAGCCTTAACAGATTCTTTGTATAACAACCAAGTACAATAAATATTAGACTAATACTGTTGTGTGAGATGGAACAACCCACGTGGAGAGGTTCACAGCTGCAAGATGCTGGTGCTTTCTGTGCGACATTCACACCCGCATCCCGTGGGACACACAGTCTCTGCTTCGAACCACGCCATCATGTGCGTCGTGTGCCCCCCATGGCCACACACAAGGCAGTAGTTGGATGAACCTGGACCCAACAAAACTGTGTTCAAGTGCGGAAACAGCTTGGTGAAACCCTCGCAAGATACTTATGAAAGGACTGAAAAATTAAAGAAAAGTCAAACCATTCTTATTCATAGAGCCGTAAGAAAATTACACGAGAACCCTTTTTTACACTTTCCTGCAATTTACACATCTTTTTTGGTCTCATTTACTGGTTTTACAGCATAAATTTCCCTCATTTTGTACTTTCCTGCATTCTACAACACTTTTTCCTGGTACTTTGGAAAGTGTAAAATCAGTCAGGGCATCATCTTAAACAAGTTGTTAACATCATTTTACAGTACTGTACATTAGTAACGGTTGTACAAGAAATTAAACTACAAATAGCTTCGAGTTGTTGGAATTCGGGTAAATAGGTACTATCATAGTTAAAGTTCACTGCAATCTTAGAAATCTTCCAATAACAACATCTGTTGCACAGCAACAAGTTGTCTAGTCTAGCCACCACCTTGCTAATTACGAAGGTGGTTGCATTGGCGCTGCCGAAGGCCATCAACACCACTTCTGCTCCTCCTCTCTAAAGAATATACGCAGCAGACCAGACTCTTGCAAAAGACTCTAGAATTGTGGGTTCAGCAGTTTATAAGGCAGTTCAAAATCCCGGGCGAGCTTGTCTCTGCTACAGCAAATTTGCGTAGATTGGTTTTGGCACGCAAACAGTCACACTGAAAACATGCCAAAGTCACAATTGAATGAAAATTCACCATACCCACCCATAACTATATGTCTCTCAGCGAACAAGCGTGTACCCACATACGAACCAATATATACAGTGACCTGTCGTTGGGCAAGGGGACGGACGATTATGACTGTACCAAGCAGAAATACTAATTTTGATATTCTTACACATGGCCAGAGTGATGTCATTAGATGTTGGTTCACGAAACATGAAACTGACACAGAATTACAGAACACTCATTAGCAGAACTTATTTTATTATCACATCTTTTTTTGTCATGGCAAATTTTTGATGCACATTGTTCCATCTGGCATCATATTACCATACTGACATAGCAATCACGAGCCAGACACCTAAAACCAGTAATAGAGAGTTCATAATTAAGCACTTTTGAAATCAACCCTTGAAAAATTTCCACTGCTCCTACAGGCATATGCAGTGGATTCTCTATCAATCATCTCTCAGGGGAGAGAGAAAAATTTCAATACTGTAGACTTTCAATGCATGTGGTCTTGAAATGCAGATAAATGAAAAATAGGAACACAGAAATGTTCCATGGATGCAGACTTTCAGTCTACTAGAGTTCAATACATAGACGTTCCATTGGATTTGAATGTGAATATTGAAATGATTTTTCTCACCTTCTGCTTTTTCAATGCATATAAGTACAGGACTATCAAATTTTGAAAATCTGTATTTACTTTTTTAATAATTCTACAGGTTCACTTGACACATGCATGAATAGTAATAAGGCCCATGGCAATGATAATTTTACAAACTGTAGAAGAATACTCAACTGCATACAAGCAGTGGTCTGAATAGTGCTCAGTTTACTATGAACAGCTTATACTAACCATTGCATACTACCCTTTCCCTTCACCATGTCCGAGGTACATGTGACACTGGGTCTGAGCCCTGCACACACTCTTATTCCCTGAAAATAAGGATCCCTTTCTGCCCACAGCGCAACGCTGAGGTTTGTGTACTAAGCTCACCTCGAACAGAGATATTGCATATGGCACACTGGAGTATGAGCCTCTTGCAGATGTAACAGCTGGCCCCACGTACCGGCTTGCTACAGTGCTGGCACTCGGAGCAGAACTCCACCCCTCTGTGTGGCTCTGGGGCTGTCGACAAGTACTTCTGAACCTGGGACAACACACATTCATTCTACACATGCACATAGCCATTCAATAAGTAGCAGATATTTTTCAACACTGTACATAAAATATTCTTTACGTACAATTAGCTATGAACAGCAAAAAGTTACATTGAATTTTCACTGTACTTTATTGTTTTACTGTACTGTTGTATATATCCATATACTCTATCATGTGTGTGGTTGAACTACACTGTGCACAGCGCACATGTATACATTATCTTGCAAGTAGTTTGGCAGCATTTCCAGGATGAGCAGTGAATACCAAGATGGCAAGGTGGTAAGTTCATGTGTGATGAATGTCCATCATTATCCTTCTCTTTAGTATGTTTATCAATCAAAATCTTGAAACATTTTGGTCCTCCGTGGTCGGGTGGTCGGATTTCATATCCACAGATTGTGATGCATTACTGTGATAAACTTTAGTTAGTTTTTTCGTGTGCAGCGTAAATGTAAAGTGTACCATGTGTGTGAAGTGACCGTGCCACCACTCTAAATCCACTATTGGAAATCAAGCATCCTTGGATAAAATGAAGGATTTTTTCGCCTCTCTACATTACTGTGATGAAATATTCAGTTTTGGTGATATTTTTCGTCGAAGACGTAAGGTTTGGTTTTTCCACTGTGTCTCGTTCATTGATACTTTTTGCCACATGGGTGAGTAATTATATGCCTGTGTCTTGTTTCTTTCTTGTGTTTTGAGTATTTTCGCAAGTATGTTTATGTTGCATCACACACGCCAACATAACCTATTAGCTCACTGGGTATTTTGCCGATCACGTGTATTATATTTGTTTCGTTAAGTTTGGCAGTTAGTTTTTTTGAGGTTGTAATTCTAACCATGGAGTTTTAAGATATTTATGCTTAAGTTCAAGCTCCAAGAAAATAAGCGTAAACACATAATTGATACGGTACAAGCACTGATTAAGGCCCCTGAAGTCATGCTGAATGTTGTTCACAAAGTGAATGCATTTGGTTCGCAACTCGATGCTGTTGAAGGTGCATTAATACACACTGTCCAACTAACTTTTGCAAACGGACCCCTTGGAGGATTTGGACGAAAATGTGTTTACCATAAAGCACAAGTTCTTGTTTGCCCAGTTGTCCAAAACAAAATGTCTCACCACCTCATTTCTGTCCTCTCATGTTGTAAAACCTCCTTCCACATCTTCTCTTGCTGCCCCATCTGCAAATGTATGTCCGCCAAACATTAATTAGCCATAATTTCCAGGTCAGTGGGACGAATGGCCCATGTACCAGGCAACAATTAATGACAATCGTGGATTAGCCGATATTGAGAAATTCCAGTATTTGTTGGGATACCTCAAGCGAGAAGCTTTACAGATAGTAAACAATCTACCGATTACAACTGAAAACTACACAGTAGCTTGGGAACTTCTCATATCCCAGTAATAGAAAATCAGGAAACTCACTACCCTATAAATAAACAGAATTATGGACCTGCCTGCTGTCAACTAAGCAAATCTTCTATCAGTCAAACAGTTTGTCAACACCTTCAATGAGAACGCTCGTACTCTGGAAAGCTTAGGCCATGATATCACAAACAATAATCCTGTTCTGGTCACAGTTTTGATGCACAAGTTGGATATGTGTATGCTCACACAGTTCGAAAACTCACATACAGGCACCACTGACACAATTCTGAAGGTTTTTGAACTGGTAGATTTTGTTCGATCTAGACTATTAAAAATGGATTGTGCTCTTGATGTAGGAAATAAGATTAGTGCAAATAACACGTCTCACAAACCATTGCTGACGAAGTCAAGTCGTACAATCTCACAACAAAAGTCAGTATTTATTACCAGTTCAGAACCTAAATCAAGATATTGTGCAGTGTGTCAGCATACCGCCCATTCTGTGCACAAGTGTCCTGAATTCATTGATGCTTCACCTACAGACAGACAACAAATAGCTCCTAACAAATTTTTTTTGTTTCAATTCCTTGGGACAACCCATACACTAGCAGCATGTCTCTTTACTGGCATCCGTCATCAGTGTCACCAAAAGAATCATGCTATGCTCCACACAGCTTCCAGGTGAAGTGTTCGCAGATGTTTTGGCTTGGGAACGCATATCACTGTGTTATTGTCTATAGCCTTGGTGAAGGTTTACGATGCGGACAATAATCCTCATGTCATGTGGTGTTTACTGGACAGTGCAGTGCAAGCATTGTTTATCTCTAAAGCATCTGCGTAAGTCCTCTCATTGTCCTTACACAAAGCCGGTGAAAGGGTCGTGGGCCTGTGTCATGTTGCTCTCAGCCTGAAGGGGAAAATAACCTGTCAGATTGAGTCATCAATGGAACCTCAGTGCACCTTTTCTCACTCTCTCTTTGTTGTGATGCATGATGTATTTTGCTCCCAGAAGTTGACTGTGACACGCCTCTAACTCTGTGCTCCTAGCTTGTACTGTCCACCAGAATCTACAGAAAACTATCATGTCAATGCCCTCCCCAAAGTCAAGTTATTCTACTTTACCTTGCCCGCTAACTGATGGGCGCACTGCAGAAGGAAGCAGGCCAATTACAGAAGGGTCACGGCTTACTCTAGCACCCTGAGCTTGGAGATTTGCACACCAGGCGTCGAGCAACAGGAACGATATGCATCCATGGTCCATGCATGTGACATCACAAACTCCACCCCTAAGAGGAAGGGCCAACCCCCCTCCCTCCTGCACCTCTCGGAGTGCCTAAGAACGTTGGAGATTACTATAAAAGGCAGACCCTACCAGGCCTCCAGAGTTGCTTGGGGTGGCTCAACGGAGTCACTCGTTTCTCCTAGGCTGTGAAGGCCAGAGACAACACTGTGGCGGTGATAAGAGTCTTGCTATGCCCTCTTTGACTGTGAAGGCCGAGGGCATCCTGACTAAGGAATGGACGTCCTGCACCCGCAGTAATGCTAGCTAACCACATCCGCGACACTGCCATTTCTCCAGATGCCATCAGCACCAGATGGACGTCACTTCTCAAGCGCCTCCAGTCGTCTCCACAATGAACATCTCATCACCTCGTCATAAACCCTGTACTGTCCAGGTAACCTAAGGTCATGACGACATGGTCTCTTCAAGACACCCCCTTAAGGCCCTAGCCCGGCCAACTCGACCTTTCGAGTAAATAACCCTGTGTGCTACACAACAAGGTCCCTTCTGGACACCCCTACAAAGAAAGGATAGGATCCTTGGGCATGAATCATAATTTAACTAAGTTTTTATTTTATTATAATTCACAAACTTAACGTAACATAATCACGTAGCCTTCACCTGACTTGCAGATATTTTCATTATAATTAACTCCTGCAGTTAATTGTATTAAGTACTTCATAAGAAGTGAAGTATTCCATGGTAAAGTCAGTTACTGTAATTATTTGCTGTATTAAAATACGCATGTGTATTAAACTCACCAAACCATTGAATATATAAATACTTTTTAATCCTAGCTATAATCAACTTTGTGTCATTATTGACTTGAAAGACAAGCCACAAATTAAATTCTTGACTTATTTTTTGTGTGTACGTGAAGCCGTGAAGCGTACGCCGGCCACGTGCAAACAGCCAAATGGCAAGTACAAGTAACACCGAGCGGTATTCCGAGTTCGGCCAAGTAATGCTCAGGGTACTGCAGTGGCTAATCTTTGGGGGAGCCCTTCACTAGGAACTCAATACACCTTAGTACTGAGGCTGCTCGCATGATCTGCTGTATAACCCTTCAGGCTAGTGAGCGGCCAGAAGAGGTTAAGTGGCAAGACACATTGAGTCTAGTTGTACACCTGGACGTACACTATAGGACCGCTATCGAAAGCTGGCTTCACGGCACGTGCACACATTTGTTTGACATTTTGTTTTTATACCAGAGTTAATTTCAGTAGCTCGGCCTCATGCCGAAGAATTATAAAAGTGGCAAGAAGAACCATCTTAAACAGAACATGAGACTCCTTGAGGAGATACACCGTAATTCAATTTTTGAGTCACAAGACACTAATGCACTATTTTCTCTACCTACAAGAACTCCCGGCAGACTGCCGTTTGAATATCTAATTATACTACACAGTGGCACAGCCATATTAGGAATAGAACCTTCAGTATTCTCAACTGAATATACAGCCATCCCTCCACGTCCTTCCTACATCTCGCCAAGCAGTACGAGTACCACTCCGTAGCAGCCAGAGTCGGCCGCTGTTCCTCAGCCGTTTTATAGCACAATTCTGAGGTAAAGAAAAATGGTTTTCAGTTCAAGGCAAGATGTCCTATGCTTTGTAATTGTTGTAACCCAAAAAGCTTGGTCAAAACACTTTAAATAAAGAACATCTATTCAACATTTACACAGCCTACAACTAGAAGATGTACCTGTGCTCTGGCATCCAACAAGTTCCAGCAATACAGAATTTCTGCATAAGCTTTTTTGTAAGCATCATACAAAATAGTATTCCTGTCATCCAGCATCCTGTAAAATATTAGATAAAATTGTAAGTCACAGATATTTACATTTTTTAACAGTATATCTGTTTAGTAAACCAAAAAATGATACGCAGTAATACCAAAATGTTGTACATCTACTGTACAGATTGGGATAGATTATACAAGCCTGGAGGAATGTACTTATAACTAACAAATATAAAGATTTTTTTTTAAGTTCACACACACAAAAGACATACACTAAGAAGTGTGTACACATGCAAGCGCACCCACAGGTGCATACACACACATGTGCATGCATGCATGCATGCACACACACGTGCGTGCATGCATAGAAAAATGCAGTTACCATTATAACATTAAATTCAATACTGGTAATAAACACCAAGAAGCTAATTAAGAGAGAAGGATAAACTTTATTCCTTTTATTACCTGAGACTTGTGGTAGACGAGGAATTGGGAATGCTGTTAATGTAATACATTATTAGCATAGAATGGAACAGAAAACCAATTTTGAAAAAATCAGTACACATGCAGCAGTACATGGCAATGAACCTACAACTTCTCAAATGAGGAAGAGGCATGCCAAACATTCTTGGTGATGTAAAGAGTAGAAAGGAAATCTGTGTGAACATATTTTAACATTTTTTTACAAACTTGCCTTCTGCATCCCACCCAATATTTAACTTCCAAGTAAAATCAACTCCCAATTATCTAGTATATTAGATAATCCAATTTGGAGCCTAACTAGAACAGAAGCTATTTATTTCTACAGTTGTGTCATTACTGCTGGGATCAAGTTTATGTAGTCTAATATCCCTGACAGCTAGTGGAATAGTAAGCTATGCTCTAACAAAGTAATTTAGGGTATTTTTTAAAAATCAAAACGTTGGGTTATGCTTTTTTATTAAAGACCAGGAGTACATTAGGTCAGTTATGCAATTGTTTTATTTTTTTCCAGTTGCAGGATATTTAGTTTTGTTTTGACAGTGTAGCATTTGAATATAGACAGTGTTTTGGATTTTATTTTGTTTTCTTTGTTTTTCCTTTTTTTTATGCATGAGTCGACTTTAATGCCAAATGGCTGAAGTCAGGTTTGGCTCGACTCGACTAAGTGATAGCCAACCAAACAATTTTTAAAACATTTCAACAGTTACCTAAGCACTACGGAGAACACATCCTACCTTACATGTTTCCCACATTCAGAGTCATTAAAGTCCCTGTGCTCGACAATGCTAGAAGAGAACTTCAGGTCATCGAGAGAATCCGACCAAGAGTTGGATCTGTTCTGCTTGAGTGTGGGATGACTCCAGCCTTCCAGGCTGGTGTCCACTTGATGGATTGTGTGGTATGGTGATCCACCTGGCTGGAATACCACACAAGCAATGTAATACATATGCATCAATTGCAACCACACCATAATGACATTTCCCTTCACAGGATGGCCATGGGTAACTTGGTAGGTAAGTAGGTAGCACTTAAGGGGGTAGCATCCACTCCATCTTGAATTTATGGCCAGACATCAAAAATCAAAGCTAGACATGACATACAGGACAACTTAATGATGAATATTTTGAAATTTGTATGGTTTCAAATATACCTGTAATTTTTCACATGTTGGTTTAACATTACTAAATAGTTAAATATTTGACTAGTTACAGATGTAAAACCAACCATGTAAGAAAAATAAGTTGTATTTCAAAACAACTGTCATGATGATTACTATGCATTGACTAGCTTGAGCTTGGTTTCTAAATATTGACTCCAAGATAACAAGGCTACTTCACCCTTCCTGGTCATTAGACATGCCGCAAGTTGTTCAGAGAAGGGAAGCAGGAACGGTGGAAGGAATTGGCCAGTTGCCTGCCTGTAGTAAGCATTCGTCTGGAGTGGCCAAACCAGGTTTCGAACCCAGAAGATTCTCAGAGAGAGAGAGTTGAGTGGTTTACCACTGCGCCCCCTTGCTGGGTTTGTCACTTGGTCAAAGAGTAAAAAAAGAAGTTGATGTGTAGAATGACACATTTCAGCGTGACTGCGGCCACAAAACACAGCTGTATGCTGGCATCCACTGACTATGCATGGCCTCTTACAATACCCCAGCATTACTCCAATCATTCAGGGAACCCTGGTCTGCCAGGATATAAAACAACCAGCCGAAAAATTTCAATTACTGCAGAAATATTCTGTTTCTCATCTTGGTAACAGATGTAAATTAAAGATGGTGACATTTTCCACCTACTAAAACAGATACTAACACATAAGCTTGTCGCCTTGTCACTTGCCCTTAGTGGGATTTGCTACTGGAGGTACTTATTCCCCTGGACGACAAGCCGTGCTTGTAGTTTGAACGGGGTATTTTTCCTGGTGCCTGAGTTTTTGGTTTTGGCCACATCAATAAATGTGCATTGAGTTTCGGGTGGCATGCAGGTAATTGATGGGCAAGTGGGTGCCCTGGTTGGAACGTAAGCTGGTGTGACGTTAAGAGCCCTGACTACTGGTAACATTAGCTGGCTGGACGAAGATAGATGTCTTGTTTGGCGGCGTAGGTAGCAGCAGAGATACTGCGTGTGGTACGTACCAGAGGAGGTTAGAAGTGGAGCTTGCTGAGCTGGTGGTTGACTCTCTTTGACGTGCAGCCTCCTCTTTCTTCCAGGAGTATACCTGGTTGTCAACTGGGCTACTTTCCCTTGGTACTCCAGCCTGAGCTAACCCTAGCTTGGCGGCTTTGCCCTGCCCAGCCCTATAATGAGGCATAAGATGGTGGGGGTAACCAATTAGGTTGATAGTGGGTAGCCACTGCCTAATGGAATGAGAGATGCAGAGGTCAGGTCAAGTGGTAAGCCTGTACTACTAGTCTTCAGCCCAGAGACTTGGTGTGCGGAACATCGTGATCTGACTAAAGTTCCAAGCTTGAGGTTACAGTAGACTGCAAAGGGCGTCCACTCCCGTGGTTCCCTGGAGCGCAGAATGTCGCAGTCTGACCCAGGTGTCACGAAGAGCAGGACATCTGTTAGGAGTTGGGCTATCATTTCGAAGCAAGTAACCTGGTGCGCGGAAGGTAGCGGTCTGACCCAGGCACTTACTGGAAGGTCTGCAGTCCGAGACAACTGCTCTAATGAGACCCAGGAAGGCAAGTTTCCTAAGCTGCACTTCGAGACAGCTATCAATAGGAGAGAAAAGGAGCAAGGTATCAGCTGGTGGCTAACCCTAGAAGAGTCTTACTAGGACAGGTGACGAACCGGAAAGAGAAAGTACAAGGTGTAAGAATACATAGTGCTGGAGCGACAACTTGACCAAGTTTGATTTATGCCTGTTTTATTGATTACACAGTTAAAACACACATAAACCAGTCTGTACCCTGACTGAGGCCTGAAGGGCTGGTTCTAAGTTGCCAACTGGTATAGTTACCTATGTCTTGGGAGACACGGCTGTGTGTGTGTGGGGGGGGGGGGGGGGCAACCCCAAGACTGCAGTACTCACACTCGTGATAGCTGAGAGTAAGCTACAAGGTAGCTGGAAGCACAGGGGCTTCGGTATGCTGACAAGCGGCTAGGCAGCGTCGTGCAGAGCAGAGCTCTCGACAGAACAGCATTAAGACTGCAGTGACTTGAAAAATTTGACGCTTGCCGCTTTATCATACTACTATATATGATTACGGCTCATCTCGCACCACGTCAGTATTTCTACTAAACCCACGTGAGAGTCAAACCCTGCCAACCTGTACACGAACAGTGAGGTCCACCACAATCCTGGACGGCGCCCGAACACGTGGTTGAGAAGGTTGCGCAAGCCAGCGGACACATCACCCTGCCCTCCCCTGCGCTTAGAGCCTACAAGCTGTCAGCCACCTTAAGGCACGGCCGAGTACCCCCAAACATTCACGAAGCTGCGAGATGATCAGAGGGTTGCTAGCCCCACTCCAGCATCGCGTTAGAGGGACATCACACGCCCACAACACTGCCCGCTGTCACACCTGTCCTTCGGACTATATGAGTCAGTGTGCAGCAGGGCTAGTGAGTTATGCTTTCAGATCTTTGAGCTCGCTCCACCACTTCTAGTGATGGGACCTCCGACGACCTCCAAGTCTTCAGCAGCCTACCAGAGGCTGCTTCCATTGTCGACAACAGTTTTCAGCAGCCACCAGCAGCTACTACCATTGCCAACACCAGAAGCTTCAGTGATGTCAATAGTTACCACTTACCAGAAGCGTCAACGACTTCAGTCTTAAACACCAACATTCCCTGTTACTAGAGCAGCCGACATTTAACTCCTTTGTCTCATCTAGACTTTCCATAATTAGTTAGCAATGTTCAGTATTTCTATTAGCAGTCAACTAGTTTTACTTCCCGCTTAGCATAGAACCAGGTTACCTACACCTGTTCAGTGTAGGTTACTTCCAGCATACCGTTTGCTTGGTAGGAGATAGCACATGTCACTGTGTTTATTACGATATTAATATATTAATAAACACAGCTTTGTTCTTTTAGCCGCAAGTATTATTTATAGAGTAACTTTTACTACGTCTGCTAGGAACAATACACATTGTGCACTAAAGACAGAGACCTGGTATTTTAAGATGAACTAGACTATGACTGGGGATCCCCTTCTGGAATCCACCAGTCCCATACATACACCATTCGGTGGCCACCTGTTCTAGACCTCTGGGGATAAAACAGTGGCTCACAACCACTAGAAACTCCTCCAACCAGGGAGAGACAATACACTTGGGTTGTATCCCTCCCGGAGCACCTAGGTGCTGGCGGTGGTATTTGCTTGAGTGTTAATGCCTGGCCTTGGTTGCGATACCACACCCAATAGTAGCAGGAAGGCGGCCCATACGGCTCAACGCTTCTGGTCTACCTGCCGGTGGCGGGGGGCCTACTGGAGCACCGAGCTCGTTCTGGCAGCTACTACTGGCAGTACACTAACATAGGGAACTGTTTCACGTCTGTAGTGCATGACTCGTATCATTCAGCGGCAGACCACGCTCTATGCCTTTAAAGGTGAGGCACGGCTCACGGAGAGTAGAGCAAAGGACAGCTCACCTTGCTGCCAAGCAGCAGTCTGTATTGACTCCTCCGACGTTGGACAGAAAGGCAGAATGGGACCATGCTGCCTTGGTTACACTTATGGAGAAACTGACCACTCCCGTATTCCGATACATCGCCTTTCCACCGCACGTCTGTACCCATCACGATTACCACCCCGTACTGCAGGGTCTTATAGGAGGTACTGAGGTAAGGTACAGGATCACCAACCACAGGTCCTAGAGGGAAGAAGGAGCCGCCTGGAATCTGCGGTACCAAGTTGGCAGACACGGTATCTACAACCCTCAGCCAGCAGACGACCCCAGCTGTGCCAGTCACCGACCAGCAGCAATACGACAACCAGACGAAGCAAAGACACGTAAGCCAGGTAAACCAGACACCTCCCGCCAACTACCTACACGTAAACCCACAGTGAAAAGAAGGTAGTTATCAACAACTTTGCACCAACCCTCAAACCAACACACCCAATTAAAGTCATGAGCCATAAACGCTCATTGGATTAGAAAATCCCTATCATCGCGCACTTGGTATAGCGCAGTCAAAGCCACGATGACCGTGCCACATATTCAGTAACCCGGGCACACGTCAAAGTCTGTAGTTCTTTGGGCAGCATGACGTTCTGCGAAGGAGAGACATGAAGTCTGGTGGCTCTCAAGCAGAGTAACACCGGGCAAGTGGACTGGCACGAGATGGCCTCGAACTGAGCATTGTGGGTCCTATTTATACTCGGCTCAAAGGGCAAGCACGGGGGTTGCGGGTTGTGGAGAGAGAGAGCGAGAGAGAGACGCAAAGGAGAGAAGAGAGTAACTGAGAGCGGCAGAGACTTCCCCTCACACACCAGGCGCTGGAGGGGTAAGTGGAAATGAGATGCAAAGCGAGTTGTAGCACAGAAGACGGCAACGGCCGAGCAAATCACCCCGGACTGGAAGGCACCCTGTGGCAAGGCTAGATGAGTGAATGACTTCGCTCATGGAGTGTCTAGCTGTGCATATGTATTTGGCATGTAAGAGTTTAGAAAATAATAAGGTTACTTGACAAAGATACCAATGTCAATGCATAGAAAATGAACGCACTAAAAGTTTATTAAATAATTTGAATATATTTTGGTGGAAACATTTGTTACAGTTACATACTGACAATTAATTTTTTATATTCAGCACTGAATGTGAAAAACACAAGCAATTAAAAATTTTCAGGCATATGTTACGTTAAGCTCACACATCTGCTGTTACTGTGTCACTAATATTGTGTTACATGCTGAGAGTGATACTATAATTATGCAGACTAGGGTTCCCTACATTCGTCTATATTTACTTATTTTATATAAAGATACCGTTTAATGTACATAAAAAGCTACACACTTATGAATGATTTTATTAGGCCTTAACAAACAGAGTACTTTGATAGTAATGAAAAAGCAGAATGGGTCAAATTTTTATCAAAACAAATTTGTGCTAGAAAATTTTTTTCCAGTAAATATTGTTTCATGATTTATTCTCGAATATATTGTATTATAAATCATTTCAAAATGTATTATTTAAATAATTAAAATATAACTGTGCCAAACATCATAATTTAATTTACTATATACCAATGAAACTGCAGTAACCACTACATTCCAACATTTTTATGTAAACATGATATAATTAATTTTTATTTCATCACATTATAGCAAAACAAATTACTGTACTAAAAAAAATTTTATGCACACAACATGCCAGAATACAAATACAAGCAATGCGAAGGCAAGGTTTTTGCACAATATCTAACAAACCAGAATTACCGCTACACTTGTAAAAATCAACATCGTTAAAAACCATTTGTTTGTAAGTGCTCAGGCAGGATCTATGTCTATCAAGGACTTGCTTTAACAAGCTTACAACAGTTAACACTAGACCCAGCCACCAGCAAATGACTTTTAGAAACGTGTTCACTAGGTTTTGATAAAACACGACATGCTATGTTGACAAAATGTTACATGTTGAACTTCACAGACATTCACAATCACTCACAACAAAACACAATAGGTACGTAAAAACAGATTGTTATCTTCAAAAATATTTCATAAACATTTACACCTTCAGTTAAACCGTTCAATAGAACACAAACATTAAAGAAACAGTACATGGTACATATGCTAACGGTACATGCTGAAACAAAAAGTGAATTTGTGAGTGATACTCGTAATAATATAACACAACATAAGTTGTTTACTTTACTGTTAAGTATTTACACATTTTGGAGAGACTTCCCTTCACCCACAACCTTCAATTAAAATTACACATAATAGAAACTGAACCGCTAAGAGCACGAATGCAGGATATAGTTAGAAGATTTGAATAATTATAGACATTACAGAAATACCATATACGAAATAAAAGGTGGAGTCAATAAAATGTCAGGATAAGTAATTGACCATAATCAAATAAAAATAAAGGATCCTTACAAAAATGTTGAAATATGAAGAAATCGGACAAGAGATCAAATTTGTTAATATCTAGTTTTTTGTTTACACCTCTACAAAATCATGAAAACAAAACCAAACGCACATCTTTAACAAACACATGACGGTGGAAAATACAAGAATAATAGGAATCAGGTCAGGAGCCCAGCGTACCAAAGACTAATTTTTAAAAAATGTATATTTTAGTGATAATAACTGAGAACACCAAGCACACAGTTGTACGAGGATAAATCAATAAACAAGGTTGCCACAGAGGATCAATATGTAAGGTTCTTATGTGACAGGCAGACAGGTTTGTACATATTTACTACACACTGACGCAGCATGTGCCAATAGTATGGCTGAGGTATCCCAAGTTGTTGATCAGATGATAACTTTCAACATGGTCTCACTGGAAATTCCCTGGACACATGCATCTTCCATCAACATCCACAGACAGTGGCAGCGGTTTATGACGAACAAGGAATAAAGAGTGAAACTTTGCGGAAAGTTTGTCGAGGAAATAATATTGATATGTTATGGAAGAGCATCATTATGGCATATCAGTCACTTTAACCACTACCATATAAATGTAGCCAGGACTGACAAACTAAATTAGGAAAACTGATGGGCAGTAAAAGGCGTCACCGGCTACGGAAACTTTTCATGTGGCATCACTCACCACATCATCCATGACAAACTCTACTATTGCACGAAGCGTACATACTGATACGAAAAACTTGTTTACCACAACACAACAACAATGTTCATTTTTTCTCTTGGGTAACACATCTGCTGCAATTTGATAGGGCAATATAAGACATGTTTTTAAACTAAATGTAGAAATTCAAACTACGGCATTTATGGACTAATATGAACAATATATTCTAGTAGTAAAATGATTGGAAAATTCCTCTAGAATTTTAAAATTGAAATCAAAGTTGGAAAAACAGCACCAGGAGTCTGCAATTAAACATACCTGCATGCACAACGGGCTGCATATCTTGAAGGCAAGCAAAACATGCGTGTCATGTGGCGATCACCTGAACATAGACCTTCAATTTAAACAGCTGCTCGAGAGATTGTCGTGCAAATCCTACATCACTATTACTGCTGTGTGTGTGGCATTGGGAATAAAATGCAATCAATTCTGGCAGCTTTTACTACTCAATTACTAATCTCTCATTGTTCGTGTAGTTTGACAGACGTGTACTAACAAGCATCCACTAGCGGTGCTCACATACCTCGAGTTTATTGTGTCCTATGTGCAGTTGCTCTCCGCATGGTGCTGTGCACGCAGGTACGTACAGCTGCAGACTCCCTACGTTGTTGCCTAACTTCAAATTAAATTTAAAAATACTAGATAACCTTTCCAAAAATGTTGTTACTGGGATTTTTTTGTTTATATTAGCCTATAGATGCACTACTAAAGAGACAACTTGGTTGGCGGCAATTTCAGCATTAAAGTTTACAAGCTACTGTGTAAGATACTTGGAACTCCAAGATCCATATTTCTACAGAGAGGAAATCTGCAAGCTTTTGTCATGCTAGGATTGGTGTATAAATCATATTGGGGACTACTTTATGTAAACAAGTGGTAATAAGGGAGCCATTCACCACTGTACATACATGTTATTTTTGTACAATTGACAACTACATACACCCCAT
Source organism: Dryococelus australis (assembly GCA_029891345.1). Taxonomy (NCBI): domain Eukaryota; kingdom Metazoa; phylum Arthropoda; class Insecta; order Phasmatodea; family Phasmatidae; genus Dryococelus; species Dryococelus australis. The sequence goes on along the minus strand of CM057006.1, from coordinate 11,266,152 downwards.
AGCACAACAGGAAACCTTACTTAGGTAGTATTTACAACCACCTGTTATGTCCGTCCGTCCATCCATCATGTAACCAACAGCCAATCCGTGGCATGGATTAATTCTATCCATCTGTCCATTAAAACCTTGGAAATCTTTAACTTTTGACAGATGGACGGATTAAATTACAGTCTTATAAAATTGTACGTTTTGTTACCTGTTTGCCCAGAATTATTTAGAAGGCTGTGCAGCATTTCGTTTTGCCCTTCCTTTTGTTCTCATATATTTATTTATGTAACTGTGCAATGCAAGGACATTAAATTTGTCCTGAAGTTTTATTGATGATTACATTTGGAAACACGAGTTCCTTCTGTCCAGTAATAAAAGTAATAAAATCATGCTGTATATGTTATTTTAAAAATTTTTTTATCATAAATTAATTTCCATTATATAAGTGTATCCACATTTTGGGTACTTATAAACACAATACCACTAATCATTTTCACTTTTGTTTTAATGGAGAATTCTTTTCCAATTTCTAAACAGTGCTTTTGAGTTTACAGCAACGAACTGATGGACGTGCAAAAACGTATTGTAAATTGCTCGGCTAGGAGACGGAGGGACGGATAGACGAATGTGACATGCTATTGTAAACCCTCCTTTATTGATCCACCTTCATACCATCAGGAAAAGGTAGGTAACATTCACAAGAGAAAGGATTAAATGTTTTAAGAACTTGACGCATGACGTCCTCTCTAATACAATAAACTACTGCTAATCATCAGTCAACTACACCCCTGGCAGCTTGTCCGTGAGTCACGTCGCTGGCACAGAAATCTGCAAGACTGTATTACCTACCGAACCGGGACAGGCATCCCAATGATAATTATTATTTCGCCCGATGTGCCACCGAGACAATGCAAGAGGTCCGTGGCAAGTACAGCAGTGCGCCGCTCGATGCCGCCACAGACTAGATACATAGATTCAGGCGCTCTTCATTACACCGCCTGCTTGGAGTATCTAGATGCCGGGCTCACACCTGCTGTGCCTCCTCTCCAAATGCACTATGACAGTAGAGGAAGGGATGGCTGAGTAGTATAAAAGGGCCGGCCGACAAGCCTCCAGATTGCTAGTTCTTCTCAGTACTCGATCACTTCCTGAGCTCTAACCGCCCCAGTTACTGGTGCCGAGGTTCTAACCTCTCCTAAGCTTCATCGCTCTCCTTGCGGAATCTCCAGCGGAATCCTAAGGAAGACCCAGCAGCCATCAAGAAGTTACAATTAGACACGTTCGGTCCCTTACGGACAGTCATCTAAGAGTAGATCTCGCCTTGAGGAAACACGGATTAAGTAACTGACTAATCCACCCAGATTTGCACAGGGTGCCTACCCCTGTTTAACGATAGGGTGTTTAAACTTCCGTATACTCCATGGGGAAATTAGGAGTTAGTACCTCTGCCATCAGTGTATATTTCACTTCGATAAATAAACACCATTCTTACCAGTCATCTTAGCTTTCACTCCAAGTTCTTTCCTGTGTCACATTGGGGCTGCAGGACTTGGCAGGAGACCAGGTTTTGATACTGCCGAACGCACACTGCACAACAGAACAAATACATCCTTGGAAGGCCACCCGTTCTTATATGTCATAGGAGGAACGGTAGAGCCACGACATTAGGTACGCTCCTGGTGAATTGGACTTGCCGGCCAGGTGCCCAACTCTCATCGCTCCCCTACTGGTGCCGAGAGGGCTGCAGTCTGGTGCAGAGAAGTCTACTCCCACGGGACACCCGCACATTGTTAAACACAGATACGTCAACTGCCCAACTCCTGCTGCTCTGATCTAAACCTTGTGCCGTACCCCCACAGGGATGGAGTTGAGAGATGGGCCAGAAAGGCTAGGGCAATTGCTAAGCGTGCCCAAGGGAGTACGTATCCTTCCTAGCGGGTCCGGGTTACTCAGTCCATGGGAACAACCTGCTCTTCAATGACGCCTTAGCACACCAGTTCCAGACATCATTCCCGCTGGATTGTTCGAGCCACCCACCAGGATCATGGAGGGATACCATCCTGTAATGCTGGAGACACACTCTGGCATCAGACAGCCAGACGCGACTCGTCTAACATCGCCCAAGTTACCTAGGGGCGGGGCAGTCTGACAGCCGGGACTGTCATGCGTCAAACTTGAATCGAGTCCCATCTTTTGATACACATAGACATCAAATAACGTTCACAATTATAATTTTTACTAGCTGTTTCCGCGACTTCATTCATGTGGACTTTAATATTTTTTTACATATGTTTAAAATATAAATTTCGCTTTACTTAGGTTTTATGGAATTATTAAAACACAGCCCATCACTTCGCTAAGGTTTTTTGTTTAAATTAGAAATACATACCTATATAATTGGTTTGAAAGATTGTTACTTTATTATCGGAAATAGTTTTATCATAGCATTAGTGTTAGTAGTTTGATAACATATTATTTTATTATATTTTTCAAAAAACTAAAGTATCTTTTTCTATGATGCGTATTATATCAAAGACTATTAAAAAAACTATTGCAGTTTCAACAATGTTTTCTGACAATAAATCTTTTTAAAAAAAATAAGAGATATGAAACATAAGGGTATTATATGAAAAAATTAATTTACTTCAAAGCCATTTGAGATATAGAGATGAAATAAAGAGCAGATAAAAAAAAAAAAAAATTAACTCTATGATATATAAAATTTTTTAATCAAAATTGATTCAGCCATTTTGAAGCCTATTCTGGACAGACCGACAGGTAGGCGGACGGACAGGACAGGATGGGACAGGACAGACAGACCAGACAAACAGACAGGATGGACAGACAGGACAGAATGGAGTTACAGACACGTGGTATTTACTGATGTACCAGACCCAACTTCCTCTCACTACTCACGTAGCATCTATGTATCCCAAGGAAAGGTATAGCTCAGCACGTTATTCAAGAGTGTGCACAGGATTGCTCCAGCCTAGAGGGTGATCCTAGCATTGTTTCCAAGTGACCGCGGAACACGTCAGCCTCCCTGAAGCACCTGCTAGACAGTATGTCACCAAGCTTTCCGAAGATGGCAGACCGCAAGAGTAGTTCTCCCACCCCACTCGCTCCAGGCGGATGTCACATCTCCCACTCCAGCCCACGCATGGGCAGGCTGAGCGCACAATATGAAGCAATGCGTGGCCGAAGATGCCAGTTATCTTCTCCAGTAGCTCGCCTCAGCTCTTCTGTGCTGAGGCTCTCTACTGCACCTTAGATCCTCATGGTCCTCTCCAAGAACTCCAAGAGATCTTCAGCAGCCACCAGAGGCCGCCACCACCACAACCAGAAGCTCCAGAGACTTCCCTCAACAGCTATCAGGAGTTCCAGTGGCTCCTACCACCAGCACGCAGCAGCCCCAGAGGCTGCCGTCAATGGCTACCACATACTCCAAAGGTTCTGCAGCATCTACCACCAGCTCTTCAACAGTAAGCCTGCAGACATCACTACCACACTCTCCGATGTTGTTCCTCCTGGTTAGACAACTGCCAATAATTTCTGGTAGTAGCAACTACACCCATTGCCCTATTTTGTTCTTAAAGTCTCTTTGAGACATCCCGAGTTAGAATAGCTGCAGGTCTCCTCCACCTGTTTTACGACACGTTACTTCCGACCACGTTTTGCTTGGTAGGAAATAGTAGGCATCACCATGCTTATTACTACGTAATAAATATGTACTGTTCCTATCTGAGTGTTGTTCATTCAAGAGGTGTATTTTTTACTCGCACTACATGTCGACAAGCAGCCAGCCTGCCTAGCGCAGAACCCAGCATTTCAGCAGTCGACAGCAGCAATAAGACATCAGGGCTTGGAGCCAGCACTAGTGGTAACCAACCACCCCTGCAGTCAGAGAAACAAGTCACAAGTCAGGTGGGCAACATAAGGAAGCCTGACTGAGTAAGTACGGTGTGCTCGCAGTCCCAGACTTTGTGTCAAGCCAGAGGCCAACTCACATAAACCAAGGCCCCAGTATTCCAACAGTAATCTGTAACCTTGATCCAGCATGCCTGACCTAACGCAACCAAAACCACATGGACCATGTCTCAGATCAGGCTATAGAAAGTGACACGCAACACTTAGATATTGGTATCAATTTTGAAATAGAGAAACACTTCGCTGTTCCCCGCAACTTTGTTCGCGTGGACTTTAGTATTTGATTACATATGTTTAAAATATAAATTTTACTTCCCTTAAGTTTTATGGAGTTATTAAAATACAGCCTACCATCGCTTTGCTCAGGTTTTATGAAATTATTGAAATACATACCTATATAATTGGTTTGATAGATTGTTACTTTACTATCGGAAATAGTTTTATCATCACATTAGTGTTAGTTGTTTTATAATATGTTATTTTACTATGTTTTTTCCAAAAATAATGTATCTTTTTTTATGATGCATATTATATCAATGATTATTTAAAAACTATTGCTGTTTCAACAATGTTTTTTGACAATAATCCTTTTGCAAAAAAATCAGATATGAAACACAAAGAAAATTATATGAAACAATTAATTTACTTCATAACCATTTGAGATATTGAGATCAAATAAAGAGCAGATTTTAAATATAAATAAATTCTATGGTATCTGAAAATTTTATCAAAATCGATTCAGCCGTTTCGGAGCCTATTCTGGACAAAAAAAAAAGTTATTTATGCTTTAACATTGTTTAGCATATTACGATATTGGTATCAATTTTGAAATAACAGCCAGACACTTCAATTTTATTTATTAGTATAGATTTACAGATTGCTTGTGGAGCTGGCTTAAAGTTCAGGACCCACTGTGCTACAATTACAGTACATGGTTCTGTGTGTTGTGCATAATTTAGTATTGGTCCAAATAAACTAGAGACTTACAAATAATGAACCCTGTACTGTACTTATTTTAAAATTGTAAGCGTACACTTTCATAAATATGTATTTTCTATTTAGAACTAGGATTCTAATATTATTAAAGCAATCCAAGCAATCACATTCAATGTTCTGCTGAACCAAGATTGGTTTCCTGAACTTCTAAATGTACATGGTTCAAATCCCAATGTAGAGTCTATTTTCCACTATGTGAACATTTGTTTCTATTGATGCAGTCTATTTTCCACTATGTGAACATTTGTTTCTATTGATGCAGCATCACCATGATTTAAATACAAAACATGTTCACAATGTTTTAACATGACATTTTGAAAGTAATAACAACTAGAAATGCTAATAGGAGTGTTGGCCAAAATGTTTTAAGCAATTTATAAAGACACTTTTTGTATGTACCAAAAGTTGCTACATTTTGTGCTATCCTTTATAGAACCAATGGTATAAGATGATAAGGTTGAATTATCATACCTACTGTTACATAATAATCTGCCAACTGAAATCCCATCTTAATTTTATACTCAATATGATATGCAAGCTTTACATTTTCCTGTTTATAATAATTTATAAATTCATCAAGGCTACAAAACATAAATTAATTTGGCAAATTTTTAAATGAATCAAAAAGGAAATGTTTAAATGGAATTCGAAACCCACATGGTCTTTGATGTTTCCATTGTAAAGTTTGAAATTACAATACCATTTAATGCTGCAGCTGCCCCTGTTTTCATATGCAATTAAATTTTTACCCTCTACCCACAAGTTACAAATGGACCTTAAAAAATGAAAATAAAGTGTAGACTACTTGTTTGTCACTTTGAGCTAACATGCCTTTCACAGCGAAACAAGCAATAATACTTGTTCTATTATGTTTCAAAATTTCTATGGAATAACATTCATGTGGCTCAAAAAAAAAATTATACACATGCCTTGAAGACTTTTCCAAACTTTAAAGCTAATATGTTCTAGTTAGAGCAAGTGTTGAACATTCTAAAAACCACCTTAATTAGTACTGCACCATTACATAATGAAAATTACAGACTTAATCATGTACAATTATTTAATGGAATCAAATTGTAATATAAGTCTCAATCAAAATAATTTCATGACCAACTGCGTACCAAATTGGTGCTCAAATATTCCGTCGTACTGGGTTGTGGATATGTCTGTAAAATTACTGGTTTGGCCTTCCTATACTATTATACTGTTGTTGAGTGAATAGTCACAAAGAGTCCAAAATTACACCATCAGTTACAATGTGATGCATGATGCATTAAGTGCCTAGAGAAAGCGCATTCAAAACAACTGAATTTGCCCTATCTGAAATTCTGCAAACTACACGGGCAAGTCAACTACTACTACCAACAGTATTTGAACACAGGACATGTGGGAACTACCAACATTGACAAAGCCTCAACACACCTCTGGCCCCGTGCTCCTTTCTTATACCGTTAATCCGACTCTACAAGAAGCAGTCACGTCATCGCCCCTTCCTAAAAGAAACGCCATTCTACTTCGCTGCACCCACTAGAGAGACAGCGCCGCTGTAAGGAAGTAGACCAATCAGCACAGAGTCACTGCCTCCTCGAGAGCCTCTCGACCTGAGATTTCAACACCACGCGGCCAGTGACAGGAAAGCTAAGGATCCTTGGCTCATGCATGTGACATCACAAGCTCCACCCCTAAGAGGCGAGATAAACTCCCCCGCACCCTTCTTAACACCTATGGTCGGAAGGAATCAGTATAAAAGGACCCCCAACCAGGCCTCAGGAGTTTTCTCATCGTCCTACAGGTTGTGAAGTCCGGGAACGACACCTGCAGCGGCACTCTGTCTTGCTACATCCTTGGCTGTGAAGGCTGGGGTATCCTGACAAGGGCTGAACGCTCTCAACTGAGCAGATATCCAGCCTGTGGTTACGAGAATGCCACCACCACGGAGGATGTTGTCATCCGAGGGCCAGCACTTCTCCAGCGCCTCCAGTACGCTGAGTTGTCATCACCGTCAGAGGCTCCATCACATCATCACCACCTTCCTAATGCACTATCTCAGCATGTAAACCAAAGACACGATGATGTAGTCGCCTTAAGACAACCCTGTAAGGCCCTAGTCTGGCCACGACTTTACCAGTTGGGTAAAGAACCTCATTTATACTCCACTACTAGGTCCCTTCTGTACAAACCCTAATTATGGGTAGGATCCCTTGGGCTAATTTGAGTTTAGATAATTTTTGTTATTTAAATACATATTTATGAAAATATAAAAGTGTTATGAACGTAATACATAATCAGGTTGACTTCTCCTGAATTGTATTTAACATCCGCAGTTATTTGATTTCGCAGTGATATTTATATTGAATTTATTTCACATAATAAATTTGCTTTCACTTCACTGTATTGTACTTCTTTTAAATAACGTGAACGTAATAAATATCATATATAACCATTTAAACTATAGGGTCTTCTCAATTCTGTTCAAAATAACCTGATTACCCCCAAGTGTCTTGAGAATCAGTTGAATCTAATTATTGGGTATGGAAGGTAACGCCGGCTTCACGAACCAGCCATAAAACAACACCCCCTACGTTTTGTACTGGCTTTCTGTCCAAGTGGGATTAATTCCCCTGGGTATGATCACTGCAACGTTAGCGTCGCAATATTTGAAGGCCACCACAACCACTTGTACACATATCATATATGATAGAACATTCAAATTAAAATTACTTATTGGGGTTCCAATCCCCAAGTCCCCATTCAATAAATTCGCCACCAAACTCTCCACACACGATATCACCTGGCCGCGTGGGAAGTGACCCACTATCGAGCTAAGCCAGGGACTTGTGTGCAACCCCCTGGTGATTTCAAGGATGAGTAGTCTGTTATTTGGTGTACCTTAGTGTTTACACACGTGTAGGCAACAGAGGTTTTGAAGCCTCAAGTTTCAGTCCCAGCTGGTGCAGTATTCCGCCAATACTATGGATACAAGGAGAAGTCTTCCCTTGTATCAGGTGGCTTAAAACGCTTCAAGTGTTACTCATCATGAAAAAATCACCTTCTGTGTCACAGCACAGTTATAATGGAACAGTGATCATTACAATACAATATGTACACGTGAACCATAATACTTCATTAATTTATGAACAAAATAAAAAAATACTGCTTTGTAGGATACAATAATTATGATACCTGGCATTTGATGTAATTTACTAAACTTAAAAGTGGAAGAAAGTGCGTGCATGTGTACGCAAGCATGTGAAATAACAAAACCAATGGTAAATATAATTGGTTCAAAAATAATTTACGTTCTCACTCCACCCCCTCTTTGGCCAAAGACCACAAACATGTGAACTAACAAAACCGAAGTTAAATGTATGAAATTGGTACAAAAATAACTTATGTTCCCCACCCCCAGCCAAAGACCAAATACCACAGACTTTGGCCAAAGAACACCGACTTTGGCCGTAGATAAAATAACACAACTCCCCTTCAAGTAACATCTAATGCAAATTTAAAGATTAGATATTACAATTCCTAGCATTGAGTAAAAAAATTCACAACTAGGGCTGTGCAAATATTCTGTATACTGAATTGAAAACAAAAAAATTGCAACCTTCATTTTCATTTTGGTAGGAAATATGATTGCCGAAAGATTTAACATAACGAAAATCTTTGATTTAAATTAATATTCAGGTGTTTAATATACAACCATTTACTAAAGCAGTAAAAATTTTTTTTTTCCACAAATAATTACTTTATAACTAAAATAACTACATAAAATGCAAACTTAAACATAGATAAAAACTTCTGTGGTAAATACTCCTTATCATCAATTTTTTTGGTTAGGTTGTTGCAACAAATTTGTCATAATGAATAACTTCCTAAAATTTTAAACTTTAATGTGAAGCACCATGAGTGACGAAGTCTTGCTTCAAATTTAACACGCATGTTAACTCGTCTACTTCAAGAAATTGTGTGTGTACTCCATTTTCCTGCCAGCCCGAAGAACTTAATTCCTGTCCTCGTTTATGATGTTATAAACTGTGAAAATATATGTCACTATATCTTGTAATTATTATGTGAAATATCTTTGAACTGCTTTAAAACAATAATACTCGCAATATGGACTGCTATAAACAACGCATGACGCCTAGTGAATTGGGCTGAGCGAGTAGGTTTTGAACACTGTGGTGAAAAATAAACTTCTCCTAAATTGCGAATTGCAATACTCTCCTCCCTCCTGAATACTAATTAACTCCAATCTCTGAAATTCCTTCTTAACTCTGGCTTCCAATACTCAACTAAACTCCACATCAATCTCTGCCTTACTGTAAAGGAGGTAAGGGGTGTACAGGAAGGTACTCACGATGGTGGCTGAATGAGAAGTAACATTTATGAAAATATTTATCTTTACTATAACAATTCTACGTAACAGAACACAATACATGTACGTTACTGGACAACAATAGGATTACGATTACATTTACAAACAATAAGAATACTATTACCTTAATTAATTATACTGAACAGAAGTTATAAAAGACTCACAATATATTTGCAGCTAGTTCCTTAACTTTGCCGCAATTACTTTACAAAGGGGAAGAGGATGATGGCTCGTAGCAGGAATGGCTCCCTACCGCAAACGCAATTATGCTCGCCCGAAATATCAGAAGTTCTGGTAGGCCTCAGAGCTCACTGGGCCTAAGGCCATCTGCTTTGTCTTCAGCCTTCAATCTCTCACAAGTATATTGCTTCAAGTCAAAGTGCCGTCGGGGGGGGGGGGGGGGCAGTACGGGGATGCTTTTATAGCTGGGCCAAGTAGGGCAAGTTTGCGACACCACTGCGCTCGGCCATCAGCTATATCCCGCATGACCTAAAGTGGTGTAACAATGCCAGGTTATCGCTACAGACTGCCATATAGCGAAATTTGTTAAAATTGAATTTGCCCGTTACTTCCCTGCATGCACGTTTGTATGAAACTCAAGTTGACTCGTCCGCCTTCAAGCAGACAGACCACTCACATCTAACCTCAACCAGGTGCAAGGCTATACTGGCTCACGGCGCTCAGCGCTCACGAGACCATCACGCGCTCCCTTGTGGCAGCATGTGGAACTATGCGTACGTCTGGCATGTTCCATAAACTCCAAGTCTCTGGGTTGAAGACTAGTAGTACAGGCCTACCACTTGACCTGACCTCTGCATCTCTCATTCCATTGGGCAGTGGCTACCCACTATCTACCTAATTGGTTACCCCCACCATCTTATGCCTCATTATAGGGCAGGGCTGGGCAGGGCAAAGCCGCCAAGCTAGGGTTAGCTCAGGCTGGAGTACCAAGGGAAAGTAGCCCAGTTGACAACCAGGTATACTCCTGGAAGAAAGAGGAGGCTGCACGTCAAAGAGAGTCGACCACCAGCTCAGCAAGCTCCACTTCTAACCTCCTCTGGTACGTACCACACGCAGTATCTCTGCTGCTACCTATGCCGCCAAACAAGACATCTATCTTCGTCCAGCCAGCTAATGTTACCAGTAGTCAGGGCTCTTAACGTCACACCAGCTTACGTTCCAAACAGGGCACCCTATTATAGCGAGGATTGAACCTGGAACTGCGACATCTCACTATAACAGGACTCTACTGTATTTCAGTTTCACGAATGTTTATAACATATATTTTTATTTTGTTTCCGTTTTGTGAGACTATACGTGTCTTTCACACGACCCTAAAATTTCACACGACTATAAAATTTTTGTAAGACTATGTAAGAAGAATAATAATTTTGAATGTCGAAAATTGTGTAAAAATTTTCATTTTATACGTCAGTAAATAGAAGAAAATAATATTGGCTGGGAGTTTAGCATTCAGTCCTCTTGAAGTACAGTCTGTCATCTGTATCAATATAAACTCAGTCTTATGAGTTGAAAAGAAAAGAAACTAAGTCAGGACCAAGCTAATATGGCTCTGTTTAAAAAAATTCTTTGAAAAATGTTAAATTGTTAAAAAACCTGATATAATTCTTTCAGGCATAATATCTCAGGTTACTTGCAATTACTTTCTTAAACTGTAACACATGTAACTATCATAGCTTTTACAGAATTAGGTCGTTAAAGAACTTACCATCTTGCAGCATATTACATGTACAGTATTGTATGTAGGTTATGTCAACTGAAATATTTTATACAATCTAAGTCCACATCATATAAAAAATATAAAGTTTAAAAACCATGCTTGTGCTTCAGTGGGGAAAAAATAAAAAAGAGAGAGACTAAAAAATAAGAAATCTTAGCAGTACATGTATAAAATGTAAAAACATACATGCTTAAAAGCTCTAACTACCATCCACAACTGTACATCTGTACATAAATAACCATAATATTTATTCTGTACAAAATGCACCCTTGTTATTTGACAATTAATACACAATTTGTGTGTATGTACAGTTATCACAGACCAATCATCAAAATGTTGGACTAGAGAAACAAAAATCATACATAAACAATGAATTTAATTAAATCCCTACTAACTTCAAATTTTTCAATACTCTCTCTTAAAAAAATAAAGCAATGTGAATATATGTAGCTTAATCTAATGTTAATACGTTCTTAATCATTAATAAATTTTTCTTGCATGGCTAACACAGTATAGTCTATTCGCAGTTTCTTCACGCTTTTTTAAACTAACCTTAAAAAAATTACTGCATGTACAGCATTTTTAGTTGTTTCTTGAATATGACACAATCACAATAGTTTTATACTTGTGTTATCATGAAAGTACCTAATTTTTTATTAAATAGAACTTTTACTTATATTATGTCTGTAAATTATAATATTGTGATGCAGTAAAAATACGAGGAAGATTTTTTTTAAATTAAATATTTTTTTTGTTCAGATACCTTTATTTTTTTTGATGAAGATATTTTTTAAATTAGGATGAGTCACTATTTTTTGTTAGGAGTGGAAACCTTTTTTTTTTTTTCAATTCTCTTTATTTCAAAGGAAGTTGGAATTATAAGAGTTTTTGGCTGGTTAGCTTAGAGATTTTCCTATGTTTTTTCACTGAAGCTGGGGATCGATTCGACCAGAAGATTGAGTTAGGAATTGGCACTTTTTTTTCTGGTCCTTTTCGAACTGTCAAGCTGAGGTTGTCTTTAGGTCTTCACTTTTTCTGCCAAATAACTGTAGTTGACACACACTTCAGGCGGTTCGAAAACTTTTCAATACAATGTTTGCGCAGAAGTGTTTACTTTGTAAGTTCCTGTGCCAACGGCCTGTTTTGTGCCATGCCAGTTGGGAAGCTAGGCTGCGCGAGGGGAAAGGGGGAGTGTTGCGGGAAGGGCTGTTGCCAGGGAGACGGATCCTGGATGCTGATTGGCTAGAGTGGGTGGTATAACGTGTGATGTAAATAAGGTCCGGGAGGTGATGTCGCACATCAGGAAGACGGTAGCAAGGTAGACGGACGTATGCACAGAGCGAGAGGCAGCCAGAAGGAGGCTGTGAGAAATATTGATGGTGAGCTAAGTATTGGTTTTGCTTTGATTGAATGGGACATTATTTCCGAAGTTTCGGGGAAGGATGACCCCAATGAATCCTATAAATAGTTATAATTTTAAGGGTAGTTAGGTTCAGAAGAGTTTAAAGATGGAGAGTTTAGAGTTCAAGAGAGTTCAGTCGCAGTCAGTCAGACCAACAGTTGATTAGCTTTGGGAGTAGACTACAGTGTGACGAGAGAGAGACACTAGCCGCTTATTGCCGTTTGTTACAGGCATTTAAATTTTATTTTAGTCGTAAATAAATTTTAAGAAGTGCCTAGAAGTAAGTGAGAACTTTGTCTTGCTCAGCTGTTGTTGTTTTAAGAGTAATTTTATTTAGGATTAAGGTCGTAAAGGTAGGTACTGAGTTGTGACGTCAACCTGTTTTGATAGCTATTTCCTAATGATTGTCAAGTATTTTGTTTATAGTTTGAGGTTTCGTAATTCTTACATCGTACTATTTTTCTACCTTCTTGCTTATTATTTTAGTTTTTCTGATAACTTTTGGCCAATCAATAATTTGTGAAGGTTTATTTATTTACATTTTTAGGTAAAGTAAGTCTGGGATAGTTGCTGAAATCAGTTAATAGACAGTTTTAATGAGTGTTTTAGTAACTGTGTTAATGTTTACATTGGTGCTTATGCGGAATTAGCCTATAACGCAGACATCCCTTCAGAACATTTGAAACACAAAAGGCTTTGAGATAGTTTTCCTTATTGTAATTTTGTTTTATGTTGTGAACCTCTAGAACACACCTATTTATACTTTTGATGGGATTGTAACTTATTTATCACTGAATCACTAACGAAGTTTGTTTGAATAATCACTTTGCCGATTATTTTAAAGGTCAAACTTAATTTAATAGTTTATGTTAAAGAGATTTGATATCACAGGCTGTTATATAGTTTTTATTCTTATTATTTTCATTTGAAAATGAGAAATCTTTGATGAATAATTCAAGGTTTTGATTAAATTATATCTGCAGGTGACCTATCCAAATACTCAACCTATACCTACATTTTGCTTTTATGAAAGCCAGAAATTTCATGTAATAAAACTCTCTTTTAAAGACTTGTTGTTTATGCTTATTCACATTGTTACTTCAGTCTTAAAATTTTATATGTTACCAAATTATATAAACCAAAGTTTAGTCATTTTTGACCATTAAATATATTCACTGTTATTTTGATATTGGGTTGTTAAATTTACAAAGTTTATAAAAGAATATTATTATTTTTTTTTAATATTAAAATAAAACAAATTAGTTATTTTGTTTTTTTGAAAATCTTTGGTTGTTCTTTAGTTCACTCACCCTTTTATTATAATTGACTCCCGCATATTATGGTAATTTTACATTTTACAGTTAAGGTTAGGAATCTCTCATCTTACCATAAGGCAAAGAGGCTTAGGTTATATTTGGAAGTATCCAAGTATTTGAGTAGAAGTGGTTGTGAACTGTACCTAATGTACCTTCCTTACAGCAACAGAAACCATGAAAAGATCCCATCCCTGTACCTTGAGCACAGTTAAGCGAGGACCCATTTTCAAAACCCCTTTTCAAAACCCCTTCCAAACCCTCCCCGCCCTCTTCTTCCTTTTTACCTTGTTTTCCCTCTCATTCAGAATTAATTTTTAGGATTTGGAAATCTGGTTTTGGTCAATGGCTCATTGACGTTGAGCCCAGGATTTTTTTAAAAAATGTTACAAGTATCTTGGGTGTTTATATGGAAATTATTTACAGTGTTAAAGGCATCTGGATGACCCATTGAAGAGTCCAGTGGTAGAGGCTTTCGACTTATTGCTATTGGTTTTCTGAATGGGTTTGGTTGGGACGAAAAGATATTTATTTAAATAAAAATTTTCTTCTTCTTAAACTTCCACCGCTGCCCCAATATTTTATTTAAAATTAATTTGAATAAAAATAGTAAGAAAATAGGCATGTTAGTAATATCTAGTAAGACGATGTTCTTTTGCAAATTATTATTACACTGAGTACGTGCATGAATGCTGTGTTTTTATAGACTTAGTAAAGTTTTACTTGCACAAGGCAGAGAAATATTTTGGAAGTAGAACTTTAGTAGGGTTTCAGAAAAGTTGTAAGTAACCGTGAATGGACTATACCTCCTGTGTATCTACACAAGTGGTGTATTAGAAAGAGCTGAAGTAGGTATTAGCAAACTAAGGCATTCACAGCACATAGCGAGAAAATGAAGTGGCAGCTCCTGGGAAGTGGTTAGATAGTGACTGTAACCAAAAGCTGTCTAGGTGTGTCAAGCTATGTTTGGAAACAAGAAAGCAGACTGGGGACACAAACATGAAACTACACGCGTGAAAGTTCATTCATGCCGTAGCAGTACAAACAGGATGTGGAGGTGGGAGTGCGCGCATCCCGGCAGGTTTGGAAACAAAACAGTTAAGTTGTGTTAGTGATGAAGCACCCATACTTTACCTTGAGACACCACTTCCCTGTAGCAAGTCGCTATAATGACAAAAAAAACATATCAGTCCTAGCACGGTAGCCACACATCTGCTGCATAGTATGTATTACATGCCATCATTAAGAGATCGCTAAGTCCACACACTGTGGCAACAAAACAAATAAAAAATTGCATATTAATAAAGGAAATGGTGCACTGTCAAACATCTAATACTACCATTTAATCCACAAAAAAGTTACACTATAAACAATGTATTTCAAAAATATAAAAATTTATATAAAATATTTTAAAATACAGAATAATTCAAACTAACCATTTGCTGTACTTATAACACAGTAACAAATACAACCTCACATATGGAAATGGTTTCTATTTAGATATTCTGTCATATATCACTTTTGTTACGTTTATGTTACTTAAGATTCTTTTTAAGTGGCTGAAAAGTTAAAAATGATTTTATTAGTACTGTACCTCTTGTGCTATCGTGATTCCAAAAATAACTGAAGAGTAAAATTATAGACCTTACATTGAATTAATGGACGGTATTAAATAGATAATTTACATAATAACGTAACCTGTGAAGCTACACCAGTTTATCAAACCTATGATATGTATATTAGTATCTAACATTAACTGGAACCAACAAAACAACAAACTCTTACCAATTAAAAAAAAAAAAAAAAGCAGATAGAATTTTTGTGGCATAACATGTATATAAATTATACCTTTAAATAGGTACAAAATATATTGTGGATTTCTAGCATGCAAATTATTACACACTTTCAGAAAATAGTAAAATTAAACTTTTTGTAACTCTCTAACTGATAATCTAAAACAGTATCATTACATTGAATTAGCCCATGCACTAGATCTCTCTTTTCTTGAAAGGTTAATCAGTAGCTTTATTTAAAGTACGACTAACACAGTAGTGTTTTAATGTGTCAGGTGTTGCTTCTTAAACTTGCAAGGCAGTGCTGTTGATTTACCTGAAACTCAATGGAAATAATAGCTAAACAATTTGTTTTACAATTTTAGCATCTGGTGTCAAGTGAGAGGTACAGATCTGCACACAATTTAATGCACAGGGCCAGGTGTGTTTCCCTACAGCAACCCACATGCAGTGACCAGCTGAATACATATGCATACATTGCTTCGAGATACTCGAGAGTCTGCTTAGAGAAATTTATTTTGGCTGCTATGTTATCTGAAGAAGTTAGCATCACATAATGCAAAAGAGAAATTAACACCTCATACTGGTTAAACCTTTAATAATGACATAAGTAGTAGGGAAATGGGAAGTCTGGCATAATGTATTTTATTAAATGGGAGTTTGGATTTGTTGTGTGCAGCTGGGCGGCTGGAAGGCTTTACTCGGACGACCTCTGCAATCTTCGGCTCGACTCAGGGGCGCTCAGAAGCCGTTGACTCAGGTTTATAGAATGTACCCAAAAGTGCTCGGCAGTTACGCCCAAGAATTATTCAAGCATATATGTTTGTTTCTGTTTGCCATATTAGTTTCATAGGTATAGGTTATGTCATAACTTAAATCTATATTTATTATCCAATTTAAAAAAATTATTTTGATTACACATTTTTAAAAATTATTAAACCAAAATTGTACATAGGGTATTGTGGAAAGATGCAAATATCTCTCACGTATACATACATGGGGTACGAAACATATAATTAGGCTGTTAGTCAAATTTTCGATAAAGAATAAAGATGTTATAGTGTGATATAGGGCCCACAGTTCGAAAAGTACCAAACCGAGTTTTGGATCATTTTTAACAAATTTTATATGTAATTTTCTGTCCTTTTCTGTTCATGAAATCTCAAAAGTTGAGGTATGATGCAGCGACCTGAGTTAAAGTCCCAAAATTATAAAAATTATTAATTTTCTGTCATACTTAGCAGTTTTATAGCAATGTCCGTACATAAATTATTTCACTGTTTAATATTCATGTGCACCTCATATATAAGAATTTAAGCAATCTCCAAAGGCAAGGTACGGTATAGGTTCGAGACCGAAAAATACAAAAAAAATTAGTAATGCACTTTTGGACTTAGAAAAAAAAATTCCAGAGACTATTTTAGAAATTTATAATAAAAGTGAAACTATGGTTTTAGCTATCGGATATAGGGATCAGGGTCAGATAAGAGGTTCGCACTTTTGACTATCGACTCGAGTTTTGGAAGCCTTTTTAGTGATGTTCATACATTAATTTTTCACTGTGTAATGTTTATGCACAACTTATACAAAGTCTTAAGCAATTTTCAAAGGCATGGCTTAGGGCCCTGAGTTCAAAGCCTAAAACGATAAAAAATACTAATTTTCTCTTGGTTTTACAAAAATAACTGGCAATTTTTTTGTGAGCGATGGGAGAATGTAGAGTGCCAACACGTGCTAATAACTTAGTTGATATTCTCATAATGGCAATCTTCTCGATGCACTTGAGGAACCCTCTGCCACATAAGTTTGGGTGTTTCACCTCTCCCTCACGCAGACGTAATAACAAAAGAACACATTTCCATTATCCTCAAGATAGTAGGGCTTCATATTTTTAACTAGATGTTGTGCCCTGAAAACGCAATCACTATCAATAATTTATCTTGTGCACACTGACCTTTACATCCTGTATTACCGTATGAAAAGTCAACAGGTTTTCTAACATTAAAAGTGTGCCATCTAGCAATTTATTAGTATACATACTATATAAAATACAATGTGAATGACTAATATTTAAACCATATATGTAAAGGATTAATAATTTGACTGTGACTGTACTTTCAAAGCGCATGTTAAAATATCTTTTAACAGTTCTTGTAAAAACACATATTCAAAGTTCTTTCAAAATGTATCCTAAACTATCCTTCAACAATTCTTGCAAAAGTATGTTAAAATATCCTTTAACTGCAATTTCAAAACGTAACTTAAAATATTAATTGCAGACCCAGTTAATATACGTTACAATTATGTTCCACTTAAACTGTGGAACCGCAGCTTGCTTGATCATACCATGTAAGTTGCACAGCAAAAATGACCTTCCTTACTAATGTGCCACCCTTGAAACATGCGCGCGAAATATTAATGACACAGTCACCAAACCTTTGGCACAAAATCAGCTGGAACCCCACGAAGATGGAACACTGGCTCAATTTGCAAAGGAGAACCCCATTTTCCAGACACCATGGCGTTGCGTCGAACTGCGCTGCACGATGATGCCTCTGTCACCCCAGTCAGCTGATGCGTTGGTCCCACTGCTCAGTTCCACATAGGAGAGTGGACATGGCAAAATTACTCGTATAACACTCACTATCCTTAACGTGGCCAAAAACTTTTCTGTTGGGAACTCTCACTGCACAGCCATACAAGGTGTCGGATTCCAGCGGGATTAAGTCAACTACAGAACAGTCAAATATGCATACTGCAAAACGTCATGGGTTCATTTACAAGACAGGCTTACGAATTCTTCACATTCCCATTACTTATTATTAACAAACGCAATCACCTTTGACTGGGTTTTATACGTGACAACTTCAATAACAGCCCTGATATATAGTGCAACAATGCTCTGCCCAACCGACACAATAGCTGCTTAACCGCCGCAGTTCACTGTCATGCCGCGACTATCTCACTCCTCCTACTGTTACCGGCCGACTCCCACGCACACACACGTCAACGCCCAGCCTCTACACCAGCACCGCCGAGTAGCGACTCCCTTAACAAGGATGTTAAAACTACAAAGTTAACTATAAAATATGCTAATATCTATTTAAAACTTATTAACGTGAATACTAGTATATAAAATATAAATTTATATAAAAGAAAATATATAAGAGGCCAGCCTATAAATAACAAAATTATTACACGATACAAACATATGCATGAAAAGCCGGTCGTTGCCAACCTTAGCGTAAAACCACTAGATGCTAGAAAACCCTGTGACGTTAAAATCATCACACACTAACACAACACATCCCTCCAATACATTTGGTGCAATGAGCAACATGACGAAGGCAGAAGATGCTGAGAATACTGGATACCTCTTTATTGAAGATCCAAATCAACTTTTGATAGACCCCAATTTTTGTTCGACCTTCAAAAAGGCAGGGATTTCTCATGCATTTCTGAGATATCTTCAATGGTAAACTAAAGAATCAGGGATGTATCACAGGATGAGATGAACTGCTTTCCTTTGAAATTGTAATTTAAAAATTTAAAAAATAAATAATAAAAATATAGTTTTCTCTTCATTTTTTGTGTGTTGTATCCTTTTATCCCTCACAAATTTAAAGTGGTGTTATGAGCACTCCTATTAATGGAACAATCTGCATATAGAATGACTAGGGGCCCAGCCCGTGACTTTTTTTTGTGTTGTAACGTGCCTATAATAGTTACCATGATACAAATTTTGGTTATCATACAAAGACTGGAGATATATCTGTGCGTGTGTGCATGTGCGTGTGTGTGAGAGAGAGAGAGAGACTGCTGCTCCATTAGCTACTTCTCAATCCAGTTGGCCACTATGGCCTCACTTGATATAGTTCTATCCACTGAGCCACTGCAGCCCCGGTTGGAATCTCTCTATCCATTTGGCCACTAAGACACCACTTGATATTAACTCAACAGTGAAGCGAGACATTTAAAGTTAACAAAAATTATATTCCATTACCCTCATATCTCTATGCAATAATGTCTATGCATTAATACAAAACTTTCATACGAAAAAATAAATTAAAAAATGAGTTTTTAGGGTAAACGGTAATGATTGCATAATCTGATTTTGCTGAAATTTGAACTTGATGTGTATTTCACTCTGAGGATTCGCTCTGCAAAATTTGAAGAACTTCTGTTGAGTTTCAAGGTGCTTAGAAGTATTGAAGACAGACAGACAGAGATTGTCCTATTACATCATAGGATAAGATAATGACTACAGTAAAAAAAAAAAAGCATGAATAGTTGAGAGCATACAAAACATTAATTATGTTGACATGTACAAATTTTGGAGACAGTTGATAATTTTTTTTTTTTAACATGTAGGGATAGACAGACGACAGATCCATGGATTGAATATGGATTGATAATTGATGGAAAGACTAGCTAAGCTCAGCGAACGTTGTTCCGCTTTTTTTAAAAATCCATAATGAATATGTATATAATGCCATCTATTGTATTTAAATTGTAAATGCCAAATTTAAAACACGAAGTGTAAATGTCATGTGCATTGTGATGTCATAGTAAATTGGGTGCAAATGTCATATGTATTGTGTTTTGTAAAGACAATTGTTTTTACATATAAAAGTATTATATTTTTCATGTAATAATTACAATCAATTGACATAATTAATCAGTAACTAAACATTCAACACCGCTCATTAAATGATATTTCATACCCTTTTTTTTGCACAATGACACAACTAATGTGTAATTATTCTATATGCATAGAAGTTCATTTTCTTCAGTTTCAGCACATTTCTTTTTTATTTCTTTGTTTATAATTGAAATGATATCCAGTCCTCTCCTTCCCAGACTATAAGTGGATATTGTAAAGCGTAGTATGATCGATGTGTGTCTTGTATGGTTTCAACTGTGTTGTTTCTGAGCATAATTGTCTATAAGAATCTATTTGGCGTGCACGTGCATCTCTTATGATCATGCTGTGTGCTTCTCGATTTTGTGTTCGTGCCTCTTCAGTTTGTGCAGCGCGTGTTCACGTTTTATTATGTTTGCCTTCTCAATGTGTCCTTTCTATTACGTCGGGTACGTCAAATTATGTTTGACCGTGGTATTGCTGGTATTTTTCTCTTTTAGATCAACAAACATTTCCTGCAAGTATCAGCACAATCTCCCCATAAATATAGAAGTTAGACTCCAGCGCCACCTATCGGAATGAAATATAACCAAAAATAATACTCGCCACCTCAATAACATATGGTGTGAATATGGTCTTAATTGGTCAAGTGGTTTGTCAGTGATGATGGAGTTTAGTCATGCACAATGGGTTTTATATATAAAGATTGCAAGATTTATGGAAAGATTGCAAGATTGATGGAAAAATTGTGGTCCTGATTGCAAAAGACTGACGGAAAATTAAAAGATTGATGGAAAGATTGGGAATGTGGTGCTGATTTTGGTACTGATTACAAAAGATTGGTCAAAAGAGTAAAAGATTGATGGAAAGATTGAAATTTTGATGGAAAGATTGGAGCTGCGATGCTGACTGTGGTGCTGGTTGCGAAAGATTGATCAAAATATTGAAAGATTGATGGAAAGATTGGGATTGCTGTGCTGATTGCGAAAGATTGGTGGAAACATAGAAAGACTGATGGATTGTGGTGCTAAGTGCAGTGCCGATTGTGGTGTGTACGGTGCTGATTGTGAAAGACTGATGGAAAGATTGGAAGATTGACAGTTAAGATGAGCCCGAAACATAAGACTACCACCCAAGTTGACCTCATTCATCTCAAGTCTCAGGGGCCTCGCACTATTGGTTCGTAAACCATGGACAAGTATGCCTATAAAAGTGTTGGTAGATTCTGATCCTTACAATGATTATAACATACGCGTGCAGAGAGTTGATACTCATAATGGTATGGATTAGTAATATATATTGACGCATTACACTTTTTTTAACAGTGGTGGTTTAACGACTTCAGCTCATCCCTATGCATAACTTTGCATTTGAGTCTAGAAATTTGAATTACTGTTAACCCCGCCACATGAGATTGTGCTGTTTACCATTTGGAATTAACGTTTTAGATAGGGTAGATTGTTTTATTCACCAGCCCACCGTAACTATGCATCTAGAGCAATGAGTAGCAGACCTTTAGATAGCACTACTTGTATTGTTTAATTGCTTGCTTGTCTCCTTCCAGCCGGCCGGTGACATCACACCTGAGAGCTATGCTTTTTGCCACTCCTCGCCTACGAGATGCCAGCCAACCAGTGCAGAGTAGTAGCCTGGATTTAGTATAAAAAGGGAGATGCCGCTTGCCTCCAGACCAATCTTCAGCTATCCCCGCGGAGTTCTGACCAGTGTTCAGCCATCTTGCACCCATTGTTCAGACACTGACTAGCCTGCACATTAAGCCTTCACTTTCGTATAGCTTTGATACACCCACCAAGTTAGCCGCCAAGGTTACTGTAGCGTTTCCTTGCTCGCCTTCCTTCCTTCTCTGCACCTGAGTGCCAGAAGAATATTCCAGTTCCTTTACGCCCTACCCAAGGGTTATCCTGCCACATCCTGCTTAGTGAATTTAGAAATGAGCTAGTACGCCATTCCGTCGTCTACATACCAGACACAGCGGCTCCCTTTGGGCAACAATAGCTAGTTACAAGTTGTTGTCACAGCGCTAGCTTACCCTGTCCTCATTGGTAGATCAACACCGGTCGCCTCTACCGGCATAGTGTAGTCAGCTTCCCAGCAGACGCTCATGCCGACGTAGGAGGTAGTGAGTCATCAGGGGTTGTTTCCCTAATAAGGAAATAAATAGTGCATTTTGCCGCAATCTTGAGTGCCACACTTCCTGTAGACTAGCACCATCCCAGCTGATTTCATGGATACAAGGTCAACACAAGTAATCCCGGGAATATACTCATTCGAGCCAAAACATATTGTTGCTACCCACACACATCTAGTGTGGCCACCCATTATAGTTACACCGTAGATAGAACGGTAGAACCTCACACAAGTACACTGCTCTGCTCTCGGACCAGCTTGTTGGTTTGGTGCTCGCATCTTTTCCACTGCACCTTTGTGCCAGGAAAAGGAGTGTTCCCTAGGCTGAGAAGACTTGGCCGAGACAACACCCACGCAGTAACCCTCGACGGCGTGGCCTGACTTGCAACACGCACTACACATCCATGCCAGGTGTTGGAATAAGGTGACCGCCTTGTCGATGGCCCACAAGAGGTCTGACATGTTTTAAAGATCACTAGGAACCTGCCTGACCTTGCTGACATGAAAGGTGTGTGTTTCTCCCAATGATCTACTCCAAGTGCCGTGGTCTGAAGGAGCGCGTCAAACTGACCTTGCTGACCTCTGGGCCCCTGCGCGAGCAAACCCCTGCCTTAGTAGCCTCAATAGCTACATTTAATCCCAGGGAACAAGCTCAGGCACTACGTCATCTGCAAGACCCCGTTGAACCAGAGGTGCCTAAGGATCTATTTCCTGAACCAGTACGAGTTAGCTCCTAAATGCACCCGTGGCTTGCTGTCTACCTCAGACAGACAGCCTACTGAAGCATCCGCCTTCTTAATCCCAGCTGTACTTGTATCAGTTACGTGGCCAACAACCAGTCAACCCTTCACACCCACACCTGTTGCCAACATGCTCACCACCAGACCGTACAACTATCACGTCCGTCGCCCAGGTATACCCTTGAAGGCAGGAAATCCTCGAAGCAAGATCGAGCTTTCAGAACCAGACTTTGTGCCTTTCCGCAAAGTTACCAGGCCTGTCCCAACACCTCTGCAGGACTAAGTTATGCAAGAACCCCCAAATCAGGGTGCGTCTGATGCTGCATCAGCACAAATCCAGTCCCACTGCACGTAAGTTTTTAACTCAACAAGATGTCATGCATCAATATAAACATAAAAAAATGCTGAGTAGCATACTTATGCCTATAAAATTGTCGAGGCAGTGTATGATTTGCAGATTCTGGCATAGTGTATTAGTATTGCATGTTTCTGTAATATCCTAGGTAGAATTTAAAAATTATGATATAATATAAAAAATAAATAATTTATAATTAAAAATAATTTTTTATAATAGATAATTAATATAGATTTATGTTTTGACATAACCTATACCTATGAAACCAATATGGCGACCAGACACAAACACATATGCTTGAAGAATTAGTGGGTGTAACTGCCGAGTACGTTCGGGTATGTTCGACAAACCCAAGTTGAGGTCCAATGAGGGTGAAACGAGGTGGATATGTAACAGCATCAACATGAAAGGTTGGGGAAAATGTGAGATCTTGAGAAAACCCACAGACCAGCAACATTGCCCATCCGGGAGTGACCCCGCAAGGATGTGAGCAGCAAGACATGTTAGAAGCAGCCCATGGTTAGGCCCGTTAAGCTGACAGCTAAGGCTGTACTGATTACGTCTCTTATCGGTTCACTGGTTAACATCCTGGGACATCCACAGAGGGGTAACTGACCAGCAGACCCTATGGAACCCATAAAACAAAAGTTTAGCAATTACTGGAAAACAAAACGTTAGCCACTTTTGCCAGCATCACATGTCAGAACTAAATACCATATTTTGGCGTGTATAGGCCACACATTTTTACCGAAAAAATTACTACAAAAAGTGGGTTGCGGCTTATATACAACATATTAACATAATTTTTTTTTTTAATTTTTTTCCCCAAAAAAGTTTAGAAATTTCTCAACATACAGTACATTTTAATGTTTTAATTCTTAAAGGAAGGAACACATGAGAAAATAATTTATCTGTTGTACAAGAGAAAAATATCTTACGTAGTTTGCAAGCTCGCAGTGGCTCTACAAGTGCATATTGATAAGATGCCATTTTGTGTAAGATGTTGCTATGGCTTTACTTTCTCAAGTCACGTTACCATCTGTGGAATAGTAACTGTGTGATGTATATTCATAAACATTGTAACATAACACAAATTTTCTGTCACAAATGTTTTATAGGGGAGAAAAGTCGGAATTTAATAAGTTTGTATGGAATTGTGACTTAACAATATTTACAGGAATACAAAAATCTGGTGCAGCCTATACTTGAAATATTAATTATCACTAATTTTTCATCAAAAACTACTTGTGCGGCCTATACACGCCAAAATACGGTATATTCTTTTAAAGAAGGAATAGGCTATGACTTGCCTACTGCCCTCCCTCAGACCATTTATGACGCTTACTGACCTTTTAAAGTATTACCAAAGCTATCAGATAGCTTCCTTAGTTCAAGTTATTTTCCAATTGGCAGTTGTGAGAATGGTCAACACTATTACGATGACAAAGTTCCCATACAAAGCACATAAAATGAAAGCATATTATTAATTTACATTTGAACCAGTCTTAATGTATTCAATACATACATGAAACTGTTGAAAACAAAAATATATATGTGTATATGCTTTAAAATTAAAACTTTACGGACCGTATTTAACGTTTATATTATTACAAAACAATAATGCACCATTCCCCTTATATCAAACAACTAAATGATTATACTTTTCAAAATCATTAGATAAAATGTAGTTTTAATGAACTGTTAATTTTAATACTAATGGCTTGGGCTAGATGTTATTCCAGATACAGTTTACTGTCAACAATTGCATAAAAATTGTTACATGGCCAAATTTCAGTCCAAATAAACATTGGAACAGATCATGCACGAGCACAAACACAATGTTAAATACTACAACTATACATTACCATATTACATTCACTCTTAGATTTTCATAAATAAAGAAGGATAAGACTAATTTTTCTTACTGTTTGCCTTTAACATCTTTGCAGCTTTATCTAATACGCATTCCTAAATCCTATAAGTACACACACATCTGTCAACAATCTTTGCCCCCCTCACATCAACCAGCCTTATTCCTTCATGATTCTCGCATGAATGTGCCCACTCTTCTTTTCCACTACTAATCTCACAGCTCGCTCTCCAAACAATGCTGTGTTATACTTCCCTCCCTCCCCATCCCAAAAACTAAAGTCACTTGAGCATACTCTGAACCTGGCTTTGCTAAGATGGTACTTACTCTGATTCGCTTTCATCCCAGCACACATTAACACCACTATTCCCCTCCTAGATTCATCAATTCTATTAACATGTTCCTTCCAACATGGTTTACCTATGGTTGTTGCGATCCTGAGTTCATCTCCAAAATTCTCCAATTACATAGATCATAAAGTACTAACTTTTTAACTCCAAGTCTTCCAACCCTACCTATAGAAATAGCTATACCCTCAAGGTAAGTATTCTTACAATACAAAATTATCTTATCTTATCATATTATTGCCTTATCCACCACCTGTATTAGTAATATTAACTTTACCTCGGAAATGTAGGTAATAATGTTAAATGTTCTTGTAGTTTAACCTGCACAATTAACATGTTTCATACTAAACAAACCTCCACAAAGAAATTTAGTAAATTAAAGCGATGTACTTTATTTTCTTTAAAAAATATATACTGAGAACTGTAAAAAAACTAACTGGCTTACAAGGAATAGACAACACATCTTTTTGAAAACACGAAACACCTACGTGGTGAATTAATATAAAAATGTGTATTTAAGGAACTCTGCGGCTGCAACTGGGAAGGCACTACACGCATGTCGCATGGATACAGTATTGGCAGTAGCTTGAAACCCACATGTATTTAAGGACTCAGAATTTGAGCATCAAGACAGTTTAGAGCAGACTATAATCACAATGCACCTTCTCGTACATTTTATAAATCCATCACGAGACAAGTACTTTCCACTTGCTTATCCAGAAGCTAAAGATACAATATTAACAGCAAAACTTTTGTTTCCATACAATTTTTTGTGTACATTTCGGGAGTATAATGAGATATATTAAGATCCAGCAAAACAGTGTTTAACTTGTTAAAATCTAGATAAATATTAAAAACAAATGTTCACCAATACTTTCCCTCCGTTGCAAAACATGTTTATGTTGCCAATCTGTAAACATCTGAAGCATCCCTTCCGCAACCTCTCAGCCTCTTATACCTCCGGGTGAATTAAACGACTACAACAGCATTTGCCCGACTTGCGTGCCATTATTGAAGTCAGTTGATGCAAGCCACTACTTTAAATAATTAATACCTGGCTGGAGCGGGAAGTTCTACATGTTGGGATAAATATAATTATTCTCTGGGCTTACTTACACCAACCCGGAGAATAGGAAATTCGAACCCCTAAATCTGACCAGATAGGACTTTTTATAAGCGGCCTTGGTATTGGTTACACTGAAAGATTTCAAATACAGCAGGGTAAGAATCGAGGGGTCCATGAAGGGAATTACGACAGCAAGGCAGGGTCCTTAATCCCTCTTTGGGGGCCTGCCAATATATAAAGTAAGTCTCGTAGGCTTTCAGGTGGGTACAAAATCGGGGGCGGTAGTCACCACTCTGCATCTCGTTGCACACAGTACCTTGGCGTTGTTGTGGAGGGGTCGGCTGGTGGATGGAACTTCCAACCCTTTACCGCAGAAATTATCAGGTGTGGTATTCACAGTGGGTCGTGCAGTCTATAACAACTCGAGCTCCCTTCCAGCCGCACAAGTAGCGGTGGTGGAGTAATGAACTGCTTTAGTTGCTCAATTCCACTAGCAGATTAGAACCTTGCTTTCGGCACAGCTGAAGATCTACCAAGCTGGCAGAACTTGGTTTGCCTCTTAATGTGTGTGGAAGTACCTCAGTGGTTTCACGTTCTTTTAGCTTTTCCTCAAAGTTGTTAAACTACGTTAAGTTTCTGAAGTAAAGATAATATAAAAGGTTTTAATTAAATTACGTAACCTAAGAAATGAGACACACAAGAAAATACTTTGAAAATATGTATTTTATTATATGTATTGGAAACGCAGGTGATGGCACACTAACTCCTATCCAGATTACGGAAGCTCCCTAGGATTATTCCAGGTGAAGGCAACACGGGCAACAGCTAGGTGCAACGTTAATTAAAATTGGCAAGATTGAGTTAAATAGCTCACACATTTAATAGAGCCTAGACTATAGGGGAGTGTTCTTGAGGAACCTAAGATTTGCAGCTACCAGAGAGGTAGTTGGTGTAGCCTCACCATCCAGTGGGCTGAAGAAGTCCAGAAGGGACGTAGACGCGACCTACTACCAAAAGCAGTTGCTGGTGGTTACCAGAAGGTGGGGTGGTAGGCAAGGGGCGACGTCTTCGAGAGCTTCTGGTTGGTGGCATCCTTCGGCGCTCAGGATCTGCGGTGGCTGGTGGCGGCCACAGAAGTGTTGACCCTCTGGTGAAGAGATCCCGGCCATTAGAGTGGTGGGACCTCCGGAGGTCTACTGATTCACTTCACCCTTATGAAAGTCTCTGGCCCTTGCAGGCGGCGGAGAGAGGGTTGGTAACCAGTTACCCCTTACTGCTTCCTCCGGCCCTTTCAAGCAGTGGACGAGCAGCGACTGCCTTGAGCCAGGGTTATGCTGGCCCTTTTATACCAATTTCTGGAGTTTGTAGGGGATCGGAGGATGCAGTGAAAAGGGGGGGGGGGGGGAGGAGGAAAGTTGCCTCAATCCCAGAGGTTGATAATTCTCTCATTTCTTATCACCTTAGCTGGAGGCGTTGACATTCCTTATCTCCTCGGCGAGAGGCTGGAACTGCTAGAGTAGACTGAGTGATGCCCTCCAGCAGTAAGCTGTGGCACTAGCTTGGCCTTCCGGGATGGTGCCAGTGTCTCAGTCAACAGTACAATTTTACGTTAAGGGTAGGGCAATGGCGTGACCACTTCTCGGGAGTTTCTTGACAAACAGTACAATCTGGGACCACGTGTCTGTAGTATCTCTTGACATGTGCCAACCTACCCTGTAGGCACATGTCCCGTTGCACTGTAATGGAGTAATGACTTGCCCCGGTATGAGCAGTATGCTCAAAGATGGAGCAAAGTCAGCGAGCAAAGTGCGCATTGCAAATGCACAGAATCCGCCATGCATCACATTCAACAGATATATGAAAATGGTTATTTCTTGAATGGTAAATTAGTAGAGCACATCACAGACACCTTAACAACTGACAGCAACACAGAATGCTTGTTTAGTTCATGACTGTAATAGCTATCAATTCATTACCAAAATTTATGATGAACTCAAGTAATAACAGACACTTAATGGGAAACAAAGGAAAAGGAACTACATATTATGAGAATACGTAATAGTTATTCACTTACCAATCCATAACAACTGAAATCAGTTGTTCAGTATTATAAAATAGTTCTTAATGTACAACAGTTAGCTCACAAACTAACTTTCTACAATAATAATAATTACTACTTCAAGTAGAATGTGATAAAAAAGCTATGGATTTTACCATCTCAATTTTATGGCATATACGTCACCCCTATAAGAAACACACAGTTCTGCCAGTAGTAAATTATATTACAATCTGGTCTTTATGAAAATTAGAATGATCAATGGAATGACATCAGAGATCATTCTTATAATTTAATCCATACAATTAAAAATATTTTCCCAAAAAAGCTTGTAGAAAATTTAAATTATAGCCACAACTTAGTGTCTTATTTTCGTAATGGAATACAGAGAATTCCCAAACATTCCATCCCGCACATTTCTACAACAAATAAGATTTAGAAAGTTACTTACACTGACGTTGACAGATCTGCTGAGCTGCCTGTTTCGAAAGGAGTCTGTGTTTTCTGTGAGGCAGCCAAATGCACAACACAACATCGCTGCTGTCTGTATATCAGAATTTTTGGCATAGAAATTAATCCTGAAACAAATGACAGCATGTCAGAACCACAGTCTTACAATCTCCAACACATCATAAACACAGAGTTAACAGTTGCTTGATTTGTCATTATAGCCATGCATTACACATTTTGTGATTTTTCAAGGTCTTTGAATTCCGAAAATTCTTTTAGAGAGGCAGAACATTTACTAGTGTGGCCCTTTCATGACTGAATCAGTCGTTTGGTGATGGTCTGGATGGCTCATTAGCCAGTAGAAAAAAAAAAGAGAAATATTATGACCACAGCAAGCACAACCAAATCAAATAAAAAAGAAGGCTCTGGCAATGGTAGAAGCCAATGAATCTACAGTTGTGATACGAGCACATAAAAAACTGAGACACTAATCAGCTGCCAAAAGAATTAGCGAAATTCATGATTATATAAAAAGAAACTAGAAAGTTTACAATTAAATGTTGCATAAAGAGAAAACCAGTTACTATTGCACTGTTTTTATGAGTAATCTCGTGTAACACAAAACATAAAATTCTGTATTGCTTAATGTAACTAAACTAACAAAATTATCCCATAACTGAGCCTTTTGGTTGACTCACATGTTAACTTTCCCCAAAATGATTTTGAATATGTTACTATTTACTGTAGTAAATTTGTACGTGCAAAAACAAGATGAGTTATGACCACAAAAAGGAGCAATTCAAAATTGTAAAGCTTCTAAAAATGTGGACTATCACAATATTAAGCAAATAAATAGTGGAGAGATTCGACCGACTGCTTGAGAGCTAATGAGGGTGAAGTGAGGCGAGTATTGAGCAGCGCTGGAAATCAAGGAGGAAAAAAAAGGGGGGGATGGGAGATCCTTGAGAAAACCTGCTGACCAGCCGCATCACATTGACGCATGACGTCTTTTTAACAATGAAGATTTTAATAACGACTTCCGCTCCACCCCTAGGTCATTTGCTGCGGAGTTGGAAGTTAACTTTATCCCGTTAAAATGTAAGATTGTACTGTCTGCTTTGCAGATTGTTTTATTCACTGGCCATACATAACAATGGTTAAAGACAGTGAGTTCTTTTACTTCCAGCTACATAGCTCTAGTAGTAAATAATAACGCTTGTATTTTGTTTCGCATCCCTTTCCAGCCGGCCGGTGATGTCACAGAGGCAAGCCATGCATTCCCACCCCTCGCTCTGCGACTACCCCTCACCATAGCGACACAAGCCAATCAGTAGCGGGCAGTGGCTCAACATTAGTATAAAAGCAGAGACGGCCCGCGTCTCGAGACCAGTCTTCAGCTGTCCAGCGCCCATTGCTCAGACACTGATCAGTTTATGCCCTTAAGCCTTCGCTTATAGTAACTAGTCTTCATTCCTAGAACTTGCTACTCGGGAATCCCTAGTCATCGTTCGTTCTAGCACCCATTGCTCAGGACACCACCCCCGTACTTTGCTTAAGCTACACTTGCAGTAGGGTTAGGCTACGTTAGTTAGGAGATTTCTGCTAAGTACCCCACAAACCCTGTGACCTCCTACAGTTATGGATGTATCTGCAGAGGACCTCTCCTTAAAGTCTTTTTCAAGGCTAAATCTTGTCACCTTCCTTGTTTAGTCATCCTGCTACATGTCAGCGATTACTTTACGTCGTTTCCTACAACACAGTGGTACAACAATGCAAGAGTTTGTTGCATAGGCTACAGCAGTTCACACCACATTCCCCTTTTGTTGTGTCGGTCGCCTCTACCGGCCATAATAATATGCACTTATAGCTTTCCGGCTGAAATTCATGCTGCTGACCAGGAGCTAAAGTGCTTTCACCAAGTGTTTATTTCCATCATATGAAATAAAAATGGGTCAGGTTATACTTTGAGTACCTTCCTTGTAGACTTAGCACCAGGTGATCCCGGGGAATTTTACCCGAATGAGCCTGACACTATTTTCTACACAACACGCACTATCTTCTGCCACCCTTCCCCTCAACCCTCTGGGATTGACGGAAAGGAGGAGCCACACAGGTACACTACACTTAGAACAGCTTGTCGGCCTGGTGTTCACTGGCCTCTCCCGAGCAGGTTCCGCTGGGAGAGATGTGTGTCCCTTAGGTTGGGAAGACTGGGACATGGCCACACACTTGCATGTGTATCTGGACAAGGTGAGGCCCGACTTCTCTCGTGTACTGCAGTCTCCGCCTGTCCACTACTGTCTGTGGTGTCACACATATCACTGTACAAGGAACCTGCACACGTGGTACAGTAGTAGGAGGGTAAATTCCAATTCCCAATGCCCTACGCACCAAGGAAATGGTTGAAGGAAAGAGTTAGGCAGACACTCTTAGCATCAGGTGGAGGACACGAATATCAGCTATCCCTGGTCAAGCAGCTAGCTAGTTCATCACATCAAGAACAAGCACAAGCGCTACGACACTTGCAAGACCCAATGGAAGTTCCTGTGCCCAGTGACCTCTTCACACCACCTGAGAGTACCGGCCCCATCAAGTAACCAGAGTGGATCATTGAGTATTTGCGCTGATGTATGCCATTTAAACTATCTGTCGTGCAAGTAGCTTTTGGGACTACCCTAGGTCAGCTGGACATATACTATGAAATTTAATTTAGTCTCTTACTGGTTACCAGCGTTGGACACGTGGGCTGTCGACTGGGCACAAAGTCTGGTACTGTTGGTTGGGCGATACGTTGGACAGGAACACTGGCCCTCCGGGGTAACGTCGACTTACCAGAGTTTGACAGGCTTGGCTTCGGTGAGGCAGTAGTGATGCTGCAGGAAGGTCAGGCAGCCTCCGTTGTCTTCCTGGTCTTGGCAGGTGTGGAGCTGCTGTAGTGTTCTGCCAGGTGTTGGCGATTCCACTGCTTTCCTTCCAAGCTGTCGAAGCGAGGGTTGGCGTACCCGAGCCTGGTGTCGCTCCCAGTAACCAGGGCCCGGATCACCAGGTTACACTCATTGTCGGTCCTAGTAGGGGCGGAGTAGAATACAAAACTCCAGATGGGAGAAGCCGGTCTCCCTGCGTGTCGAGCAGCTAGGGCCTGCTAGTGCCTTCCCAGAACGACGAGGTTGGCTGCACACCTGCTTAACAATAATGAATTCCGTCTTCTTCACTGCTCTCTGAGTTACATGCCTGATGTGGAATGGTGTAAAAGTACAACACACTCAATACCCCTCAGAAACGACAAGCAATTGATGAAGACCTGACTAGGCGTGTATGCCGACAATGGCTGACGGTGCATTCCCTGGCTCCAAACAGAGCAAGCACCTGGAGGTGTGGGTCGTAGCTTACAGGATGACTACTACCAGGACGTAGTGGTTGTTGTCGACCCAGGAAGATCGGCAACCTAAGTGTTAAGTAATGGTCAATGTCTTCTGCAGACAATGGCTTTTGGTGTTAATGAGTACCAGAAGGTGTTGAAGCCTCTGGAAGGTGGTGGTGGCAGCCACTGGTGGTCGGTGAAGAACTAGAAGCTCTTGGAGTGGACCATGAGGGCCTAGGGCAGTAGAGAGCCCCAGCACACAAAGTGCTGAGGCGAACTACTGGAGAAGACAACTCCTGACCTCGGCCGCGCACTGCCTTATATCTGGCTCATGGACAGATGTGTGCTGGGTCAGGGTGGGAGGCGTGATGTGCTCCTGTGATGTCTGCCTGGAGCGAGCAGGGTTGGAGAATTACTCTCGTATGCTTTGTATATAACTTCAGGTACTCAGCCATCTTCGGCATTGTGGCGAGACGCTGTCTGCCGGGTGCTTCGGGGAGGCTGAGGTGCCACACGGCCCCTTTGAATACCCTTCGTTTTACGTGCAGGAACAGTCAGTTTGAGGTGAAACTATTCTCGGTGCACTCATAAAATCCCATGCATGGTTTTACCCATCCTCTGGTTTTAAGACTCCTAAGGAGAGAGAGAGAGAGAGAGAAGAACAGGTCAGGCACAGTCAGTAAACCAAGTAGCATCAATGTCCCTTCCCGGGATCACATCCTGTTAGCATCTTGGAGTAGTTTCCTTATGTTGTTGAAGCACGTAAGGATGAGTCGTAGTCGTGTTTGGTATGTTGGTATAAGCGGAACATGTCAGCGCCGACCTGAATAACCGCCCACACCAGTCATAGCCTATCTCATGCCTTCTATTCTTTATACGTACCTCTGCCTACGCCACAGGACATCATTCACCAACCTTCTGTAACGGCAGTAGTCACGTCACGCCTGTCTCTAGTGCTGCTCCACCCAAATGTCGCCCAGGTATAATCAAGACAGTGGGGGCACCCAAATGCAGAATAGTGCTATCCACGCCAGATTTTGTGCCCTGCCGCACAGCCAGTTTTGTATAATGGGAAGGTGCCAGTACCGAAGCAAAATTGAACCTCCGCACTGATATAGTAGTGCCTAACTCAAAGTCTAGATAAAAAGACCCAGGCATCCACTATGAAGACTTGAGATTGAGTATTAGTTCCCGGTGTGTCACACGTCAACATACTGTGACTGTTGCAATAATATATGCCATCATTTGTCCTATCATTTGAAAGGTAGTATTTACTTCATAAAAGCACGAGCATGTATGACAAAAACTTTGTATATTCTGTGATCATAGTTAAGACACATGCTGAGCTGAGGCATCATGTAAAGCAAAGGATTAAAAAAAAACCAACTGCTTCAGTCGTCGACAGGCACACACATACAAAGTAGGACGACATATTTTCCATGCGGTTGCACTGGCTAAGTCAGCTTCATCAGGCAGTGAGTTGTAGAACACTGCAGTATGGTGGAAGGGCACTATAGTGGTAAACACTCGCGGCCGGGTGGCTAACTAAGGTGCAGCGGGAAAATTAAAAAATTGCCGGTATAGCTGATGATGTGTGGTAGGAGCTGCGATTATTTTATGTTGAGGCCTGGCGACTGCCCGGATTTTGTTATAAATTGGCGAGCGTCTGAGTTCTGAGCTATTGCTTGAAGGTGGTAGGGCTCTCACAACTCTGGTACTGTAGCAGGAATCAAAATCTTTGTTAGGTGATACTGAATGTGCTGCAACTGGTTTGTCCAGTCTGTTATTGATATGACCAGCTATGGCTTGTTTGGTATTTGCTCTGCGGCCACTCATTCTCTGTCTGAGTGTGTTGGTGGTGAGGCCGATACATACTGCATTAGTGTTGACAATGCAGATGATATATCAGATTTTGTGTTGCACAGTTGTAGTTGCCTTGGCTGGGGTATGTGTGGTTAGTGAGTATGCTACTGAAGGAAGTTGAGGGTTGGTGGATGGAATGGGTACCACAGCATGAGATATTGCATGGGTGGGATCCTTTAGGGGTGATAGTTTGGTTGGCATTTGTGGTGGGCTGCAGCTTTGGACGAACCAGTATGCTGTGGAGGTTAGGTAGCCTTTCAAAGCGCCCTTCCACCATACTGCGAGGTTCTACAATTCACAGCCTGATGAAGCTGGCTTAGCCAGAGAAACATCGTGATTACGCAACCGTGTGGAAAATGAGTTTTCCTACTTTGTGTGTATGTGTGTGCCTGTCGACAAGTACTAAACTGCGAGTACTTGAATTCCTGGTCTTTCATATAATATTGGTAGCCTAGCGGCCTACTTGCAACCTCAACTACTTCAGTCACTTGACATGTTACTCAATCGTCAGTGTTGTGTTAAGTTCACAATTAATATGAACTTATATAAAGTTCAGTTCATTAGGTGCAAAATGAACTTACACCCATCCGAGCCATGCCCTGTCATGACCTTAGACATAAATTACTGGTAAAATACACCTAACAGCAGTACAGGTTCATTTCAGTGGCCTACGGAAGAATGTTTTTCCAAGTCCAAACTTTTTGTGGCAAACCAATTATTTTGAAGGTACAATCCATTGAACCGTGTGGCATTGCAAAA
The DNA here is from genome assembly GCA_029891345.1 of Dryococelus australis. Lineage (NCBI taxonomy): Eukaryota > Metazoa > Arthropoda > Insecta > Phasmatodea > Phasmatidae > Dryococelus > Dryococelus australis. The sequence goes on along the minus strand of CM057006.1, from coordinate 11,230,957 downwards.
ATCTCAAACCCTCATATTTAAGATACTGCATAAAAAACATTACTCTTACACAAGTTCCGACAGTTCACTTCTCAATATACGTAATTTTGTGTACCAATACATTTTACTGAAAGTTCAACCACTTCATTATTGGAAGCCACCACAGAGAAGCCACTGAGTTCGCCTGCTGGAGAGTTTAAACCGCAGCGTGACGTATTGCACTCCAACGCGAGGAAAATTTCCACATGCCATCACAGTACCTTGCAGCGGCCCTACCATGGGCCTGTTGATGTGTTGGGAACAGCCCGATAATTTGGGCCACGACACGATGCAGTGGTCAGGCTGCCTCTGCCCGCGACACCATCGTGAAGTACTTTTCCGCTCCAGAAAATCAGCCCAGCTGTTTTCTTCCCGCAGGTGCGAACTTCCTTTCCATCAGCTCTAGATGTTGAATATGCCACTCTGTCGCGATACACTCACACACACGTGAAGTTTATCGCAGAAAGTTTTCGCTAGCGAAACAGGCCAGTTGTTATACCCGGTCAGAATGATTTTCACCATTCAGCCCGACAATTTTACCAGGGTGACTGTCCAGATGCAAAGAGCGTAATTTCTATCACGTCCGTCGTTCACATACAGTCCGGATTCTCCTCAAAATATTTTCTACACTAAAGTTCCGCAAATATTTCAATGACTTCCATGGTGAATAATTTGATCTATGGGCATAGAGTTGTGTCTCATGCAAAATTACAAGACAGCTGTTGCCTAGTTCAGCGGTGCCCCATTCCACAATGTTACTTATTGAGCTGCACCTCGCTTGGTCACGGAAAGTTTCGTCTCGCCTCCGACAATACATCTCATGCAGGCACACTCCAAATTTTGTGTGACACGACAATCATGGAAATATTGTCGCAGTCCAACAAACTAAAGCACGGTCCACTCCCGTGGGAATGCACCCATGCCAACACACACCCACTATCCAGCTGTGCGATTATTATAAAGTTCTGCAACATTCCACAGCAATAGCACCCAGCTGACTATTTCGCCCGTCAAAGTCAGACTTCCCTGACATACGGGTTACAACTCTTGCTACTTGTCCAAACACACACTCGGCTCACGCATTGCTGGTGACAGTTTCTCACCAAAGTCACATACTTCGCGCCCGTACGGATTACAACTGTTTATTGCCGATCACACATACTCTGGCCATGTATGGTTTACAACTCTCTCGGCCCGCAATTCAGTGTCTACTCTCCGACTTAGCACACAAGCGCCACTGATGACGCCCCCTTCCTCCCTGCGACATCACGCAGAACGCGCCAGGGGCAATACCCAGCGGCTGCACTTTACATTAGAATGGCAGCAAAAGGAACTACAACAACCATAATCAATTAATAGCATTACAATGATATCCAGCAGGAACACTTTGATAATTCTCACACAGTGAATAATGGTTTATGATTAAATGTTGTATCAAACGATTACTCAATATAAATGAACACAAGATTAAATGGTAGAATTAAATATATATAACTGACTAAATGGTGAGATTAAATATATATATAACCGGTCATAAAACAATTAACCCAATAAATACTAAAAATAAATATTAAAAATATATACCAAAAACACATACTAAAAATGTGGTGCTTTTCCAAATTGTCACACTATACTGAAAACATTTTCCACAGCTGCACTGGATGGTATTCCAGTATTAAATTTTAAGAACGACTTTAAGAATTGTAAAAGTGTACAAACACTTTATGTCCGCTGATGGAAACCAGATGTATCTATCAAGTTACTGTGCCCCAGTTTCTGAACCAGACAATTTTGGAGATATGAAATTAAAAAGGTAATCTTCGTCATATTTTCACACTTCTTTAACAAGAGGTACTCGCAAGCTCTCTTTATGTGAAGTTGTCACAAGTTCTTCTACCCATACTTTTGCCTCTTCAAGTTGTCCCAAAGCAATAAATTTTGTGGCTCAAATGAAGATCCACCACTAACAGCATTATTTTACATTATTTACCATTCCAACCAGGTTGTTTTCTCTACAAAGTTAAAGCACATATTTAATTTACTATAACACACTCTTTATCCATACACGTAGAGATGCAGCATGGACAAACACAGCATCTTTGCTATATGAAAGGAATTGCACTCGAGAACAATTGATTACTAAACAAGGATGCCTGTTGGCCGACTAGCGTCTGAAAGAGTAACTACAGTTTACGTGTTTACAAAAGGTAGAAAGAGAGTGCTTTAACGTTGGCAAAGCATACGAGAACGTTTTAAAAAAGAGTCATAAAATTAATAAAGTTCGTGAAATAGAAGAACTAATGAAAGTTCAAGTTCATAGCATATAAAATTTGCAAGTTTCTTCAAAAGTTCATGAAATGTGAACGAGTTTGTACGAACTCGTTCATTTAAAAAGTTCACAACACTGTCAATCATTTTTAATTACCCACTCCACAATGTTTGTGTGGTACACTATGACATGCATTTGTCATACATATGTTGTGTGATGATGATGAGAAAAAAAGGGGGGGGGGGGGCGGAGGGAGGGATACAGTTTACTGTCATGTCAACAGGAAGCTCGCAAGACAATGAGCAAGTTGCTCATAGAATGTGCCATGGGCTGTAGTGGCAAACCCTCCCAGCATTCCGTTGAAGTAATTTCTTGAACACATGAATCAGGATTGTTGGACCGGGATTCGGACCCAGGTTCTCCTAAATGCGAGTCCAGTGTTTTACCAGTGCACCACCTCACACACACTTCAAAATAGCCAATTTTTTCCTGTGCATTATTAAAAATAAAACTGATAAAGTTACAGTATTATCCTGGCATCCTCTTCAGTAGGACATCTTTTCCTTTCGTAAACTTTATTTATTTCTGGTTTGTTGCTAGATCTCGAGATTTCCATTTGCCTTCTGTGATAAAAGACATGACAAACAACCTAGCTGTATGTTGTAATACAAACACTATCACCAGTACTATGAATGAGACATAGAGAGTGCAAAAGAAGAGTCAGGGACAGAAGAGGAGGTGAGAAAGCGGGCGGGAGAAGGTTGTCACAGAAATTTAAGGTACGTGCCAAGTTAAACTATTAAAATAGAAAAAAATCATTATTTACTTTAACAAGATTTGGCCATAATAGCTGTAATTATTTAAAAAATCCATGCTCTAGTGAATTTTACAATGAGGAATGAAAAACTGAAAGAAAAGTTTCAGAGAAAAATAAACCCAAGAAACAAAACCTCCCATGGACGGAAATGTAGTAAAGTTCCACAACTAACTGACAATGTTCTGAATCGCGTGCTGAATATGTGATGACTGTAATGTTTTTTTTTTTTTTTTTTTACAAAAAAATATGCAAAAAAAATCCTATTATCGAAAAACTTTAAACTTCGAAAGCTTTTTGTGATTGGGCTATAAGGATTTTATTACAAAGTGCCAAAAAGTGTTACATGATTCTGATACGACATAGTGAATACAGATCAAACATTTTAATATGTATACTATACACTTCTATGATCACTACTAAATGTGTTAAGTTTGCAGCATTAAGAATAATTAAAAACAAAAAACTATGATATGCAGTAATGCTGCATTTTGCTGCATATGGCAGGAAAATTTCATTCCACTTTTGTTCACATATGAGTTACATCCTAATTCCACGTAAAGGGAGAAATATATACATAAATTATGAAATTAGTATATACAGAGAATTAGCATAGTAAAATATAATTCCAAGTTGTGAATCTTACAGACTCTCTATCATTGTTCTCCCGAATGGATGGTATGGCCATGGAACTTCAGTTTCCAACTCTGACGGCGCATGGACTGGGGCAGAAGCTGCAAGCGCTGCCAGCGTCCATGCCTGTACCAGATCTCGACGACCGACTGATGCTGCCACAGCAGAGTTCTGCTGGCACATGCGAGTTACGTTGCGGCAGTCAAATCTGCAAAAGAAAATGTGGTGAAAATATAGTCTATTTGTGGTTTCTTCATATTTTTTGGATCAAACTTTTGAAAAATCACCCGCTGTACGACAGGTTTCGTTGTTTCCCAAATATATCATGCTTCACACATAATTTATAACCGTTAACATAAAAGTAGCTAATTTTTGGTCTAACTAACCTTTTACATATATTATATCTATAAATTATAAAATTTCATCTGCAATTAATATGAATAAAAACAGAGATAAAATACGTGTGTTGGCAATGCCAAGTAATAAACACTGTATTTACCAGAAAGGAAGACGACCCTGAATCTAAGACAACCCTTTCATAAAAAAAATATTTTTGAGGGAAAAATATTTAAACCTGACTACCCCTGTGAAGTGCTGGAAAAAATTATTTAGGTTGAAAGTATTTTTACATTAATTTATGACAAACCCTTCAAGAAGAAATGCTATTAATCGAATAATATGATATATTTTATTTACTTTTAAAGAAAAGCTAATCAAATTAAATATGTGTTGTGTGTCTAACCTGGCTGTATGGTAGCAGTATCTTTATTACATTGTAAAATTTTTGTGGGTGTTATATATTTGTGACTTGAGCCATTTTGCTTCCCAGCAAAGCACTTCCTCTTTATGGCTGGGTGACATCAGATAAGGGGACCCTTGTCAAAGTTGACAGGTACAGTCACAGCACTACAAAAATATGTACAACCATAGGAAACACAATATTTAAGAATGAAAAACCTTTGTCAAAATCCTCTGTCTTTTGGAGGACTTAACATGACCCCGAATTGTAGACGACCCCTTAGTTTTTATATTCCTTTTTTGTCAAAAAACTTTGCCTACATCTCGGGGTAGAAATGTAGTTCTTATGAAAAATATTATTACACTTAACGCGCATGAATGAGGTGTGCTGTCCCTTTGGTATAATTTTCTAGAAGCTGTTAAGCTTTGCTTGGATGAGGCAGATGAATATCCTGGAATTCGTACTTTAGTAGGCAAAGCTTCAAAAATGTTATAAGTAACCTTGAATGGACTATAACATAGGAATGCAATTAAATGCTGATCAATTATCTTGACTATGATATCATAACTGGACATTTAAATGTCCAAAATGGCACACGCAAAATGTTTACACTTTGACAGCCTGTTCAAATAAATCTAAAAAACAAGGTATTAATAATCCATTTCTTACAATTATATATTTTTAAACACAAAGATGAATATTTTATTTAGTTGTATTTGCCACTATCTCTGATGTTACACTTTTATGTCACTGTCTCTAATCAGAATATTCCAGAGCACTGTCTAGTCCAGCTTCGTTCCACATGCCAAACAACACTTTCCAACAGAATCATGTGCCTGCTCATTAAATTACATTTCTGAAGAAAACATTTAACATATAACGTGGAAGTTTTAAAAACGTGTTAATGTTTGTCAGTTCATAATTACTAGGCCTGTGCGAATATTCGAATACAGTTTTGAATATTCAATTTTTCTCTAAGTGTGAATGTTGATATTTAGATACAGTAGTTTTGAATGCAAAAGAACAGCGTTTGCAGCCTATTTTTGTGAAGTATCCAATAACATTTTGCAGTACAAAATATTTCTTCCATAAAGAATGTGATGCCGTCTGCCATGTTGAAAATTGCTTTGTCAATTTCATTATCATACGTACAGTAAAATTTGATAGACAATGTGACCAACCTACACAGTATGTTTGCAAAGTATTGAGTAAGATAATGAATTGCTGTGGGATGTATGTTATTCTGTTGACGATATTGATGACTATGGAAGAAAATAGTACTCCAGTCCCTGTAAACTGTGCTCGTTTATCATGTTTATTAAAGTACTTGTTGGTGTTGTGAAAATTTTTTTGTGTAATTAATTATTTTTGTATGCATTTTCATTAAGCATAATTGGTTGCAGGTACTGTTTGAGTAAACTTCTTGAGTGAAATATAATATTATAAGCACGTGTTTTACTTCGATGACTCGTTCCATCATTTTCCAACTGCTATGCCGTCCAACATGAACGAAGCTACACGCAAGTATTTACGTTTCGAAGGTTTAAGTTTGTTGGTTTCAGGAAATGGGCAAAGTGTTAATTTTACTGAATGATTATGCAAAGAAATTATTTCATATCAGTGATAGACAAACATCATTGTAGTGAAGTGTTCGTGCAAGGATTTCCATATAAAAACATGTTTTTCAAAAGTTTGTGAATTACAAACAATAAGTTAGCATGTTTTGTAAATAATGTATTTCGAAACAGTTACTGTTTGAAATGCACGTGCCTTTTTAGGCAGCATTTTCAACTCTTTTGTCCTGTAAAAATAATATTTGTTTACTACGAATGTGTTGTACATCCGAGTGTAAGGTTAACTTCGGTAAAAGAGTGTTTATTGCTGCATTTGTACTGATGCATGGCGCCCTCCTGTGCATCTGACATGCGCGCACTACTTTTTGACTTCACTCCATCTCAAGAGTTGTTACGCTCGTGGGGAAGTCATACTATGAAAATTCAATTAATGTTGTGCTACACGATCACTCCCAGCCTAGTGAGTGATTACAAACATGGGACACGAAGGAAGACACGTACTGTCTACCGAAGCTGCCATGCGGTCGCCTATATTTCCCTCTTGAGATTTTATCTTCCGACTGAACCATCAACACCAGTCAGCTAGAGATGCAAGTTCCAAGGGATGATGCAAGATCGCAGCACCGCCGCTACAAGGACACTGCAGACGCCAAAGCCTTGTGCAGAGGCGACAAAGTCAACAACCTCCATCGGAGGAGATAAGGAAAGGGTGCTGCAGCACTGAAGTGGAAATAAACCAACCTCCGAGAAGAGAGACTAGCACCCCCCCTGAAAGCCCACAAGCTGAGATTTCGGGTACATAAGGAGGTGCGAAATCCACAAATGGCAGTGTTCGCTGGCCCTCCAGCCTGAATAAGGCTAGATACGGCACTCAAGCCTGAGTAAGACTTAGCTAATCGGCATTACAAGCCTGAGTAAGGCCTCATCCTAAGTCAGGGGTACACGGTGGAGAACCTGTCTTCAATCTGAACACTTCAAGACCCTGACCACTAGGTCAATCACGTGGCAGTAATTGAGTAAAGTCTCCGGAAGTAAGAGGTATTGCTCAGACTATCACAGTCCGTTAACGACTTGAGCTTTCTATGAGAGAATATGCTGCTAGACTCCACTTGTGAAGTACGGTCTCCAATGTCTTCACAGAACATCACGTCAGTCACTGCACGCAGACGTCTCCCTGCCACCAGCCAGACGTATCTCTACGTCCTCACCTGAATCCCTACCAGGGAAGCATTTCCTCTTGTATCCGCAGTAGCAGGTCATGACAATGTCCCTTCTAGACTGTTAGGCATTTAGCTCTCCCATCTAGTACTTAACATTACCTCACTTTGCTACACACACATTTTCATGCAGGTAGCCTTCGCTTGACAGATAATTAATTGGATTATTACTTATTATTGTAATATTCAGAGCTATGCATCTCAGTGTTTTCCAAGTGTATTTATTAAATACGTGAATTACTCAAACTTGTGTGTACCTTACTTTACCTGGTTCCCAGTCCAAGCAATTTTTATGATTAATTAATAACTCAAGGTCCTAGGGTTTTAACTATCTTACTCGCTGACTAGTGTGGGTGAGCCCAATATCCTTCGATTTCCTTCAGCCTGCACAAGGCCAAGTGGTCCTAGGACCGTAAAGGTTTGGAAAGTAAAATATAAGGTACTGTATTAATCAATAAAAGTAAATGTGTCAAGTATATTAAACTATAACAAAGGTAACATAAAATATCACGAGAGAAATTTTGACATAGGTAGACAGGTACGATGCTTGTAATCATAGGATTAAGTAATTAAAAGGATCACCACACTTTCATGATAAAATAATTTTGTAAAACTGTGCAAGTGTCTCATACCAAAAGTTTTTTGGAAACAATTACACAATCACACACGTGTGTCGTGCAAACACTGTTGTTAGAATAGGTACACATATGGCAAACGTTAACTTTGCATCCCGTCCTAGGTATGAGAGGACAACACTTTGAGTCCAAAAATGTTGAGTCGGGTCATTATTTAAGTAGAGTCTATTTTTCCTTTTCAGCTTTTCTAATTAATACATTGTACAAGGAAAAACCCCCATTGCCACTTAATGCACACTGACCCGACAACCTGAAAGTATGGCACAGTTCCCCAGTTAGGGAAAATGAAACAGGTTTGCCTACCCCAGTTTTTTGCGCGTGCCACAGCCTGACCCCCTACTCCTTTCATCCCTCGCTGCTCCTTCCAACCCTGCTGAAAGAAAGAAGCAAGATCAAGGTTGTCAGCTGAGGCCACCGACTGCAGGATGGAGGAGAGAGGAAAGCTGGGGGAGCAGAAAGGGAAGGAGCGTATTCAGAGAAGAGGGAGAGACAAAATGAGACCGCCTGGCGACAGACGATTCCCAGACCTGTCCTTCCCCGAACGAAGGGGAGAGGTAAAGGAATTTCACGCACTGTACCTCTCATTCGCAAAAAAAAAACAGAATAGACACCAGACCAGAGAAGCAACTGCTTATAGTCACACAGGACCTGGACTAATTCTTCAATAGGATCATCCACTTCCTCCTCCAGATGGGTCTCGTCGGAAAGAGGAGGGGGGAAGGGGGCGAATAACGTGTGACGTGTCTCACACTAGGGCAGTGCACCAATTAAAGGCCAAATGTGCCCCATCTGATAGGCAAGAAATGTCGGGCAGGCTAAATCCCAGAAACTGGTGGTAGGGAAATCACGACATGTGTCACCAAAACTACGTTGACAGAGTCTCAACACGCACAAGCCTCACGTGTTCCTCACTCCTACCGCACACAAAACAAAGCCACAAACAGTCACGTCAATGCCCTACCCCAAAGAAGTCCGGAGAACCACGAAGAAACCACGAGTTTACACGTCGCCACTCTTGCTTGAATAGCAGCTCAGTTCAAACTTGGCGCCGCTAGGGAAGCAGCCAATCAAGAGAAAGTCACTGCCTCCCTGAGGACAAGATGCTCCGAAGATATTATCACCTCAGGAGAGCGCCACCAATATTAAGGATCTAGGAGGCCCTGCGATGATGCTGTAAGCTTCCCCTGGAATCAGGGCTACAAACCCCCGCACTCCTCTGAGGACCAGTGAACTGCTAAAATTACTATAAAAGACAGGACAGAGCAGAGCTTGGAAGTCGATCACAAGCAGCATATGCCATGACACTCTTCTGGCTTTGGCAAGTCGAAGACAACCTGCTTAGGGCAGAGTCCCTTAACCGCGCCGGCAGTAGTGGTGCAACCGCCGACAACACCCTCAACTCCATCGGCCACCTACCATCTGCAGTGGAGGTTCGGCGCCCACCGAGATCTCTGCCGTCTCCAGACTCTCTGGGAGCATCCAAGGCATGAACCACCACCGAGGTTCCAGCCGTCGTCAGCCCCTCCTTTACCCCCCTTTCCAACCTAACTTCAGGTAACACAAGGTTGTGGCAGCAACGTCCCTTCTAGACCTCCCCTTAAGGTCCTCACCAGGCTGCACTTCATCACTTGAGTGAAGTCCCCATTTTTGTAAAAACCACCATAGGTCCATTATAGACACCACCCTCAATTAAGGTTAAGATAATATTCATGCTAGTTAGCGAACATTATTTATTTCAGAACTCAAGAAATCCACGTAAATAATTTATGCTATACCAGGTCGCCACCACCTAGATTTGCAAAACCAGCTTACCTAAAAATAAATAATGATGTTTATTTTAGTGTGGGATCCTTAATTACTTGAGTAGAATAAATGTTATTTTACTTAAAATATTCATGCTTTTCTTGCTTCAAGTATTCATGTTGTTAAATTCTGAATTGTAGTATTTTATTCACTATGTGTATTATGTATTATTAAAAACCATTTTGCCATAATTTACTCTTTCCTTGATTTTGAATCCCTATCAGATCTTTAAGCAGTGTAGCAGAGTGAGTTCAGTGTTTTAGTAACCATGAATAACGCTAGTTCTCGAAATTAGCTAATAAGGCAGGATTACACACCATCTAAGGATCCTGACTGTCTGAGTGAACCCAAACACTACCATTTGATCTTGGCTGGAGAAAGCTAAATTGTAATTGTACGGAGGAAATACTGGTCAAGTCACGCCTTATATTTACACACACCCTAGGCTCGTTTATGCAAACCGGCTTTGTTCAGAGATATATAATTTTCCTAAATTATTTCGATAAATTCACTCAAGTTATTTTACTTTCAGCTGGCCTTATACAGTGCACTCACTACAGTGGAAGGAGATATAGTTTATTATAAGCACTGAAAACAATTGAACAATAGATAATCAATACACCCCAACCAAGGTCAACAGAGGAAAACCCTCTATTTAAACATTCCACACTGACATGAAACAGGATGCCATTCGAGCTGATGCATGTCACTTTTTGAAGCCTGAACTGAGACACTGTCCACATGGTTTTGGTTGCACTAGGTCAGGCTGGATAAGGATTACAGGTACTGTCGGAACATCAGCCTTGGATTATGCGGAGTAGGTTGAGTTGGCATCCGGCTTGGCACAAAGTCTGGGACTGCGAGCATACCTTACTTACTCTGTCAGGTTACCTTACCTTGCCAACCTCACTAGTAACCTGTTTCTCCAACATCAAGGGTGGTTGGGTACTATTGGTGCAGCTAGCACCAATCCCTGGTGTCTTACTGCTGCTGTCGACTGCTGGAATGCTGGGTTCTGCGCTAGGCAGGCTGGCTGCTTGTCGACGTGTGGTGCAAGTAGGAAATACACTTCTTGAATAAAAACACACGGGTAGGGAACATAACATATTAATTACATATTAATAAACAAGGTGACGTGTACTGTTTCCTACCAAGCAAAACTTAGTCAGAAGTAACCTACGGTAAAACAGGTGTCGGTGACCTGCTCCTAAACTAACTTGGTATAGATTGACTTTGATGGCTATAAAAACAACTCAGTTGCAGCTATTCTAACTCGGGATGTCTCAAAGAGACTTTAAGAACCAAAAAGGTGACACTACTTTTAAAGGCAGTGGGTGTAGTTGCTACTACCAGAAAGTAGTGGCAGTTGCTGAACCAGGAGGAACGACATTGGAGAGTGTGGTATTGGTGACTGCAGGCTTACTGTTGAAGAGCTGGTGGTAGGAGCCACTGGAACTCTTGGTGGCTGTTGGGAAAAGCCTCTGGAGCTTCTAGTTTTTGATGGTGGTAGCCTTTGCAGCTACTGGTATGCTTGGCTGAAGCCTCTGGAGTTCTTGGAGAGGGCAGTGAGGGCCTAATGTTCAGTAGAGTGCCCCAGCACACAAAGTGTTGACGCGAGATACTGGAGAAAATAACTGGCATCTTCAGCAGTGCACGGACTTATATATTGCGCTTGGCCAGCCCAGTACTACATCGCCATACCACTCCATAACCCACAAGCTTCAACATCCAGTGGCAGCACCAGCCTGCCAACCACCAGAGTCGCCTGCTGTCGTACAGCAGGCTGCCAGTAGAGCCAACCTGAAAGGAGGGTACCTGCGCCTCCTGCATCTAAGGTAACGAGTCAACGTGTGGCCGCTCCTAGTGTGTCAGACTTCATTCCAGTCCGGAAGGCGACACATCCTAGGGGAAGTGTATTGTGACGCTGGCTTCACCTTTGTTATTGACGCTTATCTCCACCGCTAGCTGAAAGGCACATGCCCAGCAACGGCAGTCAGTGAAAGTCTGACTGGTTCTTGGGGTTACACTCCACAAGCTCTCATTCATCCAGGACAATTACGAGGGGAAAATCCCTCCTCCCACTCCACAAAGTGGGGAACCCACCGACACACAATTAGCCTGGGTTAGTAAAAATTGGAATAAATGGGTAGCTGGAATTATTCTGACTTCATTCGATTTGGTGATCTCACTCATACACACATCACCCGTATCACCGCACACGCGGTGCATCAGACCTGTACTTCCCTACTGGGATGATGTTTAGATTGCCCCAAAACCCCGAAGCATTGAGGACCTGGTCGAGAAAGTCAGGGAGATAGAGAATAATAATGTGGAACAGATGTGACAGGATAACACGGCACGTGGCTCCAAGGTCACTGCACCTCTTCTCTCTCCCTCGGGTCAGGTGGTTGACCACCTGTAGACACCCGACCTTAGTTCCTCCGCGCTGTTGCTACCGTCTGAGGGGGCATCTAAACAAATATTGCCCAAACCGGCCGTGCTACAGTGGAGAAGGAAATCCCAACACATGACTCCTGAGCGCTCAGCCTCAAGGGGTCCACTCCGCTGGGAAACGCCAACAATGGGGTGTGCACAGAGTCACCACCTCAGGACTGTTACTGCTGAAGGCAAGCAGTACGGCAAGTGTGGCCAGGTAGCGAGAGCTGCAGGCGATGCACCGGTTAGAAATGCTCGGGAACAGCCAGTGAACTGACTCGTCTGGAGGGCGTGCATAAGAATAAATACCCGCGAGCGTGCGAGCGGTGGCTGGAGCTGGCCATATAAAGAGAGAAGCCTCCATTGATGTGCGGCGAGTGTGCGCTTCGGTATCTGGCAGCCAAGGCAAGGAAAGCGAGATGGTGAGTCCACCCACTCAGACTGAAGCGTGGCGTCATGCGGATCACTGGCATCTCAGTAGGTAAGGAGTTGACTCGCTTGTGAACAGGAATGGTACAGAGGTTGAAAGAGTGATGGTGGTTGGTGCTACGGTACACCAGGGGAAAATCAAAGGCTGAAGCCTTACATATGCATGCGACAGCGCTCGTAGCATGTAACACTACAAACAAACCAGCAAAGACAAACAATGACAAGCATGTCTCCGAAGAAAAAGGTTACTATTTTGACGGGTTCGTCATTGCAAAAACATTTTCTATTAAATTTTTTCCATGGTTCACCAAAAATGGTGTTTATTTTGAGAGGGTCGCTATTCTACGAGTCGCAGAAATGAGAGTTGACTGTAGCTCTATTATTGGCTCCTCCTGTTGCTATGTGCATGGGATTGGAGCAAAAGATTTCAAAAGAATGAGGATGAAGGAAAAGAAGTGGAGGAGATAACAAAGAATCCCTTTGTGAAATCATGTATCACAGGACTACCATACAAAGGACATGGGCAGGCAGCGTTTCTCTCTCACGCAAACCATACTTTTCTACAGAATCTTGCCTATTTTTTTTTTTTTTTTTTACAAATACAGCAATTTTGCAATGTGATTCTCAGGAACCATAAAAAAATTGCCACAATACGTGTGCAGTTCCACTCTGTATGTATACAATTTATTAAAGAGAAAATACAATCTACAGTGTTCATGAAATCAAGGTTCTACCTAATGTCAAAATCTCAATCATGAGCAATCCTCTCTTCTCATTCCAATCAACTAACATCCTCAAACTACCAAACTATGCACATCACTACATACATGCATACTTACACATATTTTTCTGCAAGGTCTCTATGGATAAAGAACAGAGATGAGGCATCATATATTGTAACAGCTGCCTTTGAAATTTTCTTTGTTGATGTTTTCGAGGTATTCTGTCCTCCCCTTGTGGTGCTATGAATACCTCTAGACCTGGAACGTGGTAGTTGCTTCTACCACACAGTACACAATCATATGTTGGTCACAGCACACACACACAGCAACAAGAAAACATGTAACATAAAAAAAAAAAAAACTTAATTTTTTTCCCCAATTTCATCTCGGCTTACATTCTTTGATTTAATTGTTGATTTTCTAAAATGAAACTTGGGTTCACCTATGCACAGATTTAGATTTCAGAAATCACTATGTTAAGTGTCTGCTCTAAACTGGCCAACTGAAATTGCAGTAATGCTGTAAATTAAGAGCAGACATACCGCATTTACCCGAAAGGAAGACGACCCTGATTCTAAGAAAACCTCTCCCTAAAAAAAATATTTTTGAGGGAAAAATAATTAAACCTGAATTCAAGACTACCCTGTGAAGTGTTTAAAAAAAATTTATTAAGGTTGAACTATTTTTGCACGAATTGATGAGACACCCTTCACAAAGAAATGCTATTATATATGAAGAATATATTTGATTTACTTTTCTTTACAGCTGGGCAGGGCACTTTTTCTTTACTCTTCTTTACCGCCTGGCAACATCAGAAGAGGACCCTTGTCAAAGTTGACAGGTACAGTCTCAGCACTACAAAAATACGTACAACCATAGTACACACTGATGTGTGCCGCTTACACATCTAATCTAATTGGATTACGACTCATCGCCAAGAGTAATGCTTCCACCACTACCAACGTAAGTGACATGTTGCCTACCCTACAAGCAGCTAGAATTTATGAGTGTATTCTCTTCACCTGGAAGATACGCAACCCAGCAGGGCATGCCGCCCTCCCTGGCCCTTGGTGAGAGCCAACTAGCTGCCCAGACCTTGAGCAAGACCGAGCGCCACCAACGAGGCACGAAGCAGAAATGCTGACCAGAGTTTCCCCATGCCAACGAGGCCAGGAGAATGTTACGCCTCCCCTACACCCAGCGCCGGCAGCCTACAAGCTTCCACTACATGAGTCAGGACGCTGCCGAGCTCGAGAGTGATTCTTGTTCTTCTCTCGTGACATCCCACAGCACTGCTCAGTGCTGGGACCTCCAGAGAACTTTCAAAGATTGAGTTAAGTCCCCTGCAGCTACTTCAACATCGAGGACCAGTCAACCAGCGAACATGCTCACTAACACGTTAAATTCAATTTATCTCCTCAAGACACCTTTCTTAGACCAGTTTAGAAGTATTATATCTTTTCTCATTTAGATATTTCTTTCCCGCTTTTCCATTAGAACCAGGTCGCCTACACCTGGTCAGGATAGTAACATTCAGCACTCAATTGCCAGGTAGGAGGTAGCACACATCGCATGTTTATCGAGACTTAAATAAACATACTTTTGTTTCCTACCTTTCAGCTTTTATTTCCGAGTATCCGTCTGTTTGCCTGATAAATACAGGTTGCTACGTACACCTTTGACGAGAACCGGGTATCTCATAATAACCAAATCAGCTTCAACTACAGGCACCCTTCAGGGGTCTGCCATATTTTCTCACACACCCAATAGACACAGCCATCTCTTGCTTTCCAACTGTCAGAGCACTGTCTAGTGCTGGTGGAGAGGAACAGAGGAGCCACAACCACTAGTAAAATCTTCACCCAGGGAGGGGCGACAGTCTCGAGTTATTGCCTTATCCAAGAGCATTGTTAGTGCTGGGATATATCAAAGTTTGAGACCTGCCGCCCATTCCTGTGTGGATGCACATCCAGTGGCGGCATTGGTGACCCAAACAGCTCCCCGTCTCTGATCAGCCCGCATGCGTGGGGGATAAGTGCAGACTTTACAGAGCCTGGTCAGCAAACCAAAACCACACTTACACTGTAAATTGTGTTTAGTTTGTTCGCGTCAGGATGTACCCAGTAAACTGTGAACAGACTCAATGCCTTACGGAAATAGGCACGGCCGAAAACATATTGAACGAAATACAGCGTTCCTGGCCGCCAGACAGTTGAGTGCACTTCCTCAACCTACACCGGAAAGGCAGGTGGAACGGGACCATGCCGCCCAACTCACGCACAAGTCAGTGTCGACTGCTCCGGTCACTGTAATATACTTATCTAGTTGTCTACGTATTCACCCCTCGTGTCACCCTGTGGTAAAAGGGTTGATGACCAGTACCAAAGTAAGATTCGGCTGGGATAACGTCGACTTCTGGACAAATGAAGCACACCTATGGAATTGCCTGTACGGCGTAAGTCAAGCTCACTACAGCTGGGTAAAACCCACTATGGCCACGGCACCCAAGAAGCAATAATAAGTACATACTAGTCAACACACCTTATCTCTCGCCGTCTATGTTTCTAAACCACCCCGCTTTTGGTCTAGCGGACAAAATGCTCAACCACAGTGCCTAGTAGCCTATCTGGGCATGCATCAACATCATATTTAAGCATGAAAAGCCCTTGTCAAAATCGCCTAGGTTTTGAATTGAAGACGATTCCCGAAATGTAGTCAACCCCCCATATTTTCTATTCCTTTTCTGTCAAAAAACCTCGTCTTCCGTTCGGGTAAATACGGTACATTATTCTCCATTCACCAGCTCAGCTGACAACTTGAAAGATGGTCTACTCACTCTGTCTTGGAAGTAGTAGGAAGTGATGGGCACGCCAGAGTCCCGCGGAGGGCTCTGTATGAGGGGTGCGTACATCATGGAATACTGGGAGCCGGTGCCCACAGGCGGCCCACCCAGCGGGAAACCGCCCAGGGCAGACATCGACCTGGGAGTGGGGCTGTCCAGGCGGGTCGACATTCTCCTCACAAAGGATAGTCGACCAAAACACACCAGGTAACCTGCAATAAAAGTGAGTGAAGAGATCTGGGCATTTTAATATCAGGTTCTTGAGAGCAGATGAGGATGAAGTGAAGTGAGTATGGAGCAGCACCAAAATGAAAGGGCGGCAGAAATTGGAGATCCTGGAGAAAACCTGCCAATCAGCGGCATCGTCCGGCAGGATTCTCACTTGCGAAAATCCGAAGTGAACCGGCTGGGTATCTAACCTGGTTAACAAACATGGGAGGAGAGCAGTCTAACCACTTAGCCACTGTTGCCTCATTGCAATAAGAAAATACATTGTACAACATTGCAATAAGATGCAACTAGTGATAAGATGATGATAAATGTTGCTTCTTCGACTCTCCCGATTCTGGCCAAAATAGGGAAATCAAAATTTCAATTTTTAAAATTTATAGTTTGATATATATATATATATATATATATATATATATATATATATATATATATATATATATATATATATATATATATATATATATATATATATATATATATATATATATATATATATATATATATATACATATACATATATATATATATATATATATATATATATATATATATATATATATAAATCACATTTCTAATTCAGCATTGGAATTTTGTCTATTTGTCTATCACCTTTCCTTTTCTTGTATGCAATACAATCTCAATACAAAAAACACAAAGGGAATTGATTGAAATTTTCTACTTAATACTGAAAACTACTTTATAATGAACAAGTATGTAATGATGTTACATTTGCAAGGGATTTGTAAGATGCAATTTAACTGTAAATTATTGACTCAAAACATTTCTCACTACAGATGTTTATAATGACATGTGATGTACCGGTAATAAATACTCACTCTACTGTCTTTGCAGAGGACATCCTGGTCTTTTTGGCTAGACGCTGAGCCAGGCGCTTCTATATGTATAGGGATTCAGTTCTATTTAGGTGTGGGCGCCTTCCCAATTTACAAAACTGGCAGTGTGGCAGACCACGAAATATGGGTGTGGGCAATACACTACAGCGTCTAGGTGCCACTACTGCCTTGGATATACCTGGGCGACGGTGTTTGGGAGCAGTACTTGAGTAAGGTGTGACCTGGCACTGGTGCAGTGTGATGATGAGCTCAGACCTGAGGCTTTGGCGGAGGTGTGCGACGCAGAACAGCTAGTACCAGGTAAGCAACTACTGGAGCTGGTTGGTTTGACACAGATGCTAGATGACTCGCCACGGGTACTCCATTGGGCCTGTCTTCTCTGGAGGGTGAAGAGATCTCTTGGTACCGGAACTTCCACTGGGTCTTGCAGATGGCATAAAGCTTGCGGTGTTAATCTAGCTACCTGTTTGACTCGTTTGAGTGAAATTCCGTGGAATCACCTGCAAACCTGTTAAGTGAAGGTAACTGAGGAAGGGTGTTAAGTCGACAGGAAAATTACTCTAATCAAATGCTGAGCATATTCCGGTAAGGGAAATAAACACCTGGCAAATGCACTCTAGCTCCTGGTCAACGGCATGAATATCAGCCGGAAAGCTACAAGCACAAGTTAGGATGGCCGTTAGAGGTAACCGGCGTACAACCAAGGGAATGCAGTGTAAGATACTGAAAGTCAAAGCAACAAACTCTTGCATTGTTGTACGCAACTGACACGTAGAACGCTGTAACGTAATCACTGACATGTATCAAGGTGAACTTAGCAAGGACGTGATAGGATTCAGGCTTGAAAAATCTTTAAGGATGTGTCCACCACAGATACGTACATAATTGCAGGCTGAGACAGGGTTTGCAGGGTACGTAGCAGGGAGAGCTCCTAACTAGCGTAGCCTAACCCTATCACAAGCGTAGCTTAAGCAATGTGAATAGGGTGTTGTGTCCGAGCAATGGGTGCTGGAAACTATGCAGAAGGGTTGATTACTGAGCGGTGAGCGCTACGAAGAGCTTAGATCAATTTGGTAAGAATCTGAGCTTCGAGCACTAGAAATGAAGACTGCTACAATAAGCGAAGGCTTAAGGGGTGCAGACTGGTCAGTGTCTGACCAACGGGTGCCTAGAAAATTAAAAACTGGTCTAACCACGCGGGCCGTCTCCACTTTTATACTGATTTCGGGCTTCTGCCCGCTGCCGATTGGTTCGTGTCACTAGGGTGAGGGGTGGTTGCACAGCGGAGGGTGCGAATGATGCATGACTTGCATCTGTGATGTCACCGGCCAGCTGGAAGGGGATGCAAACAAAAGACAAGCAATAATTACTACTAGAGCTATCTAGTGGGAAGTAAAAGAACTCGCTGCCTTGAAACATTGGTACGGTGGGCCGGTGAATAACACAAACTGCAAAGCAGACAATAAAATCTCACATATTAACGAAGACTTTCAAATCAGCAAAAAACTGACCCAGGGATGGAGCGGAAGTCGTTAAAATCCCTATTATTGAAAAAGACGTTACGCGTCACTGAAAATGTGGAATTTCACAACAGCAGCAGATATTGGGTCTGCAGATTCTTATTAACTGAACTACGTTTTTAATCATGGTGATAGTGTGTTTCGTTTTTGATATTAAGTTTGTCTAAGCAAACTAACAAAATGCCTAAAGATCTTAATAAGGGACCCCTTTTTACTACTGCATAGAACTACACCAATTATGCAGTGTGTAATTTTAAGGTAAGAAATGCCGTAATGGGTCTAAAGTGAATATACAGTAGAATCCTGCTGTAGCGAGCAAGGCAACTGTGAGAACACGGGTATAACAAGGTCTCTTTTACGGAAACCGTCAGAAAATCGCAAAAATATTCCATGAAAAACTGTAATTTTACAAGTTGAAACACATACGGCGAGATCGTGTGAAGCAGGCTGGCGGCGGGATTCATAACCGCGTGAAGCGTGCTTTTGTTATCTGTCTGCCGTAACTCCACTCCCTCGCCCTGCCACTGCGTGCCCCTCTCATGTGTCACATTCTTTTGCCTTGCATCCTAACCCCCCTCTTTAACAAAACCAAGTGCTTTGTTCAATAAATAGAATCCCGCACTCTCTACCTTGACCCCGTTTTCATGAACCAGTTCCGGTTTTCCGTAGTCGTTCACGGTCATTGTGCTGTCAACTGTGTTTGGATTCAAACAACTTGACGTATGTGGGTCAAACATTAATGTTAAATGAAAACAAATTCCATTTAAACATAACAGTCCAAGCGATAGCTGGAATCAAATACAGCTACATATTAAGAGATTTTCGCTGTGATTTTTTCCATACTACTACTACTACTACGTTTTCTCGCTGTGCTAAACTGAACGTAATTTAAGTCCATTTTGATAAAGTTTTCTTGAGTTTTTACTGGTTTCGAGTAAGCCTCGCACCATACAAGTTTTGTTAGTTGACAACATATAATTTTCCGGTGACTACCATATTTACTGGCATAATTCTCGGGCTGGCACAATTCACGCACCCAAATTTTATGGTGCCCAATTAGAGGAAAAACTTTTCCTTTCATATTCACGCAGCATGTTTCTCTCAACGAGGCATGTAATGCTAACGGACCGAGTAAGCGATAGCGGGAAATGCTGCATAGGCCGGGCAACTGATTACAGGACAATGCTGTGTAGACAGAGGAACTGATTGCAGGCTGAGCGGGTATACTTACGTGGCGCGGTCAGATTTTCCACTCATTTTCATGCAATTAGTTATCATATAACAGGATATTTCTATGTTATAGTGGTTTGAACACAATTTATAAGCCATTTTAGGGCAATTTTTAAATAGTAGACCCTACGGGGGTTCAAAATTGGTCTAATTCAGCGACAGAGAGGACATTCTTATAGCGAGGATCGAACCTGGAACCATGACATCTCACTATAAGGGGACTCTACTGTATGTCACCTTTAAGATTCAACTGGGCTTCTAATTTCCAAAGCCTTGCAAACCCCTACTAGTTAGCAGATTATACAAATCTGTCCACCTTAAAATGCTGCATGTGAATACTCATACAAATAGCCAAGAGCTACAACTTCTTTCACATTACAATTTCGTACACATATGTAGTACAAGAAGACTGACAACCATTTCCACAACACAAGACAATCATACTGCATACGTACCAACAGAGCAAAACCTTGCCCCTGATGTGCGAGGAAATGGTACATACGCATCCTGGAAGTTACCATACATATTTCCAGGTTCCAGGAAAGGACCAGTTTGAGGATGAAGCCTCAAATACAATTTAAGTTCTGAATCTTCAGTTGAAGTAATCTATAAAAAAGTACAAATTTCACCACTACGTCAGTAACTAGGTAACCATAAGTAACAACGAGATTGAAATCATGTTGTTTCCAGACAAGAGAGAATTACCACACAATTTATCACGCAAGTTTAGATAATTTACTGTATACAATAAAGTCAAAATTTTTATCATTGCAGATATATCATCTGACCATGAGAAAAAATTCCCTGCTACATGAATTGTGTAGTGTACCACTGTAAGTAGAATTGTGTTTTAACTGAATTACTTAAGAGTAGGATGGAGTCACTTGTTTTTGACGTGCTGGATGCCAGAAATGTGTGTAGTTATTCTCAATTTCTGCTCATAAGGGCCTCACCAATACTTTTTTGTATACTGAGATAGAGTCCACAATTACTATTTTTTGGTAAATTTAAATATATTCGAAATGTAAAGTAATTACATTGCTATCTAACAAACACTTTTTAAAGATATATAAAAGTTAGGTGAAACATTATAAAAACAATGTAGTCTTAGTCATAAATCAAACAGTAAAATGTGAGTTAAATCATTTAGTTATTTATACAAAATCAGAATGATAGGATCTAGCAAGTTTTGTAACAATACAGCTATAAGAGACTGACATTCTTTGCGGGCCATATTTCACATGCCTGTTGAGAACCACTGTTGAACACAAATTACATATACTGGCTAGAAATCAATTTAAGGCAGGGCTGCCACCAGCCCTGAAGATGAAATCCTGCTTCTTGTATAGAAAACTCCTGGAATCATTGGGTCAAATCTTGTAAAATCCTTGGAGTTAAAAAATCGGCAAATTACAGAAAAAAGAAGGGTATATGAAGGACATATACCTACATATTTAATGTAATAGTATTTGTTTGGAATGTACAAACCATAGTAATTCTTTTCTCCACTCACACTTATTCTTTAGTTTATTCATTTCACATTAATTATTCAAAATCAGAGAATGAAAGCAGCACTCAAAATATACTTTAGTAATTTATTTTTAAATTTAGGCCATGGCAACTTATGCAATTTATATTTTAAACTTATAAAATAAAAAATATTAAATCTACAAGGTCGTGTATAACATTTCTCAGCATAATTCAACTTTGTACATATTCACAAAATTAAAAATTATTAATGTGTATGGTTTTTAAATCCAGCACTCCCATATTTTACTGAGAGTAAAATTATACTGTCATCTTGGGTGTTGCGGTTGAAGAGGGTCTCGCCCACTAGTGGCTTGCTTGGTCGTCTCCGAAGCTGTAATTTCAGTCGCTGGCTTCACTGCTCCAGAAGTTGGGGTTTGCCCAGCCGTATCTGGTCTCTGTTCGGTTTAGCAACCCTCTTACCACCGGGTGGCATGATGGGTGAATGCGAATGCACAGTGGCAAGATGATTACCGTTACCAAAGCAAGCACTACTGCGTGTTGTCTAAGTTGAGTGGCGCGGTCCTGTTCCGCCTGCCTGTTCTGCGAAGGATGAGGTAATACTATCCACGGTTTGATAGCAGTGTGAGCCAGGTATTGCTCTCTACGCCTCTTGCCACTCCTCACTTTGTAAGGCATAGGGCACACCGGTCTCACAGCCTATGTAGTGGACTTAAACAGGAACAGTAATTAAAGTGTAACCCAATAATGACTTGCCAGCACGAGCTCAATAGGAGTCCCCACTGATCCCTCACGCATGCGGTTGATCAGGGACGTGAAGCTTCTACTGGTTGTGCGTTCGCACTGGGTTGGGCAGCAACCCCTAGGCTATGGTCACTTCAGCACTAACTTAGTGCTCTAAGTGAGAGAGAACCTGAGCTTGTAGCCTCTCCCGGCACGAAGGTGTTCCTAGTGGTTGGGGTGTTGCTGTTTCTCTTCATCAGCACTGACTTGGAGCTCAGGGGTTGGGAAGAAACAGGTAGCCGTCTAATATGGATGTCAGTACTCTGGGTTCCTGTTGGCGGTGCATGTCGTATTCTGTCCCTGACCGTCACACAGACAAGTATCCTGTAAATGAAAAGCAGAAGGGTAGTGAACAATGGGTGTTTATTGGAGATGCAATAAACACGTGGCATGTGCTACCTCCTATCAGACCGTGGTGAGCTGAAGGTAACTGCGGTTCCATGTGTAGGTAACCTGGTTCTAGGTTCAAAGGGGAATAGCAGGTTATATCTGAATACAAAGTTAGTTAAAGTTAAACTGAACTAAGTAAAAGGTATCTGGAGATGCTGTTCGGGATTACAATCGAAGCAGGCACAACTTCTTGGTGGCTGAGTTTCTCGCACGGTCCCGTTCTGGCAGCCTTTCCGGTGTAGGTTGAGGAAGTGCACTCAACTGTCTGACTTAAAGGAACGCTGCATTTCTTCCCTACGTTTTTGGTCGTGCCTATAGCTGTACGGCATTGAGACTCTGCTCACAGTATACTGGGTACATCCTGACGCGAACAAACTAAACACAATTTACAGTGTACATGCGGTGATGGTTTGCTGACCAGGCTCTGTAAAGTCTGCACTGATCCCCCACGCATGCGGGCTGATCAGAGACGGGGAGCTGTTTGGGTCACCAATGCCACCACTGGATGTACATCCACACAGCAATTGGCGGCAGGTCTCAAGCTACGAAATATCCCAGCACTAGCAATGCTGTGGGATAAAGCAATAACTCGAGACTGTCGCCCCTCCCTGGGTGAAGATCTTACTAGTGGTTATGACTCCTTGTTCCTCTCTGCAGGCACTGGTACAGTGCTGTGACAGTTCGAAAGCAACAGATGGCCGTGTAAGAAAATATGATGGACCGGTTCTTATCAAGGGTGTACGTAGTAACCTGTATCTAGCAGACAAAAAGACAGATACAATAAGAAATAAAAGCTGAAAGGTTGGAAACAAAAGCATGTGTATTGAAGTCTCAATAAACATGCAACGCGTGCTACCTCCAACCAGGCAATCGAGTGCTGAAGGTTACTACGCTACCAAGAATGAGCTAAATAAGAAAATATTTAATACTTTTAAACTAATCTAATAAAGGTGTCTTGAGGAGACAAAGTGAATATGAACTTGTAGGTAAGCGTGTTCGCTGGTTGTCGGGTTGACTGATTGTTGGCGGTGAAGTAGCCGCAGGGGGCGTACTCAAAGCTTCGAAGTTCTCTGGAGGTCCCAGCATTAAGCAATGCTGTGGGATGTCGCGAGAAATGGAACAAGAATGACTCTCGAGCTTGACAGCGGCCTGACTCATATAGTGGAAGCTTGTAGGCTGCTGGCGCGGGCTGCGGGGAGGGCGTGATGTCCTTCTGCCTTGGTTGTCGTGGGATAACTCTGGTCAGTGTCTCTGCTTCATGCCTCATCGGTAGGGTTTGGCCTTGCCCGAAGTCTGGGCAGCTCGTTGGCTCTCAGCAGGGGGGGGGGGGGGGGGGTGCTTGCCGGGTGTGCGCATCCTCCAGGTGAAGAGAATTCGCTTATAAGTTCCTGTTGCCTCCAGGGTAGGCAACATGTCACTCATATCTGTAGCAGTGGAAGTAGGTACTCTTGGCAATGAGTCGTAATCGTAGTTGATTAGTTGTACAGCGGCATGCGTCATGTTTGATATTTAATCGTTTGCATTACATTGTAATGTCAAGTCCACTGCTAAAAATACAGGTAATATTAAGGTCTTTATTTGCAATATGGTGAATAAATGAATTGACTTTTCAATTTTGTTTTTTAGATTTTTTTTTACAATAACTGCAATTACCTGTAAATTCAAACTTTATACCACAGCGCAAATATTTAGGTACCTTGATGTTATTTTATACAGAGCAACTTATATCCACACCAACATTCTCTGGAGACTAGTGACATAAGCAGTTACCTTGCAATCGTAATAAACCACACTACTTCTAAGCTCTGAAATTCTTATTATTGTCAAAAGATGCAGAACATTCAGTAACAAAAACAAAATACTTAGAGCTAGCACCTGCTAATGACATGCCAAAAACTAGTTGGTACAATGATAAACTAAAGAAAGCTCCCAGAATATCTTTACTGAAGATTATTAGCATATGATCACCTGATCAATAAAATATGGGATGCCATCATAGTTAAACTACAAGTAACATACGTAAAAACCACCACAGATTCCAAAACATAACAAAAATTCTGTTAACTTACTTGATCCAATGTTGAAACCAGTTGTCGCAAGCATGGTTCTAGGCAAGATTTATTTTTTTTCACACGCTGTTGTGCAGTTTGTTTCAGTACCTAGAAATTAATTTTCAACTGCAAAGTAATGTTCAGTGTTTATAGAATGGTAAATACAATGAAAACCTCAAAGCATATACAAGTATTTATGCACTAATGTGAGTGAATATCCAGAAACATACAATGGAATAATTTCATATGTGCTCAGTTTTTTTTACTTGGTTTTGCAATGAATTTGTCATAATAACTTGCTAAAACGTTTTGAAATTCATTAAACTTCAATTAAGACTGTGCTCTTATGAAATTATTTTTCATTTTTATTTCAGTTTCACGGAAGTTCAAAACATATTTATCACGAGAAAAAAAGTCACATTCGCACAAACCTAATATTTATGGTGAAGGAATGACATGCCACGACATAAGTGGCATTTTGCATCCTAATTGTGTAGCATTTGCAATGAATGTGCAACCGGATTGAATTGAAATTCTAGGGTTCACTGTACCTGTCCCCACCCTCACGACACAGTGCTTGTTGACTGGAGTAGCATGTCAATTGAGATGTGCAAAGTGGTGTCAATACAGAACACATAAGCCTAACATTAAATAAAAGATGTCTTTTAGGAACAGTAAAACTTGTCAACTCAGTGGCATTTAATTTATACTGCAAGCTAACTATCTTGGGTACATAACACTTGCTTAAAGTTAGAGTAATATTGTGGTGATTAACACACACATAATTAACCCTTAGTAATCATGTAAGAAAGAGTACTCATGTCAAACTAACCATTTTGTTGCCAATGACACGTAGACAAGATAGATTAATATTTAACTGGGATGAATAAAAAGAAATACATTAAAATTTACACGGGTCAAGGATGCATTTGTTACTTGTATAGGAAAAAAAAATACAGTAGTAAAAATTCTCACATTCAAATTTAATATAATGAAATGCCTGGGTTGAGTAAAGATTTAAAATAATAGTTCCAAAAGATTAATTTAAATGTTCGGAAATTAAATAGAAAAATACTTCAAAGTTCAAATTTATTCAAAATGGTTAATTATATAACACGAGAGTTTTTAGTGTCTGTACACAAGTGTAAAAAAATCATAGTTCTTTAATGTAAATAATAGATAAACTGTTCTCAAATGTTCACTTAAAGAAATAGTTTCTCAAGTCATTGAACTGAACATGGCAATCCCAGACTTGGTTACAATTTACGACTTTGCCCCATCTTGAAGCAGCAGCACTTATTTGGGCAAGTCATTCTTTAAATAGTACAATAATCAGGTGCCTACAGGGTCCAGCATCACGACTACAGACACGTGGTTAATACATAAATTGTACTGTTCACTAACAGCAGTCATCCAGTCGCCCTTATCCCCAACGTGGGAATTGTACTGTTTGACGAACACCCCTGCCCACGAAACGTAACAGCCTCCAGAGCCTCATGCCGAGGTGATAGAACTGTCAACGCCTCCATTACAGGCGAAAAGAAAAAGGCCACCATAGCCTAGCACTCGAAATTTCATCATCGTCGGAGAGAGGCTAACCTACCCCGCACCCTTCCGAAAGCTGAGATTTTCAGTATATATAGAAGTGCCCTCCAGAGCTCAGGACAGTTTGTCGGCCCTCCAGCTTGCATAAGACTGAAGGCGAAGGAAGGCAGCCACCTTGACTGCCAGTCTGTGAAGACCGGAGTTCTGTCCTGCTAGGGTTCTGACCATTAGGCCATCACCGACGCGCAACCGCGGTCTAGTGTAAAGTCTCTATGGGTAATTGGTAAAACCTCTTTTCCTCTCAGTCTGCAAAGACCAGAGGCCATACCAACAGAGAGAAACCATTATGCTCTAAGTTAAAGTTTGACTACCGGAGTAAGCAATCCAGCGAACCTACTACTATAGAGCCACGATAACTGTAAACCAGCTCCAGAGAGGTATTGAAGAATGTCCCTCTGTAAACTATACCTTCCGTGGTAGCACGCCATGTAGACATCACTTCTGAACCTCCCCCCAATGCAATTAAATAATTAGCTGAAGGTAATTGTGGTTCATTTTGAACAGACCACCAAGGTTAGCAGCAATATTACTTAGATAATATTTGTGTTTTGTAAATTCACTTTTTCCGTAGGTCGCCTTCACCTACTATAAATTTCAAAACGTTAACAATAGTTAGATTGTTATTAGGAAATAACAATAGTTAGATTGTTATTGGAGACCTATGCCTCTTTTTGTTTTCCTACCATGTAATATTAAAATTACGCATTACAATCTGAATTTGCAAGTCTTGTTTATTTTTAGTGTAACACTTTTGTTTTTACCCCGATTGTGTTAATGAATTTTGAAATCAATTCAAGTGGCATTAACTTCTCACTTAAAAATCCTAACCACAAAAAGGTCAAACTGATATTTACGTGAAACTGCCTTAACGGCAGATACACACATATTAAGAGGCTATATTGAGTTCTGCCCCCGGGTAGATAGTCGGCGGACTCCAAAAACACTCCTTAGCAACTATGTACCTCTTCAGAGTTGCAGACAGCCTGGGTACCAGGTTCAACTCCCAGCTTGAATAAGGCCGGACGAGAATCTGAAGAGCCCCAGCTTGATCAAACTCTTGAGGGTCATTCACTAAGGGTTTCGGAAATCTATCGCACTCCTGTTCAGTTCCAGCTTGCAAAGGCTGGACAGTGGTAACTAGAAGTGAACATATCATTTCCTGGAAGTACACTGATTAGGGTCGAGAATAAACACCATTTTTCTCTCTCCAACTTGTTACGAGGTACAGTTTTGGTTGAGTGTTCAAACCTGCCCCCAGCTTGTATAAGGCTGGGGTAGAATATGCACATTTCGAGGTAATTGACGTCCAGCAAGTTACGTCTCCAGATTGCCAGGTTTCTAATGATATCTACTCTCCTAAGTCCCAGCTTGCAAAGGCCGGACTAGGGGAAACAGGTACTGCCCTGAGTTCAGAGGTGCTTCACTGCATTTGCACTGTGTTCATTACCAGCTAAATGCCTTATGCCACTAAATGCAATTTAAGTAAACTACGAAGAAATGCATTAAGAACATATGTAAGAGACCTACTATTAACTTCAGCAGAGAGCACCTATACTAATTGTGAACCACCCTTAATTGAGGAAGAACCAAGCTATGCACAGTACGGAGACAGTTTTTTAGGATTAGATTGGTTGTGGCATAATATAGAGGTTTTGGACACGCCCACTGCAGAGGTAGCCGCGGAGATCCCATCTGCCACCGCTCTCACTCAGTCCTTGGTGAATACTTCACAGTCGACTTGCACAGTACGAACCCCTTTGGGCAAGATAATCCATGTGCGTTTACAAATCCAAGGACATAAGTGTCCTAAAGCGGCTCTGAATCATCCCGACTCGTCCTATGCTCTACTGAGGCCAGATAAATAGCCAACCAGACAGTTCCGTTTAGGCCCCACTTTCATGTTACCCGTGAAGCTGGTTTCACTTTGACGGTCCTAACTGTAATAAAAACGAAAGCCTCATATCGCAAGTCCTTCCAAATTCAACTTTCACCACAAGAGAACTAAGCTAAAACATGACTATCCTATAACATGGAAGTACTCAGACTCAGCCGGCTTATACTGTATTTTATTTGTGTTTTACTATTTCCTTGAGGTTAACAACCCATACTGGTATTTGCACCAGATAGGAGAAGTACGATAAGGTTCCTGAGTTTTAGAATCCCAGGATTATTATCCAGGGAGGAAACCAACACCATAGCTTAAGTTGTCGAGAAAGATGATGCGATCTATCTTTAATTGAATAAAATCAATATTTATTTGTGACATTAGGCCACTTGAGTTACTTAACCCATGGAAACAGGTTGCTACATATCTTGAATTGTGCATAATCTGCAGATGAAACATGACTTTACCACTTAAAACATACAATATGGGAAGAGCGCGACCCACATACAACTTCTCATCATGGCTAATACAAAGAATCTCCTGCCCTCCTCACTGTTTGATAGGTCCGTAATCTCAATGGCTTTTTAACTCTCAAATGGAAAAATGTAAACATGAAAACATTATGAAACCTATACGGATAGCAAAAATTCAAGATAAATACTGCAGTTACCCGAAAGAAAGCTGAGGGTTTTTTTTACAGAAAAGGAATTTAAAAAATAAGGAGTCGTCTACAACTTGGGGTCGTCTTGAATTGAAAACCTAGGCACAATTACCATGAATGTGCGACAATGCTAGTTCAGTATTTAAGATTGTGTTACATGTATGAAATTACTACAGGCTTCTATCAATAATTTTTTACTCGGGTAGCAGTTAGTCTTTCAAAATTGGCGTGCCATGATACTGATGACTTTGACAAAAGCTTTTCATACTTAAATACTGTGTGTCCATGGTTGTACGTATTTTTGTAGTGCAGAGACTGTACCTGTCAACTTTGACAAGGGTCCCCTTATCTGATGTCACCCAGCCAAGATGCTGCTACCATACACATTGTGATTAGCTTATCTTTAAAAGTAAATAAAATATATCATATCATTAATATAATAGCATTTCTTCTTGAAGGGTTTGTCATAAATTCATGCTAAAATACTTTCAACATAAATAATTTTTTCAACACTTCACAGGGGCAGTCTTGAATTCAGGTTTAAATTTTTATCCCCTCAAAAATATTTTTTTTTAGGACGGGGTAGTCTTTGATTTATGGTCGTCTTCCTTTTGGGCAAATATGGTAATATTGCAATCACATTATAAAAAGCGGACAGAAAATACAAGTACAGTACTCGCAAGGCAGTACTCATGGATAGACATAGTCGTGGATGCATGGTTGTAATGTTTCGCTAGCTGGGCCAGCTTCTTCAGGCTACGAGTGGTGGCACAGTACAGTCTGTTGTGCGGATGGTTGGCTGCGCCCTGCAGTGTACCACAACTCGCTGCCTGAAGAAACTGGTCCAGCCAGTGAAACATGTGTTCAGACTTTTGTGTTTGTGCCTATTGATGAGTACCACCCTCTAATTACTTGTGTTTTCTGTATGCATCTTATAATGTAATTAGTAGGGTTGTGTAAATGTGTGAATATGTGAAATTGAAACGAAAATGCAAATGTCTGAAAGCTTAACGAATTTACTAACATTATAGCAGGTTATTTGTTAAAACAAATTTGGAAGACCAAACAAAAAATATGAAGGATATTGAGTATTTACTAAAGGGGGTTTATACTTACATTAAAATTATTAATTTATGTATTTATTTCAGTTAAAAAATACTGAAAACAAACAAGATTATTTACAGGCAAAAATGTTCTTTGCTGGTGCACTAAATATATATTCATTAAAATACCCGATAATTTATTGCAATCGAGAATTTTCATTTCGTCACAACTTTTGATAACCAAATTTCTTACCAAAACGAAAATGAAAGCTGTGATTTTTCGTTTTGTTATACTAAATATTCGCACAACCCTAGCAATTAATTAGTAGCCTACTGGCCTATTCCTGTCATGTCATATTGTCAATCAACTTGATTTCCATCATAACATAAAACTTGTACTTTATAACTAATGTATCTGACATATTGTGAGGAAGCTCGACGCAAGGTTCATGAGATTTACTAAATGACATATGTTTGTAACCTTGAGTAGTTTGGCCATTGCTGCAGTGTCGATGTTGCTCCCCTGACCAAACTGGAATGATGGTGCCGAGTTGTATGGATAGCTCGGAGGGAACGTCACCAGCAGCACTACCATTTGACCATTTCTACTGGCAGTGATTGTACAATTCCTTCGAACAGCATCCATCTAAAAAAAACCAAGCATGCATTACACACTTATGCAGCAAAGCATTCATTAAATCAATGTCATATACTTCATAGTAACAATCAGTGGCATCTCGTTAGGGCATGCTTGCTTGCACAGACAGTTTCCTCACAATGCTATATTTAAAATTAATATTAAATTCTAACTTATATTTACTTTAAGGCAACTTTTCACTCATACGGTACACATTCTACTCGGGAAACAATACTGTACATTATAATAAAACAACTCGTTGGCTAGCAAAACCAAGATGTGTGGAAGCTCTGTAAGTAATGCTTTCAGCAGGTAGGCAGTCGCAATGGTTTCCTGGCCGACGGAGGGGTGGCAGGGTAGGGAGACCGCGTGGGGAGTAGCGAGGGGTTATAGCTGCGGCAACCTAGAAGCTATGATGGTAGTGCTTGCTTCACCGAACTGAGGCGGACATAGCCGAAGCTGGCCTAGGGCGCAGTGTAGTTTACGGTAACTAGATCGATGCGTGGGCAAGTTTGCACGCACAACACAAATCATATTGTTTTTATTTAATTTAGTTTTGGTGCTGAGAATGTTATACATATTCGTGCGCAATGTCTACCCTATATAAAAATTATAAAATTACTATGTGAGACTGACAACCGAGTAGATCAAATGAGTGCAAAAGAAAAATGTGGATGTAAGTGTGGTGTGTGTGGATTACGAGTGAAGCATTTTTCCAGCAGTGCTTTCACTCTTCAGGAAAGATGTGACATCATAAAAGAGGGTAGGCTGACACCTGAACTTACGATCACAACAACACGCAAGACAGGTAATTTTGTACGTCATTTCCAAAAAAATGTTTATCAGAAACACCTACGATTAGCTAGATATAACAGCCTAAACAAACTGTTTTGCTGGCCATATTTATTGTTTTCAAAGGATGTTAACACGTGAACTGCAACTGGGTATTGTGCCTTAACAATCTGTGCAACACTGTTCAAAAACACAAACGTTCTGAAGTTCACATAAATTTGTTTTTATCTCTTAAATAATTTGGTAAAATTGAGTTGACTGCTTTCCATCTTCACACAAACGAATAATCATATTTCCTGTCCACACTTCTGTACAAACAAAATTGCTCCATATGTAAATACTTCACTTGTCGATGGGTATTAAAATAATATTGAATTCGAGTGAACAAGGTTCTGGGTTTGATGACGGTATCTTTGTAATATTTTTCACTCTGGCAAATTTTATGTTAAAAAAATACGCAGTAGCTTGCCCATGAAATTATAGCAGGCATCGCCACAGATAACAATGATGGAGATTCCTTGATACTAACTTTAGATTTCAAGAAATCAAGAATAAAAACGCTAGGTTGAAAATAATGATGTGAATAATATGTGATGGTCACAATTGATGAAATATATTGTTTCACTTTAGCAACAGTTAAGTTTTTCTTAACATCCTTCATTTTTGCACTAAAAGAAAATGTTTTTATGCACAAAATCTCTATAGAGAAAAAAAATTTATTTGAAAATATTTATGACTAGTAAGCCCTACTTTTACTACGTAATGACCTTTTTCCTTGGAAAACAAATTACAACAGTAAAGTACTCAACAAGACAATTGGGCAGGTTTGTGCCACAAATCTTTCCCAAATTTTGACAAGAAAATTTATTTTCTGACCACATTTTGGAACCGCATCAAATTTTCAAATACTATATCTTCACTCGTTTACAAGGTTTCCGAACAGCCCTAATGCAAAAGTAACTGCTAACTACAATTAATAACAAAGGCCCTGAAGTTTTTGAAGACAAAGAGTTCCAATAATGTGGCCTATTTACTGTCCACAGGAAGGAAAAGAAATTTCAAGCCTATTAATTATGCAGTGTTTTGGTTGTGAATACGAGTAAAATGTGTATTGTTGTCATGAACTTCTACAAGCAGTTGGTAAATTCTTTACTGGATAATAAGCTAACTTTGAGCTACTGAAGTTGGCGAGAATGTATCTTCAAGTAATAATCAAGATGGCATCGTCGGGTCTTATTATAGGTAAGACGAGCTCTCGTGTCACATTTAATATCACTGTTTCAGAATGTAACTGTGCACAGTCTTTGTTAGTTTTGTTTGCCAGTTTGTTGTTGGCGCACCAGGGGGTATGCTTACGGAATCAATCTGCACGTTAGGTATGTTGATGTTGATGAGTGAGAACTCCTGCTGCAATGTCTTGGGCTGCGTGGGCGAGGACACAGTCTCTCTGGCTGGGTCGTCATTTGTGATGAACCCAGCTTCTGCAGCCTTATCCACAGCCAAGTTGTTCAGCAGGTCCGACATCTCCAGCCCATTGGCCATCGTCATCGGCTTCAGTAGATGTTGAGTCCCCGCCTCAACAACTAAGCATTGCACAGAAATTTATCAACCCTGCATAATGCAAAAATGCATTGTCAATGGCACACACACTGAAAAATTTATTTGGACACATTTTAGTAGGTAACATTCAAAAATACATTCCAAATATAACCAAACACAGGACACATTAAAAATAAGAATATGTAAAAGGAAGAAACCAAAAACTGTATATTTGGCTTATGTTCACTGCATTCAAAGTTCACAGCCCCTGGGATTCCAAAGATGAAATTTTTAACTCTGGATACCAGTCGATGCTAATTTTAGGTATCCAACAATGCTAATGCTTACCATATAGTATGGTAAAAAATTTACTGTATTTACAGAAGGTGAACCTGAATCCAAGAGGACCCATTCCTAAAAAAATATTTTTTGAGGGAAACGTATTTAAACAAGAATTTGCATGAATTCATGACAAAGACTTCAAGAAGAATTGCTATTATATGAATAATATGATATATTTTAATTACTTTTGAAAAAAAGCTAATGACAATGAAATATGTGTATCTAACCTGGCTGTATGGTAGCAGCATCTTTCTTACACTAAAACTTTTGTGGGTGTTATATATTCGTGACTTGAGCCATTTTGCTTCCCAGCAAAGCCCTTCCTCTTTATGACTGGGTGACATCAGATAAGAAGACCCTTGTCAAAGTTGACAGCTACAGTCTCAGCACTACAAAATTACATACACCCATAGGACACATGGTATTTAAGCATGAAAAAAGCCTTTGTCAAAATCCTCTGTCCCATGGCATGCAGATTTTGAAGGACTAACTATTCTTGAGTAAAAGTTATGAATAGAAGCCCATAGTAATTTTGTGCATGTAACATTAACTTAAATACTGAACTAGCAGTGTCGCATGTTTATGGTATTTATGCTTAGATTTTGAATTGAAGAGGACCCAAACTGTAGACAACCCTTTTTTTTTTTCTATTCCTTTTCAGTCAAAAAACCTCATCTGGTAAATACAGAATTTTTTATTCAACCAAATTTATATTCAACTAAATATAGGACCACCTTGAAAATAAGACACTCCCAAATTTTTTCTGTGGCCTACAAGGAAATATTTAGACATACATTATTTGGCCAGTTTATCTTGACACTTAGATAAAGGGATAAAAATGGTCAAATTATATGTCGTTAACAATATACAGGACATTACAACTTTTGTAGATTAAAACCTAAGGAAGTCACAGTTTTACTATCCATCC
Organism: Dryococelus australis; assembly: GCA_029891345.1. Classification (NCBI taxonomy): domain Eukaryota; kingdom Metazoa; phylum Arthropoda; class Insecta; order Phasmatodea; family Phasmatidae; genus Dryococelus; species Dryococelus australis. Next base: position 11,196,847 of record CM057006.1, on the reverse strand, counting down.
CCAGCAAACTTCGTTACCCAGTTGTTTACCTACTGTGTGCTATCCGCCTGAGTACTCCCAGGATCACGTACAATCACCACAAACTAGTGTTGAAGTAAAACCCTCTTAAGAAGTTTTCCTGCTTAAAAAGCTTTAAAAAGTTAGCACATTGTCTATCACAAGTACATAATTTTAATCTTTTAAGAAGTTTTTCTGCTTAATAAGCACACATTTTTCAGAACTTTTTTAAATGTCTTTACAGGGTTTCCCGTATGTACCCATAGAAGGGTGTTCCCACCTCCTGTCATAGTGAGACGGCAACGTCTCATTATGCCCGGAAAAAATACCAGCCACCTACACATTCCTAGTTGACTGCCTTTGCCTCGACATCACCCCGGTGTGTCAAACAGTCAGCCCACCGGCTTCCTAATTTCCAAGAGGCAAATTCATTGTTTCACTGCAAAATTATTAAGAAAGTCTTTTTTCATACTTATAAACTAATTGTTACTTACTGCATACACGATCTAGCAGTGTGAAATCCATGAACGGTAACGAATATGTGATGTTCACTTGCAGATCCCAACACGGACATCTGACTAGCATAACTGCTGGGAACAGACTGGGAAACATGGCAGCCATCCATAGCTCGTCATGCTCGCACCTAGAGCGCTAACGTTGTCATGCCTACAGGAAGCAATTGCCATAATTTTAAATAGAATAGATGGCGTTCCATGCACAAATTCAGAGAATTACTTGACCTGCAACTCGTTCCTATTGGCTAGGGTAATATTGTAACACCCTCTCCTGGTTCACCCCATGTTTTTATTTAGTATTTAAGTCCCCGCAGCTGCTTAGGTCGGCAGAGATTGATGGCTGATGGGGACAAGACCAATCCTGAGATAAGTAATTGTATATTCAAAATGTAGGGCTCATAAAGCCAGTAATGTAGAATTGGACAATTACTCTCCAAAATTACTTGCAGGAGTAAATTTCGTTTGCTTGGATATTGAAGCTAAAGCAATAAAAATTTTAAAAAAAAAAAAATTGTTAAAAATGTAGAATTTTTTCAGTTAAAGCTATTAATATCACTTAGCTCCCCACGACAAAAATGATTACAGTAATGACAAGAGCATTCATAAAGCATGTAGAATGTTGTGTAGTAAAACACATTTAAAAGAGAAATGTAAAAAGTAAGGCTGTTGTGGAGGTTCCCTGGTTTTGAAGCCTGTAATTATGTTTGAAAATGTAAATGCATCTGCGTCATAAAAAAAAAAATGGTTTGTCATTAAAACAAGTTATAATGTATTTTATAAAGTCAAGGCAAATTCACTTTTAAAATGTTATTGAGAAATTAATTCCTAAAATGGGTAGTGGCATGATAGAGTTTGAAAATGCCCGAATTTGAAGGTGGTTTCTGTTCAGAATTGTATTTTAAAATATCAGCCTTTTAATGTATATATTGCGAATCAGTCTCCTTTTGTGACAGATCTCCGCTAAATGTCATTTTTTTTAAAAAGAAATTGCGAATTATAATGTGTCTTTTGAGACAGATTTGTAGTATTGCTATTTCTTTGTATTCCATTTGTATTTTGCTTTGAGCATAATGATTGTAGCTTTTATCACAAAATATAGTCCACATTTTCAAAGAACCTGTGTGTGTGTTTTGAAGTTTTGTAACCAAATTCTACTTCAATATGGAGGTGTTTTGAAGTACGAGAGTTTGGGTCGTGGTTACTTGGGAAAAGAGACCTTGTGTCGCCCTACAGTCTAGGACGAGGGAAGAGCCTTGATAGTTTAGTGTTCTGGTTGCTGACTGGTAACGCCTCCCTTCTGGTCAACACCTTGCCAAGGGGAGGGAGGGGGAAAACCTTTCTCGGGTTCTTAGGCCCAAGGAAAGGCAAACACTGAGGTCACCGAGGGACTCCGACTTCGAACTGGTAGCACCACTCATATGAGAGACATCAAGGCCTAGATGTGGAACGCTTTAAATCCAAGGGGAAGCTGAGCTTTGTAAGCAGTAATGTCACTCAACTGTCCCTGAGAAGGAGCAGTGAGGGCTCTCCCAAAGTTAACTATAAGCTCCAGCACTATCAGTTGAGGGGTATACATCCCAGCTTGACGCGTGCCCAGCTATTGACTGTATGGCACAATCATCGAGGTTTATTGCACTAGACCAAGTGCACGGTTATAGGTAACTGACAGGAGGTGTTAGAAATACTCTGACAGTCTTTGGTCGGTTGGTAACGTGGGTTTGCTGACTGAGCGAAGCTGGTGCTACAGTCCTTGGGTTAGATTACGTTGTACTGAATTGTCTCACACCGTACTCAAAGTTCCAGGCCGCTGACTCTTGACTCCAGAAGTTACAATTGGCTAGTCCGTACCTAGCTTCAGTCCGGTGGACTAGACCCCTCAACACCGGGTGGTAGTTGGGACTGGTTTGGACGAACGTTGGAAAATGAATATATCGTAATACGTGGACAGTCGAGACTGCCCGTAATCTCAGTGAGGTGACGCGGTCCTGTTCCACCTGTCTTTTCTGTGTAGGAGGGGCTAATGTATACCGCTGTTTGGCACCTAGATGAGCAATCTTTTGTTCCCTACGCCTTCTACCGTGCCTTATCTTATAAGTCATAGAGTTTGGTTCACCACTGAACATTATTGGTCGTGCACTCCAGATGAGAAACTATAATACTATAATACTGTAGGTCCAGTAGCTGATTCATAGCACAAGCTCGGTAAGAGTATCCACTGATCCCTAAGGTCTGTGGGCTGATCAGAGACGTTGAGCCGTTTGGGCCACCAATACTACTACTGGATGTGATATCCAGCCAAGGACAGGCCGCAACACCCAGGCCAATACCGCCTCCAGCACCTGGGTGCTCTGGTATGTGATATAACCTAGGTTTGCCGTCTCTCCTTGGTGGAAGGTATTCCTAGTGTTCGTGGCTCCTCTGTGCCATCCCTCGAGCCTCTGGGTGCTCAGGGTAGTAGGAAGCAACAGGTGGCCGTCTAATGGGTGTGCACCAGACTGGAGGTCCCTGGAAGGGGGCCTCAGTCAAGCTAGTTCGGATTTACAAAAGTACCTGGTTTCTGTCAGTAGTGCACAGTGCGACTTATTCCTAGCGGGCCAGGTAGACGTTACTGTGGAAATAAAAATGTTAGGATAGAGAACAAAGCTGTATTTATTGAGGACTCAATAAACACAGTGACTGGTGCTATCTCCTACCAAGCAGATGGAGTACTGAAGGAAATCTAAGTTAGCCAGGTGTAGGCGACATGGTCCTAGGCTAGAGGGAAAGTGAATTCGAAAACTGAATATTTAACTACTGAACTAAAACTGTCTAATGAGGGTGTCTGGAAGACACAAAAGAAGATGAAGTTAAAGTAGCAAGGTATATTCGTATTCGATGGGTGTCGAAGACTGATGTCGTCGCAGAGGGTAGCCACGATGGCTACTGAAACACTCGAGGTTTCGCTGGAAGCCCCAGCACTAAGGAGTGCTCGGGGTGAACTCAAGAGAAGAATTACAAACGGCCACTGGAGCCCCACTGCGCACGGTCAGAAGTCTAGGCTGTCGCGGCGGGGTGTGGGGAAGGCGTGTGATGCCCTTCTGCTGGAAGGCTGGTGTGGGAGCTGGGAACCTTCTCGTGAGCATTCTTGATTCATGGCTCTTCGACGGTGCTCGCCCATACCCGAAATGGCTGACAGCTTGTAGGCACTCAGCCGCCCAGTAGATTTAAACAGCGTGCAACAACTGTGTACTGGTTTGCAGTAACAACTCTCATGTGGGTGGTTGAAGTAAGGGTATACTTCACGTGAAGAGCGATGAGTCGTAATCATAGTTAATAGCAGTATAAGCGGCACGCACCAAGGTTATGTCCCTAGAGATACAACTCGTCTGATAAGAACTCCAGCAGGGATTTACCCCATGAGACCTGCAACAGGAATACTAGTCTCCCCTCTGGGTGGTCCATGCCAAGCTAGCTCCGCCCCCAAACTGCTGCAACCAGAATTGTTTATAAGATATGGCCATACCTGTACCTTCTGAACACCCACTACATACATTACTCTTAATTAAATTTTCTTCTTTCCCTTTTCTCTCTGATTAATGTAACATATCTGAAGTGAATGAGTTATGTATCCACATCGGTCCTAATCCCCTAGAAAAAAGCAACTAAGACTACTAGGGTTGTGCGAATATGAGTTTTTTTTTTCTTCCATGAAACGAAAATGAAAGATATGTTACAAACTTTTGTGAAATGGAAAATAATATTGTTAAGGCTCAGTCTTAATGAAAGCTTAACGAATTTCCTAACATTATAGCAGGTTATTCATTATAACAAATTCGTCGGAAAATCAAACCAAAAATATGTAGAATATGGAGTATTTATCAAAGGGGGTTTTTTCTACATTTTAATTTTCATTTTATGTAGTTATTTCAGTTATGAAATAATGAAAACAAAGATGATTACTTACAGGCAAAACTTTTCTTTGCTGATGCACTAAATGAATATTCATTAAACACCCGAAAATTCATAGAGATCGAGAATTTTCATTTCGTTACGACTTCCGATAACCTAATTTCTTACAGAAACGAAAATGAAAGCTGTAATTTTTATTTCCGTTTCTTTATACCGAATATTCCCACAACCGTAAAGACTGCAAGTGCCGCGATGCTACGATACCATGCCACAGTGGCTTTCACCACTACCTTGTCCAATACCAAAACAACAGCTAGTGGATGCCTTCAAGCTAAGCAATACACCTGCTATCAGAAGTCTGGATTCAGGTGCCTCACGCCCTGTCACTCAACAGACCCTCCTTCCAACCAGCACCTCCGCCAGCGGTGCTGAAGATCACAGAAATACAGACACGCCCAGCTTGACCAAGAAAAATGTGCGAGTTAACAATTTGTTACGGGAACTGTTTCCTTGTTCCTAGAGGGAAGCTAAACACTGACAGCTTTAACCATCCTGTTGCAGCGTCAAACTGTCACTGAGTAGGTATGATTTGAGTGCAACAAAAATAGACCAGATATATAAACACAAAATGCAACTTTATCTCATAGCATGTCACACCTTCAGCGTAAATATGCATAAATACAGTAAACATGATATTATTTGACCGAATGTAATTACTACTTAAAAATTTACTTTTCTATTGAAAACATTAACAATTTTAACAAAAACTTTAAATGTAGACTGCTTGCCTGCTGGGTTAGTCATGTTCTTGCACACCAGCCTTAAAGACACATTCAAAAGCAGTCTAAATTTCGATGAACCACACTATTTTCAATCCTGCATTTTTCTCCAAGACCTGAAGTCTCCATGCAAGACTGTGAACTCACCTGTTCTAATTTGTTTCTGTGAAAATATGTGTAGATGGTACATGGGTGAATACAGTAATTTTAAAGAGGCTGGGGAGAATAAGTAAAGTGGCTCTGAACAACAGGGTCTTCAGAGTAGATGAACATGAAACTAAGTGGAAATGGAGCAGCGCTGGAATGCAAGGGTGGGGGAAATGGGAAAGCTCCAAGAAAACCTACCGATCAGAGGTATCATCAGACACAACACTCACGTATGAAAATCCAGGAACAGCCTCACCAGGAATCGAACCTGGTTAGGCCACTCACACACCCCCCCCCCCCCCGGCCTATTTTTGAAGGTTTTGAAATTTTATCAACAACTAGCTTTCCTGTGCTACTTCGTACGCATGACATTTAGGATTTGGAATCGCTCTTGGAAGGAAAGGAGAACAGCCCGCAGACAAAAAAGAAAGGTAAAATGACGGAACTCTTTTTAACAATGCTTTTTTATGCAGTAATAATCCTAAGAAAAGCTTAATCCAGTACCTATGTACATCCCTGATCATCATATTTTCAGAACCGTTTGAGATATCTCGATGAAGCAAAGACTAAGTTGGTCCTGGGGTTATAATATATATACTGTGTAAATTTGATGTCAATACGTTCGGTGGTTTTTGAGTTAAATAAGATTGGACAGACAGACAGGAAAAAAATTAACATTACATATGGCTTAGTAATCAGTTATACTATATGAAAACATAATTAAAAGTACAAAATTCGAAAATCACAGACAGATCGATTTTATTTAGTTGTATTGATGTGGGTGGTATATACATACATAAATATGGTGTTTGTAATTGAAATAAATTTACCTATAGTAGTTCTATTTGATAGCGAATCCCCATTTTCTTGAGAATCCAGCGACTGATCTATATCTTCCTGACCAAACCCACATAACTGAAACACAAAATGTAAATATGTTCATACAGTTTGGACGAAATTATTTACAAACAGCAATATTATATAAAACATGATGCAAATAACTTACTTTCTGCAAGAATGGTTCTATCTTCCAGATACGCAAACTCTGATCTTTGGACCAAGTTATCAGATGGTAATCTTGAGAATCTGCAAACAAAAAAATTTAAATGCAAAATTTATCCATAACAAACAAATTACTTATTTACTTTTGGCATGATACACATACAAATCATCACACCAACATGGTAATTATATATAATAGGCATGTGCAAGACCCCTACATTCAAGATCAAATAGAGAAATAATAACAATTTCAATCTCAGATGAAACAATTTTTAAGTCTCGAAAATTTTTGAGAATGTAAGTTTTAGTTATTACTTTCTAATTTACAGTCTCAACACATTCCAGTTTCTTTACCAGGAAGAAATACAGCACAATTTCTTTATTCGCAGCAGAGTACATTACAAAAATATCAATAAATTGTATTTACAAAGTCAGTAACATACCCAAGCCTAGAGTACATCTTGTCAAGATATCTCATTAATGTTGACGTTAACAGCTGCAACTGTATGACCTGTGAAGGTTGCTTTGCTAAGTAATTCACTGGTATTTTCAACAGATAATTAAAATTTCTGTTTAAATAGTACAAAAGTGGATATTTAAAAATAAAGTAACAGTCAAAATGCTTAAGTATATCCTGTAATGGTGCAAAGCACCACCGTATGCACACCACACAGGTACCTTACAGTACAAGTTACAATAATTTATTCCACAGTTTTATTTCCCACATGTGTTGAATCTCCACGTACACACCAAACACACTCTATATCAAACCAACTCTATCCTCACAAATTACAAACACCAGTTTTCCATAAACCTCAGTAAGTTCAATCAACTGTGGCGGACATCCCAGTTTCATTCACCTTACTGAACCGTGGCCAATTCCATACGTTCACAGCACGACACCTTGCCTTCACATTAAAACAAGAGTTAGGTCCAATTTCATGGAAAGTATTTGCAATTTTCAGGCGGCACTAAAAACCCCCACGCATGTCTCTTGGGGGGCAAGTTCGCGCACACACCAGGCACTGGGGCATACATATAGCTCTGCCCAATCATTTAACTGCTCAACACTTTGTAGCGTGTTGTTAGGATAAGTAGTTACCACATACGTGGCACTTGTAACCCCCCTTTTTATGTTACAGAAAATTAAGTCCGAAAAACTGCTAGCCTAAACAAGGTCAACAACCCAACAGACCCAATCTCCGCTCCCCACAAGGATCCCAGAGGAAAAGAATCAAGTTTTCAGTTTTATCATGTGAAGCACCTTCAATAAGTAAAATAAAGCAGTAAAAGACCAAGCCCTACAAGATTAATGTCGTCTAGCTAATCACAAAGTATAACATAGGGAGGCGCACAACATGTGCATCTAACCTCAAAACTTATTGTCTATTAACCAAATGAAACTTTTCTTGTTTATCATCAATAATACTTGTAACACATTTTGCCTCAAATAGTTAATATGTGCAAACAACAGGTAATTAAAAGCAAGGTGAATATAAATAAAAAAAACATTATAGCCTTTTGAGGTTGGCAAGCAGTTTACTTGCTCAAAAAAAATCAACAACAAAAACTTTTTAACAACATATCAACTGTGCACATTAGCCATGAAATCAATACATAAATAATAAAAATTTTGTTTTATTACTTTCTTTACATATTCCCTCTTCTTTATATTTTTTGTATTTTCTTTAAACCACTTTAAAAATAATTTAACTTCTTTACTATGTTAGCTGTATCAGGTACCCCGATAATTTATATCTCCTTTATATCCTTTTTTTAAAAGTAATTGCAAGTCCAAAAATTATTATTTTGTACCAATTCACATACTTCTTTGAACTCATAAAGAGTTACATTATACGTACTTAGAAACTCATGTTCGTGATTTCTTTACTTTGGCATGAGAGTCTTTTCAATTCATAATTTCCTGTGGGCTGGCCAAAAGTAAACATTACTGCAAAGAACAAAAGGCATGCGCAATTCTAGTTTGATGATCTAGGAGTCCTAAGCGAGGATCACTCAGGCAGCTAACATCCAGATAAGATTGCTCAAAATCAAAGGCCATTTTTCCTGAGAAAATGCGGCAATCGCCCCACTCAGTGGATGTAAGAATGCCTTAAATATTCAAAATAATAACTCGATTACTAGTGAGAGAATATAAAGGTGAAGTAGTTGATTACATGTTGAGATGAGATGTCGAAGAAAGAAGGCAGGCAAAGCAGCAAATAAGTGGAGTGAAAAGACTCTCCAAAGATCACTACATACAAGTAACGAACACTAACTTAGATTGTACTATCTGATTTATGGTATTATTTTGTAAAGCTAAAATACTATCATTCTCTTTACAAATTTTCTTTCTCATTACAAAATTTTAACATAACATTTTAGAATTTTGGGCAGTTATTACTTTATATAAAATACTGATATTTCTTTTACCCAAATTTAAATCTGAAATTCACATTACAGAGGATTCTAGTGACAAACATAGGAACTACAATATAAAGGTAAACACAGTAATATATAGATTCTTTATTCCTTATTTTCAATATTTGAAGCCAGTTGTTAATAACAATAGTTGGATCATAAAAAATACTAGACTGAGTAAAGTGACCTAATTAGCAACACATTGCCACAAAAATATACTTCTCAAAAAAAATCTCAGCGAGGTACAAAACTTATAAAGACTTTACGGTAAAGTACAAAAACGAATTAATAATAGGGACGTGCCTAACAAATGGCACAACTTGGCAGGCGATGTATCCATGATATGTACTCATTACACTTGCCCAATCATGTTGTACATTGTACGTTCATCCAATGAGAGTTCCAAGCGTGAAACACACTGCCAATTTGCAACATGCCGGAATAGCCTGGGGTACGGGGCTTGTATCCCGCTGGAGGTCCAAACAACCTAGACTGTATCTTGTATATTCTGTTCTTGTTCAGACTGTGAAATTTTATCCCAGCCTTTGCAGGCTAGGACAAGAACACCCGGTCTGTTTCCACCTGACAGTAGCCCTGCTCTGAATTTAAGAGTGCCAATGAAATATTTACCAAACTTATAACATTAAATATGACTCTGGGTACAAATCAAGAAATCAAGGTAGGCAACAATTATTGATTTGAACACACATATTTTATTATACATTTGAGAAAACAAGGGGAAGCATAGCTTTTTAAATAACTGTAACTAACATCTGAGCAGGCTACAGGCGACCTGCATAAAAGAAATAAAATGAATTTTTACTCGTCTTTAGAATTACGTGATTCTAAGAGGAGGGGGGATGGCAGTCCAGAAGGGACATTGGCACGACCTGTTACCGCAGAAGTGATTGAGAAAGACTTTTAGGTAGAAGCCAGAAAGGGACGTCGAGATACCTCTGGATGTGGTGCTGGTAACATCTTCGGAGTGCTGCAGACGGTGTCATGGCAGGTGTCTTCAGTGGTCTAGCGGTTGAGCTCCTTTTAGACTGACTCCAGTCTACATAGACTGGGAGAGGAGGGAGTCGAATGGCTTACTGCGGAGACTTTACTTTGGAGACCTCGGCGCGAGTGGCCTAGTGGTCAGAAACCCTAAGTTAAATATTCTCGAGTCTTTGCAGACTGAGAGGACAGGGTGACAGTCACTTCCCTTGAAGGTGCCCTCAGCCTTGTGCAGGCTAGAGGGCAGACGACTGTCCTGAGCTGCGTTTCGGCAACTCCTTATATGTATATTGAAACTTCTGGCTTGTAGACTGTCAGAGGGGTGCGGGGTTGCGAGCTTCGTTCCACAGGAGTAGTTTTAATCATGCTTGTGTGTCACACCACCCTTTCTTATTTCCCCTGTTGGAGCCTGTTGACACATCTACTGCTTCTCCACGAGACTCTGGCGGCAGTGGCGACCTTGCAGGTTGGGTGCTGCCCTCCTGCAGCATCCCTTGGAAGTAGATTCTGTGTTAGTGGCGTGTTGCTGAGTGAGTAAGTGAAGAGATTTTGGCAGCTCTTAACAGCGAGGTCTTGAGAGCCAATGAGGGTGAATGGAGTGAATATGGAGCTGCGCCGAAATGAAGGGGTGGGGGAAACTGGAAATCTCAAAAAAAACCAGCCGACCAACAGCATCGTCCGGCATGATTCCCACTTGTGAAAATCTGGTGACCTGGCCAGGGATTGAACCCGGATTGCCTTGGTGGGAGGCGAACGTACTAATCGCTCAGCCACCGTGGCCCCCTGGCGTGTTGGTGACTTGGCTAATAGAACAAGCTCTTGGGCAGGAAGTAGGCGACCACATGGCGGCCTCTGTATGGACAACTGATTTTACACCAGACTAGTTATTGATCAAATCATCATCAACGGCATCTGGGAATAAAACAATATAAAGAGACATTCATTTGCAAAATTTCCTTCAACCTACCTTCATGCAGCTTCCTCCATTCAAACTCTAGTACAACATCAGTGTGGCCAACAAATGTGTGCACTGGAGATGTTAAGTTTGCAAGGTTCCAAAGCAGCAAGCTGTTCTCACCTCTCCTCAGTTGTGGTACCACAACTGTGAGAACACCTTCCCCAAAAGGCTGGAAACAATTATTTACAAGTGACAAAAGCATCCAAAATTTGATAGCCAGAAAAATACAAAGCTTACAAATACTGACATATGTAAGAGAGGGTCTGGGGAGATGAAGTATGGAGATGTGACGGGCCAAGGGTGGAGATGAGTTATGGGACAAGGGCAGCAGTGGGTTGTGAAGGGTGCAATGGCAGAGGGAGGGGGCATCGAAAGGGAAAGGGGCAAGGGCATAAAAAAGGTAGAGAATGGCATTCAGAGGGGGAAAAGAGCATTCAGGGGGGGAAAGGGTATTCAGGGGGGGAAAGGGTATTCAGGGGGGGGAAAGGGTATTCAGGGGGGGAAAGGGCATTCAGGGGGGAAAGGGCATTCAGGGGGGGAAAGGGCTTTCAGGGGGGAAAAGCACTAGAATAGAAGGGCATTGCATGGAAAAGGGTTGCCAAGAGGATATTTGGAGAGAAGATCAGTTGGGTAAGAACCAACAAAAGAGAAATCTGGTCAGGATAAAGCCAGTCATGGAAAGATAAGGATAACACAGTTGGAAAAAATGGCAGCATCGTGTACAAGGGAAGTGGGGTGACTATAAAAAGGGTCTCTGTCAAAGGGAGGAGTGTGAAAATTACTACTTACAGTATATCGTGCTCGCCACACTGGACATGAGGTTGACAAAATATTTTCCGGCCTGCGAGGAACTGTAATGTCAAAAAACCGAACTGAACAATCTTGACTTGAAGAGGAGAGTTGGTTCTCATGATGTGGGCTCCAATCCAAGGAATAAATCTGAAATAAAATATTAATTTTTAGTTCTACTATAATATTGCCAAAATTATAGATGAATATCAGGATTGACTAAACATTTTCATCATACCATTTTTACAGCAGGATCTTGTGTTCTTCATACTTCTGTTTCTGACAAAATGTGAGCCAGATGAATATAACGTGAATTCATAACACATCTCTAAAAATATGCATGTAACTATGGTAAATGGCAACGGTATGTAGTTAATGTAGGTGTCTTAAAACATCAGCAATTTTTGTACATCAGCGAGTGTCCCAGAACCATGTGCTACAGATAAGTCATCAAGATTTGATTCTTTACAAACTTCAATAATAATGAATCATTGAAAACCATATCATATGGTTTTCCCATAGAATTACATTTGGGCTTTCTGTAAGTAATGTGCTCAGGCACAGTGTTTGTGCATTATTCAGCAACAAAGAAGTGCTGTATATGCCCTTACAGGATATCAGTTTATTTAGAAGAGTTAAAAGAATTGACATAAGTAGGGACGGGCAGATACCAACGATACTGATTCTCAACTGCCAATGCCGCCAATTACAGCGATGCCAATACCAGTTTTGATGGGCACAATCATAATTCCCAATACTTGGAAATATTTGTTATTACTTAAATTTAAGTATTCAGTTTAATGAACACTTTAAGCACTTTGTATAGGTGTCTACAGTATAAATATGAAATACAACATTAATTTTAATAATAAATGACAAGATAGACAATTCAACTGGGCAAATAAGTGACTTAACAGCCAAGGAAAAACTGTTACCAGACAATACAGCATTCGTTACAAACTGAGTTCATTTAAGACAACCTTCAAAACTTCAGGCAAATTGATGTGGACTTGGATTATAGATATGAGAAATACCCTGGACAACCTCACTATGCCCATCAATATCTAGTGAATTTGATTTCACATTCCATTTTCAATAAAAACAGTGTCATAGAACAGGGATGCCACCAAGAATGGTTATAAAATGCTGTACTTGACAGTTAAATAACCTCTAAAATCCTGTAATAACAAAATTGTGTATTTTTCATTCCGTCAACAAAAGTTTTACAGGTAAGTAAATACAGATAATTATTAAGGATGTTACTGTGAAAATACAGCTCTTTCTACTTCTTCTTGCATCGACTTAATGTTAAAATAATACATTGTTAAATAGTAAAAAATGTACATTTAAAAACACTAATGACTAATGAAATTCATCTTCTTGCGTAAAGACAGCGAAGCATTACCCAAGACACTAATAACAGCAGTATTGCCCACCTTCCCTTCATGAACTGGAAAAGTGTTCCAGCATAATATATCATGAGTATCACTGTCACTAATTTCCTTACGAGCGGGATCCTTTCCAAGCTGCGGCTCTCTGAAGATACACATTTCCAAAAAACCACTACCTGCCTTAGCAGTAATTCTTTGAAGATCAAAACGGTATAAAAATGACAACAAAATAGAACTTTCTTCTCCATCAACAATTCTAAAAGTCCAAGACCTATCGTCTTTGTTGACATCCTTTAAAAACGACAAAATATTAAGGTATACCTTCCAAGGGTAATAACTCGTACACGAACGCCTCCACAACATTGTGATGTGTCTACTCTAATGACGCGGAGCTAAGTGAATAAAACTATACCCGGAACCTGCTTACATACTAACCGAGACCCTCACACTAACTTCGGTACAAATTAAAAACAATTACGAGGATCTAAACGCTCCCACTACTAAGAATTATTCCATCACTTTTAACACTGCAATGCGAGTTCCGCAGCTACGCTCCGTAGCTTCAAGCGTTGCCGCGGAACTCGCATTGCCATGTTAAAAGTGACAGAATAATTCTTATTAGTGGAAGTGTTTAGATCCGGGTAAATATTTATGATTGGGTGTTTGCTGACTGAATTATCCACTGTTTACAGTATTTATCTGTAGATCCGTTTTAGCATTAAAATATCCCACTTGCAGACAAATGTAGTAAACATATAAGAAGAATAAGAATACAGGTTGCTTTCTCATTGTCGCCATCTACGAATGCAGTAAAAATAGTATAAAAAAAGGTAAGAAGAAAATAAAACAGAAAACTCCTGCAGGATGTAAAAAATACTATTGATAGCACCAGTTGTTGATTAATTGTGTCGCTTTGATTCACATAGTGTTGTAAACGAATAATGCACACACTCTTTGGCGAATGTACCAACAGGAAATACAGTAAAATGTAAATAACGGGAACAAATCAACGAAAAACAATTGTTCCGAATATATTTTGGGTTCTGAGTTTCGGACAGAATTTCTGATTGATGGATGCGGTAAATGAATTCTTTAAACGCTAGGCCAAGAAAATTACTAATTTTACTAGTGTCGTCGACACACATTGAAACTATATAAAAACCCATATTACGCTGGAAACAAATGGTGGACGGCCTGTAACCCAAACATCCTTAACCAATGATAAACCACCACAGTCTCCTTCGATTCTATAGAATCACGTTTCCACAGTAAAAGCTGTAATCAAACTTTAAGGAAAATGATAGCTCAGTATTATTTTGCGATTTCACTGTTTTTTCATTTTATTTTGCGACTTCAAGGAAGTTACTGTAAAGTAGTGGTGTGTGGGAATGGAATTTTGCAACCGGGAAAAATTCAGGCGGGAAAATTAAATTTCCGTGGGAATTCAGGAGAAATCGGGAAAAAATATTTTAGGTTACATAAAGAAGTCTGTGGGTTGCTAAACCTAGTGAATAACATTCTATCATTACTTATTTCATTAAAACAAAAAATAAACATAGAATAATAACGGTATGTGCTAAAAATTAACTTGGAGCTAAAAAAGTCGTATAGTTTTATATATTTATACACTTAGTTGTTGCACTACGAATTAATGCTCTGGGTATGGGGCACTTCTTAAAAATAATTTGACGGCGGATACCAGCCAGCGGCGCTAGAGCCCATGACGACGCTCACCATGCACGTGTCACGTGTACATGCACATGCGCAAAGAGGCCAATATTTTTTAACTTTCACATAAAGAATATTATTTTTCAGCGTAAAATGTGTCTTGTATTTTTATTTTCAGGGTTTGATATGACTTACAGTGTTTTAAAGTGTTTGTAGTTATTTTTCAAATGTTTGGTTATGAAATTCAAAGTGTGCGCTGTACGGAGATTAAGAACACTAATATTCCGGCGCGAATGCCGTCATAAAGAGACACTGAGACAATACAGAAAACTCACAAAATTATAAAATGTAAAACAACATTTAATTTATTTGTGACACTTGTATTTTCAAAGTATATACAAGTTTACTCGGCGTGAATAGCATTTTCGCTTATGTGAACCCCCTAGGCAGCTGTGGTAGGTCCGTGCGACGCTTACCTCTGGGCAGTCTCTCTAGGAGAGCTGGCTATGTAAGACACTGTCACGTATGCACTACAACTTTTCGTTCACTGATGTAGATTTCAATAGCACTTTTAGTATACCGGTTAACCTTTGCTTATGTACGTTTTGCCAGATATTTCCCCATCATTATGCTTCTGCTTAACTAATTTATTTCGCCCTTGTGGCATTTTCAACTTAATCGAGGAGAAGGAGGAGAAATATGTCGGAGAGGTCGTGCGACCCATGAAACTTAAATCAGGCGCCATTCACTTCTGCAAAAGGCATTTAATAATAATTTCTGTATTATTGCTGCGTGCAATTGTAAGGGCTTTAATTATATGTACTATGTATTTGAGGGTATTTTTCATGTTTGAATATTTTACTGCAACATCACGTACAACCACATGGCTAATCGCCGCCAAGTCCATGTCTGTGCCATCCTTGCGCTTTGAGAGTTTATTTGTGTAAAACCACGTGAGCCATAATTTATTTAGGGGTTCTATGTCAATTTTATTCAGGGTTCAATGTATTTTTCATGTCTTTTGTGTTGGACCACGCAGTCACGTTAATGTTTGCTTTTTCTGCCATCAGGCATGCTACACGCCTGTAACCACTGTAATCACAAAGAGAATAATTTTCTCTACCAGAACAATATTTTGTTCGAATTCAATTTACAGTTTCCACGAAGAATTATTGCAATTTCACCTGCACCACGTGGTCCGCTACAAACCTTAACCAGCGGCATCCACGCCATATAAATTTGTTTTCACACGTGTGTGTTTATTGTGACTACTCATCTCTTGCCCCATCATCTTTTAAGGGTCTTTGTGCAATTTATGTAATTTTGTATTTTGTGTACGGTGACATTACTTCTGTTCTAGCCGGTTATGTGCATAGGCTGTCACCATACTACCTACGTGCTGGCAGGCGAGCCCAGACGAGTTTGTGTTAGTGATGCCAAGTAATCACATGTGTTAATGTATCAAGTGTTTAATTTTGTAATTCACTGTGTCCTGTCTTCAGGGAAAAATCGTCAGTCCACTCTAGTGACTGTTGACTCTCTTCCCTTGTGTAGATTGTGTTTTCATACACCACAGTGAGATCATCCATCTAGGCGTGCGTTAGAGAAATTGCGGGCTGGGGAGCACCCAAGCGGAGTTAGCTAGATACGACCGAGTGTATCATTAATTTCATGGCACGCTGATTTGTACGAACGGTATACATAAAACAGGTATCACAATGAACCATCTTATTTAATTTGTAGTGACAGTGTCCTAGCCAAATGTGTTTCTTTTTGAAAGAGTTAAAATGTTTAGTATTGCCAACATGTTTGTAAGTACGGTCGGGTGAGACGGACACACAGAACCCACAGCATCCTTGAGAACCCTGAGTCTCCACAGTGCGGTGATTGGGAAGGACCGCTGGTGCCCATATCATCAGTAAGTAATTTTGCGACATGATAAAACAAAAATGTCACTTTAAATTTGATTAAAAACATTGCCTTGATGTTTTCAGTTCACTGCTATTTTCTTCAAAATTTCATGTTGTTTATTAAGGAACTTTCACATTTTTCGTTGCATTTTTGGTAGAAAAATGTGCGCACAGTGGAAGTTTTAATGTCCATAAACACACATACTTCCAATCACATAATGCAATCACAGGCAAGTCACATCGGACAGGTTATAGATGCAACATAACATATGGGATGCCAAAAACCAGCTCAAGGTGCTTGCTGCTGTGTGAATATTATGCTATGAACAAAATATGATATACTTGTACTTTTAAAATTTAATAACTTGTAAACAATTTGTCTGATCTCGACCCGCAAAGGCTTTTTGGAACGATTGCGGGAAGCTTCGGAAAGCTCGCTGCCAGCTGACATAATTACATTACAGATTTAAAAGTTGCTGTTAATATCTTGCGAACCATTGGACCTACGTCAAAATTTATAGGTGCGTAGGAATTCCCCAAAGATGCAGATTAAATTATGGTATGCTCTTCAAAATTATCGTGCACATTCTAAAAGTTATGGTATGCTTGTACCATAACCATGACATGTGAAAATGGATGTTAAAATTTTATACTTTTGGATATTCTCATAGGATACTCAATACTATAAAGTATCAAGGGTATTGAGGTATCACGGTATTGAGTATTTCATCCCTATTATTGATATTAATTGAATGTATACGAAAACCCCGCTGATACAACCCCTCAATGTTTTTGGGAATAGGGTCATTAGTGAAGATATTTTGGGAAATTTTGGACCAATTTTAACTCAACCTCTACGAGTCAAAATTTTTAATTTTTCGTATGGAGTCCATGTACAATCACCTGTGGTGTGACAATGGTAAGATTTTTAATTAAATATAAATTGATTTTAATAGACATTTAAAAAATGATATCTTACAAGGGAGTATTGGACCTCCTATTTCACTAAAAATGTTTAAAACATCAAGCAGTGCATAATAAATTAAGGAAAAACTACTAAATATTGACATAAATAACACACAAGAGATAAAATACTGTAGCAAAAAAACATATAATTAGTTTCCAGTACAGAAACTAATCTCCGAGATTTTAATATATGATAACTGGCCAGCAAAGTGGCTGAGTTACGTAACGAGGACGCAACACTACCTTGGACAGATGTGCCGCGATGTACTGTACAGGAGCCGTTCCCTTCCTCTGATCCCACAACTTGATGTTCCCATCATGAGCTGTGGCAAGCAGGTACCTCGACAACCTGTTCCATCTTACTTGAGTCGCTCCAGCTGAAACAGCGGTACAAGCATCACTACACTCGCTCATCAAACATACTATAAATTACAGCACGTATCACTATAGTCCATTCACTGTCACTTCCTACTTTTCTGAACTCCTGCAAAAGTTATACTGTCATGTTATTTCTCCATCTCGTGCAAAAAAAAAAAAAAAAATTCTTACAAGACATTACCAACATGCCTATGTTGCTGTTTTTATTCATATTAATTATAATTATTTACAGTAACGTAATACTCTTTTTAAAAAAATTCCTATTTTTGTTATATGTATTTACTAGTTAAACTTCATTCACAGAATATGTACAGATCTCATTATACTTAAAATGAAGATTAGTAAAGTTAGAAGTTGTATTTTATTGATGTATGTACATGTGTGGCTTTGAGACAGAGATGACTAAATGAGGTGAGTAAAATGTTTTTCTTTACAGATGCAGATTAGGTACAGTTCACTCAAGAAGAAACAGATGCAGTTAGACTAGGAAGCTGTTTTATTCCATCCAGAATAGAACACAGTGACCTGTACTCTAGAGCTATAAACCAATGCACTGATTAACTTACAGAAGGTGAAAGCTAAAGACAGGTGAAGGGGCCTGTCGCCTTGAAGAGCCTTGCCTTAAGGTTGTGATAGAAGAGCAAGAACAACAAATTAGGTAGCCGCCAGAACAACTGTAACCTAACTGAAGCTGTGTTATCTTGAAGAGACTTAAGGAGGGAACATGGGGTGTGTGTGTTGACGACAAGAGTCAAGTGTGGGGGGAACAATGACTCTTCGAGGCTGCAACGCATGCAGAAGAAGTCCAGCATTGGTCACTGGTGGTAGCTGGGCGTTTCCTCACGAGGCGGAGGAGAGCAAACAGAGCTAAAAGCCTTAGCACGAAAGGAGCTAAGGTGAGCTGCTGATATCAACTGCCGTTCTGCGGGGTGCAGGGGTCTTTAACCTCCTGAACTAGGGAGCGTCTCAGGTTCCTTCAGCATTCGGATGGCTTTGGCAGGGTGGCTACTCCCTCTGTAGGCAGAGCTGGGGTGGCTGGAAGCAGGGTTTTCCTCATGTGCAGGTGCTATTGGCTGCTCGAGCTTAGGAGGCAACTTCACTGGCATTGTCGTGGTCTCCCTTCTCACGGGGTTGTGTTAGGCAGGGTTGATTTATATTACACTCTTCCTTGAGGTGCATTCTGCTCTCCAGGCATCCGCCTTAGCAACGGAGGCAGAGTGCTGGCCTGGGTGACTGCCATTCAGGGTTTGTATCTCTTCTGGGGCATGTGACAAGCACATAATAATACAGAGTTGAAGAAGAAGAAAGAAAGAAAGAAAAAAATAGTGTAACTAAAGTAGAACCCTGTTATAAAATTTTTCAGGGGGCCAGTAAAATAAAATGTTATATGCAGGAAAATGTTATATGCAAGAACTTTATAACAGGGTTCTACTGTACACATCACACATCAATCGCCACCCCTTTTTTTTTCTCATGCAAACGTAGAATCACCACACCGAAGTTATTAAATTATTAACCACATTCGAAAGCATGTTATCCAATTTTCTCGTACACTTGCTCCTGTTGTGAATTATGCGGTGCTCAAGATTAGTGCTTTTGTATTATCTAGAAACAAAAAGGTGTCAATAAGCCCTTCCAGGATATCATATTATTCACACGACTTGTAACAAATGAAATTAATTTATATAAATCCTACAATTTCTCATAAGGAGCTACTAAAATTGACTTTACACCTGGTAATACTCACAAATTGCTTATTATTCAAACAACTTTGGTGATAAAGGAAGGTCAAGTACCTATACGTTTCTGGGGTATCATTGTATTTGGAAAATGCTGCCTATGTATTGAGTTCAATTAATATTTGGTTTGAAAATGATGATGGTCTTATGCCAGGCACAATTAATAATTAACTCAATGGGGAAAAATTATCTTTTAAAGGCAAAAATTTATTGCAAAAAAAATACTGGTTAAAATGTATTGCGTAGTATTTTCAGGCTTGGAAACTATTTGCTTTGAAATACTACATTAATGATAAGTGTAACTATTTTGAGTGATGGATGATCTTGATCAAATTTCTGCAATCTGGGACGGAGTTGGAAACATATAAGATAGACACAGTAGGCTACCGTAGAGGTTTACCGTCACTTACTCCCCGAGTGCCATGACCTTGTTAGGGATCAAACTCTGAAAAGCACTGGACTGCACTGTGATGCTGTGTATTTGACAGGATAACCATGTGTCATTAAGGACTGAAATCACATAAGTTTTATTTGATGCTTCATGTACAAACGATTATTGAATGAAATCTTAAGTGACAGGACCATCAAATTTTTGATTGATGCAATATTAAACAACAATAATAAAAGATAATTTAACATTATTATATACAGTTAATTGTGCCAGGACCACAGAAAATTTTTGGTTGAAACAGTTTTTCGTACATAGATATCCACTGTACATAGGACTGAAATAAAATATATTTATTAATTATTATTCCAAATGAGAGAGCTTTCAAAAGTGTTCACTTTATCATGAATAGCCTAAAGTCATTTTCTGTTAACTGAAATATCCTTTTCGCTGCAAACACATACATTCCCAACTACGGAAATACGGCCAGAGTGAAAACTTACCAACAGCTGACAAGGTTAAAGACGGCCTTCTCAAGTCTCTAACATCCCACATGTATATGAAAGTGTCGAGGGAACACGATGCTAGGATGTTTGGGTCAAAGCGGTGCCAGTTGACATCATTCACAGCCCGCGTGTGCGCTCTGAAGCTGTGCGAGGGAACGAGCTCGGCCCCGGACTGCCACGACCAGATCTCAATACGCTGATTGCTCTGCAACAAACATCGCATTGCAGTTCTCCCCTCACGTGAAGCAACACACACTGAGACACCTGCAGTAACCGTCATTCCAACACGAAATAAACTTGTAAACCGGCATAGAAGTGATCATAACTAGTAATTTTGTTTGTGGGGGGTGGCAGTAGGATATAGTAAGAGTAGAAACCGGGGATGGAGGCAAGAAAGGGGGACTATTGAGATGAGAGATTTGGGCAGCTCTTAAGAGCAGATGAGGGTGAAAAGAAGGGAATACAGAGCAGCGCCAGAATGAAAGGGTGGGAGAAACGGGAGATCCCATGAAAACCTGCACACCAGTGGCATTGTCTGGTACAATTCCTACTTGCGAAAAAATGTAAGTGACCGAGCCGGGGATTGAACCCGGTTTGACTTGGTGGGTGGCAAACAGGGGGGAGGATTCCTTCTACGACATAGAAGAAATAGTGAAGCAATAAAAATTATATACAAAATAATTGTCAAATTCTACTCAATATTACACAAATCTCAATGCATGTTTCCTACATGAAAATGAGCTCATTTAATAAATCAACAAATACATAAATATTAAACATTTTCTTTAAAATTTGACAAAATTTTAATACATTGAAACCCCTTTACAATTGTCAAGATACCACAAAAAAAATGCTGCAAAAGGAAATTAATCCATATGTGTACATATTACATGGGACCACAGAAATTGGTGCAAAAGGAAATTAATCCATATGTGTACATATTACATGGGACCACAGAAATTGTTGCAAAATAGGGAAAGCATAAAATCAGGGAGTGTATAAAAAGGATTCCACTGTATGCCCATGGATGACAGTTTTTATTCTTACAGTGTAAACAAACTTTCATTTTAAAAAAGTTTAACAAAAACAGAGATTTTCTGGAAGTGAAAGAAGAGCCAAGGGACGTGTTATAAGGGCAACCACTTAGCTAATTTCATAGATCAAAGATGAGGTAGACCCCTCTTATTCGTCTTTTGCACACATACCCAACAGTTACCTACCCCAAAGGAACACAACTGTCAAAGTCACATTGTAAACTTTTCAAAAGACAAACACTTTTATATGAATAAAATACTTTACTTTCACCAATTTGAATGTAATCAAACTACATAAAAAATTGGTTAGAGGAAGTATACAAACAACTCACAGCAATTGTTTACTATGACGTGTGATGCTCTAGGGAGACCTGCGTCACGGCCAATGTGGTTTTGTGTGCGCTAGGTCAGGCACGCTAGGTGTATAACATTACGTTACTGTTTGCCAGAAACTAACACTGATTGAGTTGGCTGGCAACACTGTACAAAGTCGGGTGTGGCAAGGACTGCAATATGGCGGACTGAACCACTTGCCCTTTTCGGTATACCTGACTTACCAGGGTGTACAGATACCTGATTGTCCAGCTTTGACATTGTTGGTGGTTGTCGACTAGTGTTTGCTCCAAATGCCGACGAGCTGATGGCTGTGCGTCCTGGACCAGCCAGCTGCTTGACTGCACATGAACAGCGGATTAGCTATACCGTATCTAGTCTCAGTGTCTGCCACTAGGGCACTGACAATGGTGTGATAGCTGCCGGTTTGTTTGGTTTATGCTGCAAACAAAGAAGGATAGGGAACCGGGGAGTGACACTCCTCCAGTCAGCGGGCGGCTTGAGCTCAATTCCATTGGGCTTTTCTGCTAAGTGCAGAATTTTCAGGGGTGCATGCTCGTTCTACTGGTGAGGAGGCGGCCTGGCTAGGGCCTTAAGGAGTTGTCCAGAAGGGACACGTCGTCGCGACCTACAATACCCAATTTGGACAAGGAGGAAGAGGTATTGAGGGAGTGATGAGGACGACGTCGTAGCAGCCTCTGGTGTCTGTCGACAACCCTGGAATTGCTGGCGGAGGCGGTAGAAGAGATTGAAGGCCTCGGGTTGGCGGCGGTCCTCCGGGAAGTGTTGGAGGTAGCCAAAGAGGTTGTGGACCTTCTGGGAGCTGGTGATCCTCCGGAGCTGTTGGCGCAGTCATCGTCTACTGAGTTACTCGCAGTCACAGGCATGGTGAGGGACTTTGCCCTGGTGCTAGCACTGTCGGTTCTCGCAGCCAGACTGTGCAGCAATCACTCCTGAGGCCTAGGCTGGGGTGCCTTTTATAGTCATCTCTCCAGCTTCTATGTGATCAGAGGGGTACGGCGAATTAGACCCACCTCTCGGAACTGGAACTTGTGACGTCACATGCATGAACCATGGATCCTTATCTGCTATGGTGCGAGGCGTTGACACAACTTGCCCTTATGCTCTCTGGGAGGCCACGTCTCTCATCCCCACAGTGGCACAAAATTTAAATGGTACGCTGTGTGTTTAGCGAGAGCAGCAAAGTAGTAGGAGCGCTTCTTCAGAGAGAGGCCTTGACGTGACGACTTCTAACAGAGTTTGGTGCGCAGTAAAAGCAAAGAACCCGTGGTCATTTGGTGAGTTAAATTTCTGTCAACCAATGTTGGTTGACATGTACTGCCTCCGTTATCATTTGTCCTTGGGCGTGACTAGCCCTATGGAGAGTAGCCATCTGAGATGGGGCGTAGTCGTTTATTATAGGAGCGCTTCCTCTAAGCGCTAAATGTGTCATGCGTCAAAATTTTAAGTGAAAAGTACTGTATTTCTTAGCTCAGTTGCCTACACATGACCTCCATTAAATGCACACCTAAGTAAAGTGAAAATGTATGCTAAATCTCACCTTCTCCAGACATTTTACTCCAAGCACAATCACTATCAGTATGATCACAGAAACTCTCTTGAGTCTATCTGCGAGCATCACAAAAACCACTTATATATAAATTCAAGTACTCACAGTCTAGTACTTGTTCACAGGTGCACACAAAAAGAAGGGCGACACATTTTTCCCTCAACTGCATCAAAAATGAGTAATCCTTTGTCTGTCTGCCTAACAAGTACTAGACTGTGAGTAATAGAATTTCTGTCCTTTTACATATTTTTGGAAGCCTAGCGAACTATTTGTTACCTAAAACCAGTAATATAGTATCTAATTCAACATTAAATAATGTACAAGAATTTCCTTATTTTTTACTAGTTATAATGTATATTATGCTATACACACCACACATTAAAAAATTAATATCTGTATATATTATCTATGTATTCATTTTTCTCCCCCTCCCGCACCCAACCAATCCCCAACAAATCAATATTGCTCCTCACTCTCTCACCAACCTTTCTTTCAGCTCCCTCTTGCTCCTGCCCTCCTCCCCACCATCCACCCTTGACACACTCTTGCTCACTCTCCCTCTCCCATTGTCCCTAACTCTCCACCTTCCTGACCCACACTCACTCTTTATCACTCCCACACTCTCACTTTACATCTGACTGTCGCACTCACACACTATCTTCCTCCCTTGTTTCCCATCTCTCGCCCGCTCCATCCATAGCTGACCTACCTGTATCAGTCTCTCGCTCACACTGTCCATCTCTTACTTGCTCACTCTATCCGTCTATTCTTCATCCTTTCTTTTCCTTTCTTGCTTGCTCCCCTTTTTTCTCAATCATAACATTTTACTCACTTTTTCTCACACTTGCTTTTTCCCCCTTCTCTTGCTTGATCTCTTTCACTCTTGCTCTCTTCACTTCTCTCACTCACTGCTCCTTCTGTATACTCACGCTCCTTTCCTTACTTCCTCTCCCCCACACTCTCCCTTTCTTGATAGCTCACTCTCCCCTTGCCATACTTGCTCTCTTCCATCCTACCTTATTCTCTCTCTCCCTCCAAAACTAAGTGCCCCCTCCCACACTAACTTTCTACCTCCTGCACTCACTTTCCAACTCTCACTATCTTGCTTCCTTTGTCTCCTCCCTTTCCTTTGCTCCCTCCCTCTCTTGCTTGTACTCTTCCACCCCCTCCCTTGATGCTCGCCTAGCATTCTTCCCCATCTCCCTCAAGTACTCTTTCACACCCACTCCCTCGCTAGCACTCTTTCTTGCTCACTCTCTTTCCTGCCCCCTCTCCTCTCTCACTCACACACTTTTCACCCCTCTCTTGTTCGCGCTCTTTCACTCATCTTGTTCACACTATTTCATTACTCTCTTGTTTACATTTTTTTCTTACTGCCTTTCACCATCTCTCTCACTTTCTTCCCTCCTCTCTCTCACTTCCTTCCCTCTTCTCGCTCATTCTTTCTCCCTCCCTGGCTCTTTTCATTCTTCTTTCTCTATCACCTATCTCTCACTTGCTCTCCCCCTTCTTTCTGTTTTTTCTCTTTCTTTCCCCCTTCTCTGTTTCTTTCACCCCTCTTGTCTTTACTACTTCTTCTCCCTTTCTCCATTTTCTTCTCTTGTTCATTCTGTGTGTATGTATATATAATACACACACATGCCTATTATGTGCAAGTGTGTTTATTTTTACGTACGATAAAAATAAATTCTACCGACAAACACGTAGTGTGTGTATATATAGATACACACACAAACATAAGAACTGTAGCCTACGTCTTTTCTGGACAGGTGTA
The DNA here is from genome assembly GCA_029891345.1 of Dryococelus australis. Lineage (NCBI taxonomy): Eukaryota > Metazoa > Arthropoda > Insecta > Phasmatodea > Phasmatidae > Dryococelus > Dryococelus australis. The sequence goes on along the minus strand of CM057006.1, from coordinate 11,171,695 downwards.
GCGATGATGAAAGTTAGACTGAAGCAGACATTTCCCGCTAATAAGTAGACGAGAATGAAAGACATCTTCAAGTTTCTGGATAATGTATTATCTAATGATGAAGTACAAATAATAAAAAAGTGACCGCCAATATCAACATCCTTCCGTAAAGGATGGGGTTTGAACACCATTTGTGCATTACAGAATACAACTCTCAGGCATGTTTTATAGTTCCACACAGATTACCACAGTAAACAACTTTGCTGCGTTTTCTCCTTGTGCACCAGCATTTAAGAAACTATTCTTAACACTAAATTGCAACATTTACAGTTACATCACAGCTTGTCTGCAGACGTGTGCACCTTCGCTCTACTTACCGTTATTGCACACAGGTCTTTGTTCAACAAACTTGGATTCCACTCAGCAGTCCCGACTTCATACTTGCTTTGATGAGAGACCTTATGCAACGTATCAGACACATCCGTCAAGTTTTTGATAGCCAGATATCTGCGGCTGTAACAGCACAAACCAGACGTGGGTACTTGTGAACCAGACAGAAGTTAAAAACATATTTACCTTCAACATTTTAAACTCATGAGTTCTCCAACCAAGGAATGCTTAACTTATATCTGGTAGTTTTCTTCAGAATAGGAAAAGAACAGACATAAATAGAAATACAACTATATTACACCTAGGTTAAAATATTGCTTCAGTTTTTCAAATTAAGTTAAGTTAATGTTATGCAAACACTTAAATTTCAAGTTGCTTCATAAGGATATGAGAAATCACAACATATTCAAATGCACAACTTAAAATATTTTATCTAGGTCTATGACTTAAAGCTCAGCCATTATTTTATTATTTGCAGTTTTTATTTGTGGCATATACATGTATTTTCCAATTAAACAAATAAAAACTGAAATTGACACATGTAGTTTGGTGTTTATTTCTCTTTGCAAAAATATGAACCAGAACCTATTTATACTTTTGCATAAAATTAAGGGTATATTTTTTTCACTACCATACTGTACAAGCCATTTCCACCAGAAACTGGCTAAGTTTCTTTTAACTTCACTATTTTTTTTCCACCCACTCAATTTTCGTATGCTACTTTTTCCGGACATAAAAATCTAACTTAACTTAATTCTATTTATTGGCAAACTAAATTAAAGTTAACTTCCGTAAGTTTGTCAAACTAAACAACCCATGTCCGATTCAAACTAAATATGGAGTACTTTCTTCCTGTTATATTTTGAGGTCTTTTTGACAGCAAAATAATTTTAGAGAAATATCCAGTGCCTTGGTCATTAATGACATGGAAAAAAAAAATCACCCCAGAAAACAAATTTAACAAACCATGGAAAACCAAAATATGGCTGACCAGACACAGGCACAAACCCAGATCCTTCCAAATGCAAATAATCCGGAGTTTGACCATGGCGTCTGCTACCTTGCTTGGTAATTGTGGAATAAGATTTCTGACAAGCTCTGAACAGGGATAGAGAAAATAAGCACTTTTTTATTTGCAAGAAAATTATCTAAAATGTTATTTAACTCGAAGTAAAATTTATAAGCAGCTATGTGTCAATCACAAAGGAGCTGAATTAATCATACTACTTCCAGTCCAATTAATATCAAGTGCAGACAAAACGAACTGTCCTGGATCACCGTTATTCTGTCCTGGATCAACGTTATTCAAACACAGCTATCAACAGTCTCACAGTCAACTGCAATTTTATTCTTATTTATTAATTTTATTTATGGTTTAATGATACCACCTATTTCACCCAAGTGCTAAAATTTTACTGAAATTGCTAGTACGTTACACAATAATATCATAAAGGACTGGTACCTACACGGGAGGAAAGTTGAACGGCTAGTCAGGATGTACAGGATGGTGAATGAAGAGGGAGGATGGGGAGGGCTACACTGCCAACTAAGTAAGGGGATGTTTAGATGAAGAGGAAACAACAGTGAGAAGCTACAGAGGGTGTGGAGGAGAACGGAGCGGGTTAGGCAGTCCTTGCTTGTGATGTCTGTGAGGGAGTGGAATGTGTTGAGGGAGGAACTGGTAAAGGGAGTGGAAGAGGAGTTGGTTGGGTGAAGGAGAGGTGAGAGAGCTCGCAACTGGACGATAGACTAATTGTGAGTGTATGTATTTATTTATTTTTAAAAATAATTAAGTACTGGTTTTGCTATACCACCACATTTTAACGATGATTGTGAATGGATACGTGGTGGGGTGAAGGGGAAATACAGTTTCCAATAACAAGTCAAAAACTGTGAAGGACAACCAGTTTTTGGAGAAAACTGTCGGAAACAGGCAGGGAAATGAGAGGAGTATCAGGAGAGTTAGGTGTACGTAGGTAGGTACCCCTGGCTATATCTGAAAGTCAAGGTAAGTTATAATTTTGTAGATACCCTGCTAACAGTGCATACAGTCCGGTGCAGTCCACAGCCATGGCACTTGCCTGAAAACAAAGCAAATCAGCAAATTAAAAAATGCTACACAGATATACTTCACAGTATTTACATCTTTAACTGTTAGTTCAACAGACATTCCATTACATTGAGGCAGCAAAGTGACAAAAAATACAAGACATTGTTAGAAAACCTTATTTATATTCTTATAAATACTGGAACATGTTGGAATTATTAACTAATAGGTAAAATGTGAAGTAGTGGTGGCCAAGAAAGCTACTGTAACCTTATTCAAACACTGAAACAATGTAAACAAATATGGCATGTGGTCAGAGAGTGCGAGAGAGCGCCAGCAAGTATACAACTTCTATCATTCTCTTTCACTCTCTCTCAGACGAACTGAGGTAGACAGGTACATACTAGGGCTTGTGTGACGCCTCGTCAACGTCATTAGAGACGGCCAACAAACTAAGATGGCACGTGCATGTTCTCTCCGACACAGCCTTAGTTAAGCTCAGTTTGCATGCGGCAGAGGAATACCCTGCAAGCGGAACTTTAGCAGAGCATCCGAGAAGTTCGAAGTAACCACAAATGGACTACCTGAAGTGAATTATTATGACAGAGTCGTGTAATCCTTGTACCGTGTATGTGCACAACAGGCAAAAAACCTACTGTACATTCGGGAAATTTGGTAGAAATGATTTTCAGAATAGTAGGTACATGTTATTTCACTATCAAAACTGAATTACAGTTCATGTCACATTCCAGGATAATGTCCAGACCCGTAATTCCCTAGTTCTGCAATTCCATCCCGACAAATTTTAAAATAATTAGGTAATGCCCTTTATGCAAGTGATTAAGCAACTTTTACAGTCCTAAAAAAAAATGCAACAGCAACTGATTATTACAGAGCAACTTAACTTACTTGCAAATCCTTGTGCTCTGTAACAGTGAATTCACTACTCCATCTTGTTGCCATGGTACTCAAGTGAGTCGTAAAATTGAATCCCATACAGAATGTTGATGAAAATATACTCAACAGGAACTACACTTGCGATTTAGAGTACGTCACCACATTGATGAAAACAAACATTCTGTGGGCGGGAAAGCCCTTTCGACCACTATCTAGTCTTCGTCTTCCGTATATTTGAAAACAACGTTTACATGGGGACTACCCACATCGAAAGATATACTTCTCTTTCGTAAACTGTCTGTCTGCCCAAGCCCATTGTAAGCTGTCAATATGTAAATAAAAACAAACTGCCCTGTGCATAGAACATTATGGAGCACAAGCTAATAAGGAACGTACTCCTAATTTGGGGATATACACTGATAACACTAAAAGGAAATTAGTAAAATACAGCTAAATATAAAGTATACTGGAAAGATTATTAATTTAATCTCAGTCTAGACGAAATATATATTATGAATTTCGTCACAAATAACAGAGTAATACTATTTTAGGGTTTTTGAACCTACCATAAGACTAAGGGGAGAATACATGGTCCAGAGTAAATAAGATCTGTGCGTCTCAGGCCTGAGCCCCATGCTCTTAGGCATTCAGGGAAGTTTCTAACTACAAGTGAACATGCTCGCAAAACTGTTGGCATTGGGCAAACTTGGCCGCGATTGGGGCCAAGTTCACCACACATGCAATCATAATCTGAACTTTTAACAAAGAGAAGGGAGATGGGGAAAATCGGTAAAGGCAACCGTAAAAAACCTCACGAGAGAAAATCATTACAAGATTGTATACAATTTATGAAGTTGAAAAGGATTCATACTAGAACAGAGGATATGACAGGGTGTGTTTGAAACACTAGAAGAGAAACCTTGGTTGGGGCTACCCATAATTTTAATTATCACTGGAATTAGTTTGAAATCAAGGGGTGGGATATACCAGCCTACCTGGTGGAGGTGGTGGAAGGGAGGATATACAATTGGGCAGTTCCCCTCCCGGGCCACCAGCCGACACCTAAAATAGAAAAGGATAAGGTAGTGGAAATTTCCTAGAAGGACAGGTTGCCTCGGGCATTGGTGCTTAGCGGTGCACCAGAGAGCACATTAGCAGCACCAATAAGTGCTATATCGGACCATTAATAGTGCACCCTCCTTCTCCCACCACTTCAAGTTAAAAGCGACTGCCATGTGTTTCAAAAGAACTTGAGGCTTGTTCACCTTGAAGCTGACATCGGCCTCACTGCTCGGCTCGGAGGCCAACCAGAGCTGCTCCACCAAAGCATCGTGCACACACATACGTGCATCCTATGCATGGGTCCCAGCGATTCATGCAGAACATGGACAATGAACAGGTTCTGACATGTGCCACATGCCCACATCCCTAAGGCCATTAGTGCAGCCTTAGACTGCACTGTCACCTAAGCAGGGCTGTGGACACTACCAAGTGGTAGTGTATGCACCTGGAGGGAAGGGCACACTGGCACAGAGCCGCCGATGGTTGCCATGACAACAGGGAAGCTGTGAGGCTGAAGAACCCTAACGAGGCCCAGTAATAACTAAACTTGTGGGTTCAGGGCCTAAGTGGAACAGTGTTTGTTATTTTTTATCAAAATATTTGATTGTTTTATTTAGTTTTGTTTATGGTGATTTGATAACCAATTATCATCTTTCTCATCATGCATCTAGTGCTTTTGTCCATGTCATTCATACATGTTTTGTATTGCAGGGTTTGTTATATTGATTTTAATATGAATGTTTAATTATTGGCATGTCATGAGTAAAGGATATGGAAGTTGTAACACAAAGTAGTGCCGCTTTGGTGCATGGGTAAACCAAGAAGAGCCCACGCCCCAGGGGGAGAGTTTAGTAAGCGAGTAGCATCTGACGGAGGTGGAGTGCATGCCGTGAGATCCGACATTTTCCCGTGCACGCCTGGCGGTCTTCCATTTTTGATCTGGACATTCTCTGCAATAGACTGTAATCACTTGAAACCTTCTTTTCTTTTCACCACCCAGTAAGCCACCTCCTCTTCCTATGGGATTTGCATTGCCCCAGGAAGTTTAAGCTTTCATAGTAATGCATTGGATGACTTGAGAGACTTTTTTCAGTTTTACAGTACTGGCCAGCTAAAGCCAGCAAGTGTTGTGAAAGGTGCTCTCCTAGAGAGAGAGAGAGAGAGGTGCAAATTCATTGGAATAAATATGCCTGTGAACTGAGTCGCACAGTATTTATTTTTGATTGCTTTATGTGTGTCAGGTGACGGGCCCTCATAATACCCTCTCAATTCAGCTTTATTCTTTTGCAAGTGTAAGCATAGTTCCGAACTTTATGGGTGTGTGGTTGCCCCCTGACAATCCATGTGCGTGGGTGTGAATGGCTAGGTGACGTTCCCACCAAGATCAACAATTGTACGTAGACGACTGCCCGGATACCGTTTAACACACAGCATCATTCATCTGGAGCAGTAATCAATGGGGCAGAGGTCATCATAATCTTCGGCGAGAAGTATGGTCTGGGCATACGGCCCGCAACCCCAAGGTCAAGAGAGTCATCATCCACATTGACGTCGCCTTAACGGTGTCTGGCGACAGCCGAGTATAATCACATCCTAGACCTCATCTTCAACGCCGCCAAAAATAATTTTTACCCTTTTCCACCGCCCCAGAGGCGTCAAAAATATCACTCCTCCATGTGGCCAAAACTCCAGCCAAAAATTCTCTCGCCAAAAATATTTTCCGAAAATTTCCGAAATTTTCTACAAAGTTTTTCTGGGAAGAAATTTTTCAAACATTTTCCTACCTGCAATGGTGTAAGGACGACAAGAAGGCATTGGCAAAGTCAACGAAAGTGTCGGGTCGCCCTGATGATACCACATGGACGCTTGGGAGGCTGGTCGACAATCAGAAAGCGATTCCATGCCATAAGCCACACCATGCCACTTGGAGGAAGGAACAGATGGAAACAGCTAACCACCCCCCCCCCCCCACACTCCAAGGCCGACAAACGGCTATCACTGCCTTCGATAGCCAGTTGACCCCTTACTTGTACGTGTGTCATCTGATCATTGGGTCAACAACCTTGTCCGGGACGAGCAGGCCAGCGGCACTGAGAGAGGGGAGGGCGATCCCTCGTCACCAGCCCCGCATGATCATGTTAGTGTACCCACATCTCTCATCCACTTGGCTTTGTTTACAAACAAGGCATGGCTGGCAGGATGACTGACAGCATGCCGGTGGTGTGGTGTCCAGAATGTTTATGCCCTATCTTAACAAGAGACCAATTAGTGAGTGAAAACCATACATATTGTCAATGCCATCGTAAGACCAGCATTCTGCGACCCCATACGTTAACTAACCTTGCCCTTTTATTGCTCGATGAAATAACAGAAATTTCACAGAGTCTATTTTCGGATTCCTGAGCCATGCACACGTGGTCGCGCTCACTCTGCTTTGCACCTGCATCGTTACTTGCCACAGTGCACTGCACTTGCACTCATAGAGCGCACACTCAAACTGAATTACAGAACCTGGTGCGGCGAACGGCCTAAGGGGGGAGGGGGTCAAGTGGGCAAATGTCACCCCCCCCTCGAGAGAGAGAGAGAACGTCTGCAGCCGCACACGCCACTGATGACAGACACATCTCGTGTCTGTCAATCGTGGACGTAGCATGTAGGGGCTTTTTGCCAGCCCCCTGCATTCTAGAGCTGCTGGTTGCTGCCGTTATTCCACATGTTCTTGCTGTCGCCGTGGTGCTCCACTACTCACACACGTGCAGCATGCCACAGGTTTTCCAGCATTGGCATCCTGAGTGACGAACCTCGTACGAGTCGCATGTTGCTCCATCATCACTGCCACTGCGGCTGTCCTCATGCTCAACCGATATGTCGCTGCCGGTAGCTAGTCGAACTAACGACTACTGGGGGGTTGAAATCACCCTCAGGTGATTCCCCAGCTGGTGTTGGCACCATCGCATATTCTGTTGTGCTGTCCTCCTCGACGATCGGTGTCCCATTATCGGGTATCATGTCGTCACTTGAGGGACCCCTCCCAGAGGTGTCACTGTGGGTTGCAGTTCCGGATATCTTATGTTTTTCGCTGGTAGCCTCTGCGCCATCAATCTCCGCAAAGTTGGCCATCGGATGCGCAGGTACTGACCCACCCTCTGTGCTTGTTGTCCTCCCCTGGAGCTCGTACTCGATGGCGCCGTCGTGAGACTCCAGGTCTCATGCGCCTCCTCTGTGATGTTGTGTGCATCACCTCTCTTGCCTGTTGCGTGCATCTCCTCTCTTGCCTGTTGCGTGCTGTTTTAGCAGATGTTGAGGTGGCATCGGTTCTTGCTGCGACACACCCTCCGTCATCCGGACCGATGTCATCCTGACACCTCGGGGACGTAGCCTTGTCCGGCATCGGCTACATGCTGGTACTTGGTGAGAGGGGCCCTTCTGTGGGAAGTACCGCCCCATTCTCCTCTCTCCCTTGCTGTGTGGGCTTGGCAGGTGTTGCGCCATCGTGGGTGATGTCGTCACCAGCCATGTCGCTGTGGACATCTCCGGGTGACAGATGTAGGGTGTCTCGGTGATACTTGCTCGCTCTTCCCATGGCCTAGCCCTTTCTCCTCACTTGCTTGCTATTTACATGCTGATTCTCCCGTTCAATTGCATCTGTATATGTTACACTGCCTCCTTCTTGCTTGCTTGTTTTCTACACGCTACGAGCTCCTCTGCTTGTTTGCTTTGTATGTACAGTACCTCGTCTACTTTCTTGCATTGATAGTGATGTGGGTAATGACTCACTGTCTGGAACACTAGTGGTTTGGTTGTCTTGCTGCATTGTACGTCACAAGTCACAACTGTGAGGATCACGGGCGAAGAGGGGGAATTGACACCCACCGATTATCTCTGCTCACGTGAACAATGGCATTGTGTGCAGAGCGGAGTTATGAATCCCACTGATTAACTCCGCATGCACGATAGTGGCGATGATGTCACTTGCAGAGGGGGAATTGACGATCCATCTATTAACTCAAATTGTATGACGATGAAGTGGGGGATTAGTCTGACATACGATGCGGACGACGGGATGAGTTAGGAGTACAATGTTGCCAAACAAACGTCATGATGAATGATGAAAACATGACATGGATTCCCTTCTTATGCAGTGCGATGGAAAACGAAATGAACTCCCTCTTACTTGCATTGATACGTACAACGAACTTTTAATTACTTGCATTGATACGTACAACGAACTTTTAATTACTTGCAGTGATATATACAGGGAACTCCTTCTTACTTGAAATTATATAGACAGCGAACTCCCTTCTTACTTGCAATGATATATACAGCGAACTCCTTCTTACTTGCAGTGATATATAGAGCGAATTCCCTTCTTACTGGCAGTGATATCTACAGCGGACTCCTTCTTACTTGCAGTGATATATACAGAGAGCTCACTTCTTATGTTCAGTGATATATACAGCGAACATCTTTCTTTCTTGCGGTACTATAGTTAAATTAACGCCCTTCTTACTTGTTTGAAATATACAATGAACTGCCTCCACATTTGCATGAAGAAATTTAAATGAACGCCCTTCTTACTTGCGGTGATATATATGTGAGTTTGCGAAATGTTTACACTTAGTCACGTCGTTGTTAACTATGAGATACACTCTTCTTGCTTGTTAAAATCAGAAGGGAAAAACATGTGGGGACTGCTCTTCTGTCTCCTGTGCTGTACTTGTTCTCCTGGCCAGAAAGGAGTTGTGTCGATTCTGTAGCTGGGCGCAGGAAAATATGTAAGTAGTGTAGGTGCCGGAAAAGACATGGGAAATATACTGGGTATTTGTTGTAGAAAAACTGGTGTTGGTTGGTAGGACGAAAATTGTGGTAGGTAAGGTGTCATAGGTGGGAGTGGTAGAGGTAACAGGGGTAGGCTTGGCATTGTTTGCGAGCACTGGCCATGTGGTGCCGGACGATTGACAGCTGTCATGGGGGTCCCGCCTGCAGGAGACATGTGGTTGCAGTCATCCTCGGCCTTGCAGTGTACTTCCTTGGCTTGCACTCCCTTTTCGTCTGTTCTTTTACTCTCGACGTGACATACCATGTAGACCGTGGTGATTCAATCTCCGTACATTTGCATTTATTGCATATTGTTTCCTGTGCTGTCTTCTATTTGGCACACTGAATCACCAGGCTGGTTGCTCGTGAGTAAGTCGGTTGAAATGTTAGTGATCATGGTCGGTTTCAACTGTCCAATGCAATCGTTGAAAATAAACCGCAATCCAATTACAGTGTGTAACTTCGTGGGACACGTGCATTCTTGGTACACGTGCATATGCCACTGTGCACACATGTTTGGTGTGGTTCCCGATTCTCGGCATACCAATATTCTGCACTAATGTAACTGGGGTAAATTTTGGTAGATTGTTGATACTATCGGAATGTTCTGTCACTTGCTCTTCTCCGCGGTTGCTAGCGACGCTGTTGCTTGCTGGGCTGTTCTTTCGATCGCACTTGCAAAATCGGGTCCCCATTTTGTATCAGTCTATCACGTCAAGTGGTTTTTGATGCAGACACTGCAGACATGCTGTGCCAGCGCACCATGCTCAATCTAGCCAGCCATGTTGGTCTGACAACACTATCACACAAGCACAGAAGCACAGTACATGGAAGCGCGGTACACGGAAGCGAAGTACGCAGTTGCATGGCATGGAAGTATCGCGGGAGTGCGACAGTCCTGCACGGTGCTGGCAGGGGTCAACATATGGCGGGCTCTCAGCTATTCCACTAGGCGCACGGCAGAGAGCATGAGGAAAGGAGCGGCCCGATGTTCCTTCCTCTTCTCGTTTCTCTATCTCCGTCCTCGCGGCGCGACACGGGTGGACAGTTGGGTTGGCGCACTCGACTCCCTTGTCCTTTGTCCCGCTGCTGTGACATCACGTTGCTGTCCCAAAGAGGCGGCTCCTAGCCACTTCCTCCCCACTACCCCTTTATGTTGAAGTAATGGCGGCGCCAATCTGTTTTGGCGTGCTTTCCTCGCCGGTCATGTGTGTTCTCCCTGGCATCATTGCAGGCATCTAGAAAGTATCTCGAAGCTGCCACATGTCGTGCTGGTGGCCTGGTTGACCATGTTTTTCTAACGTTGTGGGTAAATATGGGAAAAATGCGGGGAAATATGCAGAATAAATGTTGGAAAAATTTGGAAAAATTAATTTGTTGTGAGAAAATTGCTCAGATATAATATGACGATATGCCATTTGAAGTTGGTCAAGGTGTCGGAACGGCAGTAGAGAGCTGTCACACATTCGAGTAAACCATTTGACGTTTGTAAATAGTGCAGGAGGCTGGCAAATAGTGCCAAGGTGTTGGTCAAGAAGGATATTTGTTAGGTGAGAAGCGGTGACTAGATTTTTGCAATCGCTGTAGCAATAATTACCCAGGGCATCAGATATTGTCGGGTTGAAAATATCGTAAAGTCGGAGAGAAGCTGTGGACTTGTTCCTCAGGGTCGATCTGCTGACGACCACGGCAAATCCTTCAAATGCAGTTGTTGCCTCCTCATAGAATAAAAATTAATACTGACTGAATAACTACCTTTCTTGTTGGGTTGTGGGATATCAGGGCTCTCCACACGCCCATATGAAGCACTGTTACTTATTATGCCGACTCGTGACCATTTCAATCATACTTGCTCGGTAAGTTACACATTGTTAAAATTGGTGGAGAAGGCCCATGCCTTAAATGGCTTATGGCGATTGTAAATAAATCGCACGTGGTATATAGTCACTGCTGCGATTTATTCAGTACATAGTTACATTCCCACCAGGAAAAGCTTATATTGGGAGCTGCTTACGAACTCGTCAGCTCGGTTAATACTGTACAAAAGATACGCGGTCATGTGAAATAAAAAAGTACAATTTAAGCCTACCCAAGCGATGGAAGCACTGGATATTAGCGAGGGGCGTTGGAATCTCGGGCAGATGAAATACTAAAAAGGTTCCGGTATGCTAAAGTAACTATTGCTCTGTGAAATTATTAGTCCAACATGGTGATGGCTGCCCGAGCACGCAAAACACGAGCTGCGACGTGACGTTGTACACCCCTTGCAAAGACGAACGACTACTGATTTTCTCAACGACATTCCAGGCAATGATGGTACATATGCTGGATGGCATTATTGGAGAGTATATGCTGGCGTATCTCGATGATGTAATTATCTGAAAAACAGCTGCGAGGAACATGTGCATCATTCAGCAGTAGTCCTGGAGAGGATCACAATTAATGGCCTCAAATGCTCGATTGTGAAATTCCATGTGGGTAAAACCAGCATGGATTTCTTAGTCCACTTAGTCGATCAGGGGCAAACAGGCCAAATCCGGAACAATTAACGCTCATTGACAACTGCCCGTAGCCTAAAATACGCAAGCAGCTACGGAAGTTATCAGACTCATAAATTGGTTGCGCGAGCACTCCCCAATGTTTGCAGCAATAACTTCGCCCCTGACAGAGCACCTGTTATTGCAGAAACGGTTCCTATGGACAAGCGAGATAGAGAAAGCATTCTCAGACATCAAGCGTGAATTCAGATCATGTCCGACACTAGCATGTTACGATGCGAGCAAATGTTTGTACCTTCAAAATGATGCATGCCAAGAGGGGACAGGTGCTGAATTGTACCACGTTAGCGACCGTGGGGAGAAACATGTTATCGACTTTACGAACGCGAAACTATGGCAGGCTGAGAGACATTTTGATGTCAACGAGAGGGAATGTCTGTCAGTAATTTGGGTTATCAAGAAATTCAGCGAGTTCCTCGAGTACCAAGGGTTTATACTCCGGACTGACAATCGGTGTCTTGTGTGGTTGCATAGTACGTGAGAAGCAAGGAGCAAACTGACGCGATGGGCATTACACTTGCAGGCCTGTGATTTCATAGTGGAACATGTTCCCCGGAAAGAAAATGAGCTAGCGGATGTGTTGTCACACAATGGCAACAATGAGGTAATTGTCTGGGATGAAGCAAGATAGGAGGACATTTTACCACCAAATTCGCACGACCTGTATAATAGGTATATGTACAACAAATCAAGCAGCCAACAATGAGGGTCTGATTATGCGACTTGTACAAGGGAGTCGTTGAGGCGTAAAGAAATTGCCGATTCATGCAGGAAAAGACGAGACAATGTGAAAAACGAGAAGTAGAGGGATGGCGCATCGTAGACGGCAGGTTGGAGACCTGTTCGGTTCAACAGCCACGGAAATTGAGGGTGTATGTCCTCATGTGTGCGAGGGATAAAGTCTTAGCCTATTTGCACAGCGTCAGTGTGGCTGGACACCCTGGCATTGAACAGTCAGGAGTGTACACTACAATTTTTTTTTTGCCAATGATTAAGCAGGATGCATGAAGATACGTACAGCAATTCAAAGAGTGTAACTTGTACAAGACACCTCGTGCAGACAGGAGGCAGCAACAGCGGCCACCCGCCTTTTAAACCATTTAATTAGAGATAAATTATTATACATTGTTTCAATTACATTGTTATGTGGCAGCGTGGGTGTAAAAGAAGCGATGCTCCTTCTTGTATGTCTTGACCAGCCATGTGAACTAGTAGCTCTGCAAGGAAGTCCCAAACCACGGACTTTTCAAGGAACTGCTTCGATGGGTCAGGCTGGTTATTTTGTTGTTTATTAGGAGCCTTAAGCATAATTTAAGAAACGATGCTAGGGTAAGGGACGCGTCAAGATTGTGCCACACGGACCCGAGGCTGATTACTCTGAGTTCAGCCCAGGACTCGAACCATCGACCTGAGGTAATACAAGGCCAGCTTAATCGTAAGAAAGGAGGTACGCTATCCGAGCATCGGCGATGTTTGGTTGTGTTTTTTTGAAGAAATGGTTAAGTCTAAACAGAACACACTCAGTGTTATTTTTGAAAGTGCAGCTTTCTCGATAAAATGCAAAAGACTGGCAAGTTACGATTTCGAAACTTCTGTATGAATAGTCACCAGTAAAATTAAAGAACTGATTTGGCCCGATCATAATTTTATCTAGTGTTGCTGCAGAGAGTCTGATTACAAAAATTTTCAACTTAATTTATTGTAATATTTTTTGCACATTCATAAGATCACTACACAGTCAGACCAAATCTTAATTTCATACACATTGTTTAATCTTAGTGACAAGGTAATAACTCGTGAGGTTTAAAAGTATATAATAATGGTTTGTAATTGGTTAGTGTATTCTGTTTTTCGTATTTCTAGTGCTTGAGTGTGACAAGGGTATAATTTAGTCGTTTTATGTTGTATTATTATGTGTGTCGCCTAGATTGAATTTTAAGTAAATCCTGCTAAGATATGGAACTTGAGTTGTGTATATGATTAATTTAATCATGTCTTTGCATTGCAATGATGAATCAAAATCAAAGGAATTGTTATCCACAAATTCTCTCTGATTGAAAGTATTACTGATGTGCTAAACACTCTTCAGTTGATGATACCGAGGTTGTGGCATACTGACACCACATGACTTTTATCTTTATCGCACACTGCTAAGGACCTGGCACCTAACCATTGAGCTAAATTATCTATATTTTTCTGCATGTGTATCATTTTGTGTTTTCTGTGCCAACCCAGCAAGGCTGCTTTGCTTTATATTTTATTTAATGTTGCTGAGAGTACTGTGGTATCGGGAGTGTAAAATATTCCATCCAAACAAACCCCATGAACCCTGTGACATTACAAAGGAATATTTTCTCACTGATGTGTAGAAGTAGGCTATGTTACCCAAAGACAACACCTACACCACACACTGCACTAGCCTCATTTGGAGTTAATGTCTCCAAAAAGTAACCTATTTTTGCTTACGCAGTCCTCCCATTTTCCCTCTTAGTTGACACATTAAAACAATATCCTCCTTTTCACAAAATATTTTCCTAATCTTCCATATACCATCGTAAAATTCTTTCACCTCTTTCTTACTACTTCCTAACTCTGCCATTCTCTCCCCAAGACTATCCTCCAATATTTTTTCCAATAAAAGTAATTGCGAGTTCATAACAATCTCTTTGCACCCCTAAACCTTGCAGCTTTATCTTTACCTCTCTTTGTTTTTGGACGACCTCTAAACCTTGCTACTTTTCCCTTCTCTTCCTTGTTATTCTCATTCTCATCCTTTTCAATCATTTCCTTACAAAATCAACCCATCCAATCATTAATTCAGTCCGCTACCAATCCACTATCTGCCAACTCACTAATTGATACTAACTCCTTCCTCAGCTACATTATTTCAATATCGATATTCTTTTTCAATTTCCTTTCCAAGAACTTACCAGCCCTTTTACGGTATCCTCTATTACAATTAACCATGCCCCCACTTCAATATTTCCTTCCCTATCTAATTCATAATCTTCCCTTTCGTCCGCTATATTCCGTACCTCAACTATTCTTTCCACACTTCCTAGAATATCTCTCGCACTCATTATCTGCTCCACCTTTCCAACTATATTATCCTCCTTATTAACACTATCATTACTATCAACATGACAATCATATTCCTCCCCATTTTCTTCCAAATCTCCCAAACTCTCATTAGAAAACCCCATCCTAACTTTACTTTTATCCCTAACTCTTTTTCCTTTCCTAGCTCTAATCTTACTCCTTACTTTATCTCTAATAGACAACCCACCCTTAACAAACTTATCAGTTTCAAAAACTCTCTCTTCATCTTAACTCGACCTCTCCTAAACTAGCTCTTAGATCATCTTCCCCTTCTAACGACTATCGATTCTATGCAAAATACTTTCCTCCTACTATTCCAAAGTTCAAATCTGCATTATTTGATCCTTCCACAACATCTTTTACTAAATCTAATACCTCAGGCAATAACCTATTTTCTAGAACTCTTTCATTCTCATCCAACTGACTCATCTCCTTTTACCCCTGAGATTCTTCAACAAAAACATTCCCTTCCAATTGCCTCGCACTGCCTCCTTCTGGTTCCCAATCACTCCCTTCATCTAAATAACCACTCTCGCCCTTACTACTCTCATCTATAATCACCAGACTCCTTTCCCCTTCCACCAAAATCTTCTTATTCTTTATCAGATTTCCTACCTGTAAACTCTCAACTTCAACTATAACCCCAACTTCCTTATACTCACTCAAAACCTCCCAAATCAATTACTCTACCAATTTTACCACCAGTCCTGCCAATTTCTCCATTAGGAATGGTCCACATAAACCTACCATTCCTAATCACCTCCTGCAAAATTTCCTGATTAGATACCTTCTCCATATCATCTTATAGCCTAACACACACCACTCTAGTCCCTTTAAAAATAATATAATTAACCATTACTTCCATATCCCCTTCCTATACACTCTTCCGACCTACCCTACTATCTCTTCCATCCATATTTACTTTACCCAAACTCATTTCTTCCTTCATCCTAATCCCCCACCTCTTCGCACGTATCTGTTTATTCGTAAACCAAGGCATCTCCTTTGCAATCAACTCATTTATATTATGATAGGACCTGTATTTATACTCAAGCTCCCTTAGAATATCCACCTCCTCCTCTGTCCAACTACTCGATCGACCTGGCTTACCCTTGGGGTCTGTAATTGCTTCCAACCTTTTTCTATGTCGAGTCTCAGGATGTACCACCCTCTCATATGTTTCCAATGCCCTAACAGAAGACCAGCAGGTGCCACACTCACAGATCCTACCCTCACCCTGACTTCTTGAGCTAATATTATTCTTAGTTAGCATTTTGCATAATGAACAGCTATCACTTGATACTTATCATATAACTGCTTACATTTACCACATTTAAATTTTAACCTACTGCCATTGTGATGACAAAACATGATCCAAAAATTTCTTATAGCTAACAAATTCAAAACCTTCACACTGAGAACACTTAGCCTTGTCCAAGGGATGATCCACAATAATAGTCTCACCTCCACTAATGGTCTCACAACTGGTCTTCATCATAAATAATATTCTTACCACATCCAAACACAAAAATGCACGACGTACCTTTTTTGGGGCTTAAAAATCCCTTAAAACTATTAGACCTAACTCCTCAAAATTAAAATACAGCAAATACTCTTAAAACAGAAAACACTAGCCACCCAATAACTACAGAATAGGCAAGAAGGTCAGTTTTACAATGGCTCATGGGGTACAAGGCCCCTACAAACATTCCTTTATAAAACAAAAATTTCGTCCGTTTCTCCCACAGATGCGCCGTTTTAGAGGGATTTGGGAAAAACTGTTTTCACACGTTTGCAAAAGAGATCAGATATGAAGCTGTCAACTACGATATCCTACATCTGTTGATATCATTTTGCTTCATCAGATAGATCTTATAATCTCGAAGAAGAATTTTGGTGCACAAGCTTTCCAAGAAAAAAAATGGCAGACAATATTAGATTTTTCATGATTTATGGGGTGTAGAACCCTGACAAACTTGTATTTAAAACGGAAAATTTCCTCTGTTTTGCTATACGACCAGTAGTTTTAAAGAAGAACTACAATAAGTTTTTCTTGAAGTACCTCTCTACTGAGCGAATCACTAGTGGACTTGATACACTCTTCCACTAACTTCCTGCAACTTCTTATCAATGGACTTCGTCCCAGACAGCTACTATTCAATTATGAGTCTCACACTGTTCGAGGCCTTCACCCCTTCATAAAACTAATATAGATAATGGCCAGTCTCTAGAGATGACTACTATCACTATCACCTTGAAACAAGTATTGATCCAAAATACTCTCTAAAAGTGGTCCCAAGTTGTCAAGTCACATTTATTTTCTTTCTAATTTTAGTCTTTAAGCCTTCATAATACCTATGACTACTGTTAACCATTATGAAGTGTCTCTATAGATAATATATTATTACAATTGACACAATAATCACATATTCCTTCAAGCAAATATGGCGAGAACTCTTAGAATATTCATATACACCAAAATCCATGACCATAATAAAGTATACAAAAAAAACCTATACTGCTGAGGGATTGTAAACAAAGCACTCGAACTCCTACTCACCAAGTCTAATTTTTAAACAATTTCTTGATTAAATCCTTTCCCTATGATGCGTTGCACCTCCAGAAATGCTGGTGGTGTGTTCGTGTCCCACCTGAGAGCAGGTGGGGAACTGGAACTAATGATGTGACCGGCGCCACGTTCGTTATAAAGAACAGTTACTGATGGGGTAGTACGGCCGACGAACTACGGCGACTCTGGATACACGGTCAATATGAAAGAGAGCTTAGTGAATTTATCCGTTATATTATGTAAAGGTTAAATATTGTCTGTGGGTGAACCTGTCTGCCACTTCGCACGCCTATATTACTACTGAAGTTATCCTACTTAAGGGAGGCAGACACCGTAAATGCAAAACAGGCTTAAATACACTTGCAAATTTGAAGGCTGCTATTAGGGCGCAGTACCCGATGAACTCAGGAGAGTTAAATGCAATAAAACACGTCTGATTATAGTACAACTGTTTTATTACCATAATGGTACAACGGCATGTTACTGCCCTTGTTGATGCATACCTTAGTTAAGCGGACCTGTCACTCTTGACCTGCCGGTGGTCGCTACTGCTGGAAAATAAGGCAAGAGCCATAGATTGTAATTACGTGAAATGTGTACCGCTCATAAAGTCCTAGTATGTTACGTTAGGATGAAGGGAGACTTCCTCTCGGCTAAATAAAGTACTAAAAAAGGTTCTTGAATTACGTTAACTACGGATATGAAGAAAGGGGGGGGGGGGGGGTGCTATACCATACATTCTTGTGGTAGTACAAACTGCCACCTTAACTTAAGTGTAAGTAACATTACACGACACATCAGCATTGACCGAGACCCCAGGGATCTAAATGGGCCGTCGGCCGACCCCCCATCTGCTCTACCTTTAGGGCGGGCGCCAGATACAACCACGACTTTGCTCTAAGAAATCATACTGCGCTAATGCAGCGTCCCCGAGCAGTCCCAGCATGTCAACGTATACGGCATTAGACTGTGGGCACATAGTTCGTCGCAGGGTGTTGTATTAGAGAAACAGTGTGTATATGTAATATTTATTGTACTGGGCTGTACTGAAGAGCTGTGGTGGTAGCCACGCGTGTGATAGTGTGTGGAGGCATTACAGGTGTAGAAAAACACTAATTCACATGTTGGCAGTAACACAGACAAAATTAATGGATCAGGAATGACTAAGATTCTTGACTCAAAACTAAACTAATTCGCAACCTGGAAGTCTCACATTGTGTATATTTAAACTCAGTTCAGCCTGTTTCGCTCTATGGAGTGTTGCAGAGGTCACAACAAAAACTGTATTTTTTTCCCATGTTTTCATTCCAATAAGTATTACTGTATAATTTTTGGGGGGAATTCCATTGACAGTTAAAAGTGTTGTACATTAGGGATGAGGAATATTTCCCGTCACTGAGACTATCAGAGGTACCGGGTTGTCACGAAAACAAACAGTAACAGATGTTTTGAAATCGCTACTTCTGCTCGTTGCTACTCCCATTGTGCACAGTTCGTGGGGTGCAAACGCCTTGACCTTGTCTCGACGTACTACAGACAGTTACCAGCCATTTGGTTATAAATCTCGCAGCTAGAATGCATGGCACATCCATTGCTGGGTCGAACTCTGTATCGGGCCGAATTCGGCGCTATATTTATGTAATCAAGTACACTTTATTGAACTTTGCACGATAATTCGTTTTGAAACCATACATTTTTATTTATTTGTGATTTTTACGATTTGTAGCGGCAGCCACGGCGCCGCACACAAAACCTCATAAGGTTCGACTGATTATAACTTGTGGAGCAAGGATATTGTTTGCAAAACATGCTCCACATAGCAGAGGACCTAGTGAGTATATAAGCGCCATACTGTATACCATCCCACCCCTCCCCCTGCGCAAGAAGAGTGTCAGTATATTACTGTCAGAGTCGACTACGAAGCCGAGGGCATCACTACAGACCAGGCCTAGAAGAGCTCTAGGCCATACTGCAGTCTGATAAATTGGTGAGCATAATCCACATGACAGTCAGCTGTAACGCTACTTCTCGAGTTCCCATTACCCAGTTACGTTAGCGTAATAATTCTGGCAAGGTTAGGCAGTTCACATAAAGCCTTGCAATTAGAGTAACTTGCCCTTGTGTAACTGATGAGAATTAATAGTGTAATAGATTGTGTATTTTACGGTTCCACAAATGTGTAGTTAAGGTACTGTGTTAATGAATTCTGGTCTACCAATCCGTCTAGAGTTACACATCCATAGAGTAGTCTCTCTCCTAGGATGACGTCTTGACTTACAGTAACAGAGTTAGGTTAAGTGTCAGTTGTGGACCAGTGACGAGGACAAGTAGGAGGCAGGACTGCTACAGGTTGTTAGTACTGAACTCAGTTGCGAGTTTAATTCTGAAAATTCATTATGTACTTTAACACTATGTGGTGGAGAAGTTCAGGGTGAGTTGGAATTTCAGGGGCAGTATATTTAAGGAAGGGAATTTTGGAATGTATTGACATTGCCCGACTAGGTGGAAGAAGTCTCCAAGTGGTGGCGTCAATGATGATGATGATGATGATTACGAGGCTGGAGACTCTTCTGCACTCTGAGTGCTGCCGTCCGAATCACCAGGACGTTGATTTTTCTTTGTTGCTATTGTTGCACCGTATATTAAATTATTAGAATGCTAACTAAAGTTTCCTAAAAGGTGGTCTATTTGAGGCTGGTTCACATGCCTTAAATTACCAACTGACCACTGCATTAACTTACTGGAGTTGTTTTCTAAACGGTGGCCTATTTGAGATTGGTCCACATGCCTTAAATAAACAGAATATTTGCAGCAGTTACATATTACACTTTACTGAACACTGATGTGTACCACATTACGTCCGTCCTCAGACCGTTCGTTGCGGCACTGCATCAGTACCAAGTACCACCTTTTGCCACACGCAAGCAGTGTTTACATTAAGTGTAATAAGTGTGCATTATGTGTGAAAGATAGAAGAGTTTGTTTTGTATAATTTTATTCGAGAATTTCTTATGGCCTTTTTAAATACGTAAAGAGTTCTAAGTGTATTGTCACGTGTGTCATGTGTCCACGCAGCGGAAGTGTAATCACATGTTTGTTTATATTTGTGTTTTGATGAGTTTTCCCTTTTGTCATTAATATAAGGTGGTGTATATTTTTACACAAGTTAAGTGATGTGTGCTGCCATGCATATACAAATAGTGTAATGATGTGAGTGTGTGTATAATTATTTGAAGTATTTTGTTGTCATTCGTTTTTACGGGCACCATTACTTTACATGTCCCACGGAAAACATACCTCAGGCACACCAGAATATGTCCACACCATGCCCTCATTTTATCCACGTGTCCCAAGTGTATAATTTGTTTTATAAAGCTAAAATATCAGAAGTTAATATTAGACAGTATGATACTGGACAGTGCCAGTAGTGATGAACGCAGTCCTTATCACCCTGGGTTGAGGCTGATGACAGGTTTACTACCTGCGCTCGAGGGTCTGCTGCTGTGACGTCATTGGATGCAGGGGTGCTGCGATCCTGTGGTTTCTCTTGTAACTTTTTTCTCTGCTATCTGTGGCTCATAAGGTAAAACAATCTTGGTTCAAGGGGTTGGTGACCGCATGTCGGAATTCCGGGCGGGCAGTACAATTTTTAATTTGATATCAATTATAGATCTAACCGTGGTTGTCCGGGCTTGTGGAATCAACTTTGTCGGCACTTAAAAGTCCACCAAATACGAAGCAACACATTTCTTCTCGTTCGAAGATGGGTCTAATTCACTCCAGAGTGTGACCCATGATACATGTTATTTTCCTGGGCATTGGGTATGCGCACACTACTTGTCGACTTCGCCCCATCATCGAGCAAATAAACTCATATGGGCAAGTCACACGCCGGCAGACAATTAATCTCGTGTCTACAAGGTTGCTCCCAGCTCAGCAGACAATTACAGGTTTGCTGAAAAGTATTTAAAATTGTACTGCCCACCCAAAAAGACGACATGTGGTCTCCTGTTCACATCTGGGAAATTATAGTAGCCACAGAGTTACCGACACGCTGGATTGAGAGAAGCTAGTTGAAAGGGATGTTGCTCGACAGCAGCACCTTTTGCATAATGTCGTCATTGCTTCCCAAGCTTCATGGAGAGGCGATAGATATGTCAACAGCCTATCACCAGGGAGATAAGAAATGGTGGCATGGTCCACAACCCTAATTTAAACCACCCCTGCGAAGCGAGGCTAACCATCCCGTATCCCTCTGACAGCCAACAAGGGAAAAATTTCTGTACATAAGGAGGTGCCATATTGCAACTTGAAACAGTTCGTCTGCCTTGTAGGCTAAGTGCACCAGTCTGAAGAAGACAATCCAGCTTGAACAAGACTAAGGACTCCTACAAGGCAAGTGACTGTCACCCTGTCCTCGGACACTGAAAAAGGCCTACCAAACCTTTTATAAACCAGGATTGTTCACTCACTACGCCTTCCACACCAGGAGGATTCAGAGGAAAACCCTTGAAGAATCCAAAGGTCTCCTATGACACAGACACCATCCGCAAGCAAGGACACCTTTGTCAGCCAGAGGTATCTTGACGTTCCTACCTCTTCCACTTATCCGCAAGTCAATCCTTCAAACTCCATGGTAGCAGGTCGTGCCGACGTCCCTTCTGGACTGCCACACCCTAATCAAAACCAAAATTAATTGCTAATTGAATTTGATTTACTTTTGCTTCCGCACTCATGCGGGTTCACCTTCACCTGCCGTAAATTAAAATTACTTTTACTATTGTGTATAGAGCTATGCATCCCAACGTATCTTCCAGACCTATAAATAAAATACATGTTTTTGTAAGATTTGAAACCTTTTGATATTCATTTCCTCAGCACATAAATTTTGTTATATTATATTTGTTTCAAACTTGGCTCTTTATTTAAGTGACTACTCACTGGTAGGAGCGGATGATCCGAACTTGCTTGGGTACTCTGCATAAGACGTAGGAATAACCAAGTATTGTTTGGGGCGCCTCCACCTCCGGTGGGATTCATCCTTGATTTTTCCTGAAACTACATCACTTATTAGCTGGGTTGTATCAATTTGATTTTTTTGTACTTTTCTCCGGACCAAACTCCCTGGGAGGGAGATTGTGGTTAAGGTCACCCTGGGGTTTGATTCCCCTCCTCTTGTTAAGGTCCCTCCACCTAAACAGTGTCACCCCAAATCTTCCAACGTGGAAAGATCTACGACCCCGTCAGGCAAATAAATTAGAACCACTTTCTGAGAGAAGCAACGTAGCAATCAGTAGAGGAGGGAATCAGCATTTGCCCTTTCTGTTTATCCCTATTGGCGCAGAGGAAAGGGAATGTTAATAATATTTTCTTACCAAGAGCAACCCCCCCCCCCCCCCCAATCAGGAAGGAAATTCGCAGGTGAACGCATCAAAAGAACCTTGTAATTTTTCACCAGATTTTAGTATTGTATTATGTATCACGTGGACACACCGCCAATAAAACCAGTGACCCAGGTATCAGTGCATACATATTTATTTTGTAGTACTTTATGGACGAGCAGATGACACCAACAAAACTGCAGGTTGCTGAGTGTAAATCAGGCTCTATATTTGGTCACCAGTGTCCGCCAGCCACATTGGCTGAAGGTTCCACACAACCCTGAGGACTCATGCTTTGTGTTGTTTGACCGCAGCTGGCACCCTGGTCTTAATGACTGTTAATGCGTCTCACACTAAAGTGGTGGGCACATGGTTGGGCCATCTCAATCACCATGTATGGCGACAGCATTTTGTGCTTAGTGTTGGTTGAGCATACATATAATTTGTGGTGTTTGTGTGAAAGCACTCAAAAACTCACCGTAAGGACTAGTACCTTTCATCAATTTGAAATGACAAAAATTAGTGTTTTCGTTTTGGTGTTTTCACTACTGTTTTTAAATCAACATCTTCCACAAAAAATATTTGTAAGCATTAATACATACAAATGAATCTACATATGTACCGTATTTTGGCATGTATAGGTCGCTTGCATGTATAGGCTGCACCAGAAGTTTTTGATGAAAAATTAGGGATAATTAATATTTCAAATATAGGCATCACTGAATTTTTGTCAGTAACAGAAACTACGGCAACATCAAACCAATTAGTTTGACCTTGGGTGTGTCCTTGCCATGCCCGCATCATCACACATTCATATACAGCTGCTGCAGGTTCTCTCATGCAGCCAGAGAGAGAGAGAGAGACAGCAGGAGAAACAAGAGGTGTGGTGAAGGGGCATTCTAAATATAACCAAGCAGCTGTGTGGCAACGAAGAGAGGAAGCTACACAAAGTGTGGGGGGGACAGAGGGGAGTGACAAAGGAGGGGGAAGGGGGGAGAGAGAGAGAGAGAGGGGGGGGAGGTGGAAAGGAGGAGCAGGAGAGGTAAAAGAAAAAAAAGAAAGCGGGCCCAGCTTGACCTCCACAGGGTGGCCAATATGCATTGGCCATGAGCATTCAAACACAAGTGATAGGCTATTCATTTTTTTTACTTCCTTAGAGACTAAATTAAAAACATTAAAATTTACTGTATGTTGACAAATTTCTGAACATGTTTTAGAGGAAATTTTTTTTTTGTAAATTCCAATATCTCATAAATTAGTTGCACCCTATTAATGCAGTAATTTTTTTTTTGTAAATAAGTGTGGCCTATTCATGCCAAAATACCGTATATAAGACCTTTGTGATGTAAATAAGGTGTGTTTGTAAAAGTTTTCAAATCACAGATACATCAATCAAAACTGAATACAAAACTTGATATAATTACTTATCTGTTTTCCCGAAAAACATAGCAGAATACTATGATGTGTAGCATCTTTTTCAAACTACTAACATGACTTCGCCTCATAAATGTGAACCTTCCAACCGCACCTGGCTGAGTTAGAAATTCAGTATAATAGACCAGATTGCCAACAAGATACGCCCCTAGTTGCAGGGGCTATTACAGATGCCAAGATATTGTAGTGTTCACCCAACGATCAAGATGCACACTCATAACCCCAAAGTGTGAACGGGCTGCCGGGCGAGCAGCCGAGATGACACTTTAAGGCCACATAGTACTACAGTGCACCAAGGGATGGCACTACAAGTATAAACGCCGACTCGTGCTGCCTCATCTAAAACTCCAGCTGGCCGGCGACGTCACACCCCTGAAGATGTCACAACATCCACCACCCAGACAAGGGCAAGCTGACAAAAGTATAAATACCTCTGCATGGCCCTTAATAATCAGTCTGTTCTTTTACTGCACTCTTGGTGCCGAAGCAACCATCATCAGCAGCAGCTCACATAACCACCTCGTGTGCTGGGGCCCTCCACTGCAACCCAGGTCTTCCAGATCTACCAAAAGCTCTCCAACGCCTTCGCAGACATCTTCAATTCCTTCCAAAGAATCTCCGGAGCCAATGCCCAAAGAAGTTGTCAAAACATGTAACACACCGCCTTCCCTTCAGAAACCCCATTTCTTACCACTGCCCTTCTGGCTAGTGAAACCAGCAAGTCCTTTCTGGACACCAAGTCTACGATAATCAAGTCGAGTTGTTCTAATAGCCACTTAGCATTTCTATTTCATGCAATCTAGAACCAGGTCACCTTTCTCCTGTTTACCATAGCTTAACTTTCGTTCAACTCTTGTTTGATAGGCGGTAGAACGTACCACCGGATTTATTTCTCCCAGGAATAAACATGTTTTTATCTAATCGCCGAGTATTATTCCAAGTGTGTTTGTACTGTTTCCTGCTTAGACACTGGGTCTGTCAAGGACAAAGCAGGAGACAGTGGAATAATTACTTAACACAATTTACGAAACTTAGTGCAGGACTGCGGGTTCCTCTTCAGGGACGCACGTACGTCAAAACATACCTATTAGACGGCCACCCATTGTGTACACCCAGGTGTATAGAAAGGTAGAGCCAAGGCAGCTAGTCAATCAACCCAGGTTACATTTCGCCCACCGCGCTTCTGGCGCCAGAGGTAGCATCTGCCTTGTTCGAAGAGCCTGAACACTTGTGGATCCACACCCAGATATTGCAAATGTGATGCTTGACGCTCTGTGTCCGCTGCACTTATGGTGCCAGGCGCAAAAGGAGCAAGTGGTGCCACTTTGGTGTGGCAACTTCAATACCTGGAAGTACACATAGCTAGGGACAAACTTTGCCTGCTTGACCTTCACAGGTTTGGCAGTAGTCCTCAACCTTATGCCCTACTCCCGTCGGAGTGGTATTCAAAGAAGAGAGAAAAGGCAGCTACAGCCTCTAAATACAAACAAGGGCTTAACCCAACCCCGACCGTACTTAGCGGTCCTAGTTCATGGGAACAAGCTCAGATCGCCCAATGACTGGAGAGACCTTACCTCCC
The DNA here is from genome assembly GCA_029891345.1 of Dryococelus australis. Lineage (NCBI taxonomy): Eukaryota > Metazoa > Arthropoda > Insecta > Phasmatodea > Phasmatidae > Dryococelus > Dryococelus australis. Next base: position 11,145,882 of record CM057006.1, on the reverse strand, counting down.
AGCTGCTACCCTAATTTACGACATTTAACCTGCAAATCTTCAATTTGAATGTCACAAATCATTGTCATGACCATTTTTATAAAATCCCAACAGAAACATACTACCGTTGACAGCTACATCAGGCAAAACTTGTCTTCTACAGTATAAGCAAGACTGCGGACAGTACCATCAGAAATAGCAGAAATATTGTGAGTACGTGCGGTTCCACCCCTAGGCTTTTCTCTAACCATGTGACGACTCCTCTTTTCAGTTTCAGTTTTCAGTATGTATCTGTGTTGTATTAATATTTTTATTGCTTTTTGCATATTATATTAATTTTTACGATAGGTAACAGTTTTGATTACATATTTCTGCAGATTTCATCCCAACATGTATCGGAGGCACATTCGTTCTTTTTGTTATTACCCGAGGAATATTTATCGTAATATTGTGTCTTTTACTAAGGACGTCAATAAAGATTATAGGTCTTGGACAGTTAAGATCTTTGATATAGAAGAGAGTTATATTTTGTTGTCTTTTTTGTACAGTTTTGGTCTTCAAGGAATAACTAAAGCTGGTAGTGGTTTGTTGGAAATGTGTTTCTTGAGAAGGTCTCATGTCGAGAAGGAGTCTCCACCAAAGGAGATTAGTGACATCGATCCAAACAGGATAATCTGTTGGAAGACTTCCAGCTCATGAGATGAGAAAGTTCCTTACAGCCCCTCTAACTCCTGGATTAGGGGCAACCAGCAAATCAGCCTGCCAAGGGTCACCGGTAGTGCCAGCAACAACCGACCCGTCAGCCCATCACGTCCCAGTTCCAGCATCAGTCATCGACCACCGTTACAGCCTCCACAGGTCACCAGTCACCCAGGTAATAAAGCCATAGTGCATCCTGCCACACGCAAGGACATTATCACTGTCCCTTACTTTGTGCCCTGTAGAAAAGCCACGTACCCAGTCCTTGTATACTGGCAGGGCACCGGTACATCATTAACAGACAAGTGTCCTCACAGCAAACAAAATAGCCCCAACCGTGATGATCCGCCGCTACTAACAGGACATCACGCATGAACTAATAACTTTATGAGGATATTAAACACTTGGAAACTGTCACATTTTTGTATGCTCTAAATTAGCATTAAAATCTGCCTTGTATTTCATAGAGGTAATTTTAAATGCTTTATACAATATATGGCTGTACAGTTTTATTACTCAGGGTGAGACTAAAACAAGTGGGACGAAAATAAAAATACACATACAGATGTGAAAATCAAGGTAATGATAGCTTAAATATTCCCTTTTTAAATGGGAAAACATTTTAAGAAAAAAATTTCTTAACTGGGAAAATGTCTTATCTATAGAGACTGGTAAAATCAGTGTGTATTTTTCTGAAATTACCATCAATTTTTAATTTTAAATTAAGAGGATCTGCATCACATTAAAAAAATTAGTATTTTTTGCAAACATCTACATACATTTAGTGAGAAAAAAAAACCACATTTGAAGATCTGTGTAATGAAAGTTATTTCCACACAGAATTAAATATAACACTACTTATTTCACATGTACATTATTAACATAAAATTGGATGTTTATTCGTAAATAACACAATTAACTTTACATATAAGAGCATTTATTTTGAACAACTTCTTTGAAACAAATATTCCACGAATGGATTGTTTGTAACCTACAGCACAATAGAACAATTTTATTAAAGTTGTTTCCAACTCCCCGAGATAATGCCCACAATGTACAGCACGATCAATGCAAACTTATTTACAGAATATTATACGTACAGTCATTCCATGCTTAGTCTTCCACTGATTTCATTCAATTTTACTGTCTTGACTCATAATCATTTTCCCTGAAAAACAAATTTTATATGTATTCTCTTACTGTCCACTTACTACACATAAGCTGATCTACAAAACTACTACGTAAAAGCGCAGCCATAAAAAAAGTAATTTTTTTTCTTTAATGTCAAGTAGTTATGTTGGCACTATTACTAATGATTAAAAATGAGTCACAGAAACCAATCAAACACATCCTGTTTAATCAACAGTAATATTCTCATTGAAAAAAAATGCACAGGGTTTACTCCATCCCTCCCCCCCCCCCCCCCCCGAACACTTACCCGAATATCACTACGGCAACATTATTTCTTAAGCCATAATACTGTGTGTCTCATGCATACATTGGACAAGATGCAGCCATGCAGGACGCATGAAAAATCATGAAAAATTTTTAAACTCAGGTAATGAAATATACAAATTGTATTAGGGAAAATATAAACACACTCCTTTTGTCTATATCTCTCGGTTATTTCCAGAAACATTAAAGTATTATGGGAAAATGTGACTTCTATAAAGATATTTTCTATAAAGCTGCAGGAACTACTTTATTAATCTCGCAATCCACGAGGGTTACCAATTTTTTCAGATTTACTATAAGGGACACTTCGGACAACTCAACACACATCTGACCCAAATGAAATGATCAAGAAAATTTTTTACAAAATAGATGAGTATTAAATATTAATAGTAATGTACAAATGCCAGTATAATACATCAGTTAACATTTTCTTTACAACTACATATAGTCATGATTCAGTGTTATTTGAACTTCTGATTTAATCTGCTCTAAAACAAACGACACCACCACAGAACGGAAGAAAGGATGTCGTACACATCTTCAGTAAGCACTACATCCATGAACACACAATGTGGTGAATTCCGCCTGTTGGCTTCAATCGTAACTACCTGAGCCGACAAGTTAGATCATCAGAGTAAACATACATGTGATCGTGGAAGTGGTAAATTACTTACCGACACTGCCTTTATTAACATTCAGTTTAAATTTGAAGAATTTCTGAGATACGGGATATGTGATGTCCCGTCCTATATCAATATGAGATAATTCATTTAGTCTGAGGTTACAGGGAATCTTGTACAATAAAGGACAGTTGGCAACCTTGTGCTCCGATAAGACTGGTCAGCGGAAAACTATAACACACTTCTGACTGCTTGAACTATCAATTTCACAACACTGATTTGATCTCAATAGTAAAGCTCTTTTGTGGCAATACAAAAGCAAAACAGCAACTTACTTGGTAATACTTGAACAACTTTGCTGAAGTACTTCGGCTCTATCAAACCACGGGCATCACCGGGGCTCAGGATGACATTATTAACAGACCGAAAGAATTTCAAACCATCTGAAAGGAAAAAAAAATTCCCTAATTACTTGTTACTCCGGAGACAATGCTTGCATGCAAGCCAAACCCCCTCTACTCTCAACAATTAAGTTAAGGGCTGTCAATTACTAATACAAGTGGCGAGTGACTATGCAAGGATGATGTAAACGGAAGATCCTCGAGGAAACCCACTGACCAGAAGCATCGCCTGACATGTGAAAATCCTGGGGCGACCCTGCCGGGAATCAAACCCGGTTCACCCTGGCGGGAGGCAAGTAGTCTACCACTACACCACTATGGTCCTGGGGATATTTGACTTTATAAGGTTGGCACTAGAGTTATACGTTTGTGTTGAAAGGAAAAAAAAAAACAGTGGATCACAGTTGCTTGAGACGAGGTGTCTCAAAATTGGAAACCACCTGCCCGACTTCAACTCCTCGATCTGACGGCATTCCTCGTCCCCACTTGCCTGTCCAAACTGCGTGGTAGCGCTCGGCAAAAATCACTCATTTAATTGAAAATCCCTGTAAAATCTACGTGTGGTGCTATAAAGTCTATGAGTGATGTGTGTTGGAAGAATTCTTCCTACCTTAATTACTGCAAACACGTGAAGTTCTGCATGCAAGGTCGTTGACCGCCACAGCAGGAACAGCTGAACAGCAAAGCAGTGTAGAGACCACCCCCGACACACCACTCTCAAGGACTGACGTATGGCTGCCGGCTGGTTACCATAAGCGCTGCTGGGAAACACTGGCATCGCTTCGTTGTATTGGCGCTGCAGTTGAAACTATAGCAATGTAATAGACTCACAACAGCGCCTCGGAAGTGGTGTTTCCACACGTATTTTGAACAATACTGAATGTTTTAGAATGTTCCTTGAAATGTGATTGGCTGGAAATTTAAATTCTCCCGAGCAGGGAGGGGCGTGTAGCCAAGCCACATGGGTATAAAGAGCCCAGTTTTGCTGATTCGGGGAGAATGATGACTCTTGGGCCTCATCAGTATAAGTTGACGTATTACTTTGTACCAGTAGTGAGCCTTCTGGTCAACATGAAAAAAGGAATATTTTATGTCCCTTAGTAGATAGCTAAAATTTCTCATGGCTGTGAGAGCATGGATAGAAATTGTCTGCACATGAAATAGGCTGATTAAATTTTAAAGGTGTTTGTTTTTCTTGCAGCAGTACTTAAGAATAACTTAAATTTGTATTTTCTGTATGCTAATAATTGAGATAACATTAACGTAAAAAAAATAATGACTGTAGTAATGAATTTTCCAGTCAAAGTTAAAAACCTTTATTGAAAAGAATGTAATACTAAATGGCTTATAATATTGTGTGTTCTGCAAACAAGTCATGTGAGTCAAGTATTGTTTTATCAGGCACAAGTCATTATTCTCAATCATGATAAAGTCCAGATTTTAATGGAGATATATTTTTAATGTGGTCATCGATAATGACAGAATTAGAGAGAATTTCAATGTTGTTTAAAAGTAACTGCTATTATTCCAGAAAGATGCTGATACTGGAAACTGGGACATTCAAGTATTATTGTGATGGAATTTTATAATGTTGTCCAATACTTTAAATGAAAATTTTTAATTAAAATATATTTAATGGCAACATGTGTTTGATGAGAATAGCCTTATGTAGGCATCACTATTATCTTATATATTTGCTTTAAATCCAGCTCTCAGCATATATTTCTCTTTAGGGTTTTTTAATACTATTAATGTACGTTTTGCCTGATTCAATGAGCAGTATGTGTAATGACTCATATTTTGAAATAGTTAAATGAAGGTTTCTTGCAGAATAAATATGTGTTCTTTTGTTCATGATCACGGCCAAAAACATTAATCTTTTGTGTTTGTTGGACAGAATAGTGGGCTGGTTTCATGCCCTCTTTGCATCGCCCTTTGTGAAGGGCGTGGTATGCTGAACTATGAAATATGTGCGTGCATATGTGTATCGGTTAAAAAATTTGCGTAAAAATTACGTTGGTCCCTTGGATCAATTCTGCAGTGTTGCCCACACAAATAATGAGTGTTTCTTTATTGGTCCTGCAGACTCCTGCCTCGAGGTGCAAAAATAAAAATAATTCTGTTGCAAAATTGAAACTCACAAATTCTGACCTATAAATAATACGTTTACAAGTGAATTTTTCATGTTAAGTTCATGTTTAATAATCTCTAACATGAAACCAACATTTTTTAAAATGAAATATTGATTTAATTTTATATACATAGTCATCACTTGTTTCTAAGACCCTTGGAATAGCAACCATCTATGAATAACAGCCCTTTTTTTTTTGGAACTATGGAAAAATTTTAATCGAAAAGGTTTTTCCAACAATGACCCCTTCAAAATAACAACCCTTTCCTGGGAACTATGAAAGATCTTGGATTAGAGAGTATACTGTATGTGTTCCAAATAAAATTATATGAGATAAGAGTTTACCTAACCTCCGTTTGACTCGATGTGTCATAATCTGGAATGCTGTGCAGAAAGTGGATTTAATTGTATACTCTGCACACAGCAGAACATAGTGTCATATAAGATAGGTCTGCCATGTGTTAGAGACATCATAAAATACTGAAGAATTCAGTTGCACACGCTGGACAGCAAAATGGCATCGCTGACAAGCAGCATGTGGGAACGGCATCCATCAATCAGTGCCTGGTAATTCGCTTGCCAATCTGCAGTCCAGCCAACAGGGTATTTTTTTTCATAGCACAGAGTAGCCAATCAGACAAAAGACCCACTCTGAGAACCTCCCAAAGCCAACCAGAGAATAGGTACGCCCACATCAAAGGAACTATTTTGCCTCTGTGTACATATACAGTCTCATGAACAACTGCTACCAATAACATGAAACAATGGTACATTTTTATTGGTCCTGACACACAACAACATTATACTAATACTTGTATGTACAGTTCCAAACAAAAAAATTGTTTACTGCAGTGGGTAAAATTATACAGGTCGTTTCTTAAATACATGGACAAACTTCGCATGCGCATTTCTCACAAAAAAAGAAGGCGAGAATATATATATCGTCGGGTGAGACACGAGACGAACTATGACACAAATACTTACTGGTAATTTGGGCACCAGCGGTGCTTCCCAATCATCGAACTATTGAGACTCACAGTTCTCAGGGATGCTGTGTGTTCTGTGCATCCGTCTCACCCGTGCATACTTACAAACACGTTCGCAATACTACACTTTTAATGAAAATCACTGAAATAAACAATAAACAAACATATGTAGCTAGGACACTGTCACTACTGAATAAAAATCGAGTTCACTGTAGACTTGTTTTTATTGATAATGTTCATACACATCAACGTGCCAATGAAATGGTTACCGTACACTAATCACACAATTACATAGACCCTTGAATGAGACATGAAATAAGATGGGACACGAGATGAATATTCACAATAAACACACATATGTGTGAAAACAAGCTTAGGTGGCATGGATGCTGCTAGATGAAGTTCGTAGCGGACCACGTGGTGTAGGTGAAATTCCAATATTTCTGCGTGGAAACGGCAAACTAAATTCAAATAAAGTATTATTCATGTTGAGCACGTTGTTCTTTTTACGATTAGAGTCGTTACATGCTTGCAACATGCTTGATGGCGGTGAAATCAAACATTAACGTGACCGCGAGGTCAAGTACAAAAAGCATCAATTTACATGAAAAATACATTGAACCCTGAATAAAACAGACATAGAACCCTGAAATAAATGATTTACATACCATGTTATATAAATAAGCTCTTAAAACGCAATTACGTCGTATACAATGGCTTGGCTTCAGTTGGCCACGTGGTTATACGTGATGTTGCCGTAAAATAGTCAAACACAAAAATTACCCTTAAATACAGACTATGGAAACCTACATCAGTGAACAAAAGTTGTAGTGCGCACGTGACAGTGTCTTACCTCGCCAGACTGTCCAGATACAAGGGTCGCACGGACCTATCATGGCAGCCTACGGGGTTCACATAAGTGGAAGTGCTATGCATGCCAAGTGAAATATTTTATATTGAAAATAAAATGGCACAAATTAAATTAGACATTGTTTTACATTTCAATAATTTTGTAATGAATTTCAATATTATTTTAATGTCTCTTTGTGATGGTGTTCATGCCAGAATAACAAGTGTTCTTAATCTCGGTGCCGCAGGCACTTTGAATATTCATAACCAAACAATTAAAATTAGTACAAGCACTTTAAAACATTTTAAGACATATTGCCATTCTACAAAAAGTATGTACAATCTAACCATAATACTCTGGAAAACAATTAAATGGACAAAGTTCTACGATCCGCGTGATGCTTAACACAATTAAACATTTTTATTCATTGCAAAATAGGGGTTGTAACCCTTATTTTGCAATTAAATCATGTGTTAGCAGTTGTTCATTACATTTCATGTGGCATATTATGAGGTAACATCTTAAAATAAGCTAAATATATCTGAATCATCATTACCCTAATCCTAACCGTTTCCGAGGAATAAATACACAAAGTACACAATCACAAAATACCATGACCAGGTATGTAGACAACACAATTCACATGAGATGATAGAAGTTCTGTGGCATACCACGCTAACATAAGATCACAAAATACCATAACAGTGGGTTAATGAATGAATTAATTGTGTGGGTGAATGTGGATTGTATCCAGAAGAAACTGGTTAACTGACAAAACCATGATACCATTCACGCTCACCTCACATGATTAATTAATTTATTAACCCATCGTGATGGTATTTTACAATCTTATGTTAGTATGGTATGCCACGGACTTTCGATCATTGTCTCAGAAGAAGTACGTGATGCCAACATACCCAGCCACAATATTTTGTTTTTGGGTACTTTATGCATTTATTCCTCAGAAACGGTTGGGATAGGGCAATTATGATTCAGGCCTTTTTAGATTATTTTAATGTGTTAATTCTTAATATGCCACACAAAATGTAGTGAACCATTGGTAACCGACAATTTGATAGCAAAATAAGGGTTGCAACCCCTATTTTGCCATTTTGATGGTGTTTAACATCACGGGGATCATAGAACTTTGTCCATTTAATTGTTTTCCAGAGTCTTACGGTTAGATTGCACATCCTTTTTGCAGAAAATTCAATTATGTGGTCTTAACGCTCCTACTTCAATTATGTGTACTGTCCTTGGGACGCACTTTAGATGGTAAATTGTATGCATGTTTTCGCCTTATTTTTTAGTGAGGAATACACATGCGGAGTTTGTCCACGCATTTAAGAAACACTCTGAATATTTATCCGGGACTCTGCAAGCACATGTAAACTTCTCGTACCTGCCAGCGCCTTCTCAATGTCAACGTGGATGTACAGCTGGCACGACCGTCTCATACCACTGATAACGTGAGACACTCCAGGTTCACCTGGGCTGAAGTGGATATGCAACCTACCCATACGACTGAGCCCTTCATGTTTTATCCTGTCCCAGTTCTTGAAAAACGTGCCGTGAATAACCACAGGAGCTTCTGATGGATGGAGAACGGGCCTCAGTTCGAGATTACAGACTTTCTGGAACATGACAAAGTATAGCAGACACTGGAAATAACAGAACTCTTCAAACACATGATCAACTGTCACTTTAAAAAGGTCGCATTTCACACAGATTCCATAATAAAACAGACTATATTACTGCGGTGTTCATGCTGACGTATGGCACAAAATTATTTGTAGGTATGTACAAGCTGCTTTTTCATGTATAATCACTTGGGTATCAATACTAACACTTGTTAATTCACTAATACAACCACAGATTCCGTACTGTTGATTAAAAACACTACATGAATGGCTGAACAATTTACGACACTCCTGTCTCAACACCTCTCAACAGCCTAACTTCAACAGCGTTCTTCTCTTCTGTCAATTCTTAAACATTCTTGCGCACTTCAGTACTGCATGTCGACTAAACTATAGTACCACCATCTATTGTTTTACTTGTGCTAAGGTTTAGCATTTCACTTTTGCAAAATGTTTCCTACATTTTTCCTGTACCATCCCTGTTGGGGTTTAATATACCTGTCTTTTTTTACACTTATTCTATATGGCCATAGTCGAGTTGCTGCTACTAGCCGCATGATGGGACGCAACATGTTAACTCACAATACAAAATACATTTAAGAGGTCCAGCTACAGAATTGTTTATAGTAAATTTGACACTACAAAGATAATTACAAATATTTAGCAATTTTTTTATTTTATTTAGAGTTTTATTTTATTATACAAATCTGTACAGTTTCAAAACATGGTTTTCTATTGATTTCCATTATTTTATAAAAACATTTCGGTAATACGACACCATTTTCTATCTCTTGTTTATTTGTTTTATATTTATATTCATTTTCATGTTGGTCATAACGTGTTTCTCCATCACAGGTTCTGAACACCCTAAGTCGTCTGATCAAATTAAAATATTTAGTGAAATATATTTTGTCACCATTCAAGAGACACCAGGATGCTAAGAATATGTGCTTGACGTGGTCACAGGAATAAAATGTGATGATAAAGTAGCTGGTCAAGTTCGCAACTCTCTACATTCCAAACCACCACGTAAGTAATTTCATTTTGTGAATTTGGGGTATTCACTCTGTCTTCCTCAGGGCACCATTTTTAGATTCATTAAGCAATGCAAAAAGTCTAATTTAAAATGACATACACACACACACATACATACATATGAGCAGTTTGTTTCTGTGCAAGACTATGTCAAGCAACGATAGGTAATGGGTCGGTAGCAATCATTCCACAATTCAGTACAGTATTGATACACTTTCTTTGAAATGGAGTGAGGTGAGTTGAGAGGTCTGGGTTGCTCTTAACATAGAGGTCTTAAGAGCCGATGAGGGTAACGTGAGGTGAGTATGGAGCAGTGCCAGAATGCAAGTGGGAGGGCTGGAGATCCCAGAGAAAACCCACTGACCAGCAGCATCGTCTGGCACGGTTTCCACATGCATAGTCCACCTATTACTCGCTAAAAAATCTCAAGACACGTGTTCCAAAACAGTTAAGTCCAGAACCACTTTCGTGATTGCATCATTTGAATTGTTATGCATCATATCTACCTGCGAATCATGGACAGTCAGTTTCGGAGAAACTTAATTCTGATTGGCTCCCACTCATGTAACAGACTCACTTCATACAAAGCCAAGTAACAAATAGACAAATGAAGACTGCAAGTGTGCATGTAGGATACTGAAGTCTAGCCGGAGCGTAAATATTTTCGCGAAAAACAGGTGTCCGTGCACATTCGAAAACCCAGGAGCTACCCTGCCAGGAATCCAACCTGGTTAGTCTAGGTGGGAGTTGAGCTGTCTGACCACAACCATGGCCTCTTTCAAATACAGAGATCAGACACACAGGCATCCTACGCCTAGTTTTGGCAATTTAACCTGTGAGATGCTTGTGTGAAAGGGACGTTAATAAATGTGATTTTGTTTTGTGGAGTGATTATGCTGGTAATAGATGCATCTTGTATGCCTGGAAGAAAACTTTGGTCTCTCTTCTCAGTGCAAATAAGATTCATATCTCCTAGAATGCATATCATTCTAGATACAAGTATTTCGACATCTGAAACAACAGGAGTGTGTACAACAAGCTGGAGAGCTTCTGGGGAAAGGATGAAGGATATGGGGCCAATATAGTGGTAGCTGTGTAGACTTGGCTGACTGAGGAAGTACTGGACGTTGAATGTAGGCAGGATAAGTTCACCATCTTCAGAAGAGACAGGGATGGGAGAGGAGGAGGAGGAATAATGGTGTGTGTAAGGAAAGGGCTAAAAGAGGAGGTAGAATGGGTTAGTGAGGATGTCGAGGTAATGGAAATTAAATTGAGTGGTTGGTAGTAATAGGAAAATTACTTTACTGGCAGCGTATAGACCACCAGGACAGGGATGGCAGGCAATTGAGATGATCAAGGAGATGGTCGATAGACTACAGGACCGGCAGTGGGTTGTTGTAGCAGGGGATTTGAATATGCCAGGGGTGAAATGGATAGAGGGTGCAGAAGGAATGGGTAGCATGATGCAGAGAATGGCAGCACAGAGGATTAGTCCAGGTAGTAGAAACACCTACGAGATGGAATGAGGGTGTGTAGGTCAGTGCTGGATGTGGTGTTGGTCAGACCTAGGAATACTGTAGTTGATGCAATAGTATTGGATGGTATAAGCGACCATCATATCCTGGTTGTGGACATTGGCTTTGACAGGATTTGGGAAGAGGAAATGTCAGAAAGGTTGGTGTGGCAGTATGGGAGAGGAGACAAGAAGGGTGCAGAAATATTCCTTAGAGACTGGTTTAAAAAATGGTCTATGGAGGAGGATGTAGAGGAGTTATGGAGGGAGTTTAAGAGTATTATTGGAGGTTATGTTGGCGAAATGTGTGCCAATGAAAGGTTACGGACTGGGGAAGATCTGCCATATAATGGACAGGAGATTTTGAAATGTAGAAGTGCAGAAAATTACATACCAAGTGAAGAAATGAAGGGATGATAAGATCTAAAGAAATGATGAGACAAATGGGTAGGGAGCTTGAAAGGAAGATCAAAAAGGCAAAGAATGTATTTCTGGGGAACCTGGTGGAAGAAGGAAAAGGCAAGGAATGGGGGAAATTGTTTATTTATGGTAGGAGGTTAAGGGGAGGAGAGGAAGGGATCCCTCTGCTAACAGGAAGGGATGGTAGGCATGCGACAAATGACCAAGAAAAATCGGAGATGCTGCAAGGATAGTACTTGTCAGTGTTTGAGGCAAACAAGTGTTTGAATAGGGGGGCAAACAGGGTTTGGGCGGTGTTTAGTGAGTTCAAGATGAGGGAGCGGGAGATAGAAAAGGTAATTAGGGGTTTGGAGCGCAAAAAGGCTGGGGGACCAGATGGGATAGGAAACGCAGCACTAAAGTTTGGTGGCAGGGAGTTGGCGAAATATTTAGAAGTGCTGTTTAAAAAGTCCTTAGGAGAGAGTAAGTTACCACAAGATTGGAAGGATGCTATGGTGGTACCTATACACAAGCAGACAGAGGATAGGGGAAGGCCTGGCAGCTACAGACCTGTGAGTCTCACATCAATTACAGGAAAAGTAATGGAGAGGCTGGTGGTGCAGTACGTGGTTAGGGTTATGAACAATAGGAGTTGGTTGGAGGAGTTCCAGCATGGTTTCAGGAGAGGATACTCATGTGAGACTCAGCTGGCTGGGTTATTAGAGGATATGGTGCAGGTATTTGATGAGGGGAAGCAGGTGGATGCCAGCTTCATAGATTTTGAGAAGGCATTTGATAAGGTGCCCCATGGGACATTGATGAGGAAAGTGGAGGCGCTGATACCAGACAGGAGGGTAGTGGAATTGATAGGGGCCTTTCTGTGGGGGCGAAGGCAGAGGGTGAAAGTGGGGGAGGCAATATCGGACGAAGAGGAGGTTACGTCAGGGGTACCACAGGGAAGCGTGCTGGGTCCTTTGTTACAATTACCATAATGGTAAATGACATGGGTTTGGGGATTAGGGGAAAAATAAGAATGTTTGCAGAAAATTGTGTTGTATATGCTGAGGTGGGAGAGGGGTACATAAATTTGGAGGAGGACATTGATTAGATACGGTTGTGGACCAGAAAAAATAAAATGAGAATAAATATAAGTAAAACTAAGGTAGTGAGGTTCACAACAAAGAAGATGATATGCAGGGGCATGTACAGATGGGAGGGACAAGCGATAGGACCTGCGATGGATGTAGTGCCTAAGTTACTGATACCTCTGAACAGCTGGACAATCTGTCAGATCTAACATAACGATGCTGATCTTAATACACCTCTGATGGTAAAATTTTGATAGGTTAATCAACTGACCGCTGCCATTTTGTAACCTAAACATTTCTAGAGATGTTTGCAGGCTTTCACGGCCATTGTCTCTAGAGCTACATATCTCGCTTGTGCAATGCGAGGCGATACGTCGGAGAACGCTTCCACAATGACGCGGTACACTAAACCTCGAAAGCCAACATCGCTCTAAATAATTCTAGTTTCAAAAGTTGTACTTTGAAAGTAATCTTACAAACTTTCCCATAAACTTACCTTAATAGAATGACCTTGGTTTGCTCTTATCTGCAGCCTTCCTGTGGTCGTGTTTTCCTGGAGAGTAAATCTCTGTTTTTCATTCTCAAACACAACGTGCCTGATGTCTTCCAGCGAGTATCTACCATGAAACAGTCTGTGTTGCAGAAGCTCTGAAATGTCCACGAAACCCTCTTCACTGATTTCCAAGCCGTCATCCTCGGCTCTATGCCGTAAAATTCGAGATAATAATTTACTAAGAGCAACTTTTGACATATTCTCTGAAATACAGATTTTGTTAGGTATGCCGATCATGTAATTCTAAAAATACAAATATATTTCTTATGCAATTCGTGAACCAAATATACCTCCTTAGTTCCGATTCAGTAGAAAAAAGGACAGAAGGAAATTAAAGTGTGGGGCATGTGGTGAGGCGTGGAAAAAGTCAAACTGGCGTACAATGCAACAATTGTGTCGGCTATTTACACAGAATGTAGAGGGTTTCAAAGGGGCGAGCTGGGCCTGCTAAGGTGGCAAGGGTGGAATGTAGTGGTAGGAGAAAAGGAGTTGCAACTGTGGCAGGAGAAAAGCAGGAAAATGATAAAGTAATGATGCCAACAGCGACCTCCTGACAGTTTGTCCGCCGTACAGCAAGTTCGACGCGGCAAACAATGGACTCTGCCGGGCGCTCGCGTGCCCCAGTATAATTCATGCGGCGTGTTCTAACTGAAGTCGAACACAGTGCATTAGTAAGACGGTTCAACCGTAGACTGTGTGTGAGATTGCAAGCAAAGTGCCATGTAGAAAAACGGAGAGTGGTCACGTGTCATAGTACGCTTCACACGCACTGATACAGTAAAGTAGAACTTGTGTGCTATTATGTTAAATTACACCAAATTGAAAGGGAAATGTCATGCCGGGACAGGCGGGCTTACAAAACTCTAGAGGAAACCCATCTTATAGCCCAGAGGGCTTTACAGTAGTGTTTTAGTGTTTTTTTTTTTTTTTTTGTTATTTTCATTCCCATTTGTTGCATTCCCAGGTGATTCACCAGAGTTCTATGTTAGATATTAAAGATGTTATGTTTGACTGTTTTATTTCCGCACGTATAAGTATTGCAAGGTGAGTGCAAGTGTTGTGTTTATGTTTCGCAAATGTAAGGAAGTAGTGTACGCAGCTTGCCTGCCCGCCGACGGCGGCCAGCACGCCGCGCTGCAAAGTTAGACAGTGTTTGGTGTCTCGAGAGTGTAGACGCGTGGTTCAACGTCGTCGTGTTTCCCGCATGCATGGGCGGGCAGCAATTTTTTGTCTACTCATTTAACTGCAATAACTTTTTTATTTACTGGAATCATTTTCATCTGCTGACCGGGACTCTCCTCCTCTCACCCTTCCCCCGGTTAGCATCACCGGGGAAGGCATAAGTTACATCCTACATGTTTAATGGCTTCACGTATTTTTGTACAGTTTCACTCTGTCAGCGGTTTAAGCCAGACTGTGTAACATAAATTGTTCTCGTAGAGGAACCTTAATAAAACCATTAGTTTTGCGTAAATGTGCATACATCTTTCATTCAGGTAGCCTGACATTTACTTTACTTGCAAATGTTTTATTTATGTCTATTCGTCTGCATCCAGTGTCTAATGATCATTATTTACAAAGTAATTATGGGTGTGTGGTCTGCATTAAGAGTCCACTGCACAATACGTATTTAAATTGGAATATGACTGAGGAACACCACACTGGAAGGATTACCACCTTTGGTCGTTGGCACACGACCCAGAGATCCCAGAGTCAGCTCTCCAACATCATAGTATTGTCGCTGTACAATACATGGCTCCCTGGTACAGTATAATGCCAAACCTCCATTTTCCTGGTAGGCCTAATGTATTTTACCGCTCCTGAAAACTTCAGTTACTCAAGGTCACTTCATTCCACACCATCAAATAGCTGCCCGAAAGTGTGGCAGCACCTTTACAGCTTCTTTTTCACTATTTGACCATGTGTCACAACTTTCCACAACGTCAGTAGAGACAAAGTCTTAGTTTGGAGGTGAGAGTCGTGGAAACAGGTGGCTGGATATGGAAGATTTTGAGGGGAAAACTTGTGAAGGGATTGTCTCTGTAAAGGGCAAGAAGTGGAAAGGAGTTATGGTGGATTTCATGAGCAGGAAGAAGTAGGAAATTAAGTATAGGATACAGAGAACAAAGGAACAGGTGAAGAAAGAGGTTAAAGATATATAAAAGGTTGCAAGCACAAGTACTAACAGTTTAGTACTTCTCAATAGGCGCACATACACAAAGGACGACAACTGGCCTACCTATAAGACAAACCAGTTGCAGCACATGCTGCTACACACAACAATACTAGAGTTGTGAGAGCCCTACCAACTTCAAGCAATAGCTCAGAGATGCTGGGCATAAGTTCACCAAATTACAACAAAATCCGGGCACACACCAGGCCTCAATATAAGATAATCACAGCTCCAAAACCATACTCAACAGCTATACTAGTAAAATTTCAATTTTCCTGCCATAACCTAGCTCGCCACGTGGCTGCTAGTTACACCACCAACAGCACCCTTCCACTATATTGCAGTGCCCTACAACTCGCTGCCTTATGAAGCTGACCCAACCAGAGGAACATTGCAACTGTGTCGTCCTTTGTGTGTGTGTGCCTGTTGACAAGTACCAGACTATGAGTACTTGAGCTTGTGTCGTTTTATATATTAATGGTAACCAAGTGGCCTACTTGTCACCATCACAAGGAGATTAAGGAAGAGTTAGGAATGAGTGGTCTGACAAGAAGGTTAAACTTAGAGAAGCAGTTGGCTGGAGCCAACAGATACACTGCAGAAGGAACTGGAGGAGGATAAACAAATGAGAAGGGAGTAAGAGAGAAACAGAAAAACTGAGAAGAAGGGATGAGGAGTTGGACAAAAGAGCAAGGGAGAAGGCCGCAATGGACAGTACTGGAGTGGAGAGATTCAAGGGGCTCCTAAAATCCAGGTCTTGAGAGCTATTGAGATTGAAGCGAGGTGAGTATGGAGCAGTGCAGGAATGAAATAGAAGGGTAAATGGGAGATCCTCGAGAAAATCAGCCGACTAGCATCATTGCCTGGCACGATTACAACGTGCACAAATCCAGAAGCTACCCCGCCAATGGACAGTAGGGGACTGTGTGTGGAGGGTTGAGAGAGGGAGCTTGCAAGAAGACAGCAAGCAGGGGAAACTAGGCAGAGCAGGGCAGGAGGGGGACAGAGAGTGCAAATATGTCAGAGGATAGTATAGGCAGGACAGCAGCAAGGTGAAGATGGGAGCTGCTGTAGGTAGAGAGGAAGGGCGACACCAAGCGAAATGTTTGTATGAAAGGAATCGTAGGTGGATTTGTATGAAGTTCCATTATTAATGGAGTGCTGATGAGGAGAAATAGTAGAGGGTTTATGTACAGAGCAGCATTTGGTGTGGCAAACATAAGAAATCTCGGGGAAAAAGGCTCAGGCACATCCTACAATGACACACATGTGGATACGGATCATGGAAGCATACGTGTAACACATTCAGTTTCAAATTACGAGATGTGTGTGGATGCGGATAACGTACAGATAGATATAAGAAAGCTGGGAAAATCCCAACTCTTCAATGGCCATGAATCCGTGTAGTGAATAGGAATCGAGTATATGGTTTGCTGATAATTTATTTTTGTGGCCATTATGGTATATGTGGCAACAGTGCTTAAATTTGCCGTGGCGATTACCATTTTTGTTTAATAAATATGCGAACATTGTTCGACAGTTAGTATTTTGACACTTTTAAGCACTCTAAAACTAAACAAAATGAGATGTGTATACATTTTATGAAACCTGTATCAGTAATTGGCAACAGATGATTATTTTTTATTTCGTAAGTTGCAAGACGGTACATTTCTTGGTATTGTAGAATGGCTAAAATTCATCCCGGGTCATCGGCTTGTTCCGTTTGCATTCAGAGTCCATTTTCTTATATATTTGTGCATTGTAGAACAGGCCTAATCCCCTGTCCACACTCAACATGGCTTAAACATTACATATTAAGTATAACAAGCAAAACTGTTTGTCTACAATCAGTGTTAACGTGAAAGAAATAACCCCTATTCTAACCAATTAGAAGAGCAAACGAATAGGAAATAATTTATCCCGTGCATGAATTTTTTATTTATAAATTGGCTACAGCAGTTTTTATGTTTCACCTCTCATTCGCCGGTGTAAAAACTTGGCGTAAGATACTCATAAATGACCATCTTAACACCAAGTCACGCAAATAACACCAAGTAAGTCACACCAAATAATAGTTGTGGATGTTACTATCTTAAGTACACGTTTTTACTTCTTTATTGACATGTGCCACATTCCCCTTACCCTTAAGACCGTTTGTCCGGCCGAGACCCGCAACGCTACTTCAGCAGAGATGTGCACCCTACGAACTCGTAGTATGTGGCACTGGTCACTGGTGCACGACCAGGTCATCAGTGCAGGGTAGTGCAACATAGCGGCACGCCGGTGCAGCAGAGCCAGTGGTTGCCGAGAACGTAAATGGCAGAGTGCTATGCAAATAGACCCTCAATAACTGGACCTAAAGGCTCAGGGCCTACGCTGATAATCATTTTGTTATTTTTATGAAAGGATGTATTGCTTGTTTACATTTTTGTTCTCAGGGCATTATTGAATCCCAGTATCATGTGTATTTCTTTTCATCACTCATCTAGTGCTATGTCCATCATCATACATCAGTGTTTTGTGTTCCAGAATTTGTAACATAATTTTTAAAATATGTTTTGGCAGGTAGCATGAAGTCAAGCAGGGGATGTAATGTTCGCAACAGAAAGTAGTGCTTCTCTGGCGCATGGGTCAGTCAAAGCCCGCCCGCGCATTAGGCAGGGAGTCAGTTAGCAAGTAGCATCGTACGAGGGTGGTGCATGTGTATCGAGCTCTCGCGGTTCCATGCTTTGGGCTGCCATCATCGTTTGGACATTGACAGTTATATTCACTAGACTTAATTATTCTGGAACCTTCTTTCATTTCACCACCCGGAACACAACCATCACTTCCCGTGGGAATAGCATCACCCTGGGAAGCATTAGGTTACCGTAAACTCATTGTGTGCCGTAAGACCGTTTTACAGCATAACCCCCATGGCCGGTGTTATGTTAGCCACTATTATTCGCATGTAAAGTGTTCCCTGAGGAGGATGTGTAGTGACATCGAATAAATGCAGCTGTGAACTGGACAGTCGTAAGTTATTTCGACCGCTTTGTGCGTTTAAGGAGCCAGGCCCTAACAATACCTGCTCATATCATGTCAGTATTTCTTGGTTCTATTCAGTTTTTTCTAGTGTATATTGATGCCAGCCAAAAAGCCGGAGATCATCAGCCCATGACGGGGCTCGAAAATTAAACACACATAGTGGTATAACTTGTTTAATAAGAGAACAGCCCGGACTTCCAGTGCATTCATAATTAGTGTTTTGTTTGAATTATTTATTTTTCAAGGGTCAAGTTTTGTACAAACGTCTTTTTAATGTAAGGGTTATACCTGTGTTTGTGTTTTTAATATGAAATGTTTGCCGAAAAATTTCAAGACAGGAATTTCATCAAAATACACCTTTAAAATACATTAAAAAGTTAACAGAAAAATGCTAATTTAAATGGTACATTAATATTGTGTACTATTGCTTTTGTGCCACTGCATTTAATAAGTGAATATTTAATGAGGCGTGCATACCATTTCCGCTTGTGTAAACCCCGCTGGCAGCCATATTAGGGCCGCGCGAACTTGCTTCGTTACAGTTGTCCGAGTGGTGTTGTACAGGTAAGACGCTGTCCATACGCACTCACATTTTTATCGCACTGATGTAGATTACCATAGTTTTCATTAGCATGCCAATTCACCTGTGCCCGCGTACGTATTGTTAATTTGACTCCAGCATAACGGTAGTCCGTATAACCTAATTATTTACAGCCCTTGTTGGTTTTGTTATTATAAACGACGAGAGAATGTGTGTTCCCACCACAAGGCCACGCGGCCATACAAGACTGTATCTGATACCATCTAGCTATGTGATGAGTGAATTTATGTATCTGCAGATTTATTATAATGTGAAATATTAAGCGCAAGGTTTATTTATTGAGGTTTAAAGTATTTTATCAACGCGAACGTGTTTGGCGCCAATTTCATGTCCAGCAATGTGGTCGTGTACCATTAGGCCCATAACTCTGTAATTATGTTTTAAGAGCTATTTATGCTCGTCTCTGCTTCGCTGTTGTTTCTCCATTATTTTACGGGAATATTTATGAAGAGTTCTGCATTATCTGGCTGCCGTGCCATTTAAGAGTAGGTTCATACAGTTGTGTGTTTATTTACCAGTTTCATGTCGTGCCCACTTTTCATCTCTTTCATTATCTTGAATGTTTTGTCTCGTAATATGCACGTCCTGCACTAGCCCACTCAGTCCCGACGAGTTGCAGTTAACTGCAGTGGGATCTCTTCCAAGTTGTGATGCGTTATTTGTCAAGGGTATTTTGTATGGCGATTATTTATCGATACTAATGTGCGCTTTGTGTTTAGACCATCACCGTACTTTGCGTGCCTAGCAGACGAGTCCTGAGGGTGGCAAAAGTTGAGGGTATAGCCTGTAGTGTATCATTGATATATCCGGGTTATGTATTCATTTGTTATTATGTTGTGTCCATTTCATCCCAGTGCCCCGCCTCTGGGTGAACCTTGCAGTCCATCATAGTGGTTGTAAGACCCTCACCCAGAAGACGCTGTGTCTTCTGACACCGTGGGGAAATCATCCTGTAGGAGTCGTGTCACTGGGTTATGTTCCGAGGGTTCACTTGCCAGAACTAGCTACACATGTCCAAAGTAATCACTAAATAATAAAGGCATACATTAATGTTGGTACAATAAACCCCCTTTTATCAGTGCAAATTGAGAGTGTTTATGTAGTGTCAGTGGCCCAGGTTTCCTCCAGAGTCGTTCGGCCGACGACCAATGTTATCCTGGATTGCACATCCCAACTGCGCAGTTTCGAGATGCCATGGCAGTCAAATGGGCTTCGGACGGGACACATGACACATGTCAGTTAGTTGCAAACGTGAATGCCACCAGATTCACACAATGCAGCTTTCCCCTCGCGAGTCTCAGACCATACTTCTATGGCCGGCTTGGCGCCTACATCACCCATGAGGGGGGTGAGGGAACTTGCCAAGCGGGTACTTCTTTCTACGGTATACAAAACAACTCTCTCTCTCTCTCTCTCTTGCATAAATGAAAGCTTAAATGCTCAAAATGAAGGGTAATAATTTACAAAGATATTTTCCAGTATCAACAGAATATAACACACTTGTAATGAACGAAATGAATGATGGAAACAAATGAGTTGAATATACAAAACACAATAACATTTGCTTTTATTAATCAAATTTAAATAGTGTTTTTACTAAGGTTTAAGTTTTTACGTATTCCATTAGGAATGTTTCACAGTACCTGTCCTAAGCCATTTTTAAACATGGCCCATACTTTCGTTTGCAATGATATACCTGCTGCTGCACCTCCTTGCACCTAACACTCTGTGTCCTAACTAGAACTGACTTACAATTCACCCCCTTATTGCACTGTGTTCACAGTTGCATCACTTACACCATGCTTATGTGAAATGTATGTCATAACAGTGAGGTCTTTAGTGCCGATGCGGATGAAACAAGTTAAATCGACGACACAAACATCCATTCCCTGACTGGGTTTCGAACCCGGAACCCTTCGCATCTCAGACTAGCGTGCAGCTGACTACGCAATTGGGCTTGGAACATGAAAGTAAGAAAGAACGAAAGATCGCTGCATGGCCATAGGTCTGCCAACTGTCTCGCGCTGTGTGTCATGCAGTTCCCGATTGATTTGCGACTCATGCCACTATTGAACTAGGTAGGTCTGCGATCCCTACAGTTCGAAGCAGGTCTGAACGAGTTAAAACAAAGATACCGATTGACAGAGGCAGATAGATAAGAAGTATGCGATGTGGCCAGTCACAGAGTTGGGGGAAACCTGCAGGGAGCGACAAACGACGGATTATCTGAACATGTAAAGTGACGCAATGTGGCGCACATGGCGTAGTTACTGGTACTGAGAGATTGACAGATCGATATTACAAGAGACTAGTTCTTTCATGTGGCGGTGAACTATGCACCTGAGCGGCAAACGACGGATTATCTGAACATGTAAAGTGACGCAATGTGGCGCACATGGCGTAGTTACTGGTACTGAGAGAATGTCAGATCGATATTACAAGAGACTAGTTCTTTTTTGTGGCGGTGAACTATGCACCTCGTCCTTTTTCAAAACCAGTTCAAAATGAATTGGTAGTTTGTGAACTACCCATCACTAAATTATGTGTTTTTATTGTTTTTTTGCTGCATACATACCATCCATTGATTTGGAGTGTGTGAATATTATTAAAAAAAATAATAGAAATACTGTAAATTTGACTGGTGCAAGTAATTATATTACTAATAACAATTCCATTTACCATGAGAAATCACGTTTTATTCTAAACCTGACCGAATATATTAAATATTTCAAGTTAGTTAAGTTTTCACATAAACCTTCTAAGAATGCACTACCATAATTATGTATTTGACTCACCATAAATAATAATCATTGTCTTCTGTATAATAATGCAAAATATTACCTTGGAATTTTATATTGGTAAGTTTATGTCCTTTCAGCAAGGTAAGATTATTATTCATGTTCGTAACCACTCTATAGTGTGTATTATTTACACAAAATGCCTATCTTTTGAATGAAGTGTTCTTGGTGGTTGAATTGTTTATTTTTTTTTTTTTAGATGGGAGATTGGGATTAGATTCGAGTTTATTATATTATGTTCCATTTTTCCCTAGTTAGGAATTTTGTAGGTTATTGTATATTAATTATATCAGTAAGTTATTGTACATTAATTATATCAAAGACGCCTAGGTGAATCGTGTTAAAATGGGAGGCGGCGATTTGGTAAGTGGCAAATGAATTTGTTCTTTCGTAACCTGTTTATAACCAAGTCTGAAACCACCTTATTGATATTTTAGCTGTATGTGTTAATGAGATTACAACATTGCCGTAATTTTTGCATAAATGTACTAATAACAGGACGTATTACTGTCGGTATATGATTCTGGGCGTTTGACAGAGATAGTGTAGGATTGTTTCCTAAAGCCCAAGCTACATTCACAATAGGCTAGCACGCAAATAGCACATACGCACGAAATTTAAACTAGCATTAATCAAGAGTATCTGCTACAAAGGCGCTCAGTACACACGCAGAAAAATAAAACACCTTTTTGGGTCACAGGAAGTTTGTTAACTTTTAACTTTTCTGTGCGCAGCCTGATGTAGGACCTCCAAAAAAAAAAAGAATGACTACACTTCTTGGCATGTGATATGTTTTAAATCATGTTAATGAATGATATGGGGTTGTCCTCTAATACATACTTCGTCAGCAGAACCATACGACTTGCTAAAGTATTGTTTATGATGTGTACTGGGCTTTGATTTTTGCATGTTACATCATAAAGAATCATGTCTAAATCCATAATTGTTAAATAAGTGGTCTTACGTTGCCCTCAATCAGTTTTGCTGGATTTACAATGCCACGGCGAGCTCGACACTACATCACGGTTCTACCATTTCCGCCACCAAAAATAGTTTAATGTCTACAACACCCCAAACGGTTTCTACCCAACAAGTGTGTGGCTTTTGGCAAATCCTAAAATGTCCAGAAACTTGCTACAGGTTTCATTCTCTTTGGAATCCGAAGTATTCATATGTCATTGTACACTATTTTATTTTGACAACTTTGTAAACAAAGTTTTTTGGAATTTGGCGTAGTTTATTTTTCCAAGAATATTTATTTTCGTAAATTCAACAGCTTTCTATTACAAGATAACCAGGATGTGCACATAAATATAATATTTGTAGTGAGAAATTTAACACAGTTGGTGAATCCACACAAAGTTTTGTTTTGTTAGGTTATGTTTATGTTTTTTATGTTGCCAAGTGTGGCAGTGTCCCAATTCTCAGAGAGAGTACTCTCTCGCTCAGTCTTGACATCACAGAGAGTCCTCTGCTGTCCCAACTCTGAGGAGAGAATGCGAGAGTGAGAGTGAACGACGATGTACACTCTGTGCTCTCTCTCACACCCTCTCTGCCAGCAATGTTGTTTTCATAGATGAGAAAGGTTGTTTGCAAGTGTAACCTCAAATATCCAGATGTATTTTGTTGTTTCTAAAGCACTGTTAAAAATATTTTATCGACTTAACTCATTCATTGTGATTGTGAAAAGTGTAATAACAGTAATATTCTGTTTGGTATGGAGCATAACAAATCATGATGTTAATTTGTGTATTTTTCATTTAAGTTAATTGTGTGCATTTTATTAAATACTATCATTTGCACATTAAAATTATGGTTTTAATCATGAAAAAATGTAACAAATTTAAATAAGTTACTATTTCATAAAATACTGTACATTTATTCGAGGAAAGTGAAATGCCAGCAATATTTTATTTTTCACTATTTATTACTATTTCTGTCAGAGAAATAGTGTGCCAGTGTGTGCCAGAGTGAGAGTGAGCACACTTTTAAGTTGGGACATGGCCTGAGTCCGACTGGTCTGATGCTCGACGAAAGTAGAAATAGAAACTATTTTTGTCGGGCTATCGGAGAAAGCTATTTTGTCAGGGTTATCTTGCTCCTGATTGGTTGATGAAAAATGTTTATTTGTGTCGGGGCTGATTTTTTGGACTGTCGGGCTATTGTAAATCTAGCTTTAGTTTTTTTTTTTGTAGCAGGTGTTACTTTCATGAGACGTTCAACATGGTAATTTGGCGAAAGTTGTTAAAAATGTTCCAAAATCATTTTTATGTTTTTCAGTGTTATATACATATATGCATGTGTGTCCATGCATTATGTTTAGCATTGCGAGATATGCACTTACCACTTGTGAGCTGTTCCTGTTGTTGGAAGTTCCATTTAAAAATATGATTGTGGAATATGTGCTGTCCTGCCCGTCTAACTGTGCATCAAGATATTTCATCCCTGTTGAGTACGCTACATTTTCATTGTAATATACTGCAACACAGCAAATTTTGGCACCGCTGAATTTAATGTTGCACATGTCTTGTAGAATCTGAAGAAGTCATGGCACCCGTCAACCATGCGGAACATGGAGAAAGTGTGGAAAGCCGAGCAGAAACATGACCAAGAGAAAAAGCGAATCGCGGAACTTCAGCGAGAGATTCGGGAAGAGCGAGCCAGAGAGGATATCAAGAAGTATGCAGAAGATACTGGAGTAGTTGAGTAAGTACATTTATTTATTTATTATATAAGATTGTGGCTGGTTGGTGAAATTTTTAATGGCTTCAGTTGCATGGATTGTAAAATAAAAAGCTCGGAGATTTTCAAGTTTTTATTATATTATTTCAACAGTGTTCTCTGTTTTCTAAAATAAAATAATTTAAAAAAAAAAACATTTTCTGATAGGTACCTTACTCATTGATTCACTGTAATATTATAGATAGTCCAGGGATTAATGACTTATTTTTTTATGTTCCAAGTGCCTGATACTGTTATATAAATACTAGGGGCCACAGCCTGTGACCGTGTTTTTAGTATTGTCACGTGTCTAGAACAGTTACCATGTTAAAAGATTTGGTTATCATACAAAGACTGAAAAAATAATTTCATAGAGATAAAATTATATTTTAATTAACCCAACATATAAGCCACGTATTTAGATTAAACATTACCTTCATATCTCTATGCAATAATCACTATGCATTAATACAAAACTTTCATAGGAAAAAGTAATTTAAAAATGTGTTTTTAGGGTCAAAAGTCAATTGCGTAAACTGATTTAGCTGAAATTCGAACTTGACATGTATTAGACCCTAGTCTTCTTATTATATAGGATAGGATTGTTTTGGTTTAATTATTTTGCAAGCTCCTCCAGAAAGGCGTAAACACATATTGTACTGTTTATCTTATTTTTTTCAGTTTGTTTAACTATGTTGTAAAATTTTTGGTAACTTAAATATTTAATAATTATAATCTTATAATTCTTTCACAAACCAAACGTGAGCTGAGTATTAAGTTTTGTGGGCAATTTAACAAGGTTAACTATGCAATACTTAATTTTCTCCTTGTAGTATACACTTCTCATCTGAATTCTTTATAGTCAAAAGAAAAAATAAATTTTAACATATTTAGCAGGGCTGGCTTACATAACTGGAAGTGACGTACTGATACTACCTTTGAAAGATTTAAGCATTTGTTTGAGAACCCCGTTTAAGGGGGACTCTCTGGCGGGCCGTTTGACATGGATGGCATGTAAATCGTTGGCTTCCGCAAGGTGTACCGGATTCACAGCAATTCACTACGAGAGATGGGCCAAATGGTGTTGTGAAGATATGCCATGTTCCGAGGATGAATATTAGTATATTTGCTGAGAAAAGCCTGTTCTGATTACTCTGCGTAATCACAACAAAGAAGATGTGAAGCTGTCATCTCTGTCATGACGTTTTCTAAGTAAGGTGTAAGCAATTTTATCGCAAGAAGCTGCAGGGTCATGTTTTGTTGTGGTGTAATTTATCACTCTTACGTGAGACTTTTCCACAAAAATATAGTGACTACCATTAATCTTTGCAAAGAAAATTTTTTTTTTAATGCAAGGAGAGAAGTATCCCAGAAGCACGAACAAAGTTAGATATGAGGAAATATAAAGACAACTAGAGATAGTGATGTATGGAGTAGGTGTAAATAGAAAGCGGTATCAAGAGGGCTAGAGAGAGATATGAAGAAGGGATAAAGAGATGTATAGATACACACACACATGTTCACATTTTTGAAGGTGTGTTGCAGGATGTCGAGTGGATTTATTAATCAAGTTAGTGTTCTCAGGGATAGGGCTGGTACATTATGCTGATTGACGTGTTCCAGGAAGAAGGATGGAATGAAGCTGGACTGGATGTACAAGGGGCCCAGTGGGGTCGTGGACAGGGAGGAATATCTCTTGGGCCGACGCATTGATAAATCTTTCGAGCAACTGGAGCAGGCTGAAAAACCATCAACATCCACCACATCCAAAAATTCTGTTGAACATGGTATGTGTGACAAATGTCCTAGACATATTGGTAAAATGTGCTGCTAATTTTAGTCCTAGGTTGATATTTAAGCGTGTGTACGATGTAATGATAATGCATTTAGTATGACATGATTACGTGTATTCTAGTATATAGTAATATTCTAGTCGTATTTGTTTCTCATTGGTTTTAGGACAACGGTTAGTCTTCTGGTTGCATATGTTTGTAGTTCTCCCATACAGAAGGTGCTGAATGAATAAGAAGAGCACTGGTTTAGTGTATCTTCTCTCGTACTCATACTTATTGTCACGTGTAGGAAAACGTTAGCGTAAAGAAAAGGGTGAAATTACATGGGTGTGAAAATTAAATAGTGTTTGCTGAAGGAATGTTTTGTGAAGTAAGATATTTAGCGATGACAATACTTGAGGCCATACAAAAAATATAACAGAAACACCACACAAATGACACTTCTACTACTATTGAAAAATGAATTGGCAACGGACAGTAATTTACGTGGATTTAATGTACAAAACAAATAAAGATAAACAGAATAATTAAAATAGATGAACTGCAATTATAAAGAATTGTATTGGGCTCAACCACCTCTCATGTATTATTTAAATCTTTAATTTAACTCCATGGCTTAACTCAATTAATAAAGCAAAAAACAAAAATAAAACAGCTACTGGGTTTCCAAAGAAATGAAATAATTAAAATGTATCCGTAGCAAAATTAATGTTCAGCACAATGTTACCGTACAGTTTGGTGCAGACAGAGCGATTCATAAAAAGTTGAGTTGGCATTTATACTACTTGGACTGATGAAGATAATATTCTGTTGGCATAGTGGAGATCACATCTGAATGGGAATATAAATAACTATCCAGCTATTAATGCCATTTCTTAATAGTTCATTGGCAGATATATTTTTCCATATTAGCAAACTTCTTCAAGAAAACTGTATTTTGCAAAACAAAAATCTAACAGAGGACAAAGAAAAAAATATCAACTTAAAATTCAGAGTTTTTGCATGCAGCATAAATAAATTGACTGAAATAGAAAGTAATCAAGAAACTAAGAGGTGGTTATTAACATAAATATCACAATATTTGTGCTCAAAATGTCAATGAAAATATTACAACCCTTATTATGTTGAAATTTAAAACAAAATACAGAAGTTTCTTATGATACTAAAATAAAACCTTTAAGTGTAATGTTACCATGACAGGAAATTGTTGAAGTCTTCTTTCAATTCAATACATTTTGTAAATTTTGGTACTAAAACAGTTATTCTATTAGCAAGATCTATAAATGTAATTGTATACATACTGATGCCGTTTGGTGAGAGACGAGACGTACAGTGACACAATAAACTTAGGGTAGATGGATGCCAGTGGTGTTTTTCAGTCACCGCACTGTTGAGACTCAGGGTTCTTGGGGATGCTGTGGGTTCTGTGTGTCCGTCTCACCCGAGCGTACTTATGAAACACTTTGTATTACTAACATCTTTACTAAACTTTTATCACTGAAAAATGGCAACAGATTGCTGTCACTACAAAGAAAGACTTTAGCACTGTGATACTTGCTTTTATTCTGTCAACCATACAAAATAGTGCCAATGACAACTTTATGAAACTCGGACGTGTCTAGCTAACTCCGTTCGGGTTCTCCCCAGCCTGCAATTACTCTAGCACACTCCTAGATGGATGACCTCTCTGTGGTGTTAGAAAACACAATCCTTACAAGGGAAGGGGTCGACAGCCGCTAGGGTGAACTGCCGATTTTTCCTGAAGACTGGGCGCAGAAAATTATGAAATGAACAAACACGTGTGATTATTTGGCATCGTTAATGCGGACTCGTTGGGCCTTGTCTTGCCCCACGTGCTTAGTGTGGTGACGGCCTATACACATAGCCGGTTAGGACAGAAATAATATCACCATACAATTGACATAAATGGTACAAATACATGTGAAGCAATATGGGACATGACATGGATGGTCACAATAAACACGCAGGTGCATGAAAGCAATTTGAGATGGCGCGGATGCCGCTCGATAAGATTCGTAGCAGATCACGTGGTGCAGATGGAGCAGACAAATTGTTATTATTTATATGAAAAATGCTCTCCTGCAGGCTTTTAGCATGCCTGATTGTGGGAAAATCAATTTTGGAGTAGACTGCGTGGTCATACATACAAAGCATCAATTACGTGAAAAAATACATGGAACCCTGAATGAAAAATTTAAATAGAACCGTGAAATAAATTATGCTGCACATGATTTTACACAAATAAACCCTCAAAGTGCATGGAAGGAGCAGACGTTGACTTAGCGGGGGTTAACCACGTGGTCGCTAATGATGTGGCCGTAAAACAATTAAACATGAAAACCAACCTTAAATACATACATAAAAATAAAGGCCTTAAAATTGCACGCAGCAATTATACAGAAATTACATTAGAATGCCTTCAACATCTTTCTCGTCGTTTACATTGGAAAAGCCACAAGGGCACAAATCATTAGGTTAAGCAGAAACATAATGCTGGGGAATGTCTGGCAAAACGTACACAAAGCAAATGTTAACCGGTATACTAAAGTGAAACTACTGTAATCTACATTGGTGCAAAAAGTTTATAGTGCGTACATGACAGCGTCTTACCTCGCCAGCTCTCCTTGACGGACTGCCCAGAGGAAGTGCTATGCATGCTGAGTAAAATTTTTATATTTGTAAATAAATGGCACATAAATAATTTGAATATTGTTTCACATTTGAGATTTGAATTGTGAATTTTCTGTATTCTTTAAATGCCTTTTATGATGGCGTTCATGCCGGAATAATAATGTTCTTAATCTTCGTGCAGCACACATTTTGAATTCATAACTAAACGTTGTGCAATATTATCAAACATACATTTTTAACATTTAGACACTTGAAAACCTGAAAATAAACAAGACATAATTTTACACTCCAAGTAAATATTCCGTTATTGGAAAGGCCTCTTTGCGCACGTGCATGCCCACATGTAATGCGAGTGGTGAGCGCCGTCATGGTCTTAAAGCGGCTGCCTGTTAGCCGGCGTCAATACACATTTTAAGATACACAGAATGTTAATTATGTAATTCATTCACTGTTACTTCAAACCTTTGTGAAGCCCTGCTAAACTTATACTTGCAGAATATTCCTCCGCTTCGTGTAAACAAAGCTTAACAGATTGTAGGTAATTACACCAAAGGGACAATGCACCACTTTCATGCACATTCAGTGTAATATTTTGCATAAGAACTATTTCTTAATAAACATTACAAGCAACCTTACATTCTCCCTGTTTTTATTAATATTTGTTAGTTATAAATATTATGATTTATAGATTAATATCCATAAAAGTTCCGTTTGACAAAACAGAATGTGTTTTTTTGTTAACACAAGTATTAAACATTTGTGATACATGACATATTTAATGCCACAATTCTTAATTTCTACAACTTTTGCGAGAATTAATTTTTGTACCCAAATGGGAGCCTTTATTGTAAAATCCTCTTACAATTTTGTTACGAATTGTTTTTATTATGTAGTCTAATTTTTCCAACACAAAAAATGTTATGCTTTTGTCCAATTAATTAATTAATGAAAATTTTGTTTATTTAATAATTACTGTAGTTAAAATTATACAGTTTTAGTGTTGAAAAATTAGACTCCTTAACAAATACAATTTGTAACAAAATTGTAAAAGGATTTTACAATATTGGCTCCCGTTTGGGTACAAAAAATTAATTCTTGCAAAAGTTCTAGAAATGAAGTATCGTGGTCTTAAGAAATAACCTAGCACATCATATATAAGATGATTTTTCAAAGGTTTGTTTCAAAAAGAGTGATGAAACTGCAAATAGATTATAGCAGTAACACTGTATGGAAGTGATAGAACAGGCCCATGTAATATGCCAGCTAGGAGAGAGTCATTATAATAATAAAGAGTTTTTGCTTCCGCAGACTGTGTCCCTCCATCAATTTTCTCGGGAGGAGACGAACAGGTTGACATGGCAAGAAAGCTCCAAGAAGACCCGTTGTTGCTCATCAAAAAGAAGGAGATGGAAACACGAGCCCAGATTCTCAACAACCCGGTCAAGCTGAGACAGCTGCGGGATATTGTGAGTAGACAGTTACCATTTTGTTCTTTCTTTTAGCATAGTTAATGGAAAGTATTTGGAAAAAAGTTCCCGTAATTTTTGTATTCTCTGATCTTTGAACAGGGGCCTGGGTGGTGTAGTGATTAGACTGCTCGCCTCCCGCCAAGGCAAACCGGGTTCAATTCCCGGCTGGGTCGCTCCTAGATTTTCGCATGTGGGAATCGTGCCTGTTTCCCCATTCCTTCATTCCAGAACTGCTCCATGCTCACTTCACTTCATCTACCTCTGCTCTCAAGACCTCAATGTTAAAGAGCCGCCCAAATCTTTTCACTCATCTCCTTGTTCTATGTACAGTTTACTAATGGAATTTGAAAATCTTTTAGAAGGTTTATAATATAAATATTTAAAATATAGACTAACACTTTGGTGGGATAGTTTACCAATAAAATATTTGGAAAGTAATCCCCTTGTCTTACTGTATGTTATAAATCTACAATAATATGATAAAAAGGTAAAAGTTTGTGTGCTTGTTAGAGGTAATCTGTGGAACTACTTATCCTATTTTAAAAATTTGTTCACTTGTAAGTAGGCTGGACCTTCTGGATGAACATAGGCTATATATCATGATGTTACGACACCAGAGGAAATTTTAAATACAAAAAGTTTAAATAAACATAAAACCATTAAATTACTATTTTTGTATGTATATTCATACTCGAAACTATAGAGTTACGAAAGAAATGTTCAAATCAATTCATTTTAACTTACACTTATTGCGAAATCATTTTTATAGAGAATTTAATTAGCTACTAAATTATATTTTTGCAATTCCTGTATTAGTTCAGCAAGAATTGATAGTTTTTTACACTTAATTTTAAACGTAAATTTGAAACATTGTAAAATATATATATATATATATAATCAAAATAATAATTAGATGGCCAGTGAAGCGGGCCAATTATACCCTATATATATATTAGGCCAAGTTAAAATTTACAGATTTTTTTGTTATTGATTTTTTAAAATATAAGGATGTAGAGAAATATTTTTACATCTACGTATTTGTCTGTACATTTCAGTATTATATAATCATGTTTATATTACAAGATTTTATTTGCCATTACGTTCACTTTTTTTCTGTAATGTAAAGTTCTGTTTCTTAATAAAGTAAGAGAGAGAAAGGAAGGAAAAAAAAAGTAATTTATTATGTAGTTAATATAAGAATGGATTTTCTTTAGACAAAAAAGACATTCAGGGTCCATTGTAATTGTAATTCTGTCAGAGTATCAGAGGCTGTAAACATGTATTGTTAAAGGCTGTTCACGATAAAGTGAGCACTTTTGAAATCAACCGTATAACAAAGTCACTGCTCTTGCCTGCATATATTTAAACAGGCCCAGTGAGTGACATGCGCCCAGTAAAGTTGGTAACAATGGAGAGAAAGTAGTTCCATATCATAACTTTGAATAACAAGTGTTTGGTAACAATTTGTGATAACTTAAATTATTTCTTTGGTTTTTTTTTATGCATCAAAGTGTAAAAATGAGCGGATTTGTAAAATTTTTACTTCTCTAATTAATTCACAATTTTATTCGACCGACGCATTAATAAAGTGATGAGGCCCATGTCCATGTTAATTTTACGTAAGGCAGAAGAATACACAACGTGCATGCAAGTAGATCTTAAGCAGGGCTTTCAAAAGTACTAAGTTTTCTGTGAACAGCCTATACAAACCATATTACAAGACATCAGACAAGTAAACAAAATTATCTAAAACAAACAATAACTATTTGGCATTCAAAGTTCTTACAATTTACTTAACTGTGAAAACGATGACTCAATGGCTGCGACAACATTACTAACATTATGCATACTCAATAACTCATCATTAATCTTCACAAGGGGCTTCCTTTAAAAAAGTGTCCTATTAAAAATCAGTAACTTCAACAGATAAATAACATTAAAACTTATCACAGTTTATTAAAATTAAACAGAAAATGCCCTTAATAATATTGCTCACAATCACTAGCGACCTAGGCCAGTATGGCACCCACATTAATGCGTGACTAGACTCTTGAAAACGGATTTATTTAAAATACTCATATCTGAGCCATTGACTGGAAAAATATCGCCTCAACTTAGTGCCAAGATTAAAGTTATCGCCTAAGATGATGCTCAAACAGCTTTCCACTTAAAAATGAAATCACTATTCACAATCATGAGTTTCAATAGCTCGTTTATTTGAACCATTTAATCATATTCACTAAAAAGGAAACTTAATTGAGTTGACTTTTGCTACAAAAGATAACACAATGTGCAAACCATGGTTTATGTACATTAAAAGCCTGTTCTAGGTTCACCCCAATTCTACTACTCACTTTGCAGACTATGGCGGCAACACACATTCAATACCCAAAAAAATACTAACGGCCAATTGAAAATTCAAGTAAAATACAATTGAATGTGAGCAAAAAAATGACTAACCATAAAATAGCACCAAAAATGAACAGATGCACAGTACAAATACAAACATTGGGATTTCGTTTACCCCTTAAAACTCAGGTTTACAACTAAAAAGGCGCCGACAAAGCAGCGTCCCCATTAAAATTTAACATTTTAAAACTTCAAATAAAACAATTATAAAATCCAAAGCACGTGCAAAGGCGACTTAACCTCAAGCCAACCAAGGCTTCTCACGTCAAAATATTATCAGACAATACCAATGCAAGACAACGCCTCTCTGCGCCTCTTAGAGCTTACCACAACGGTCGAAAAAATGTGAGGGTCATTTAATCAATCTCCTTAGGCAAATAACTCTTTAATTTCAACTGTTTGAAGTGTCACTTTTTAATCTTTAGAACAAATGAATAAAATGATATGCAAGTTTTGAGATGCAATGCAAATTTAGACATAATTTGGGTGACCTTTGACAGTAACCACTTTTTGTTTTTAAAAGAAGTTCCACAGTTTATCACTAATTTGTGGTAATGTATTACAATACTGTATATTTGTAGTTTTATCATTTGTACTGATACCTCAGAAATCTATAATTTCATGAAAAATAATTCATTTATAGTTCAGAAAAACTGTTGTGTGTTTAGGAAAGTCTTAAGTTCTGTGTTTTGGAAAATTACTTTAAATTTTTTATACATTTTGTTGTCAGGTTTTTAAATAATGGTTCTTCTTCTCCAATGTGTTTGTGTAGTTGAAACAAAGTAAACCCAAAAAAAACAAGAAGCAAAAAAAGAGCAAGAGAAAGGAAAGTAAAAAAAAATACAGGAGTGGAAGTGACAGTAGTGATGATTCAGACAGTGGTGGAGACCTGGACACGTTGCTGGTGAAGAAATACCGCAAGTTGAAGATGAAGCTCCACAAGACGGACATTGCGGACTTGGGGGCCAGCGACTCGAGCAGCAACAGCGAGCCAGATAGCAGGCGTGGGAAGGAGTCCGCCTCAAGTGCGGCGCACAAGAGGAGGAAGAGGAAACACAGCAGAGACTCGAGTGAAGACGAAAGTCATACCAGTGACCTGAACAGAGGTTATGGCTTAGTTGTAAGTGAATAACTCTTATTCATCTATGAGAATTAACATAACAACCTTGGGCATGTATTGTAAAGAAATCTAGGCAACTGCCAAATGAATTTGTGAAACTTGTATATCTCTACTGACCACATAACATCCTCAATTAGTTTTTTTCTGTGTAAGAAAGTACCGTATTTCGGCGTGTATATGCCGCACATTTATACAAAAAAAATGACTACAACAAGTAAGGTGCTGTTTATATACAAGATATTGGCATGATCCCCCCTCCCCCCCCCTTACCATAACATGTTTAGAAATTTGTCAACATACAGTACATTTTAATGTTTTAATTCTTAAAGGCGGCAAGGAAGGGCAAGGAAAGAATTTAATAATTTAAAAAAAACACGCACACTCTTGTGCAGTTATTTGTTCACTCACATTCATAAACAAAATAACCTTCATCCCACACGTGTGAAATGTAAACATATTGGAGCTTGCCCATAGATGTCATACATGAGAGAATAATTTCTCTACTGTATAAGCGAAAGATATCTTACGTAGTTTGCATGCCCGCCGTGGCACTATAAGTGCACATTGATAAGATGCCAATTTGTGTGACATGTTGCTGTGGTTTTGCTTTCTCAAGTCATCTTACCATCTGTGGACTAGTAATTGTGTGATGTATATTCGTAAACATTGCGACATAACACAAATTTTCTGTCACAAATGTTTTGTAGGGGAGAAATTAAGTTGGAATTTATTATGTTTATATGGAATTGTGATTTAACAATATTTACAGGAATACAAAAATTCAGTGCTGTCTAAGACTATACTTGAAATATTAACTATCCCTAATTTTTCATCAAATACTTCTGGTGCGGCGTATACATGCATGCGGCCTATACACGTCAAAATAATGTAATTTTTTTGCATGATCACATAGTTGTCAGGGTGTCCACCACAGGGAAAAGTCAGGGAATTTCATGTGGTCAGGGAGAATGTAAATTGTTACTCTGCAAAAGTTGTTAGTTGTATGAATACAGGATATTGTAATTTAGAGATTGGACGAACCCAGATTTTGGCACCGAACCGAACTAGAACTTTACCCAGAATATTTTTATTGAACCGAGCCTCAACCGAATCTTTAAATTTGTACACAAACCAAAATCAAACCGAACTATACTATAGTTTGTCGAACTCGAACCGAACTTTAAAAAATGTCTTATCCTCGCTTATATGCCTTCATAGTTCTCTCTCTCTCTGTGTGTGTGCGCATGTGCGTGCATGCGTGCGCGTGTGTTTTATATATATATATATGAAACAAAAAACAAATATGTAGAACCACCTTAAATATACAGTGGGTTATGGATGCTAAGCAGTAATCTGTGTGTGCACACATACATATCTGCAAATTAAGTACTTAACATCGATTACAGTGATCCCGTGAATCATTTTAGCAGTGTTTCCCACTCAAGTAATGAGAGTTTTATTACTGGAGCTCTGGGTTGGCTACGAGGTGCAAAGTGAAAACAACATATATACATTCAACCTTCATAGTTCAGTCCCTATTTGTTCATTTGTTCAAGTATAAAACACAAACAAACTAATACAACTACATTCGCAATTTAATGTCTTAAGTGTTTAATAAACAGGTGGACCTAAAATTATTAGTAAACATATATAACACACACACTCACACACACACATACAGATAGAGATATATATATATATATATATTATATATATATATATATATATATATATATATATATATATATATATATTTATATATATATATATATATATATATATATATATATATATATATATATATATATATTATATATATATATATATATATATATATATATATATATATATATATATATATATATATATATATATATATATATATATATATATATATATATATATATATATATATATATATATATATATATATATATTCAGACACACACACATCCTGCACAGTTTCACCATTAATAGTTCCAAATGTAATGGCCAAATTTTTTCTAAAGTGGAAAAAAAGTGCAAAATTAACATAATATTAACTTTCGATTTTTATATATTAGAATGATATAGTAAATTATCATAACACTGAGAAATGTATCTTTCTATTAGTTTTAGACGTATGTGAAAACCACAAATTAGCAACACAAAAAAAATGTTAATTGTAACTGTCATTTTACAAAAACTCAAGCAAATCACTTATTTTGTATACAATCATTTAAATAAAGAATAGCACCTTGTTTTACATGCTATAGAGTTCAAGATATAATGCTGTCATCACTGCTACAAAAACAGTAATCAAATATGATTTGTTCTGTAATTTTTGTTGTGTTGCGTTGTTATTTTCAACTTCTTTGAAGTGAAGTACAGTATTTACTTGTGTATAGTGCACACCATGAATTTTGCAGCAAGTTCCAGGGAATACATTTTTTCCCCCTAAAATTGCACCAACAATTTGTGGGGCCTTGTTAGTAAATGTGTAAGAAATTATTCTTTTATTTTAAATTAATTTGTTGCAATTGCAATATATTTGGAAAATATTTTAATTAAAAAACTCATGGGGCTAAAAGTCAAAACATTGTGTCATTCTGTAAGGTCAGGGTAACATTATGGTCGTTAAAAGAAGAATGTCAACAACCGAGGTGGTAAACTGGGTGGCTTGCTTTCTTTTTTTGCTTCTTTTATGCAGTGCAGTCATTAAAAGAGAGGCAGTGGTGCTGGCCTTTTTTTTCTGTGGTGGAATGGAATGTGAGACACTACGATTCTCTCTCTCTCTCTCTCTCTCTCTCAAAAAAAAAATGTTGCCTCTTCCCTTCTCTTCGAAATTCGAACGTTTGACCCATCTAACAAAAATATCAAATTCTGCAAGAAAGTAATCATTATACATTTAAATACCTACTAACTAGATAAAAACTACCATGCTCAATATATTCAGTCCTATTTGACATCACCACCCAACATTTGGTCTTTTCCCCTTTCCTCCAAGGACCCTTGTCAATGTCAGGCTAGATAATAATCTTGCTCAGATGGTGGTGGCATTAGGGCTTCAAAGCAAGAGAGGCTCAACTTTCACTGCTTACAAAGAAAGTATGCAGTTCTTCCAAAAAGATATATCAGATGTGGTACTTATGTCAGCCCAACTCCCGCACATGTGATTCGTTTCCACCTTGTCACCGTCTCGTGCTTTCATCAGTGTATTGAAATTGTATACTTTTTGAATGTGTTTGCAGGAATAAAGCACTATAATTTCCCTTGAATGACCAAAATAAGTATGTGCTCGTAATGCGGGGCCATGTGGTATGTGAAGGAAAGAGATGGTAGTGCACAACCACAGGAACATAACGTTTAGGCCTACATGCCTATTTCTTCGAAATATCCTCATTCAGTAAATGCTTTAGTAAAAATTATTTTGTGTGTATGTGTGTAATGATTTTTCTCAATAATTCAGGTTTGTATCGAATTTCTAAACAAGTTATTTTATAACATACCAACGCATTGATTTGCCACCGGGGAAATGGCAAACATTCATAAAAACTACTAGCTATCATGATCAGGAATAGCCCAACTCTAATAAATATGTAATAAAATTTTAAGTGGACATCTACAAATGAGTAGGACTAAAAAGTGAAGCAAATAACTGGAGCTGTGCTGATTCACAAAATTGTGCTGATGTGCCAAAATCTGTAATCACCGATGTGCTGCCAATGAATGAAAAAGCTTTTTCCTTACATTTAAGTTGAATTTAGGTTACTATAATACTTGAAACAATGGTATTGATGAAGTGGAGCAAAATTATAAGCAAATTTTAACAACTTATTTCATTTTACAGTGTCCAAAAAGTAACTAGACTAGTGCAACAAAGCATGTAAGTTCAGGTGAAGACAAAAAAAAAATATATTCTATATTTATATAAATAATGTACTTAATTGTGAACTCAGAAAACAGTAGGCATGCTTAAGGTTGTTTGCAAGTTCTGTTGCTGTTGACAGTCAAGTCATGTCTACTCTCAAAACCTAGTTCTTTTCATAAATCAAAATGTAAGCTAACTGATGATTTAAACTTGGGTGCTTTGATACACATTTGGGATTTGGGTTGGTATAAAATATTTGTTAATGAACAGGAAGATTCAAAATAAACGCATGCCACAAAATAAATTTTTAAAATGAAAATGTTACGTATGAAATTGTAAATATAATAGAAAATTTTATATAATGAATATGAACGCTTGCTATGTTTGCTGTATTGGGGAAATTTCATGTGTACACGTCTTGAAATAATATACAAAACTGATATACCAAAGTAACATATGCAAAGTACTTTATATAATAAAACTTTAATAAAAACATATCTTAATAATCTGTGGGAAAACAATTTTTAACTGAAAAACATACTACAATTTTTTAAATATAAACGTATGTCAAACTGAAATACATTGTAATCTGTATGGGTTGTTCAAGGAACCAAAATAAAATATTGATCATGCATATTGACAAGCAGTGCATACAGACATGATCATCATCCAGAATTCCAACATCTGGTTTACTGGTGTGGCTGGGTACAAAATGTCACGAAAAATAGCATAAAGACAAAATAGCCATGTCAAAATTAGAAGGGCAAAAAAAAAATGTATTTCTCGAGGCAGAAATCCCATATTGTATTTGTGTTGTGTTATGGTCTGTTATCCTCGTACTAAGCAGCCTTTCCACAGGTGTGTGTGTGACTTTGATCTCCAGAAGACTGGCTAACAGGATTGCCTTGATACCGCTACACATCTTGCTCGTCTAACAAAAGAGGGAGAAAGAGAAAGAAAGACCCAAAGTAAATGTAAACACATCCCCTCGCTCCCTTTTTTTCTTCTCCAACTGACCCTCGTCAATATCAAGCTCGGAGATTATGTCCGTGTGGTGGAGCTTGGGATAAAAACTACAAACGTTGTTTGAAAAACAGTGGAAGTCGAGCATCTTTTCCACTGAGGCTTTCCTTCCCAGATGTGCTTCCGTACACATTCGAATGTGAATAATTTTTCAACTACATATTTGAATTTTCGAATATCCGCACACCCCTAACTGTAATGCATATTTAGAGGTCTGCCGTAGGACAGACAAGTAAGGCATGAAGGGCAAAAAGAACATTCTATTAAATTTTGCAGTCATGGCAGTATCTGTTAACTTTTTCAACATTGTGATAGAATGAAAAATAAAAATACATTTTTAAGAAATTTTATTATGTTTAAAAAAAGACAGAAAACACTAGTACTCACTGCAGATGGACACAAAATTGGATGAATACATTTTCCACGCAGATGTGAAGTCACAGCATGAGGTAGTTTTTTCAAGCAGCGAGTGATGGCACACGACAGTCAGTCGGGCTGCGGTATTAATATCTTTCAATACTTACAGCATACGACATCTTTAAATACTTACAGCATACGACGTGTGGCTCAAGTTAGCTTACAATAGAGTCATTTTTTAAAATCCGATTCTACCTTTTTTGAGCTATACCTCTTATTCACATTGCATTTTGGGGAAAGTATTCTATGGTGTTTTGTACATTTGTGGTTGTGAATTGTTTGTGAAGGTGCCAGATTCAAAGAGACATGTGCAGAGAAAGGCATCACGTCCTGATGACAGGCACGCTGCGGAGGCTTCTACCAGGCACCGGACAGCTGAAGTGGCCAAGCCAGTGGCAAGACCTGAGAGGAAGAAACTGAGCGAGGAGGAGATGGAGCGCAGGAGGCAGGAGATGATGGACAATGCCAAGTGGAGGGAGGCCGTCAGGGAGAAGAATGTCGCCAAATACAAAGCTGAAGACAGGAGGGAGAAACTGCAGCAA
Organism: Dryococelus australis; assembly: GCA_029891345.1. NCBI lineage: Eukaryota > Metazoa > Arthropoda > Insecta > Phasmatodea > Phasmatidae > Dryococelus > Dryococelus australis. Next base: position 11,105,938 of record CM057006.1, on the reverse strand, counting down.
AGCAAGAACTATGATGCAGAATTTGCCAGGTAAGTGTTGCACATGTACACACACTCGTGTTATAATGTTAAGGTTGCAAGTAGGCAGCTAGGCTACCAAAAATATATAAAAGGACAGGAGTTCAAGTACTCGCACTGTAGTACTCGCCGACAGGCACACATACACACAGGAGGACGACACATTTTACATGCAGTTGCACGATCGTGATGTTTCGCTGGCTAAGCCAGCATCATCAGGCAGCAAGTTCAGGGCCCTTCCACCATACTGCAGTGATGTGGTATTACTAACCGCCTGATGAAGCTGGCTTAGTCAGCGAGACGTCACGATCACGCAACTGTGTGGAAAATGTGTTGACCTTCTGTGTGTGTGGGGGGAGGGGGTGTGTTTGCGTGTGTGTGTGTGTGCGCACACACGTGTCTACAAGTACTACCATATTTACTCGTATATGGCACACACTTTTTCCCCAAAATAAAGGAAAAAACTTCTGGGGTGGGTGCTATACACGGAAAAAAAAGAGGAAGGGGAGTGGTGGTCATAAATTGTCCAGGAATGTTGAGGGAAGTGGCAGAACTGTCTGTTGTCTCATCTCTCGCTCTTACATCACTCCTCTCCCTTCTCTCTCTCTCTCTCTCTCTCTCAGTGACCCTTAAGTTGTGTGTCGGTCGAACCCCCTCCCCCAACTAATGGCATCCTGTCACACCACAAAACCAAAGTTGACAGGGGTTTAGGCCCTCCAACCCCTTTGTAATTACACCCAGATCTTGCCGGTCAATAATTCTGCCATCTCTCTTTGTTTCCATGGCAGAGGCTAACGTGCCATGTTCAGTTGTTGGGGGGAGGGGGAGAAGGGACAATAAGCCGTTTTTTTTTTAGATAAGGGTAGTGTGACATTCTAACACTGCAAATAAAAAGAGCCAGTCACTGCTAAAAGGAGACATGAGAAAAAAGAAAAACGAAGCTGGTAATATTGAGTAGTAGGACCATGAGGTTTCTGGATTTTTTTAAAATTTTGGTATTTAGCAACCAAGTTATCTAATTAAGGTATTATTTAAACATATAACAATCACTGCACATTAATGTAAAAAGAATAATTTGTTCCGTACTTACTAATAACAGGTTGCCCCAAGTTTTTGGTGCAATTTTATTTTTAAAAAAATTTTCCCTGGGACTAGTTGCAAAAATCATGGTGCGTGCTATACACAAGTGTGTGCTATACACGAGTAAATACGGTGCATTGTGAGTACTGAATTTCTGTCCTTTTATATATTCATGTTATGTGTCCACAGTGGAATTGCCTAATAAGAAGACAAAATACAAGTACTCGCAGGATGGTACTCATTGATAGAGAGACAGATACATACATACATGGAACGCACCTAACGAACGCAATGTCTTTGTCCGACTTTTGTGTGGGTGTCTATCCTCGAGTACTTGTGTTTCCTGTCTCCTTTTTAAAATGTAATTATAATGTGTGTAGTAATGGTTCAAACCATTTCTGTTCTACATGAGGTGGTCCCATATTGAAACTTGAGTGTTCTGGTTTTGTAGTACTTTAGCTTTTTACTTTTAACGCATAAAAATGTTGTGTTTCAAATTCATAATTTTGCTGCAAGACCTTTTGGAAATGTTAACCATTTGCCTAAATAAGCTTTTGTAGCACAGAACATGAGCAAGCAATATTCTGATAGTGTAGTCATTCAGAAGGTTGCTCTGTGCTTTTACGAGCATGAGCCAACTTAATTGTTACCATTTGGAGGAACAGCAGCATTTGTGAATCATTTGAAAGTTAAATTCCCCATAGGTACTATTAGCATGGACTAGACGTGGCTAGCACTGAGCTGAGATGGCTATCCTACTCGAGGAACAAACCTTGATGCCTCACATGCGCGGTTGTGTCAGGTGCCAATGTCGGGACCTTCTCTCTGTAGGGCCTGGAAGCGTGGGCTCTATTTACAGGGTTATTTGGTGTTGTGCTGGTTGCAGGCTAGTTTGTCTTGCCAGGCAGATTGATTACATGTCATGTTGCGTTATGTGGTTGCAGGCTTGAGATGTGGTGTGGTAGCACAGACTGTCACAAGGTCTGTTAGATTGGGATGGTTCTGGCAAAACTGGAATTGTCTTACTACTGTAGGACAGGTGATCTATTGAGGATCAGTTGGTCTGGGTTTTCGAGGGGTAGGTGGAGGTGGTGAGTTATCCCTTGGTAGCTGTTAGTGGTGGCTATCTTTTTAAATAACTAAATCAAATTGGTATCACCTATGGTAAACAATCAAATTGGTATCACCTATGGTAAACAATCAAATTGGTATCACCTATGGTAAACAATCAAATTGGTATCACCTATGGTAAACAATCAAATTGGTATCACCTATGGTAAACAATCAAATTGGTATCACCTATGGTAAACAATCAAATAAGTAAAATAATTAATTTGTAATTGTGACAAATTTTAAAAAATCATGTGTAAATTCTATTAACTTTTTCAGTTAGCATTTTCTAAGAAAACGATATCCAATATTATTTAGTATGTCTTAATAACAGTTAATTGTTAAACTAATGCTCAAACAAACAATAGAAGATATCTTGTTTACAAAATAAACTCTAAACAATCACAAAATCATTAACAAAACCATTAGCTGGGCATCCATTTATTATTTTGAAAATATTTTTTTTATTACAAACTTTCAAATTTACATTTAAAACTAAGTGGAATAAAATGGGCCAATACCAATGATACAGATTCTCAGCTGCCGATGCCGATATCAGTTTTCGTGAACACAAAAATAATTTCCAATTCCAAAAAAATTGGAAATACTTTTTATTACTTAAATTTAAGTCCCCCCAGTTTTGTGAACACTCTAAGCACTTTGTATTAAGTGTCTACAGGATATAAATGAATTACAACACTAGTTTTAATAATGAATGATGAGAGGAACTATTTAATTGGACAAATATGTTTCTCAACTGTCAATTAAAATCTGTTACCAGACAATACAGTATTCATTATAAACTGAGTTCATTAAAGACAGCCTTCAAAACTTCACAGCAATCTGATGTGGATTTGGATTTTAGATCTGAGAAATAGCATACATTATCTTGACGTACATCCTTCTCTCGGGTCAAGTGGTTAGAGCGCTAACTGTCCTCCCGTTTCCAGTTGGTAATCCTACCGTGGCGCATTCTCTATTAGTCGTGGAAGGTTCGATAGGGTACTGCTTAGTAGGGGGATACCGTCTGGTGAGTACACTCTTTCTCACTATAAAGGCTGCCAAAACGCAGGATGCCAGTAGTCCCGGGGTTATGTGAAATGAGAATACCATTCAATCGATAGTGAAGGTGTGGGTGGATGATCCCGACAGAGGGGTTGATGTTATACATTGCGGTCTTTTCGATCAGCGATTGGGGGCTTAATTTATGAGGGAATAAGTTACATGGGTTTTTGAAGTAACCTTCGGTGGTAGTCGAACCCGGATAATCTTTCCAGAAGTCAAATGGATGGTACACATATTTTGGACCGCTTTTTCCTAGTCTGGTTTGGGTGGTGCTACGCTTGGGGGAGGTAGGGGTGTCTCCGGCTTATGATAGCTTATGAACTCTGAACTTCTGAACCACGTCCAACAAGCACCTAAGTTTTTATTATTGCGTTTGAGAAAACAATGGGGAATCCCAGTAATATTTTACACTCTAAAAATTAATTGATGAAAATGATTATTAAATTACACAGGTATAGATCAGCCTGTAGAAATAAAACAAAAAGCTCTCTCTCTACTTAGCTTTATGCAATTCACAGCGTAATCTCCGAGGGGTGGTTTTCCAGAAGGGAAGTCATGACAACCTGTTACCGGAGAGTCAAGGGAGTGACTGGAGTAAAGGGGTGCAGGAAGTGGACGTCGTGGAATACCTCTGGAGAGATGGGTCGCCCTTGCGGTTGGCTGGTACAGGAGAGGACGAGCCTTGACAAGCTGCAGGAGTGGTGAAGCCTTCTCAGACTATAGGAGAGGAGAGAGAGGTCTTGGTCAGACCCAGGGAGTGCTCTCTGATCTATGTGGCCAGCGACTCTGGCGAGAGGCCGCATAGATCTTCTGGGGGTGCAGGAGATATTAGCCTTTCGTCGCAGGGGTTGGTTTATCAGGGTTGCGGCAGGACCGCACATTTCTAATCTGCCTCCGCTGAGGCGACTACAAGTTTACCACCTTGGCACAAGGCTTGGCAGGTGTGACGTCACGGGGTAGCAGAGGTGCTGAGATCTTGTGGTGTCGGTTGAACTTCCTTCTTGGCTATCTCTGGATAATGGCCTGTCGGGAAAACAATCTTGACTCAAAGGGGTGGCGACTGCATGTTGGAATCTGGGTGAATACTACAATTCATAATTAAACGTGTTAATTATTTTTACCTCCGAGGCTGTCCAATGCATGGAGTCTATTCTATCGGCACGTGAAGAGTAGTCTGCCTCTGTTTGGGACTTGCTCCGAGCTCTTAATTGTTGACTAAAGATGTCATTACAAAGAACTTATTGAAACCAATTTAATATTAAATGTTCTCTTGAAATTGAGTAAATTTTTATTATTTATATTAATATTTTCGCCAAGCTATACTCAATCCCGTGCTTGAAATGGCAACTGATTTATTTGTGACAATTTAGGACAATTATTATTTGCGAGTCTTATTCAAACCTTTAACGTTCTAACCAAAACCGTAGCAGACAGTTTCCAATAAGAACTATGCCCATCAAAATAACGCCACTGTCTTTCACTTTCCATTTATGTTTACAATAACATCATCACATATCATTGAATACAGTGTCATAGAGGTGTGATTTGTTTTCAATGTCGCCAACCTACGAGTGCAGTAAAAATGTAAGAAGAAAATAGAACACAAAAAACTTTTGCGGAATGTAATCAATACTATTTATAACCCCAGTTGTCGATTATCTGTGTTGTTTTACATTCATGTAGTGTCCAAAAACGAATGATGCACACAATCTGTGGTGAATGTACAAACAAAAATATGGTTAAATGTAAACAGAATTAAATCATTGTAAAACAATTGTTCCGAATATATTTCGGATTTCGGACAGAATATCTGATTGATGGATGCAGTAAATTAATGCTTTACGAGATGTAGCATACCGGTTGATTTAACATTGTGTTATATAAATTATAGCTACTAATCTGTGAAAAACAATCTGCAAACCGGTTAATCGGTATCTTCATCTGCCCATACCTAGTAAAAAATTAACATTTCTTGGTAATCCAATAAAGGTGTGGCAAAAATATAATTTAGTAGCTAATTATATTATGGTGTGTAGCATATCTGTGGCATTATATTTGCAATATTACTACTTACGTGTTGTAGCGTTAAAATCATCCTAAATAGTTCCCCGGGATAAAGAGGTTATGGTTTCCCAATAACAGCAATAAACCATGCATTGCCAATACAGGAATACTGTTTTATTGTGTCGGATTTTATTTCATTCTGTTAAACATGGTTGTATATTAAAATTGTGTACACAGATGTTAGTAACGTAAATTACTTTAATTATGTTTCATATTAACGAAGCGGGTAAACAGTTCCCTCAAATATTTAGCGACTAAATATGATGCTATGGAGCCAGTGCTGCTACACGTGTTCATGCAGTTTTCCCTTTCTAGTGAATGGGTACTGACTCAATTTTTGTTCATTGCACGGACACAATACTGTGCAGGGTTGTTTCTCTGCTTGTTATGTTTCTCTGCTTGTTGACTGCTTTGTCATTTTCTTCGGCAACGCCAATCAACTTAGGTTAAACACTACGTTTTTTAACAGCCTGATTATAAACCAGCCATGGCCTCGCTATTGCGTGAGGCCGTGTTTCATTGCCTGCAAGAGTGTAGTTATAAGAATAATAAAGATCATCCTTTGTTTTTGCTTCGGACAGGCATTTTTTTAGCAAGGTCTTAAGGTGGGTTTACGATTTACTTAACAGTATAAGTACGCCGTGTGCTTAAGTTATGATAAAATGTATTCAAGGGTATTAGTTTATGGCTGTTGTGTGTGGGTCTTGACGGGTTGGGTGCAGTCTTGGCGTGACGTAAGAGATAGTTATATTTTATATCTTAGTACAGTCATGATGAAGTAGCCAATCAGAGAGCAGTGACATTTGTTGTTGGTGGGAAACTGTATTTTCATCTTGGATTTAGGTTATGTAGTATTGTAAAATTGTATGCAAATAATAATTTTAATCGAGAGATAGTATCGTCTTAATTTAAAGAACAGTTCATGGTCATGTTTTATTTCTTGGGAGAGGGTTTTAATTTACTTTAATTAACCTTTTCAGGTGTATTGCTGTAAATGCCCAGTGTTGGCATCGGCATTCCCTTCTATAAGATAAATAATTAAATTTATGTAAATAATCTTCACTCTTGCCCATAATTCCATGTGATGTCGGCTACTTTCGTCTTCTACTATTCTGATTGGCTAGACTTAAATTATGGTAATTCACTCATAAACTGCAAAGCTTCTTATTGTTAATTTTCTGTGTACTTATTATTGAGTCATTAAGTACAATTCTTCATTCTTCAGTCTTTAATCGTAAACCTACCTTTATACTGCTTGCATTGCTTACATTATATATTTGTTTAAGTTCTTTCAGCTGACTTTACGCTAAATTTGGCGGGATTTTGAAACATTTAGCAGAGAAATATTCATTTTAGCGTGCAGCAAAATATATAATATGGATATATATACTGGTGCTATTATTATTTTTATAGGGTAATTGATGTCTTTAGATATAGTGATACAAAACTCAATAAACATTTGCTTGATATGAAGATCAATTTGACAACAGAATTTTTGTGTGCATAAATATTTTTGTAATCTTTGTTGCACCATAAAAATGTTTGACCATGACCAACCAGAACCGAGAATCAACATTTTAAACCAAACCGAACTAAAAATGTGAGAACCTATCAGCCCTAATATTAATATTACAAATAGGCCGCGAGGCTACTAAAATACATATAAAAGGAAAGGAATCTAAGTACTCACAGTCTTAGCATTTGTCGATAGGCACACGCACAAAAGTAGGAAGACACTGCAGAATGGTGGAAAAGCGCTGTTAGTAGTAAACCTAGCGGCCGGGTGGCGAACTAGGGTGGGGGCGGGAAAATTGAAAAAAATTGCAGGTATATCAGATCAGTGTGGTAGGAGTTATGATTATCTTATGTTGAGGCCAGGCGGCTGCCTGGATTTTATTATAAATTCGTGAGCTAATTCCCAGCATCTGAGTTCTGAGCTACTGCTTGAAGGTGATAGGGCTCTCACAACTCTGGTACTGTAGTAGGAATCAAAATCTTTGTTGTGTGATGCGGTATGTGCTGCAACTGGTTTGTCCTGTAGGTTATTGATGTTACCAGCTATGACTTGTTTGATGTTGTGATCGTGCAACCACGTGAAAAAGAATGTGTTGGAAAAAAAGTGTCTCATCCTACTTTGTGTGTGTGCTTATAGACAAGTACTAGACTGCGAGTACTTGGACACCTGTCATTTTATATATCTTTATTATATTAGTGTATATTATTAGGGTTTGTGGTTATTATTTGCTTAATTATGTGGGACCATCAACTCTATAAATGGGTGGGAATAGAAGTCCATCTGGGATTGGCTGTTTAAATTTAAAAAAAATTCCTACATAGACATGTTTCAGTTAATATTGATATATTTGACATGCTGTTGAGGTGGGCCATCCATTTGATTGCAGAAAGCAGCTGTCGTATGCAGCGTCAAAGAGCTCTATTGAGAGCAGGATAAAGTCAAAGGTGAACAACATCCAGAGGTCAGAGAGATCCATGCACGAGAACTTTGCCAGAAGATGATTTGGTGAGTGAACGACAACAAATTATGTGCAGTATTGCTATGACATGCAGTGTCGCGTGCTTCTCTCGAGTTGCAAATAACGAGAAAAAAACTGTAGGCTAAACACTCATTCTGTTTTATGTTGTAGTTATAAAATAATCAAAACAACCAAGTTTATTTACTTGCACAGTAAATGAACTTTCATCAAACACCCAAGTATTCATCGAAATCAAAAATTAAAGTTGTCACTTTCCGTTTTGGTGTAGCGAATATTAGCAGAACCGTACTAATTAAACATTTGGAAATATGTGCAATACAGCAGAAAAAGGTGAAGTACATATACCATATTTCGGCGTGTATAGGCTGCACATTTTTACAAAAAAAAAATGTGGCTACAAAATGTGGGGTGCCGTTTATATACAAGATATTGGCATAAAAAATTTTTCCCCCAAACATGTTTAGCCATTGTCAACATACAGTACATTTTAAAATGTTTTAATTCTTAAATGTAGACAGGGAAAGGAAAGAATAAAAAACACGTGTGCAGTTATTTGTTCACTAACGTTTGTAAACAAAATAACCTTCATCCCGCATGTGTAAAATATAAAGATGTCGGTGCTCGCCCGTAGATGCCGTACATGAGAAAGTAATTTCTCTACTGTACAAAAGAAAGATATCTTGCGTAGGTTGCATGCCTGCCGTGGCTCTACAAGTGCACATTGATAAGATGCCATTTTGTATAACATGTTACTGTAGTTTTGCTTTCTCAAGTCACGATACCATCTGTGGAATAGCAATTGTGCAATGTATATTTGTAAATATTGCAACATAACGCAATTTTCTGTTACAAATGTTTTGTAGGGGAGAAATTAAGTCGGAATTTATTATGTTTAATTGAATTGTGACATCAATATTTAGAGGAATACAAAAATTCAGTGCGGCCTATACTTGAAATATTAATTATCCCTAATTTTTCATCAAAAAATTATGATGCGACCTATACACACTAAAATACAATATTGGTGTTTTAATTTGATGGCATATATTATTTGTGCACTGTAAGCACATTTTCATTATTTAGTTTTCTTAGTTTTTTTTTTTTTTTTTTTTTTTCAGCAGAATTTTTGATTAATACTTACATCTGATCACCTTTCTGTTGTGAACAGCCAACACACTTCCGCAGAAGGCAACATTCAGAGTTCCAAGTTGTTAAGCAATTTGAATATGAATGAACTTTAACAAAAATAATAATTTCCTGTGTGTCTTGTGTATTTCTTTTTCAGTCTCCATAATGCAAATGTTTCTGTCAAATAGTGGTATGAGTGTTTCCATATTAGTGTTTACATTAAAATACTTCTTTTTCAGGCATTACGTCTAAAAATTGTTAGAATGAATTCTGGTGTTTTGGAAACATGTGGAAATCCCTACGAATTGGTGTGGCAAAATGTTTACTCTAAATACAGGAGACTCTCGTATTGTAAACGCATGTACCAATAAACCATATCTACAGTAAATTTTCAGTGGTCCCGGCAAAACTCCTATGTACGTATAAATAATGATAAAGCTAACTGCTTGTATTGTTTATCGGATGTTGCGTCGATGAAAGAATATGTCTGGTGCCGTCACCTAAGATTTCCCGCAGCTATGGTTTTTAAACTGGTTGTTTATGCAAACTTCTAGTAACTGGATGTGAAATACGGTCACGCGCACTGCCTCTTATCACTGCTCTGCGGTGCATTGTATGTTTTCCCAACATGTCTGCCACATCTGCAGTATGGTGCGATGTGTGTCTGACTTGCTATTTACCCTTACACTACTGGAGAGAGTAAGTGGTTACCTAGCAACCAGTGTGGCGACCTAGCGTCCTCTCTCTCCTCTTTCCGTCTCTCTCAGCTGTGCTCCTTCTTTCCTCCCCTTACAGGCTTTTAAGAGTCTTGCAAAAGAAAAAGCACGTCCTCCCCCCTCTCCCATCCTTTCTCCCTCAGCTATACGCGCTAGCTTTCATACACCGGCCACAGAGCAAATAAAGTGCGCCTGGGAACATAGAAATTTTATCAAGATTATCCGTTGCTCAAAATAGTTGCACCTATCACCATTTGCATTTCAAAGCAAATGGTTTCGCCTGAACATGTTATGCAAAACATTTTAACAAGGAATTATTATTTGCAAATATGTTTTATTTTGTTATTTAAGATAGTTTTTTCCTATAAGGTTGGTGTTTCATATCTATCTGTTATAAAATCAACATGATTTTAAAACGTAATATTTATTTAACTCAAGGGTCAGCATCTTCGCAAATAAAATTATGTACCCAGATTGACCTCCCCTTTTCGCTAAAAATTGTTTGAACATCGAGAGAAAAGTTCATTTTCAGTAACTTCTTGCGCAGGAATCGGAGGATTTATATCAATTTATTTCAATAGACGCACATCTTTTTAACACACTGATAAAATGTAAGGGCCTATTCTACACCTTTTGCCGTCTAATAATGGGTAGGTAATCACCGAGCCGAGTGCAGTGTAACTGAAGACAGGGAAAATCGAAGCAAGTGGTTTTGGATGATTAATTGTTAAATACAGTGAAGAAATCAATTATAATCACCTTATTTATTCATTTATTTCTGTCTCAAAATTACAAGTTTACTTTGCAGTAAAATATAGTTAATTACTTGAAAAGGCAGACATTTGCCACGCATGCAAGGTGTTGCCGACATGTAGCAACGTGGAGGGGGAATCCTCACACTGCCACCTCTCTTCCAGCAGCCGCCGTGAACACACTGTCCGATTGTTAACTTCTCGGCATTCTCTCAGCTGACAGAGTGCACGGGACATTCAAAATTTGACTTGCATTCAGTTTATTATTTTCATTTTCAGAGGGTTTGAAGGTGTTAGGTCAGCTTGCATTTGGTGTCTGTGTACAATTAATTATATACTGTATTTTGAGACATTATTTTCTTTATTTAAAAGAGTTTAGGTGAAAAGTTTTTTAATTTATTACCCTATTTTGGCATGTATAGGCCGCACATTTTTACAAAAAAAATGACTACAAAAAGTAGGTTGTGGCTTATTTATGAGATGTTGGTATAAAAAGAAAATATTTTTCCCCAAAACATGTTTAGAAATTTGTCACTATACAGTACATTTTTGTTTTATTAACTTAGTTTCTAAGGAAGAAAAATAAAATAACAAATTAATAGCGTATCACTTGTGTTTAAATACTTATGGGCTGCTCTGTGGAGTAATATGTGGGGCCACTTTTTTTTTCCCCCTTGGTTGGGTTTTCTTGATTTTTTTTTCCTTCTGGTGGGTCAGGTCATTAACTTTTATTTCTTCTACCTCATGCTCTGAGGCCCTCCTTTCCAAACCCTCCCCTTCCCCCCGTGTAAAGCTTGCTAGCTATCATTATTTTCTTTCTCCCTCTCGCTTGGGTCCCTCCCTTCCTCTACACCACCCCCTCTACCATGACCGGTTTCTTTGTCACTTCCTTCCGATCCCCCTTCTTCATATTGGTGTCTCTCTCTGGCCAGATGAGAGAACCTGCAGGAGCTCTGTGTGTGTATGTGTGCGCAGGCCCGGTCCCTGTTTTTTTTGGCCAGCGCAACAAGGATGCACCAGACTGCAAACTAATTAGTTTAACGTCATCGTCGCGTCACCAATTTTCTGTTGCTGACAAAAGTTCAGTGAGTCCTATACTTGAAATATTAGTTATCCCTAACTTTTCATCAAAAATTTCTGGTACTGCCTATACATGCACGCGGCCTATACACGCCAAAATACTGTATTTATAGTAATACTTTTTTCTAAAATTCCTATTTTAATGTATTTATTAGCTAAACTTTATTTATAGATAATGTACAGCGCTTACTATATTCAACATAAAGTTTTATAAGGTTAGAAGGTGTATTCTGTTGATATTAGTGATGGGTCGATTTAAGGTTTTTGTCGATTCCGATTCTGGACTTGATTCATTTATCAACAAATGTTAAATACATTGCAACATTATGTATACAGTTCTACATTTCACACAACTTACAGCAGGGACTACAATAACGAGAGAGAGAGAGAGAAAATAATTTTTCTTAGTTGAATTAGCAAATCTAGTGGCATTAACTATTTCATCCACTACTCTGTGGAAGAAATTTATAGTTGTCATGCAGAAATAACCCTGCTAGGTAAAACAAATGTGTCAGCATTGTGTGATTTCAATAATTCTGTACACTTCCCAAAACAATATAATTTCAAGGATATACAGTAAACATTAAGGCAAGTCATATATATATATATATATATATATATATATATATATATATATATTCGTAAATTTTTCAGTGTGACTTCTTTTGATTTTGTTTCGGTTAGTGTTGTTTTATAATACCACTGAATGTAAACAAAACAAATCAATCCCCGTGCATTGGAGGTTAAATACGGACAAAATATCCAAATTATAGACATTTTACGGTCTTTGACATCTGCTTGCACCATCTTCCATAATTTATGAGACTTGATATTTTGTAAAAACAGTCCGCTTAATAGTTCAATTTAGATATAGCACTTTTGTTTCACAAAATTTTACGCGCAACTATCAATGTAAACACACATTCAATTCGGCACTGCTGCCATATTACTGTACACATTTTAGTTGCGAGAGTTCACTTTGCACCATTGTTACTAGCACTTGGAGGCAGTTGTTGTCAGTGTTATCTTTGGAATATGTTTGTTTAATTTTGTTAAGCAAGAACTTAATGTAAAATTATGTGCGTGTGTTGCATGTAGAACTATGATTTCCGAGATTTAAAAATTGTCTCAAGACAAAATCGAGAATTTTTCCATCTCAAATATTTCTCGGTATTGCCTAAAACTCGCATAACTAAGTTTTTTTGTTTTTATATTGCTGAAGTAAATTAGTCTATATAACATGGGATAAGAGTTCATTTCTTGTGGAGAAAACTAATTTTGTGAGATATCGCGCATTTGTCTGAATTTTGTGTTATTTCATGTTTTAACTTGTACTTTAGTGTTATTTTGTTTTATCGCGATTTACCACAAAATTGTGCCTCTAATTATGTCTGATTAAACATGACTGTAAATGCACACAATCTATTTGCATTGAATTAACAAGCACAACCAGATTTACAGAATATGCTACCCAGTAAGAACATTTTACAGAATCGAATCAAACTTTTGAATGCAAAAGTCAGAACTCGTTGATTCAGGCAAGAATCAGTGGAATCAATAATCGTCCCATCACTAATTGATATACATGTCAGAAACCTAATCTACTGAAATCCTGCAGTGGAAATTTTTTGGCTTTCCCCTGAATAATGATAGTAGATACGGAGTTGACTGTATAGTTAAATATAATGCTTGCATGAAAATGAATGCACAAAAATTTTTTGTTGTAGATGTGTTTATTTTTAACTTTTTACAATGTCCTTATAAATATATTTATAATGGCACAAGATTTGTTAATCTTGGAAGGAACATGAAGCGGGATGGTGATATGCTGAGCTGTCAGGTGGAAGCAAGAACGTCCGTCGCAACCAGGCTGATGGAGAGCAAGATGACTGGTAGAAGTGTTGGGGCAGGCTGGCAAGCAGTGCTGTAGTGTGGGCAGTAAGGACACTGGTACGACCCACACACCTCGCAGATGCTCAGGATGTACAGCGGGGTCGAGTTCACTAGTACCTGTTCAAAGTGCTCTGCAACAAAACACAATCAACAGTCTGTAACTTTGTTTTACCCAGAGTGTTGCCGCATGTCAACAAATAAATAGCAAATGTTTTCCTAATGTGTTGAGTGTTTCCTCTTCTGTTACAACTGCCAATCTTGTGAATTATGGCTCTGCAAACAACCTCCTAATAACTTTCCTGAAAGGACGTGAAAACTTCTGCATTGTGCAAGGGAAAATTTAATAACGGGATCAAGTGCGGGCAGCTTATTATTCATGGAAATTAAGTTGATCATGGTTAATTAAGCACTGAAATAAAACTTTGGGACATGTCACCGCTCTTACTTGCATATATTTTAATAGGCAGACTGACTCACGTGTGCCCAGTAAAGTTGATAATGATGGAGAGGTGGTACAGTGAATCCATGTCTTTGCCTGTGTGTGTGTCTCTCTCGTGCCCCCCTCCCTCTCAAATCCTTCTTCCCCAGCCCTCTCGAATCCCCCTCCCTCTCACCCCCCTTGCATCACCCTTTCTTCCACCCTCTTGTGTCTCCCCCTCCCTCTTGTTCACTACCCATGGCACCTCTCCTTATTCCTCTTGCATCCCCGTTCTCTCCATCTTGGGCCCCCTCCTCATCTCCCTCTTGTGCCCTTACCCTCCCAGGGCCTCTGTGGTGTAGTGGTTAGAATACTCGCCTCCCAAATAGGTGAACCAAGTTCTATTCCCGAGGCGGTTACTCCCGGATTTTTGCATGTGGGAATTGTGCCGGACGATGCCACTGGTCTCCAGGTTTTCTCGGGATTTCCAGTTTCCCCCACTCTTTCATTCCGGCACTTCACCTTGTTTCACCCTCGTCGCCTCTCAAGACCTCATTGTCAAGAACCGAAAATAGCATTAATTTTGTCTCTTTGTAACATTTTCAAAGTGTGCTCTTAGCATTTATTTTTCTATTTATGTAGTATTTTGGAAAGGTGATGGAAATCTGTGTTAAGTAAGTATCACACTATGTACTGCTTGATGCCTTAAGTAAACATACAAAATATTTGTAAGTAAATTTCACATAAATTATTAAAAATCAGAGAATAAAAGCTTCACTCAAGAAATACTTTAGTAATAATCTTAGGTCAGAGCAACTTAAACAATGTATGTTTTAAACTTATCAAATAAAAAATATTAAATCTACGAGGTTGTGTGCCACATTTATCAGCATAATTCAACTTTGTTTATTTTCAGAAAATTAAAAATTATTAATATGTACAGTGTTTTTAATTCAGCACATGCTTATTTTACTGAGAGTATAATTGAAGCACTGCCATCTGTCAGGTAGTTAATGTCAGATTTCATATTGCTTTCAAAGGATTTTAAATACTGAAATAACAAGGTTGAGCTGCAGTGCGACCCCTGCAAAACTGGTGATTCTGCGACCCGCAACATAGGCTACTGATGATCAGCAGGCAGAGAGCGGCATCTCACTCTTTCCTCTTCCAGTATATGATCATCTCACAGCAGGGTAGCATCTCCCACATCCCTTCCACTTCCGAGAGTGATAGGCTTTCAGTTAGTTCTTGGAATAAGAACGGCAACTGCTGCCTCAAAACAACAGCAGTTGAGCAAGTCTTACTCTAAAGTCGTCACCGTATTATCCGCTGGTGTTACTCCAACCAACAACCAACCAGTCTCTTGCTGTCTTCTCTACCTCCCTCCAGGTCATTCCTATCAACCACCCTCCGCCCCCCGTAGACCATTCATGACCAGCCCATTTCTGATCCCTCCTGCTTGCAAACTCTTCCCTCTCACTTCGAATCGGCTGCCCTCGCTCGCCCTGACAAGGTCGCCGATCCCAACAGGATGCAGCAGTCAACATAATCACCCGCCTCCTAGCCCGCACTTCTCCCTTTATTTATGCATAGACTACCGGCGCTCACCCAGTCTGGAGAAACATGCGCAGTGACGAGAAGCCCAAGTTTGCCATGCATTGCCAATCAATTATGTTGTGACAACCAGTGTGTTCTAAATATTCACTATTTTGTGAATGTTTTTGACATTAAACATTTTCATATTAATTCGCTTTAAAATTCAATCATAGCATTTAAACGCGAAAATTCGCAAAAAAAAAAAAAAAAAACTATTTTCCACCACCTCTAAGTATGAGTGAGCCAGCAGTCGAGCCACCGCTACCACCCCTGAGCGAGTAAGTAGTTCAAGGGTGCACCAAGGGATAGCGCCACCTAACACTCCAGCCAGTAATGGACACCAGAGCAGACAACCTTTGGCTCCGCCTCCTCCAGTGACGTCTTGCTCCCATCCCAACAGCCCCGATGAGGGCCAGTCATCTGTATAAGTATCTGTGCACAGCCAAAGTTCGCCAGTTATTCGCTGGTTCTTCTTAGAGCTACAACAGCCCTGCAGCTCTCTCCACCGCCTCGTGCGCTGGAGCTCTCCGACCGCTCTTTGTCGCCTAGACACGCCAGCATCTACGAGACTATCCAGAGGATCTCCCCCTGCAGACCTTGGAGAAGTCATCAAGCCCTTCGTGCCTATTATCCCTGGTAATGACCACCTCACAACACTTCAGGAAGTGTGCCCCTTAAAGTCCCTTCACAGAGTAGATAGAGAAAGTTAACAGCTACCTAGTCAAATCTGCCTCCCCCTAGTATAGAACCAGATCCTTGTCACCTGGAATCTGTGTAGTTTACACTTCGGTGAGCTCAAGGTTGTTAGGAAGTAGTACGGGCCACCGTGTTTATTCCTCCCCAGAATAAAACACATGTTCTGACGTTACATTGACTTCCATTTCCTTAGGAGACTGTGAGATCCACGTAAACACTACGCCCGCCAGAGTGGAGTAGGAAGAACTGGTTTTAAACCACTTGCTTTTGCAGTATGGTGTAGGAACTGTGGGTCCCCCCCTCAGGGACTCTTACTTCAGAACCACATACCCACTCGACGGCCACCCATTCAGTGCACTCTCCAATGTACTGAATTGAAAAGTCCCAACCACTAGTCAAACAACTCCTAAGGAGACTAGACAGCCAGGCCAGTTTGCACTCCGTCCACAGCACTGCTTGAGTTGCAGAAGGGAGTATTTGACAGATTCTGTGGAACCTGACGGCCTACACCGCAGTTGTAGTCGGACGACGCACAGAAAATCCGCTCTCCAACCACCGCACCATTTTTGTTGCTGGTAGAGGTAAAGGTATGGCTCTGCATCGGCCCAGCCACCACTGTAGCAGAACACGCCTCCATGCCTTTCGCTAAAAGTAGTGGTAAGGATTTGCAGGAGAGAAAGGCCACTGAAACTTATAAAGCTATCCTGGGGCTGCACCCCATCCGAAACGGCATTCTGCCATGGTAACCCCCGGGACCTAGCTCGCTCCGTCCATCAGTGGGCTTCACCCCCCAGCTCCCGCCCCTTCTCTCTTTTCAGCCCCTACAAAGACGACGGGGATGCCGCACCCCGTCGTTGCTGCCTTTCGCCATGGGGAGAGGTTCCGCTGGGCATAGCCTGCCCCTGGTTCTGTGGGAATCGCAGCTCCAGCCCACCCCGGATGTCTACTAGCAGTTGCAGCCGTACCAGCATCTGGGGAACCACCAACTCCACCCGCTCTTCCAGCAGCCACTACCAGCCTGCTCAACCAACTCCACAGCTGAACCGTTCTAGTACCAGTGGAAGTAAACCTGTGACCTCTATTCACGCCACCTGGCACGTAACCAAGCCTGGAATTGATTTTGTACGTAACTGCCAGGCGACCCGACACACACTGTACACTGGTTAACCCCCTGCCGGCGAGTAAACTGGAACCAGCCAGTAACAACCCAGTGTGTGACGGTCTGCACATTGAAAACTAGCTCTAGCCGAGATGTAGCTTCAGACTGTTCTTGGGAGCGTCACCCGCCAATGCAGTGATTTATTTCTGTTAATTTATCTCTGGCAGCTGTTATTACGTGACATAGGAATAATCGTACAGACATCATTATTTCTTTCATTACATTAAGGTTAAATATATTTATTGCTGCTTGAAATTTTAGCTTCATTTTAACCAAGACGTTAACATAAATAAGTGCAACTCGTCTGCTCCACAAGACATTAATACCAACCCCGGTTGTTGATTTTACAGACATAACCTCTATGGTACAGCAGAGTGATATATGTATTTGGATAGGTCTAAGGTAAGAACATCTGCACACGTCAATATTTTTCAACAATGCAATAACTGTTTTAAAGAGCAAAATTATAAAATTGGTGACTGAGTAATCTTAGATAATGAATCAAGTTAGCTTATAGTTTAATAATCTTAATAGAAGTCTGTATCTTCAGACTCTGATGTTTCAAGTCATTTTTAATTGCAAACACTTTGGAGCATTTTACCTCTGGCGTGGGCTTCGTACAGGAATGCTTGTCGATGAAGTGTCATGTTGGCTACGGGAAACCATCTTCGTACTGTGTGATTGAAACATGTAAACTCCGGTAGCACCTGCAAAATAAAATGTTAGTAATTTCATAGTGTTAAGTTGATAGTTTCCAGTCTTACCTTAACAAATTACTGTAGAACCATGCTATAGCGAGTATGGGCTACAATACATTTGTTACAGTAATGCACCATCGTGTGCTGTACTAAATACTCTGTTAATATTTACGCGTGACATCTTTATTACCCTACTAACACAACTTCGCTTCATCAGTGCGAACCTTCAAGTCGCACCTTGCAGTAAAATCTACTAGTGTGGATATGCCCCTTGTGGGAACTATTACAGACACCACCAAATTGTACTGTTCACCAGAAAATAAAGACGCACGCCCGCCCCGAAGTATAAGTGAGTAGGAGCCGAGCTGCCGAGACGGCATTCTAAGGCAGTGTAGTAGTACAGCGTGCTAAGGGATGGCATCACAAGTATAAACACTGTTGCATGCCACCTCAGCAGAAACTCCGGCCAGTAAGCGATGTCACACGCCCTGCGGACATCACATCACCTACCTCCCACCGCCCAGACAAAGGCGAGCCAGCAGAGTATAGGTATCTGTGCACGGTCTTTCATAGTCAGTCTTCCTTCACCTTACTGACCAGTGCCGCAGGAAGCCACTAGATCATCATGACCTTGCCAAGGGTCTATGCTCCTTCACCGCACTGTATGGTGCCGAAGGAACCATCAGTAGTAGCTCGCTCCATCACCACGTGTGGGGACTCTACAGCCACCTAGGTCTTCATGATCTACCAGAGATTTTCAGCGACTTCAACAGTTACCAGATCTCCAAAAGGTTCTTCAGCAGCTACACCAGAGGCTTCTGGCCGTACCAGAAGATTTGCAGCATAAGAATCTCAGTCCTCTCGTAAGGTGTTCACTCATCTAGTGATGGCAACCACCACTGCCCTTCTGGTAGTGTTAACATACCACTGCTACCTTTCTGGCAGTAGCACCCACAAGTTCCATCTGGACAAAAAAAGTTTAGGATAGTTAGGTCGAGTTGTTAAATAGCCACCTAGCAGTTTCTACCTCATTTAGTCTAGAACCAGTTCACCTTCACCTGTTGACCGTAGCTTACTTCCAGTCAACTTTTGTTTGATTAGGAGATAGTACGTTCCACCAGGTTTATCCCTGCCGGAATAATCATGTATTTATCCAAACTATGAGTATTTCCACCAGAGTATCTTTTGTGCTATTTACAGGTAAACATTGCATCTTCGGAGATAGGCAGGAGACCACGGAATATTGCTCTACCCATTTACGAACCATAGTGTAGGACTGCAGACTCTCCATCGGGGATGTACATACATCAGAACATACCCATTAGCCGGCCACCTGTTCTGTGCACTCCGGTGTGCCGAAAGGTAGAGCCCCTACCACTATAAAAACACTCCAAAGGATGGCTAGTCAGTCAGCCCAGGTTATACTTCGTCCACGCATGATGGTGCCAGAGAGAATATTTGCCTGGTTCTGAGGGTCTAACCCCTTTTGGACCCACACCCAACCGTCGTTGAAGGACTACCGTAGTAAAACTGACTCTCCGTGACCACCCTGCTTAAAGGGTGCTACTCTGGTTTGTTCAACCGTGGCATTTGGTCAAACACCTAGCTAGGGATTTTCATAGCTTGCTTAACACCTACGAGGTTGGTATTAGTCCCATTTCCATATGCCCTACTCCCGGCGGAATGGTACTCAACGTTGAAATAAAAAAGTCTGCTACCGCCTCTGAAAACAAACTAGGTTGTAACCCAGTGCAGACTGCAGTCTGCAGCCCTAACCCTAGGGAACAAACTCGATCCGCCCAACAGTTTGAGAGACTGCACCTCCCAGCTCCCTCCCCTTCCTTGTTCACAGCCCCTGTGAAGCTCGCCGGGATCCAGCATCTCATTGTGGCTGCCTACGCGAGGAATGAAAACGTCCTTTATGGGATAGTCAGCCCATGGTTCGGGGACTATCGCCGCACCAGCCCACCTCGGACCACAAGCAACACAAGCATTAGCGGCGGCTATACTGCACACTAGGACCCGGGGTCAGCTGCAGTCGATGACCACCATTGCTGCCGCTGGGTCATTGACCACCCCAGGTCACCATTCACCCAGGTAGTGTGTGTCCACCCACCCGGAAGACTGTGAATATGTGTCTGGCAGAACAGCCACTTGTCTGGTGCTTTACACCGGCCGTCTTCCAGACTGTCAGCAGTAAGTCAGACATTGAAGCAACCAATGTTTCTGACCTAACACACCTAAAAACTAGAGATGGGACGAACCCAGATTTTGGAACTGAACCAAACTAGAACTTAACCCAGAATATTTTTATCGAATCGAACCTTTAAATTTGTACACGAATCGAACTCGAACTGAACTATGCTATAGTTCGTCAAACTCGAACTGAATTTAAAAAAATGTCTTATCCTCGCACATATGCCTTCATAGTTCAGCCCTAAATTGGTATATATGTATATAACAAAAAACAAATATGTAGAACCACCTTAAAAATACAGTGGATTGTGGATGCTAAACAGTAATCAGTGTGTGCACACATGCGTATATGCAAATTGTACTTAACATCTATTACAGTGGTCCCGTGGATCATTTTAGCAGTGTTTCCCACTCAAGTAATGAGAGTTTTATT
The DNA here is from genome assembly GCA_029891345.1 of Dryococelus australis. Classification (NCBI taxonomy): domain Eukaryota; kingdom Metazoa; phylum Arthropoda; class Insecta; order Phasmatodea; family Phasmatidae; genus Dryococelus; species Dryococelus australis. The sequence continues at coordinate 11,085,342 of CM057006.1, read as the reverse complement.
ACTGGACCTCTGGACTTGGCTACGAGGTGCAAAGTGAAAACAACATATATACATACAGCGCTCGTAGTTCAGCCCAAAAAACAAACTAACTAACTAATCCAACCACATTCATAATTTCATGTCTAATTGTTTAAATAAACACACACATTATATATATATATATATATATATATATATATATATATATATATATATATATATATATATATATATATATATATATATATATATATATATATATATGTGTGCATGTGTGTGCACATGCACGCATGTGTGCATGCGCATCTCTGTGTGTGTGTGTGTTATATATATATATATATATATATATATATATATATATATAATATATATATATATATATATATATATATATATATATATATATACACACACACACACACAGATGCGCATGCACACATGCGTGCATGTGCACACACATGCACACGCGCATGCACACACCCACACAGAGTTTCACCACTAATAATTCCAAAATGTAATGGCCAAATTTTTTCTAGAGTGGAAAAAAGGTACAAAAATTAACATAGTATAATATTAACTTTTGTTTTTTATAGATTTGATTGATATGATAATTTATCATAACACTGGGAAATGTATCTTTCTAGTCATTTCAAACGTATGTGAAGACCACAAATTAGCAACACAAAAAAAAAAATGTTAATTGAAAATGTCATTTTTCAAAAAAATCAAGCAAATCACTTATTTTGTATACAATAATTTAAATAAAGAATAGCACCTGGTTTTACATGCTATAGAGTTCAAGATATAATGCTGTCATCACTGCTACAAAAACAATAATCAAATATGACTTGTTCAGTAATTTTTGTTGTGTTGCATTGTTATTTTCAACTTCTTTGAAGTGAAGTACAGTATTTACTCGTGTATAGTGCACACCATGATTTTCGTAACAAGTTCCAGGATTTTTTTTTATATAAAAAAAACTTAAACTGCACCAACAATTTGTGTGGAAAATATTTTAATTAAATAATTGTGTGGCATTCTGTATGATCACAGTAACCTTATGGTCATTAAAAGAAGAGTGTGAAGCATAGGACGAAAACTACAAACTGTTTGAACTGGAAATTGAGCTTTTTTTCCCACTAAAGTTTTCATCTTTACACAGGAAAACTTTCAATGTTCACAACTGCAAGACGTATAAATTAACTCAGAACTATCTTTAGTTCCTTCATTGGCAGAGCCAGTTGTGCCAACATCGCAAATTCGACACAAGCTGATTCACATAACAGATCTTGGAGAGAGGATGCACAAACAACTGATGGATACTAAATACACAGGAAGAAGACAAAGAAGGAGGTGGCAGGAACAGATAATGTCAGGAGAGGATATAAGACTGGCGTGGTGGAGATAAGAGACGTTTCATTATGCTGACCAGTCCGAAGGCTGGAAACAACTATAGATGATAATTACAGTTTTAGATCAAATGCAGCAGCGTGATGCATGCAAAAGGACTGAAGGATATTTTTACTTAAACACTGTAAATTATAAGTGATACAGTAAACGGTATGACTGCGTTCTTGTTAGTTTCTTCATTTTAAAAAACTTTTGTCTCATAATTTTTTTATGTGGCATTGCACATTTGTGAAACTGGATATTTTTTGACATCTAGGTATTACTTAATCATTTGTTTTAACGTTGTTCTAATGGGGAAAAACTTAGCTTATATGAAGTTGAGAAATTTGGAGTGTACTGGATAACTAAGTCATTTGCAGCCATGGGGATGAAGCAAAATATAGAAATGGACTTCCATTAAGTTTTATCTTCCAGTTACATAATACATCTTTATAGCAGGATTGTACATGAAAATACTGTACTTACCCGCAAGGAAGCCGACCCTGAATCTAAGACGAACACCTTCCTAAAAAATATTTTCGAGGGGAAAATATTAAAACCTGAATTCTATACTACCTCTGTGAAGTGCTGAAAAAATTATTTAGGTTGAAAGTATTTTTTCCATACATTTATGACGCACCCTTCAAGAAGAAATGCTATTATATGAATAATATTATATATTTTATTTACTTTTAAAGAAAAGCTAATCACAATGAAATATGTGTGTCTAACCTGGCTGTATGGTAGCAGCATCTTTCTTACACTGTAAAACTTTTGTGGGTGTTATATATTCGTGACTTGAACCTTTTTGCTTCTCAGCAAAGTGCTTCCTCTTTATAGTAGGATGACGTCACATAAGGGAACCCTTGTCAATGTTGACAGACATAGTCTCAGCACTACAAAGATGCATACAACCATAGGACACACTGTATTTAAGCATGAAAAACCTTTGTCAAAATCCTCTGTCTCATGGTACGCCAATTTTGGAGGACTAACTGCTACCTGAGTAAAAAATTATGAATAGAAGCCGGTAGTAATGTGGTGCATGTAACCCAAACTTAACTATTGAAATAGCAGTGTCGCACATTTATGGTGTTTGTGCCTAGGTTCTGAATTGAAGACGACTCAGAATTGTAGACGACCCATTATTTTTTCTATTCCTTTTCTGTCAAAAAAACCTGGTCTTCCTTTCGGGTAAATACGGTACGTTATCAACAGTTATGATATTCTCCACAGGCATGAAACACCCAGTTGTATACATTGAGCATAGAACTGTGGTGACAGCATCTGTTAACTACCCTCTCCATATGTAGTGTTGTACTCACATGGTCAAAGAACCAGATAGTTTTGCCAGGTACTGATCTTGCATCCCGCAGTGTGGGGTGGATTCCAGATTCCACCACGTTCACAGCATCAGACTCCAGTAGACCGTAGCCTGTAGGCAGCTGTATTTCCAATATGGTGGCAGCACTGACTGGGGGATGAGTCCTCACCCACCTGCAAAATAACATCTTGTAAAGGAGCACAAACCATTAGCGCTCCAGGTGAAGTAGCCAGGCATATAAACCAAGACATTATTACAGTTCTTGTGTGTTCTGGAGAAACTATTTTTTTGTACTTTTTGTATACTGGTACAGTTTTCCAGTTTTTCATAATTTCCTGTCCAAAAGAAGTGAGTTGTGAACCATATTATTGCCAACATCTCTCCACTGCACTATATTTAGTTTATCACCTGCTATCAGTGATCATAAAATTAGGTTATCAGTTCTGCATCTACTATATGGTAGAAAATGCATAATATGAAGTGAGTTTACTGTGAGACATTTTTTTATTGCTCTTTCTTGTACTTACATAAGCACGAAAGAGGAGAAGAGGATATTGACATAAAAATTAAAACTTGTGCACAGTAATAAAAAAAAAAGTTTCCGGATTATAGCTAGGAGTACTTATAAACCCCTTTTACCTTGGTACTATAGTGTCTTGTTGCAGTAATTGTAAAGCAGTTCACAACTGTGAAAGTCCAAAAAGCGAATACTGTATCGTATTGTCAATGAGAATACAAAGGTATAGTTTTTCCTGCTGTCTGTTTTATGTCCTGAATGTTGTAAGGTTATTTTTATTGTTAATTTTTGAACGTGCATACACTTTACTAAGGCGGGGTTACAACATTACTGAAGGTTAGTCACATGCCTATACACAATGAGGAGCTTTATTAAAGACACGTCCGTCCAGCTTGTACTTTCAGTATTCAGACGTCTCGTCAACCTGTACTATTGGCTGAGCGAACAAGCCCACCGCCCAAGGTCACGTAGTTCTACAGTACGCCAAAGTATGGCACTACCAGTATCAAGAGCTGACGCTTGCAGTACCAGCAGACAGCTCGAGGGGCGTAGCTTGCCACTCCTGCACCCTTCACCACTAAGGGCCTGCGGACAAGGAGAATATAAGCACACTGACTGTGCTCACGGCCCGAAGACATCAGTACGCCTTTCTTATTCCACTGCACTGAACTATGCGCAAGGAGCCACCAGATCCTCATAACCCACCAGAAGCTCTTCAGCGCCAGCAAAAACACTCCTGAAGATATTGTCAACTCTCTCGCCTTACTTCTCTGGGAGTGGTCATCAACAGTCCCTTCTGGACAACAGATAGCGATAGTTGGGGACAGTTTCTTAGCTACCTAGCAGAATCGCCTTATTTAATTCAGGACCAGATCCCCTTCACCTGGATTCACATAGTTTACCATATTTCGGTGTGTACAGGCCGCACATTTTTACCAAAATTGACTATAAAAAGTGGGGTGTGGCATATATACAAGATATTGCCATAAAAATTTTTTTTGGAAATTTTTCTCCCCAAAACATGTTTACAAATTTGTCAACATATAGTACATTTTAATGTTTTATTTCTTGAAGGAAGGGAAGGGAAGGGAAAGAATGTATAGATGTCGTACATGAGAAAATAATTTCTCTACTATACAAGAGAAAGATATCTTATATACTTAGTTTGCAAGCTCGCCGTGGCTCTACAAGTGCACATTGATAAGATGCCGATTTGTGTAACATGTTGCTGTGGTTTTGCTGTCTCAAGTGACGTTACCATCTGTGGAATAGTAATCGCACAATATATATTTGTAAACATTGCATCATAACACAAAATTTTTTTGTCACAAATGTTTTGTAGGGGAGAAATTATGTCGGAATTTACTATGTTTGTACGGAATTGTGACTTAACAATATTTGCAGGAATACAAAAATTCAGTGCGGCCTATACTTGAAATATTAATTATCCCTTATTTTTCATAAAAAAACTTCTGGTGCGGCCTATATACGCCAACCTATATACAGGCCACCATGTATATACCCCTTGAATACTGTATATACTTTTTGTTCTTACTTCTGTGTATTAATTTCATTGAGTAACTGTGTTCACCCTACATAGATACCATGACCGACAAGGTAAAGTATGAGACCAGAAGCTTATTAATTACACACCCATTAAACGGCTACCCATGCTGTACCCCTGGGGAAGAGTAGAATAGAGCCTCTGCCACTAGCAAGACCTCCTTAAGACGACTAGCCAGCCAGACCAGCCTATACTCTGTCCACTGCGCTAAACTGTGCCGGAGGGAGTAAGAGTTTGGATCTGGAGGACTGACCACTTTGGATACCACACCTAAGTGTAGTTGATGGGCAGCTTGAGGAAACCCAATGCTCTGTGTACACTGGGCTGAACTGTGGTGGACGAAGGAACACCAGGTACGACTCTTGCTCGTTCGGTTTCGGCCTTGGTGTAACACACCACTCAGGACTTCGCCACCTTCTTCACCTCGTTGAGGCCAGTAGTAGTTCCTTTCCCATATACCATATACTTAGAGGAGTGGTATTCAGCAGAAAGTGAGAATGGCAGCTACCGGATCCAAGACTAAGGAGAGTTGCAACCCTGTCTTAACTGCACTTCACAGCATAACCCCGCGGGAACGAGCTCTTGCTGCTCACCAGAGGCCTAGCCCCCCCCAGTTCCCTCCCACCACTTGTTTCCAGCACTCATCAAGACCGTTGGGAACCGTCACCTGATAGTTGTCGAAATCCACAGAGGTGAGGACATACCCTTTGGCATCCCTAACCCCTGGTTCGGGAGACACCAGGCTACCAGCTCAGCGTGGGACTTGACCAGCTCTAACAACAACCACATCGCCTCAGCACAAACTTGCAGCAGCCACCAGCTACAACCACCGCAGCTGGGACAGCAGCCACTCCAGGCCATCGTCCAGTCAGGTAAACCTGTGGCAGTGTGCCCACCACTGCCGGACCGTAAAACCAACGTTCGACTTTGTACCTAGCAGACAGGCCATGCACCCTGTTCTACACAGGCCATGCTCCGCTCCATCATCACTAATCACAAAGGTCATAAATTGTTGTGTAACTGGCGATACAATTAAAACTGTAACTGACCAAGGCGACCTCCTCTCCGCCTAAGACTGTTGTGTGTCAGTTCTAAAGACATTTGTGTATCAGTGACGTGGTGCAAATAGAGTATTTACCGCATTGTAAGGCAACCATTTTTTTATTAATTTGAATCTTCCATAATCACGCCTCAGCTTAGAATTGAGACCGACAATATTACATAAAGTTCCGAGCAAGTATTTATAAAATAAGCTGGTGAAACGGACAGTGTATATTTACCAGTACTGTTGCATCTCCGTGTTACTAATATAATAAAGTGGCCCCAGTTCGTAAAAAGTGCTGTTTTTGTGTCGAGCACAACATCCTCTTATCGCTTGGCTGGCCTGGCCTCTGAAAAGATCAGAGCGGCAGGGCAGTCGTGGAGTGTTGTCTCATTATTTCCCTGCTGCTGGTCGCTCACTTTCTTCTTTGTCACTACTCCCCTCCTCTCCCCTTAGCCACGCCCACACTGCTCCCCTCTCTTCTCCTTCACCCACCAGTCACACCCACACCGTTACTCCCCTTTCCATCCTCCTTCAAGTCAAGCCCACTCTGCACCAAGCTTCCTTCCTCCCTCCAACCATCCTGTGCTCCTACACCACTCCAAGCTCTCTTCCACACCCTTACTCTCTTTTTCATCTTTTTTCTTCTCCCTCCCCCCAACGCACATCTGGTCTATCATCTACATTCTCATCCTCTTGCTCCAAACACCCCAACCGCCTTTCTTTATGCTACTCTCCTTTCCTTCAAGCAGCGCGTGGCACTAGCTATCACATCTTTTCACATCTTCTAGGGACTGGGGGTGACAAATAAAAGTCAACAGATGTGAGAACTCTGCCACAATCAATGACATCACCGCATGCTCTCTTAGCTGATAGTGTGCACGGGACATTGAAAATTCTGCTTACATTCGGTATCATATTACTTCTTTTTTCCGAGGATTTAAAAGTTAGTGGTTGGCTTACATTGCAGTAAATACTGTATCGTGGTGGTTGTGGTAGTGGTAGTAGACAACGACGTTGTTTGACGTGTACCTGAAGCAGCTCTCTATAGTGATGGAGGATTTGTTCCTGAAGGCAGTGTAGAACTCTGTAATGGCCAGCCTGAAGCTGTCTTTCACTGGCCGCTCCACAAGCGGTTGGTAGTCCACTCCGTAGCTGACGTCCATTTGTACCGTTGCCTGCCCACTGCCGCGGGCCACTACGTTCACATGACTCCATACTTTCGGAATCTGTAATATTAATACTGTAACTATAACCGTACATTGTGAAGTATATATATGTGTGATAATTGTGGCTTCCCACTTACAAAAGATTTATGGGCGTACCATTCCAAATTTCTCCAAAAAAACCCTAACATATCTCAAAGCCATGGCTTTTTAATTGAAAATTGTTCTTTTATACATATTGCGGTTATCGAAGTTATCTTTTCCAATAGCACATAGAAAAATGTTATTAAATTTTTAATTTCACTTTTACAGTAGTGTATCTAGAGGGATGTAAAACTGTATATTTTTCAGGTATAAGTGGAATCGTAGGAAATTAAAATACTTTTTAGAATGTACACATTACACTGATGAATTTTTGTACGCTAATTTTCTTACTGTTACTGTAGAACCCTGTTATAACATTTCTCGACGGATCCAAGTAATGTGAACCTTACATTAGAGTAAACTTTATGAGAGGGTAGTTTTGTATTTAAAAATGTTTGCAGACCAGGAGAAGGCAGCTTAATAAGTAGAAAAATTTTATAACAGGGGATGTTATAACACCGTTCCACTGTATTAATTTTTGGATTGGTATGTGTGTTGTAGTTCATTGTACCAACTATCTAACATCACAAACTAGTGACCGTGTCTACTTTTGGATTAAATATTCAGAGGGAAGGAACAAGAAACTGGTACTAATGCTGGAGTCGCACAATACCTTGATGAACTCAGCATGATGAAATCTGATAAGCAGCCAATGAAAACAAGGTCACTGTACAGCCTAACAAAAGTAGGTTCTGTTTGTACTTTCTGTCATGTCAGGCTCATCATGGTGTGCAAAGTATGTACATACAACATTAGGAAACAAAATTTTGTGCATATTTCCTTACTGTAGTAAATCATAAACTAACTTGGCATCAAAATAACATTCCAGTTTGTTTTAAAAATTTTTTTTGCACTCACTTTATCATGAGTTTTAAAATGTAAACATAGGATATAAGACAAACTTGCCGGATTTTAGTATTTTACTAGAAACACCTACCACACTACCCACATGCAGATTTCGTGTGGGTATCGTGCACACTGAATAAAATATAATGTTGGGCTATTGTGATTCCAGCATAATTATTAGTTATGTCAGATGAAGACTGGCTCTTTTTGTATGAAAAATGTAATGCTATGACTTGGGGGGGGGGGCTGTGGCTGTGTGGCATTGAGTAATGTGAAGGTGAAGTGAGATGGATATGGGACAGTGGCAGAATGCAAGGGTGGGGGAGTGTTCTGACAAACTTCTCGAATTCTACAGCTGTGTACACCACATTTCCCACATGCAAAAATTCAGGCGATTGTGTCGGGAATCTAATCCAGTTTGTTTTGTTGGAGGGTGAGTAGGGCCCATGAGGTACGGTTGGGGGAATATCCTCAAGCAGAATGTGAGATTCACCATCAAAGTTTTTTTCTGTTAAAACCTTGTTGAAATGAAATGATGTTGCAGCCAAGGAACTGTAAGTATAGGCTATTCACAGTAAAGTGAGCATTTTTGAAACACACTCGTTTGGAATAATTTTCAATAAATATATTTTATTGTAGCCTTGGACATTAACTTTCAAGTCCAGTGAAATATATATGCTGTGTTTATTACTTACATGACGATATTTATTTTAAAAAGTGGTGGAAGGATTAAAAAAATGGCTGATAGGGAAAAATAACTAGGATTTCAAAATTGCTCACTTTACCGTGAACAGTCTATTAGAAATCGTGCTGCAAGAATTTTATGAACGTGCCTGCAATTTTGAGAACGTACCTGCAAATAGTGTAGTTGCAATAGGCTTTCGTTCCCAATGTGTATAGTTTTGGTGAAATCTGAGCTTGGGAGCTCAATGGACACCTGCATATTGGTGATGTCCATGATCCGGGCACGGAATCCATACTCCGTCAGTGCTTGCAGAGCCACCACGGTGTCCTAGAACATTGTTTTGATGTGATGTGCGTGTTTATTCTAAACACTATTATTTTTTTAGCTGCTAAGAATTGCTGTAGGCATAAAGAATGAATGCTGTGCTCTTGTCGCAATTTGCCAGACATGAATAACTTATTGAACGCAGGTTACGGGCACAAGAAAGATTTCATATAGCACCATTATTTATTGGTCCCACTATTTCTCCATGAGGCTTAATGGTTTCATTTCCTGCATATAAAAATGTTCTAATTTTCATTTCCTGCTAATAACATCAGGATTTGTTCAATTTTTCGTGTTAAACTTAGTGTTAGTTCTTATTGAGAGTAGTAATAAAAGTGGAGGTGTTTGCACAATAAATTTTGTTGGAAACTGGTGAAATAACGGAAACTGGGTCTATTAAAATCTCTATTTGCAAAGTTATCTTTGTAAGAAACTCCTGGAGTTCAAAATAGTCCTTGCTAGGAAGCTATTGAAACTTACGGTAGCAGAAATGAAGCCATTGTTAGTCATGCGGACAGATGTGAGCCAATCCACTATTTTCTCAACGTAGGCAGTGACGCCATCTCGAATGAGATAGACAAGGAGAGCATAAGCCGTGGCCTCCACAGCCAAGGAATCTCCCTCCTGATACTCTCGGGGTCGCAGGAATGGTCTCTGGTTCTCTCTCTGTATTACGTTCCCCGCAATAGGGTACCGGGACCAGTACAGCTGACCATCTGCAAACACAGCATTATGCAGAATATTATGTTGGCATCTGTATGTGTTGCTCTCTATTAATAGTCAGTAATTATGGAATTGTTTATTCCAGTAGTAGAGCATGTATGGCCAAAATGTCATTTAGGTACCAGCGTGTACTGACACTGTTATTATTATTCCACTTGTAGAGTTGGATCTACTTCTTGAAACTTTGTATGTGGTTTATAACAGTGTTGGAATCGGTTAGTCGAATTTGATAGTGTTTGACCAAGTCTAGAACAGAAGAAAGAATAGCTCCAGGGAGAGCAGAGGATAATTCTCTGCATTTAGAGAATACATCAGCTGCAGTATTTATAGTTACATCAGTTTTCACATTGATGCATGACGCTTGCTGACCCAGAATAAAATTACTTCGCTTCATCTATGTGCATTTCCCAAAGCGCACTGAATGGGGTCCAAACTGTATAATTTCTACCAGAGCTGCTACAGGATGTCCCTGATTGCGAGGAATATTGCAGATGTGACAGAATTATCATTTTCATCAGCGCGGTCAGTAATCAATGCCAAGACAGCCCCCCCCCCCCCTCCCCCCCGCAAGCCAACCCCACTGAGTGGAGGAACCAGGAATTCGAAAAGGGCCTCCGACTCAGTGTGGCAAATTATTACAGTCACTGGGACCAACATATTCCAACGATCCTCTTCGTCCTTCGCTGGAGGACTAATGAGGCAGTCAGTGCCAACCCCAGCCAGCTCATCCTGGGCCAAACCCTGTGGTACCCAGGAGACTAGCAGAGGGATCAACAGTCCAGTGAGCTCCCACAGTCAGAGGTGATACACAAGGTGGCTTTGGCCTGGATGGGCCTAGCACGAGAGGCGCAGTCTCAATACATCGAGAAAAAGTACCCGCAACCCTGTACCGGGGAACAAAGCTTCAATATGGGCGAGGCTGTACTCCTCTGGAACCATTCTCTAAGCAAAGGCAGCCACTTCAGTGCTGGACTGGCAGAGAAATGGGAAGGCCCATACAAGATAGTAGGCCGACAAGACAAGATCTGCTGGGCTAAAAACATGGGGTGAATCTGGAAAGCGACCCGAGGGCAGATACGCCCCTTCCTGGGTAAAGGACCCGAACCAGCATCCAGCACTCCAGGGTCCAAAATCGATGAGTGTGAAGAATGTGAAAATAGTCCTGCACCTGAACCAGCCACCGCCGAGACACCTCCCCCCGGCAGAGGCCAGAAGATGGCTACAAAGTTCGCCCAGTAAGCCGCCAAGGTACCCCCATAAGGGTAGAGTTTCTTGCACCACGAGGCACCACCTCAATACTCTCTCTACCATCCATGCCTAGCATCTTCCTGGGCCTTGCAGTCACCCGGCACACACAGATATCTCGTGTGACGATGGAAATCTCGTGGCGCAGCCCACTAGACAGGGCACCTCACTGTCAGCACCCACATCCGAGCCCAGTGGGAGAAGAAACGGAAGCACCCCGAGCTGATACAGTACAGGAACATCAAGAGCCTCTACCTTGCTCTGCTACTCTGGAAGCACCGGCCCTGGAGGGCCCACCCAGCCGCAGATTGCCACACTGGACGCCGCCGCAGACTCTGCATAAATGCAGCCTTCTGAAAGGGAGGCACCTAGGAGAAGTGCTGGGGAGATTGAGGCAGGGGTACGAGAGGAAGAGCCCAGCAGCCTGCGCGCCAAGGATGCAGAGGAGCTCAAAGACCCTCTGCCTCCGTCGACCACCCCGGGTCCGTCATTGGACGATGCTGGAACCAACTACCAGATGCCACCTTCCAAAAGGAAACCACCCCAAAGAAATGCCAGTGAGGTCGAGACCAACCTGGAGGTCCCGACTCAGCCTGCATTCCTGGCCGCGTCCAGCCTTGATGGAGCAGCCACCCCGCCGGTCTTGGTGCCGGAAGGCGCCAAGGCCACTTCCGAGGTACAAGAGGATGAGCCCAGGTGCCCGACCAGAGAGACATCGGAGCCTGTCCAGCCTCTGACTCTGCTGGCCGCTCTGATGCCGCCTCTCCTGGAGGAGGACCCCGCCGATAGTCCCCCTGTGTCCGGTGGTCCCGAGCTGACCACCACTGGAGACGAGAACCCAGAACCCACCGGCCAGGTGTGGTGCAAAGAGAGCAGCCTGTACGTGCTTATTGTGGCGCTCCCCAGCCTGGTCGGTACCGAGAAGCCCCATGGAGGCCGACGACTAAGTTCACATGACCTTACCCAGTCCACTTAGAACTCAGGAAGAGGGGCTGACCCCCCAAGAAGCCCTGCCAAACCCATGAGTGAAGTGCTCCAAACTGTTTTGTTTACCAGCAGTCAAGGGTTGATGTGAAAAAAAAACTGTAAATATGCAGCAGTAAATTGCTGTAATTGAACTTTTAACTAGTGATGCGGACTTCAACTGCTGATAGTGAGCCAGTGAATCACAGCATGTCATAGTAAAACTTTTCCTGCAACCGTCAATTGTTGCGCCAGTTAATGTAAAATGTAAGGACTTAACTGCATCCGTTGATTGTTATGCAACACGTAAAAATGTTGACTCGTCATACCAGTGAGAGAGAGACAGTAACGGCAGCTATTAATCACTGCCCTAATTCATCATGTGTATAACCAATAAACAACAGAGACAGATGTTAAACTACGGAAGTAAATACACTTGTCAGTTTAGCGTAATTTATCAGGCATCCAAGAATGCTCTGTAACCTAGTCTATCATGCTATGAAAATAAATAGCGAAGAAAAGACTTCAGTTCGTGTTGTTCGAGTGGGTAAATAAACAAGTGCTAGAGACTTCCAATTCTGAGAAGAAGATGGCAGCAGGCTAAGGCCTGAAGTTATCAAATGAGTCAATAATAATAATAAATAAAAGGACTCTCAACGAGCAGAAAATATTGAGAATTGTTGTAAATAACCTTTCAAATCTGTTATTGTAAATACTCTGTGCTCTTGTTGTTTTGAGGGTCTTGTGTTCTCTCTCTTTTTTTTTTTTTTTTTTAATAATAATTGTAGGTGGCTACGTATGTAATTTTGTTAGTTAACTTCCTTTAGTGTACTTGTATTTTGTTGTAAATATTAGCTAGATTCCTGTCTGTCAGGGTGATGGCAGGCCCTGTGCCAGCAAACCCTAGATTATGTCATATATAAAAATACCTACTGTGCAACAGACGGCCAGGCAGGGCCAATGCATTTTCCGCCTTCTGCGGCCACAGTAGGTAAACAGCTAGCCAACATGCGTCTTATAAATGGGGATTTAAACACACGCAGAGAGTCGAACTTTTGTGCCGCTTGTGTGTGTGGTTTATATATATATATATAAAGAATATCTGTTAAATTATATCTGTAACAAAATACCCAAGCCTTCAGCTTATCTTGTTCAGCGGCACGTTAAAAAACAAAGGATTGCAAGCATCCCTACACTCAACATCTCGTCTCACATTTCGTCCTCTCTTTTCTTTTCCCCTTTGCTTCAAGCCTCATGAGGGGAGGGAAAGATAAGGAAAGCCATTAGTGGTCATTTACCCAGCCACACCCCAGCTGTCCAGTGAGCAAGAGGGACAGCGCTAGTCAGCCACCATCAGCCAGCCCGAGATGAGTCATGCTGTATGCATTGTCACACCAGTCAGACCCCAGTGCACAGAGTGGAGAGCGATACAGAGGCACAACGCCATCTTCAAGCAATGACAGTTCTACATCATCTCCAAAAGGATGGCAACTTTCTTCATCACCCAGATGAATCTGTCGCACTAGAGGGGGAGGCGAATTGATGCATGATGCTGACTGACCCAGAAGAAAACAACTTTGCTTCATCTACGCGCATTTCCCAAAGTTAACTGGGTATTGTACGAACTGTGTAATTCCTACCAGAGCAGCTACAAGATATTCTTTGGTTGTGGGGAATATTACAGACTTGACAGAATTATACTTTTCATCAGTGTGGTCAGTAAGCAATGTAGGGCCAATCCCCCCTCGAGAAGACGTCAAGTTTGAATAAGTTAGCAGGCGAGTCACTGCTGCCACCCCTGAGCAAGCTGATAGTTAAAGGACGCGCCGAGAGATAGTGCCACTGGTCAACAATGGCCGCCAGCAGACTACCTTTGCTCCACCCACAGACAAGTGCCGATCGCACCACCACTTCAGGCCCGGTGAGGCCTCGGCCAGCGCTATATGTACTCGTGCACCAGCCGATTTCATCACGGACTCTTCTCAGAGCCACTTCAGCCCTGCAGTTTGCTACACCTCCTCATGGACTAGAGCTCTCTGACCTCTACATCGACTGACACCCAGAAGCTCTTCAGCATCATCACCACCAGCATCCAGATCTTCTAGAGGCCCTCCTCCAGCAGACCTTCTAGAAGACGTCAACCTGCCCAGTTGCTTGCCCCTGCAACAACTACCTCACCTTCCCTTCAGGAAGTGTGCCCCCTAAGTACCTTCAGAACACAGACCAGCTTAGACAAGGAAAGTTACTTAGCTACCTTAGTCGAAACTGCCACTCTTTAGTTTAGAACCAGGTCTCCTTCACATGGATAATTGCGTAGACTATTACTTCCGGTCAGCTGAAGGTAGACAGGAGGTAGTACGGGCCACCATGTTCTATTCCTCTCAGAATAAACACGTTCCTAACCTACACTGATTTCTCATTTCCTTGGGTACTTCAGATTCCTAGTAGACACCATGCCCTTCAGAGTGGAGCAGGAGACCGGGATGTGAACTTATTATTTTCCCACCTAGTGTAGGACTGCGAGCTCCTCCTCAGGGACTCATACGTCGAGAACACACACACTTTCGATGGCCACCCGTTCAGTGCGCCCTGTGCATCAAATGGTAGAGCCACAACCACTAGTCATACTCCCCTATGGAGGAGAGTCCACTAGACCAACTTGCACTCCGTCCACCGCACCACGTGAGTTGCCGGAGGGAGTGTTTGGTTGGCTATTGATTGGGCCTGTCCGCCCTAGGACCTACGCCCATTGTTGTCATTGGAACAACTCTTAGAAAACCAGCTTTCCAACCACTGCATCGTTTATGTTGCCGGCTGGAGTAATGGTTAGGCTCAGTGTTGGCCCAGCTACCGTGGTGGCGAACACTGTTAACCAGAGACTGCACGTCACATGCTCCTATCTGCAGAGGGAAGGTTTTGGATCCACATGCCTTTTACCAAATAGAGTAGGAAAGACTTGACTACCTACAAATCACCTGGGGCTGTACCCCGACTGGTAAGACAGTTGGCCATGACACCTCCTGGGAATGAGCTCAGGCAGCCCTTAAGTTGGTTTGGCTTCACCCCCCAGCTCCCTCCCATTCTCTGTTTCCAGCTCCCCAGAAGGTACCAGGGTCACCACATCCCGTAGTGGCTGTCATTTGCAGGAGAGAGAAGGTGCCCATAGGACTGGCCTGCCCTTGGTTCAACATCCGCCGCTACCCCAGTTCGCCACTGGCCACCAGCAGTAGTAGTTCCAGCCGTAGCAGCCTTTGGGGGCAGTCTAGCTCCGCCAGCAGCCGTTCCTCATCCAACAAGCCATCAGCGCCACGCAGCCACCCCAGCATTGGCATGAGTAAGCCACCGACCTCGGGTCATACTGCCCAGCCAACACAAACACAGACATTTTGCCCAGCAGGCAGGCAACACAGCCTACACTGTATATAGGTCGGGCCCCCACGCCAAAGTAACTTTACTACTAGTCGCCTTAAACCAGTGTGACTGGCCTGCACTAATAAAGTCCTATTTCTACTGTAATGTCACTTTAACCTGAGTCCAAGAGCGTCATGCGTCATCATAACTTACCGTTTTTCCCCATGGCTGCAAAACAAATTAGTTTTATTGTGTTGGACTGTTAAAAAGAAAATTTTGATATCAGTTGTATCAACTTAATTAACACTGACTGAATTAAGTCATAATTTACTGTTCTTTTAACTAAATAAAAAAGGGCAGTCTATCGTGTAACACTTTTAAAATGAATGATTTGGATTTACTAAGGACTGTGTCAATTTACTGTTGAGTTTTATGGATTAAAGCAAAATCTTAACATTCTGAATGCTACTTACGCTATGTATTATGTTGTAGCAAGCTGTATGAACCAAGGCAGCATACTATTACATTGCTTAACGTATGCTTGTGGTGTACAGGTTTGCTGCTGAACACTGTCTGCATTCTTGATGTTGGTGAAGGAATATTACCTGGCCACCTTTTATTGTTGATTCGTTGCAAAACAGAATTATGTCGGCAGGCCTCAAATTGCTTATAGCATGTTTTGTTTACATTTTTATAATTTTCTTCAGAGAAAAAGATAGAAAAGTAATACCTGGTGCATTTATTAACATACTTTCTAAAGGAAATATATGCTTCTGAGATACACCCTCCCCCTCTCCTATCACCCCCTTCTTGTTTTCCTCCCCACCCTCTCATTTTGCTCTGCTTCTCCCTCTCATTTCTCTCCCCTCCTCACTTCCTTCTATTTATCTCCCCTCTACTGTCTTCTATTTCCCCTCTATCACTCCAATTTTCCACCCCTCTCCTGTTTTCTCCTCTTTCTCTCCTCCTCTCCCTCTTATTTCCCTCCCCTCTCACTTATCTCTTCTCTGTCTCCCGTCTGCTTCCCCTCCCAGGGCTACAGCAGTGTAGTAGTGGTCGGACTACACGCCACCTCGCGACTTCAAGATAACATTCCCAGTGGGGTCATCCGGATTTTTGCATGTAAGAACATGGCAGGCTCTACCATTTGCCGGCTGGTTTTCTCAGAGTAATCCTATTTCACTCGTTCTTGCATTCTGCCCATTTGTGCATTTAAAAATGTAACTGTCCAATATTTTTTTGTTTCTTCCTACGGCAAAGTAATCTACCGTACATTGTAAATGAAAAAGATGTCTTTTTTTTTAATGCTAAATGCCAGTTTAATTAATGCATTTTAATCTAACACTGCAAATGTTGCAATTCATTATGCATTAATTTCTAAAAAATAATGTCTGGCTTAAAAGTAAAGCTTAATATTTTTTACATGTATGGTCAGTTATTAATTCACAGTGTACTACTCAAAAATTTCACATATTAAAATTTGTAAAGTTCATATCTAGTCTGTATATGTAGAGAAAAGTCAATTAATGATTTATATTGGTAACTTGTTGTTTGAGACTCGCTATCATAGTGTCACTTCACACCATAAATACACATTTTAATGGAATGGATAACTGTGGCAAGCCATGTCTATAGCGCTTGCATGAACTCGCCATTCTAAAGTACACGCCATTGCCAAATCATGGCCAGACGAACAATGAGGCCGCTGCTGCATGATATAGGCGAGCGAGACGACAGGAAGGATGTCTGTTCTCACCTCGACGCCAACCGGAGAAGACATTCCAGTGAGCCAGAGGGATGACAACGTGCCGACCGCGGTAGCTCGTCTACAAATCAGCGTTCGGCATCATGCAAGGTGGAAAAGATTGGTCCAATAACTAACCGAAATGGTGGCTTCATATTATGTTTCATTAGGCTTTATTAAAATAACTTAAATGCATACAGTGCTAGCTCCTCCAATATATTTCCAGTTAATGTAATATGTGTAAAACCCAAGAGGTAAATAATAATGTGTCAAACCATGGAAGGGGTAACCCTTGAGTCATTTATAGAGTAGCTCTAACCCCTTGAGTACGACCCTCATAAACGTGTAATTTAAGCTAAATAGTAATTGGAGTTATAAACTAAAAAGCTTAAATTATAACAACATGCTGTCCTTGTACTCACCAGAACCCTCTCGACTGACTCTGTGTAGCTGCCAGAAAGCAAACTCCTTCTCAGAGCTACCTGTCAGGGTCAGAGCGTATGAAGAGATAGCTATCTCATACGGGTCCGACAGGGTTGAGATACAGTGCTCCAGAAATCTGGAATAGAATGTTTGTTATCTTTACCAGTTAATAATAAAGTTTCAAATACATCTGCAGAAATTATAAACTATAAATTAAGAGGTTATAAAAATAAATTCTGGTGTGTATTTGTCCAGTTGGATAGCATACTGTATTTCACTAAGTAAACATTGCACATTTTATGTTAAGAAGTTCCTTGAAAATTCTGGGTGAATATGTGAATAGTAGGGTTTTTCGAATGAGACTATCTTCTCATGAAACGAAAATGAAAGATGTTTTGTAGATTTTCGTGAAACAGAAATTAAAATGAAAAATAATGTCTTTTGAGTTCAGCCTTTATGAAAAATTAACAAATTTCATAACATTTTAGCAAGTTATTCATTATTACGAAAATTTGTTGCAAAATCAAACAAAAAAATGTAGGATATTGAGTATTTAACACAGGGGGTCTTGACTTCATTTAAATTTTCATTTTATATATTTATTTCAGTTATAAAATAATAAAAACGAACAAGATGATTTACAGGCAAAAATTTTCTTTGCTGGTACACTAAATGAACATTCATTTAACACCTGAAAATTCATTGAAAACGAGAATTTTCATTTTGTTACAATTTTCGATATCCACGTTTCTGACGAAATGAAAATTAAAGTTGTCATTTTTCATTTTCGTTTCGGAATACTGAATATTTGCACAACTCTAGTGAATAGTAATTGGTTAGGTATCTTATAAAAAGTCATTAACAGCACCTGTGTGCAACTATAAATGTTAACTATGTTTCTGGTTCACACTGAAAGAGAGCAAATCACCTTAAAATGGTTTATACAAATGTCCAGTTAACAGGATTGCCTAACAAGAAAAATTCACCAATTGTCCTGTCCTCTCCTCTCCTTCCTTCCACTGTGCCTTGGCACAGTGTAGCCTTGAAGCTCTTTGTTCTCGCTTTTGCTATCTTCAAGCATGCTCGTCACAGTCAGGCACAGGGGCCATGGTTGTAGTCATCGGAATACTTCCCTCCCAACAAGGCGAACCGGGTTCAATTCCTGGCAGGGTCACTCCTAGATTTTCGTATCTGGGAATTGTGCCGGGCGATGCCGCTGGTTAGCGGGTTTTTTCAGGAAGCTTCCGTTATCCCCAACCTTGCATTCTGTACTGCTCCATTATCACCTCATTTCACCCTGATCAGCTCTCCAGACTTTGTTGTTAAGGGCAGCCCAAATCTCTCAACTCAACTCAACTCTGTATGCAGTTTGTTACAACCTGAACCACCTAAACTCATCCTTTCAAGCTCTATGAAGGGGCAGTTGATGGAGATCCCCCTTCCCACAATTTTTTTGGCATAGAGCAAATTCGTACATGTTCTGGTTTGACTGGAATATCAAAACAAGGGCCACAACTTTTAAGTGATGAAAAAGTTTTTTCTTTTTTCAGCACATAAATATTATAGCATGACTGATACGCAATGGTAATGATTATCCTATGAAATATAAAATGTAGTATGTTTGTCCATTATTTTCTTTTTGACGTAAAATTTGAAAACACGTTCCTTGGCGACGCTCACAACTCAGTCAGTTCCCTATGCTCTAGAGTGACACATTTGCAGTTCAAGGGCTTAACGTTGCACAAACCATCTGGCGACTAAACCATTCGGATCTATAAATAACACTTCCTGTGGTGATTCATTGAAAAATAGAGATCAAAATTGCGATTCTGTGTTGGAACACGGGATTAAAAAATTGAATAACCCCTTTTTTGTTGTGAATTCAAGAAAAATAGTTATACTACAATTTAGCCTGATAAGTTCTCTCTCTATCTTTGAGTACTTGATTCATATAATTTATTTTAGAAACTTGTTAGTAGCAGTGCCGAGAAGTTAAAAACTACGGATCGGCAGATGCAGATACAGATACAGATTAACCGGCCGATACCACGACAATCAGCATTGATGCCATCTAAACATTATTTGCAGATTATTATTCACTGATTAGTAGCACTAATTTATTTAACATTATGTTCAATAAACCGACATGTTGCATCTCGTAAAGCATTAATTTACCACATCCTTCAATCAGATATTCTGTCCGAAACCCAAAATATATTCGTAACAATTGTTTTTCGGTGATTTTTTCCCATTGTGTACATATTACCGTATTTCCTGTTGGTGCATTTGTCAATGAGTGTGTGCATCATTTATTTTTTGACACTACGTGATTGCAAAACAATGCGGATAATCGACAAGTGGTGCTATCAATAGTATTGTTTACATCCCCCAATAGCTTTTTGTGTTTAATTTTCTACGAATCACACATTCTATGCCACTGTTGTTATTGTAAATGGAAAGTGAAAGCAAATACACTAGATTTTGACAGACGTAGTTCTTTTTGGAAACTGTCTGCTGCAGTGTTAGTTAGAATATTAAAGGTCTGAATAAGACGGTAAGTATGGTAATAATTGGCAAATATTGTCGCAAATAAATCAGTTGTCATTTAAACCAAGGGATTGAGTATGGCTCAGCCGACGAAGGAACACCAAGCGAAAATATTAATATAAATAAATAAAAATTCGCTCAATTTCAAGTGAATATTTAATATTAAACTGATTTAAATTTTAATTACATCTTTAGGCTGTTGGTTTAAAAAAACATACATCTTGAGGTTTTGTATGGTATTTCTCAGATCTAAAATCCAAGTTCGCATCAGATTGCCTGAAGTTTTGAAGGTTGTCTTTAATGAACTCAGTTTGTAATGAATGCTGTATTGTCTGGGTACAGATTTTGCTTGACAGTTGAGTTACTTATTTGCCCAGTAAAATTGTCTATCTTCTTATTTATTTTTAAAACTAGTGTTGTATTTCATTTCTATCCTGTAGACTCCTATTAAAAAGTGCTTACAGTATTCACAAAACTGAGGACTTAAATTTAAGTAATAAAAAGTATTTCCAAATATTTGGAATTGGGAATTATGATTGTGCTCATCAAAACTGGTATTGGCATCCCTGTAATCTGCGAGATTGGCAGCTGAGTATCGTATAGTTGGTATAGGGAAAATGTGGTATCGGCCCATTCCTATTAAAAATGTGTCTTCAAGCCGACACCAAAATGTAAAAATCCATCAAGAAAGCCAAAAAGAGAATGAGTCCAACCACTCAACAGCACGGAGATGAGTCACCTGAATCGACTGAGGCAGGAAGGATAGTAGACGTAGGCTCTAGTGGAAGCCCAGCCCGGCCCTGATGGGTCTGGAACAAGCGGGATACCAAAGTGTCGAGCAAGTCCGACGCCCAGCACCTCGCGAGTGCATCCCAGGAGGCAAGCAACTATTCTATTGTGTCTGCAGAGAAGTGACGAGTCCTCACACAAGGTACCCAGGAAACTCGGAAAGGTTCCTCAGCTTAACAAGTCCAAATGTTTCGTGTATCCATCCAAACCAGCACACCTGCCTCCGCTGACTTAGTTCTTACTGACAAGTATTTGAATTCCGAGCTCGATGCACATTAAATTTCATGGAATATCTAGCAGTAGGAGTCACAACTCCTACCCACCAAATTTATTCTGTTTGTCTCCCCAACAATTTTAGTTAATTCCAATATGTTTTTAAAAACCTATACCCCCAGTTGGTTTAGTGGTTAGAGATGAATCTCTTACCACAGGAGTCCTCAGTTTCATCCCAAGCCCCCAGCAAGTGTTAATATTTTTGGGCAGAGATGATTGTGTAGAGAGCATCGTGGACTCTGCAGCTGTGTGATTTTCTTTGGGGACTCCAGTTTCTTCATCCATGTTCAGTCCATTACTGTACTCTCCTATCTGTCACCCGGTTCGTTCAGCTCTGGTATCAACTGTCTGCCGGTCATTTTGATCATGTCTGAAGTTATGCACAACATACATATTTACAGCATTTTTACTTCTGGTAAGAAATCTCGCTGCTGTAAGTCTCAACAAAATAAAAAATTTTGAAGTCAACAAATAATGGAGGGCTTATCAAATGTCTATTTGTTCACTACTGATGAAAAATTTTTGTTTGAATGTTTACTTTTTAGTTTATGTTATTTTTAAAATAATCACACAATGCTAAAAACAGTTGTATTAATTTTTTATTTGTAACGTCTCCCAGGGTATTGTTATAGCACTTCAATTTGCGTTTAGCAGACCATTTATATTACTTATTTTTAATCTGTGTATAACGGAAGTGGAACCCCTTTATTACGAACCCTGATTTTACAATTTCCTGCATTTTACACACACATTTTCGGTCTCAATGGTAGGTTTTACAGCATAAGTTTCTTTCTTATTACACTTTCCTGCATTTTGCAACATTTTTTCTAGTCCCTTGAAAAGTGTAAAATAGGGGTTTCACTGTATTTTTGATGTTTTAGTTTACTATCCGATAACTGATGGTGCCACAAAACTTTGAATTTTTATTTTAAATTTACTTTATCTGATTATGTGCCGCAATACAGTATGTTTGACAATACATTTTAAAATACTTGTTAAAATGTTAAGATTTTCAATTACCTTTCATTAAGATTAAATTCTTGTAAAAATAATTTTTTCCATTTTTGCTTCCATTTTCATAAAGTTAAATACCATTTGTAATTTTCATTTCTTAAAACAAAGTGTTATATTGGCACAATCCTAAAAAGCCATTTTTGTAGTTAGCATTGACATGGGATGTACCTGATGGCTTTCAAGGCCGCAGTTGCCGCAGCTGTGCGCAGGTTGCCTTGTACGATGTGTAGCACCTCGTGGAGCGTGATGAGAACGTGAGCGGTCAGAGGAACATTTGCATGTGTCAACGTGCCGTTAGCAACCTCTGCACTCTGCAACACACACATTTCACACACCTGATTAACTGAAAAAAATTTTATAGTGAATTTTTGCAAGTTCTAGTGAGTCACAGTTTTGCACACCAAACTCCAGCGTAGGGGGTCCATATGATTTTGAAAATTTTTGTAGAGTTTTTTATATAAAAAAAAACCTGAAATATATTGCACATAATATTTTTTTTCTCATAAAGGAATGTGGCTTGTACCTTAAATAAGTACAGAAGAAAAGTTTATTTGAATAGTTTTCCATTTTTATACAGCATTTTAAATTATTCTTTTTTTAAAACTTATACTAAATATGGTTATAGGTTTTATTTGAAAGATGTTTACATCTCTAATAGGAATACATTATTTCTCCATTTACAAAAACTTTTGTTATTTTCATTCTCACTGCTTACAGGAGACTTGTGAGATATGAAAATTAATGCACGCACATGTACAGATGGGAAAACAAATTTGCCTTCTGGGAGAACATTTAACTTTTATTTATGAACATATTGAGTTAAAGAAAGATAAATTATGGTTTGTCAGTCCAGTTTCGTGCCCCCTGTGGTGTGGGTTCAGACCATGGTCCACCTGTGGCATTGCTGCCCTAGAGCATGAAACAGGATTGTGATCACAGTGTTGTGCTCAAGTTAACCCATGCCACGCAGGTTCCACTGACAGTGCCTTTCATTAGGAGGCACGTAGTGCTTGTTCTGAAATGTGAAATTATTGTTTAGAGTGAGTCTAATCAGTTCAACTAGAAATGCTGTATAAAGTTTGCTGTTTGGAGGTCTTTGGTGTAGATATAATTATATTGCAGACAGTCCTGATTCTTGGAGAATATTGCTGTAAAGAGAAGCAACATCTTAGTGATCTTGTAAGCATCTTGAGCGATGGTGTCCAAGATTTCCACTTTTAGACTGTTACCGTTTACTCCATGCCAAGAAATGTCGAAACACTCAATAGGGAATTCAGGACTGCTAACATAGTGTAGTTATTGGTCGCCACACCAGTGAACAATCCATCAAGAATACTCCCACTATTATCAAGTTGCCCAAATAGATCAGTGCGAATATGATTGTGAAGTTTAAACGGGAAGAAACAACTACAACAAAACCATGGCCAGGAAGGTCACATGTTTTGACCAAGTGGAACTGCAGAGCATTGAAGGTGGCACGGGAATGTCACATCACCATGTGATACCATCACCCTTGAATTCTGCAGTGGCATTAATTGGGTAGCTAGCAGCATGACTGTGCACACGGAGTTATGACAACTGGGGTTCAAAGTTTCGACACCTACCTATAAAGTGCAAATTTCTCCTGTGAATGTGAAGTGTTCCACCCCTAGAATATGGACAACTGAAGATATGTTATTTGGAGGGATGAATTGCACTGTACCCTTTGGCAGTCCAAAAGGAGGGTTTAAGTATGGCGAACGCCAGGTGAAAGCTTCATGCCAGCCTCTATTATGGCCTCTGAGAAATTTGGCAGAAGCGGGTGACAGTGGGGGAGGTGGCAGTTTTTATTGCATGGGACTTACTTCTCTTGTATATCAGGTACGTTAAAGGTAGAAGGCTATAAGGGCATTCTGTCCAGCTGCATATTGTCTATGGTAGAAAGCCAGTCCAGAGATGATAGCTGTGTGTTTCAAAATGATATAATGCCATTAGGTACTGTCTACGCATGAGTTGTTTGTGGACAATGGGTTCCAGAAATGGTATGGCAAGTCTAGAGCACTGATCTCAATCCCATAGAACACCTGAGGGAGGAACTGGAGTGGCAACTGCATGCTAGACCCCAGCAAACCATATAATTTTGATGCACGTCTTATATGCTTATTAATTAAATGACTGCTACTCATCAGTGCAACTACATTGCTAGTAGTTTGTCAACGGAGTTGAGTCACCGCCATCGCCTACGAGATTATTGTATCTACCGGGCCAGGACAGACGTCCCAATAATGGAATTAATTTTTGCCCGATGAGCCACCGGGACCATGCAAGCGGTCCGGGGCTAGTACAACAATATGCCGCGGGATGCCGCCACAAGTATGATACCTAGATCCCACAGTTCTTCACTATGCTGCTCGCACCAAGGATCTAGGTGCTGGGCTTGCACCTGCTAACCCCTCTCCAGATGCCCTATGCCAGTGAAGGAAGGGATGGCCAAGGAGTATAAAAGGAGATGGGCTCCGGCCTCCGGATTGTCATCACTACTTCGTCGCTGGACTTCGGGCGGACAGCATCATCTTCTGTTTTCTTCTCGGCGGACCTTGTGGCCTTCGTCTGTAGCTCTCGCGACACTGGGAAACAACTGCCGACCCGTTGCTCTGGTCAACGGGTCATCTCGAGCCTAGCCTGTTAAGATCAGCGGTGGTTGTTTCCTACAGCGGTTAGGAACACCTGACATATTATTAAAAAAAAATTTTACACTCACACACACTAACAATCGAACCTTCTGAATACACGATCCTGGCTGACTCAACCCCCGGGGGCGGGGATGTGGGCTTGCTGGAGGCGGAAATCCTAGCACCAAATAACACACCACCCGGCGCAGTTATATCCACACTCGGAGAAGGGGGAATAATTAATTTTCACCAACCTCAAAACCAAACATATGAATCCCAGGCAGCCATCATGGACACCACAGAACATCACGACTCAGCACAAAAAACCCCATGCCTCACGATCTCACCGCTGAACAACAAAAGTCTTGGCTGCTGGCAAAACACAATCGCCGCAAGGGATTGTTAGACCAACAGTTTGAAAATGAAACCTGGATTTTGGAAACAAATTGCAGGAAAATATCCCGAGCCACCCGAGAACCGCAGCCCAAGTCAATCGCGGTACAAAACCGCTTCGAACCATTTGCCACCATGGCAAATACACAAACAGCTACACTGACTAACACTCAAAATAGCACATCTGTCCCGTCCACCTCTCACACTGAGTGCCCATCCGCAAAAACTAATACGAAACCCATGAAACTCATCGTGCCTGACACCTCCACATACAACCATCTTATCGCAAAAATACGCTCAATACGCTACATTACAGGTACACAAATTTCCCTTGTTCAAGCCGGACTCCAGATCACGTGCACCCACGAACAGGCGTATCACTCGCTAAAAAACTTCCTCAAAATTGCCAACGTTCATTTTTACACTTTCAGTATCGCAGCAGAACACCCCCAAAAAGTGGTAGTCAGGCTCCCACGAACAACCCCTACTTCAGACATCAAAGAAGACCTTGAGGCGCGCCACTACACTGTAATCGATGTGTATCAATTCAAAAAAACTATTTCAGACCCCAACAACCCTTCACACACCTGGGAAGAACCACAAGATTTTTTCTGCATAACAGCTGCAAGAAACGACACCCTCACCCCCCTTCTCAACCTCACTTGCATAAACATGACGGCAGTACAACCTCGCCCGTACAAAAAGAGGATTGGGACATCCCCCAGTGCAAAATTGCTGGCTTTACCACCATACAAAAAACTTCTGTGCCCTCCGAACTGTCTGTCGTCACTGCGCCGGCCCCCACCCCCACACAGCCTGTGAGAACCTGAACAAGAACCCCAACTGCGTGAACTGCAAGGGGAAAGGAGTGCACGAAGCCAATTCAAGGCTCTGCCCAGAATACATCTGCCTGATGCAACTTCGACAGGAGGCCGCAGCAAAACGCGAAACCCGATGCCCCACACTTCGTGCACCCCCTGTATTCACGCAGGAACACTTTCCGTCCCCAATCTCAACTAGGAACATTGTTAGGGAAAATGTTTCTTACTCACAGGAATGCAGTCTCAAACACAGCCCCGCAACACACAACAGTCTTCCTCTCCGATCTCAATCCAAAAACCAACCAACCAGCAACCCATTCCACCCCTCCTCCCCACCCCCCGCCAACCCTCCCCTCCCTCCATGGCCCCTCCTGATATCGGCGATATCAGTTCCACACTCACCGACCTCCGAGACCTTATGCGCTTCCTCCGGGAAGCGAACTTCCTTCAATTCATGACTCACATGAAATCCTACATCCTCCTGGGCAACTCCACACCTGACCCACAGATGAAAACCCTCCTGCAGGCCTTGACCACCTACTCCGGGTTCGATTAGTCATGGATCAAGCCCTCACAGATAGACCCTGTGTCCTCTCCCTTCTCTACTGGAATGCCAACAGTATATTTTATCAAATTTACGAATTAGAAAGAGTTCTAGAAACTTACGGTGTAGAAATTGCACTAATTAACGAAACACATTTAAAACCTAGAAAAAGATTTAACATAAAAAATTACACGGCACATCGAACTGACAGAAAATCTAAAGGAGGTGGGACATTAATACTAGTTCATAACCGCATACAACAACATTTAAATAATGTCCCAGTCCTAAAAAATTTAGAATACACATCCATAAACATTCGCACACAAGCAGGTCACATCACTCTAGCGGCTATTTATAATTCCCCCAATAAACCGCTAATCCCAGCTGACTTAGATAAAATAACAACACAGCCATACCCATTTTTCTTAGCAGGAGATTTAAATGCGAAACATACTTCCTGGAATAGTAGAGAAAATAATCAAAGAGGCAGAATACTTGCAAATCATTCTAATCAATATAATTATTTAGTTACAGGCCCTACAGAACCGACATACTTTCCTGTTTGTACAAAATACCAATCAGATATTTTAGATATTGCACTTACCAATTTAGAAAATGTAAATATTTCATTTGAAGTCCTCACAGAATTAGATTCCGACCACTTACCTATATTTTGTCAGCTGGAAGCAAACATACTTAAGCACCCAAACGCCACTCTTCTAAAAACTCCGGTAACTAACTGGGAGGATTTTAAACTAGACCTAGAAAATTTATTTGAAACGCACCAAAAGATCACATCGACTCGGCAACTGAATTAATTCAAAATACAATATTGAAAATAAATAAAAAACACACAAATTTCCTAAACCGTCGACAATTTTTAAAACACTCCTTTCCCGAAGCAGAAATTCTTTTAGCTGAAAAATGCCACGCCCGCCATATTTATCAAAAATCTAGAAACCAAGGAGACAAAGAAAAATATTATAAATTAAAGAAAGAACTCCATAATAAACTCATCACATTAAAAATTAATAAATGGGAAACTATCATGACCGACATAAAAAATAATTACAATGATTTCTGGCGCGTTGCAAAAACCTTGCGAGGTCAAACTAAAAAATCAATCTCCCAGCCCATCAAAAACTCAGCAGGAACCCTCTTATACGTCCCAGAGGACAAAGCAAATGCAATAGCTGATTGCTATCAGGGCCAGTTTTCACCTAATGCTAATCTAAGAGATCCAAATTTTTCCAGAGATGTACAAACCAATATTACAGCTTTTTTCAACAGAACCATAACAGCAAAACCAGAAGCAATAACACTTAAAGAATTACTTGTACTAATTAAAAAACTTAACGTCAAAAAAGCTCCAGGACACGACAAAATTACCTATAAAATTATTAAAAACCTCCCAGCTAATGCACTATTTGCAATACTCAACCTGTTTAATGCAATATTAAATTTCAATTATTTTCCTATAGCATGGCGAACAGCCAAAGTTATCACGATTCCCAAACCAGGCAAAAATCACTCTATCCCAGAAAATAGATGGCCTATTTCCCTACTCAACTCCCTTAGTAAAGTCTTTGAAAAACTGCTTCTAACTAGATTATTAGTACATGCAGAATTACAACAGATTATGGCAACACAATTCGGGTTTAGAGCCCAACATTCCACCACTCACGCCCTCACTAAATTCACCACAGACACCCTGACTGCAATGCAAAAACACGAAGTCACAATAGCCATTTTCCTAGACATTGCTAAGGCATTTGATAAGGTGTGGATACCTGGATTACTACAAAAATTAATTAACTTCAATTTTCCTGACTGCTAGATACATTTACTCGCCTCATACTTTCAAAATAGAAAATTCTTTGTTAGTATTGATAATGCCAACTCTACTACTCGCGAAATTACAGCAGGTGTCCCACAAGGCTCAGCAATTTCCCCATTTCTGTATAATATTTTTACGTCAGACATTCCCATAACCCATGCCTCAGTACAAATGTACGCGGACGATACCATAATTTACACTCACGATAAAAAACTGCCATATGCTATCCTCCTAACCCAACTTCAAATAAACGATTTAGAACATTGGTTTGAAAGATGGAAAATTAAAACAAATCCTCCTAAATCACAAGCATTATTGTTAACTCAACGCAGAATCCAGCCTTCACGCCAAATAACTCTAAATAAATAATATTCCAATCCCCTTCACACAAACCGTGAAATACCTAGGTTTAACAATTGACTCTAAACTAATCTGGACCAATCACATTTCAACAGTAAAAAAGGCAGCACTGAGTAAACTACCGCAACTCTTTCCAATGTTAAAAAGCACCAATCTACCCAGACGATTAAAACTATTAATTTACACAGCAATAGTTAGATCAGCCCTTTTGTATGGTAACGAAGTCTGGGGAACTTAAATAAATTCCTTCTAAACTCTCTTCAAGTCATACAAAATAAATATTTAAGAATCATAATAAACGCAGCGCCCTACACTACCAACCTATCGATAAATGAACGTTTAAAAATTCCAACTATAAAAACACTATTACTAAACCGCAATATAAATTACTACAATAAACTACTCTCGCATTCAAATCCTGCCATTAAACGGCTAGGAGACTATGAACCCGATAAAAACAGAAGAATAAAACGCCCTAAAATGCTTCCCACATAATAACTAACATCTCCTAAACCCGTACACACCCGGCCGAAATTCTCCGATCGGTCCGGGACACAATCCAGTCAGTTTAACAAAACTACCTGGCGCTAGCATCGCGCACATCACTCCGCCTGTTGCTCTCACAGTGAACACACCTCTCTCTACTTCACTAGCTTTTCCTCATCGAGCTGACTGATTAAATACTTTATACCTAATTATGTCCCCCAAGTTTTTGACATGTTTAATTACAAAACACATGCTAATTAAATCGCAGTGCTGCCTTCTCTCCTCGGAAGACAGAAGCCCCGCCCTCGGCTGAGATACAGCCAATCAGAAAATTCCTTTAATATGAATCCCCGCCCACCAAAAAAAAAAAAAAAAAAAAAAAAAACTGTTCCCAAAGAATACAATTTCCCATTGTCCCACACAAATAAAACCTTATATATCAACATTTAATAACAACATACACACTCACACACATACACCAAACATAGTTCCACCTCAAAAAAAAAAAAGAACTCGATTTATTAACGCCATAGCTAGAAGAAGACCCTGCTTCCTCTGCCTCTTTCTGACATCTTGCTTAACTTCACGGGAGTATTTTATAAATCATTAAAATCAACTTTTTAATAGATTTTACCAAACTTTTAAAGACCTACATTTTTTATTTTCCAAATTCCGTACCAGTAGGGAACGGAACTCCACCGCCTTTCCCCTTATTTTTGTAGGCAAAAATGAGGGGAAAAAAAGATTGGAACAACCGTGGCTCAGGGGCTATACTGGATCACAAAACCACACTCCTGACATGCGAGCGCCGCGCGTGCCAGGTTTAAGTGCCTATACTATGGGGGATCAGGGCGGGGTGGGTTAGTTGCCCCTAACCCTGATCCATTCAAATGACTACCACTTGGGAAGACAAGGGCCTCGGTCTGTACTTCCCCCGCGCTGAGAGGCTTAGCCTCAATGATGATAAATCGGCGTCTGCGGATTGTCAGTTCTGCTTCAGTTCTCGATCAAGTCTTCTGACTCCTCTTCTGGGCTCTCACAGTGCAAGCAATTGCTGCAGAGGCCCGCACCTCTCCAGTTTACTTCATGACTTCTGCATGGGGCCGAAGATCCTCTCCAACCTGCATTTAAGGAAGAACCTGCGGTATCATCAGAGCAGCACACTGAGTCAGTCCCTTACAGACACCAGAGAGTAGAGCTCCTCGCCCCGAGGAGTAAACCTTAACACACACACCAGCAACTGCCTACTCCCATAGCTTTGCAAAGGGAGCCTTTCCCTGTTTACGCTAGGGTGTTTACCTTCCGCCAAGCCCATGTGGATAGGAGGTAGTAATTTTTCACCATCTCTGTTTATTTTCCTTCACTGTAAAATAAACACTGATCTTACCTAATTTCCTGAGTATCACTCCGACCTCCTACCTCTTATCATCAGTTCTGACAGAGACGGCAGGATACCGGGTTTGCTCTTTCCAAATCTACACAGACTACATACCAAAACTTGCTTGGAAGGCCACCCATTCTCTGCCCCGTGCAGTGAACTGTAGAGCCACAACACTAGAATACCGTCCCCTGGAAGGTGGCTTGCCAGCTTGATGTCACCCCCACCTCACCGCTCACTTCGTGGTGCCAAGGAGGGGAACTTCTTCAGGTCTAGGGAGACCAATAACCCTGGGACACTAACTTCATCAATATTGGAAGGTCACCTATTCCTTGCACCCAGGTGGGAGGAACGGTGGAGCCACAACACTAGGTACGCTCCTGGTGGGATCATGGTGCTGAGGGAGTTACAGTCTGGTGCAGGAGACACCAAATCCATTGGGACAACCATATGCAGTTCCTGCAACCAACATTTTGCAGCTCGAGACTTTCACACCTCCGGTGGGGAAGTCAAGAGTGGGGTGTGGTGTTAGCAAATGGCACCTACACTGTACTCTAACACATCAACTGCCTAACTCCTGCAGACCCGATCAGTTTAGAGCCAGATGCCTTACACTCATAGAGGGTTATCTCTAAGAATCCACAAGGTCTTAGCATCCTTCCCAGCGGGTTCAGGCTACTGAGTCCATGAGAACAAGCTGCTTTGCTGCTACGACTCACTGTTCCAGTACCAACTGTCACGCCTACCACCTTGTTCGAGCCGCCCACACCATGTTGCGGAAGGATACCATCCAGTAGTGCAGGAGATCCTGTTCAGTGAAGGGTCCACGACTGTACCTAGTAGCTCCACGCCAATAACAAATCCTAGCACCACACACGCACACCCCACCCTCCAGTCAAGTGCTACCAAGGCCAAGGGAACCGCACTAGTACAGCCACCCGCAGGACAGACACGTCGTCCCGCTAGCGTTAACTCTGTCCCACCGCCTAAAACTGTCAGAGCCGGACTTTGTGCCAAGCTGGCGGCCTACTATACCATACTGTACTACGGTCGGGCACCAGTGCCTAGAGATGAATAACCACCCAGAGACGCGACTCGCCTAGCGTCAAACAAGTTACCGAGAGACATGGGCAGCCAATCAGCCGAGACTGTCGTGCGTCAACTTGCTATAATTTCTACAACACTGCAGGAAGAATGGCCTGCCATTCCCTCAGAGATATTCAGACACCTGGTTAACAGTCTGCTCTGCAGTTTTAAAGCCGTAATAAAGGCTCTCTGCTACTGGCCAATACATTCAAGGGACACTTGTAGGACAGATTTTGGCCTCGGTTTGACTTTTTGGAATTTCAGTTCTAATCTCGTGGCTATTTCATTTAAGTTGAATTTTAATCTGTTCATCTGACCGTGCATGCCATTTTTCATTACATATACACAGTTTACAGGGAATTTTGTTTTCTAATATACAAGCATTGGCAAGCATTTTATCACTTCTGAAGTTTTATGCTGTGTAAATGTTGTTGGAAAAAATAAATTAAATTTATTGTTGATCAGTTTATCAAAAATGATATAGTTTTTAAATTTATTTGCCACTTGTTTGTAACATTCAAAATCTTTACTACGTAATGGAATAAAAGTTTGAAAACAATATTTCCGGCAAAGTTTTAGTGAGGAGGAAAAATATGAAATATGAACTAAAGAATGGGATAAGAACCCAGAATAATCAGCGTTCCATGCAAGCAAACCTTAATTTTATTACAGTTCAATACTTTAAGCACAGGGGCCACGGTGGTTTAGTGGCTAGAGTATTCACTTCCCACCAAGGTGAACTGGGTTCAATTCCCAGTAGGTTCGCTCCCAGATTTTCGCTCATGAGAATCATGCCAGACAATGCTGCTGGTTGGCTGGTTCAGGGATCTCACATTTTCCTTGCTATTGCATTCTGGCACTGCTACTTAACTTGCTTCACCCTCATTGGCTCTCAAGATCTTGTTAAGGGCCACTCATACCTCTTAATTACTTCATCAGTATCAGCTTATATGCATCAGTAAATTCAGTCCTGTTACTGGCCCATAGAGAAAACAGTTGTTGGTGGATATCATGAAGGCAAAACTGAAGTGTATAGTCAAAATAAATAAGCAGAGAATATGTGTATATGTAGTAGTCACAGAGCACAGGAATGAATGAAGGGATAATCAGCATAAAGGGGATGATGTGGAGATCCTTAGTCTAGAGGACTGCAAATGAAGCTTAAATCCTCAATAAACTGCCAATGAATCCAAAAAACTTTCTGCGATCTTACGAAGCTGACAGTGAATAAATCTTTTTTCAAAGCTGCTGTGGAAAGTATACAGCTGTTTCACTATCTGAACCTGATAAAAGTACCTTGGCATACATTTTAAAATCTAAAGGATATTTGTATGCCGTTGTTTCTATGAAACTTCCATCTTCTGTTTGGTACTTCAAGATCCACTCAACGCTGTGGGTGAATATCCGTGGCTCGATATACAAGTAGTTCTCCCAGTCCTGGAATGAAGCGTGTTTGAATATTTGTATTGCCCATGACGTAAGCCTGGAAAATAAACATAGTATGTTTTGATATGGAAGTACAAAGACATGTCGTAACAAATAGCTTAATGTAAAGTAATTCTGTTTCTCATCGATGTGGAGAAAGCAGTGCTCCAGATGGCTTTTGAAGGTTGCAATTTGCAGTAAGATTCCTGTGTGAAATAGGAGTGTAGAACACTTAGTGTGTTACTGGAAACATGTTGTCTGCTACGACTGGCCATGTAAATACATGTGAATGGTTTTCATGAAAATTCAAGCTGCAAATTGAATTTCTAACTCTAATGAATATTATTCATAGTCCTGTTTAAAACAATAAAAAATTTACAAACTCACAAGTAATAAGTTGAAGTGTAGCCTGCACACAAATATTTTTGTGAAAAAACAGGTGACCCTAATGATAAGGTAAATGATAATGTATGAAATAGTTTTGGAGGGATTGAAGGCCCGTAGCTGTACGTACCAGACGCTGGGATGGGCGGCATCCCAGTTCCTAAAGTGGCCGTGCCTGTCGTAGCGTCTCATCACCTGGCTGAAGATGGTAACGCTCTCTGCCAGCACTTGCTTGAGGTGGCGGCGCTGCAGCCGGTTGGTCAGCCGCAGGTAGTGCAGCGTCCAGATGTTCGCTGCCAGCTCTACCACGTGCCCCACTGTGCCCTTCATCTCCCGCCTCAGCACTGTGGCTGTCGTCAGCGGGATGGATGGGAATATGGGCCCAATGACATCACCTACCACAAACACAGCTGCGTTCTAGCTCTCTTTCAAAATTGCAGTGGTGGATCTAGGGACCGACGAAGGAGGGGGCTATGTGAAGGTTGGAACATTGTGCATTACAATCAAACCATGTGCTAACCACAAAACATTATGTTTTAATGCCATACATAAATTTCGATACATATTGGATAGTTTATGTCAAAAGTTTTTAATTAATATTTTAACATTGCACTGTTAACAATGTAATTATTTTTTTCAAGAATAATATTTAAAATCGTGCTTCAAAAGGGTGCAAGCCACCTTAGCACCCCCACCCCTCCCTCCCCCAACCCTTAGATCTTCCGCTGCAAAGTTGCGATTCATCAAAGCAATGATGAAAGTAGTTAAGAGCAGGGGCAGATCCAAGGGGTGGCGAAGGGGTTTCAGCCTCCCCTTCCCGCTTGATTTTACACTGGATAAAACAAAATTATTTTGAAATCAATTACTCTAATCATAAGATATTTTTAATACAGACACTCGTTATAATTACAGGGAATTTAAAAAAATAATTAGATAGCCTGTTATCCAAGTACTGACATTTACATGGACATTTATGTAGTATAAAAAAGGAATGCTTACCGATAATCATGTGGTTTGAATGTAATGTACAGCGACCCACCCTTCAAGCAGCCCCCCCCCCCCCCTCCACAATCTTAATGAGCCTCTAGATACACCACCCCTAGTCAGGAGGATAAGCTACTATTTCTAAACAAAATGATCATGTTTACAATGAAAAAAAAAATTCAATTCTCTGCGATTATTTAGATTTATGTATTTCAATTGCAGATTTTCTTTCATTATGTTGACATTTCGTAATTACGTTATGTGAAAACTGCATGAAAAGTCAGTTATGTCTGCATAAGTGTGATTCATACCGCTTAGAGATATGGTTCCTTTTGGACTTCCGAAAACATATCGTCGCCAGTCTTGGTATGGCACTATTGGTGACTCTTCCACAAAAATATCGAGATACCGGAGCACAAGGGCTCTGTTCTTCAAGTCCAGGAAAACTGAAGTATGCTTGTTTATATGTCCTCCTTCAGGCTGAAACAAGCCACTTGTATGTAGACACAATGAACTAAAATACCACACAATTTACTAACTCTGTCATTAATTTCTTGATAAATACAAGATATTTTATGCACTCAAGGTCAGACAGCACAAAAATCATGTGGATTTAATTTCTTTGATAGTAGTTCAGGGACCTGTGTACCAACACGGGATTCATAATACTAATTGTGATCCCAAGTAAATACCTCCATACTTCAAATTTTTGGTGTAGGCACACTGCAAGTACACTTTCATTAACACTGCCAAGTCTAAGAAGAGCGCAAACTTTATGTTTCAATATTTGACGTTGAACACTGTAACACAAGGTGGCATTGCCAGAAACTTGTCAAGGGGAGGTTTGTATTCACTGAAGGAAATGGCAGGAGGTTACTCTGACATTAGCAGTGCTGACGTACATGTACTAGGAGAAAAATTACTTCTCAATATAATTAAATGCATCATAGTTTATTTTAATTACATATATTTATCACAATTAAAGATTTATTAATAACTTTAATACTATTGATGACAATCTTAGGAGGCGGTTACAACCCCGTATTTCATCTCTTTAGCTTCTGTTAAAACTTTTTTAACTCTAGTAGGACTTTTAATTTTGGTACCTATCATAAAAATAGATCCATGTTTCCTCCATTTATTTACAGTACAGTAACTCTCGATTCTAACACCTTTTGTGGTTTACAGGAAAAGGGTTGTTATTTTGAAGGGGTTATTATTGGAAAAACCTTTTCAATTAAATGTGTTTCATGGTTCCCCAAAAAAGGGTCTATTTTGAAAAGGTTGTTATTCCAGGGTTCTTAGAAATGCGAGTTGACTGTAATTGTGTTTCTACCAAGTGTAGAGGTGGATTTTACTTGGTTGTAGCAAAATCACGTTTTTGAATGTAGGTGTAGATCCCTCACCAGAACTGTCAACTTGTGCACCTCCTCGCATTGGTCAACTTGCGTTGAGGCAGACACCGTAATCTCTACTTCTCCTTGCTCCACCGTTGGCGTCACTGGAATGTCAACCTGCTTCTGTTTCCCAGACGGCAGCTGTGGGTCACAAGTGGCTGTCAAGTCAAAGTAACAAACATGCTCTGTGACAGCTAAGTAAAAATTCACCTGTAACATATCTTCATGTTACTTTACCTAGCAAATATAAGGCTTGTTCCTAAAACTTGCACTGCTTTGTATGGTTTCTTTGGTGCTGAATTGGATTTTTAGGTTTAAACACACTTCTATATTGTGTTATGGTTTTTTTTTAAACTTTTCTTTATGCTGGGAGGCTAATTTGGAAATAGCCTACATAATGCTACAATTATATATAAAAAATTCCTGACTTATTTAGGATTCAAGTCTAAAACCTCAAGGACAGAATTTGTTATGGTGATCTTGCTTACTAAGGGCACCAGGGCAAGTCATCAAAATGGAATACAAACATGTTGGTTCATGAAAATCAAAACTCTTTGCATTCTTGTACCACAGCACAGTCAACATGGAGGTTTTAACACTATCTATCCCATCTGAAAAATTATGATCTCGTCAAGCACTGGGTGAAACGAAGGATCTGGTAAAGTGCAAGGTAGGTATGCTGACGTGCTGACAAATGAGTTAACTGCTGATATTTTGCTGGCTCAAATGCGACACTAAAAATGAACAGTTCCTCCAAGTCTTTGAAGGTAAGTACATACGTAATGTGCGTGCTTGGAGATACTTTTGTATTTTTTATATAAAGTGTAAGTTGATATCATTATTTGTATGAGAGAAATTGTAAAGAAACTAACTGACATAATAATAATAATAATAATAATAATAATAATAATAATAATAATAATAATAATAATAATAATAATCTTTCAATTAAGTGCAGTTTCAAACTGACCCATGACATCTTTTCAACAATGTTATAAAGACCTTTGCCTCATCTAGGAGCAAGCTCTGCTGCCTGATAGCAATGGAGTTTTATTGTTGATGTGCAACAAGATGTTAAAAACTTGTATCGTCTACTCCGGCAAGAATGGAACTTCCAGCTGAAGATTGTATTATTGACCGGCCAAAGAGACTATGCATCACAGACACAGAGTAACACTGCACACCACTAGATGGCTACACCAGTATGCTTCGCTGCATCTTGATCTCTAAGCCGACTGGTGACATCATGCCTTGAGGAAGCTATGCTATGGCTACCCCCTCTCCAGCGACCACCTCTATCCAACTGACTGAAAGGGAAGAGCCAGCCGGAGTATAAATAGAGGGATGTCTACGTTAAACACCAATCGTTCATCGGCTCATCGACGTGCCACATGACCAGTTTTCATTCCTTCACCACATTCGTGCCGAAGAAAAATACCTCTCCTTGATCTCCACTGCACCTTGTCGCCAGAGCCATCCTTCTCAACCTGCTCAGTCTTCACTGCATTTGTGCTGAAGATTCATGCCAAACGCCTTCTGGGCAACACATGCATAAGGAGTAGTGCCAGTTTAAGTTATTTTTATAGTACTCGTCTACGCCACCATTGTTAGCTCAGAACCATGTCGCCTCCACCTGGATAACGTAGGGTTGAGCTTCCCTAAGCTCTTGCCAGCGTTAGGAGGTAGTGCGACACCACCTGATTATTTTCCTTCTAATGGAATAAACAGTAATTTCAGTGACTCGAGGGTATCATTTCCCATAGACGTAGATCCTCTTTCAGGGTACCTCACACCACTCGAGGGATTACAGGTGACCCGGGGAAATTACTCACACGAGCCATACCATACAATAGAGTACCCACACACACACCTTGGACGGCCACCCATTCTGTGCTCCCCGGAGTCCAGAACGGTAGAGCCCCGACACTAGGTACTCTTGTCTTGTGAGACCGGCTTGCCTGCTCAGTAACCCACTCTGTCCACCGTGTTTTGCTGCCGGAGTTAGTGCTCTCTGAGTCTGGAGAGACCATCCCCTCACCCACGTGCAGAGACTGTCAATGACTAAGTCTGACACTCAGTGCTCACCGCGTTTTAATGCAGAGTACTGAGATAGGGTGACCATTGAGTCTGCAGTTGTTTCACATGGTTTTACACCAGGTAGGACTACTCATCACCTGCAGTCACTTCACAGACATGAGAGAGTGTTTTTCAATCCAAATGCCTTACTCCCATCGGAGTGGTATTTGAGAGAAAGTCAATATGTGCTAACTGCCTCTGGACACTGCTTACCCCCTCCCTCTTTGCCATGCTCAATCAGCTCTTGCCAAAGTATAAAGCCCAGGCATTGCACCATCTACAAATTTCCACCATACCTGAGGATCCCAAGGACCTCTTCTCTTCGAGGCACCCACATGTCTGAACGGGGAGACACACCCCTGGGTTGCAGTGTTGCAGTGTATCTAAGCCAGCTGGATCAGCCCTTGGAGTTGCCAAACGCCAGCTTTAGATTTGAATCAGCGGGACGGACTCCGACAGCTCACACAAGTTTCGAGCACTGGATAGCTAACCCACCTGTAGCTCACGCACACTCATCAGAGATGAACCAGGTCAAACCACCGCCTGAGGTTACACGTCGCCCAGGTATACCGCTGAGAGTCACTCCTTTGAAGCGAAAGGTCACTCTAACCGTGCCTTGCCTCGAAGCTATCAGCCCAGTCCTCTACACTGGACATGCACCAGTACCACATAGAGACTAAGAGAGTTCAGAACCCCCTCCAGCCTTGAGACATCATGCGTGAAAACTTTTGGACAGTTGGGCCAGCTTTTTTTGTAGAGGAAATAATGTCAAACTGGTATAATGAGCAATGTGTGATAATTAGTGAAACATGCTGTCGGAGAGAATGCTTGAGTGTGGTGAGAAATCTGTAAACTGAACATATGTGTGAGATTTAAAGTTGTAAGGGATGTCCATTTTATGTTGGGGTTTGTAAGAGACCAAGAACCAGCCCGACAAATCAAGGCAGCTTCAAGGTCTCAACATCCGATTTGCCAAGAAACTGAGACAAGTTAAACATGTGCAAAGTCAGTTATCATTTGCTCACTGATATTCATAACATGAAAATAAATTAATATAATAATATTTTTCAGTATTCATTTTTAAATACCTGTTAGTCTCTGAATATCTTATATAATAGTACTGGACACAACATGGTGAAGCTTTGAAAACTTTTTTCACTGGCACTCCCTTTTAAAAAAAAATATGATGGAAATTCACATATTTTACTGTTTCTTACTGTATATTCACCAAATCCTTTCAGGAGTTGTGTGTTATTGATTTTGTGGGGATTGCACAGTTGTTTTACAATGCAAGCAAATATTTACAGCAGGTGCACTCACAAACATGGCCCATTATGTGTACCAAAAAAACTGCCATACTGTGGGGATTTTCTCAGGGCTCCCCTTTTTCCTCCGTCTTCATTCCATTGCTTCTCCATCCCCATCTCATCTCTTTCCATCCATTTTTTAGGCTGGCCATAAAGACAGGTCTGTCCCTCAGGTAGGGCAAACAGCTCTGATTAGCACCATCCTCCTCTTATCCATACACAACCCTGCCTCAGGCGGGAACATGGTGCAGATGGTCGTCAAATGTTCCGTATTAGGAGATATGTATGGTATTTCCAGTCACTCTACAACGTTGCCTCTCAATGAACGGTGGTACTCACGTAAACAACATGATGATGCTCACTAGACTCCAGCCTGGCTCCGTAGCTGGTAACGATGCCGCCCTGCTCCACATGCACAAACTTGTAGTGCGGGGAGCCGTGCAGTCTCAGAAACACCAAGGCCTCGTTGGGGTCATTATTAAGCAACAGCACGCGCAGGCCAACCTGTTCCCCTCGGTGACAGAATGACGGACCTTCCAGGTGCATCATGAATGGCCTGGTGGTAGAAAACTGAAGAAATTTCAAAGTTAATCCAACAACAGTGCATGCGCTAACTCTATATGTCAGTTATTCATGAACTCCTACATTTTTAAACCTGTCCTGGCCATGGACATTTTGACTGTATTGAAGTCCTAATGTTGTGTGGAAAACAGGAAATATTTTCATGTGTTATGGATGTTAGCAGGTAGGTAATAATTTTATATTTAAACAATAAAATTTGTAAATCACTATTTTATGCAGTTCCTTTTTCTGTACATGTTGAGACAAAGCTAAAGTGACTATCAGTATATCAGTATTTGAAGTAACTACCGTATTTTGGCATGTATTGGCCGCACTCGAAGTTTTTGATGAAAAATTAGGGATAGTTAATATTTTTTAAGTATAGGCTGCACTGAACTGTTTGTATTCCTATAAATATTGCCGGGTCTCCTTGTGTTAGTGCGCAGGACAACAAGTGCTATAACTAGCAAATTACGGCGACCGTCAAACTAATTAGTTTGCAGTTGGGTATGTCCTTGCCGTGCCGGCATCATCACACACATGCACAGAGCTGCTGCACGCTGTCTCATCCGGCCAGAGAGAGACAGTGTGAGGATCAAGTGAGAGGGTGAAGAAGGGGGCATTCTAAAAATACTGGTAGACTACCCAGTCTTCCCAGCGCTTCCACTCCACATTTCTCCTCCAACCACCACCAAAGGAGTATAAGGTAGGGAATGCTGAGGGAGAGGGAGAAAAAAAACGACTCGGGGGGGGGGGGGGGGCTGGAAAGGAGGGATGCCGAGCAAGAGAGAAGAAAAAAAAAAAGAGAAATCAACCTATAGCTGGGCCTCTACTACTGGGCAGCCCATAAGCATTTAAACACAAGTGATGAGCTATTCATTTGTTATTATTTTTTTTACTTCCTTAGAAACTAACTTAAAACATTAAAATGTAGTGTATGTTGACAAATTTCTGAACATGTTTTGGGAGAAAATTTTTGTTCAATGCCAATATTTTGTAAACAAGCTTCACCCCACTTTTTGTAGTCATTTTTTTTGTAAAAATGTGTGGCCTATACATGCCAAAATACAGTATGTTCATTGCACTTTGTTGTAATTTGTATTGTCTATTATTTCCTTTCTAATTTCTAGCTAAATTTTGTACACCTTGTAAGTTGATACCATGACACGTTGATAGTCCCGCATGTGTTGCAGAGCAACTTAGTATTCCAATGTTACGGCCTGTGCAATGGTACCGTATTGTGAAAGTACTACATAGCTGGATTGATAAAGCTAATGCCACATATGTATACTCTTTTGGAGATGACCAATTCTGAATGTTTTGCTCCATCAC
The DNA here is from genome assembly GCA_029891345.1 of Dryococelus australis. NCBI lineage: Eukaryota > Metazoa > Arthropoda > Insecta > Phasmatodea > Phasmatidae > Dryococelus > Dryococelus australis. Next base: position 11,044,268 of record CM057006.1, on the reverse strand, counting down.
ATGATTCAGTTGGTTTGAAGGGCTGAGTGACAGTTAGTAGGAATGCTGTGTTGTTCTTATGGATCTTGGAATAATGCTGACACTTATCAGCTTCAGTAACTTACTCAAGCTTAGGAACTTACATACTACAGATGGGACCCTCGATACTGTGATATCTCGACACCCTCAATACTTTATAGTACAGAGTATCGCATGAGAATATCCAAAAGTATTGAATTTTTAACACCCATTTTCTCGTACCATAATTATGGTAGAAGCATACCATAATGATATAAATGAGTATGATAATTTTGAAAAGTGTACCATAACTTTCAGAATATGCTATAGTTATGAAAAGTGTACCATAATTTAAGTAGAAGTGTACCATAATATACTGCATTTTATTCACAGCCTAATATTCACACTGCTGCGAGCACCTTGGCAGGCTAGGCCACAACGGGTGTATCAGATAATTAAAATATTAATTTAACATTACAGTAACTTCCTTGAAGTCGCAAAACTGCAAAATCGCAAAATAAGTGTGTACTGAGCTATCATTTTCCTCAAAGTTTGATTACAGCTTTTACTGTGGAACCATGATTCTATAGAATTGAAGGAGACTGTGTTGGTTTATCATTGGTTAAGGATGTTTGGATTACAAGCCGTCCACCATTTGTTTCCAGTGTAATGTGGGTTTTTATATAGTTTCAGTGTGTGTCAATGGCACAAGTAAAATTAGCTATTTTCTTTGCGAAGTTGTTTTGTGTTCATGACAATTTTAATTTGGTATCGAGAAAAGTATCAGTATCGAGTATCGTGAGAATGTTTTGGTATCAAAACTGGTATTGAGTATCAAGAAAATGTAGTATCGACCCATTCCTATTACATACTGTATCATTACACTTTGGATCTGTTGTTACCTGAACTGGTTCTTCAGTGGCCGTGAAGCCAAGGGTTTTGCTGACGCTGAACCCAGTGAAGTAGTAGTTGTCCCCTATAGGTGGGGTCGTCATGGTGAGGAACTCTTCACCGCCGTACTCACCATTCATATCTTGCCACCCCCAGTTGTTACTAACTGCATCATACAGGTCCTGTTAACATCAAATTGATATTTATTTGTTCGGAAGGGTTATAATATTTGTTCACAGAGTACATACAGGATTATGAATTTCTTCCCACAACATATTTATTGCACACTCATCTTTATAAAAATTTTGCAAGAATTTAGCCAAAATGACATACAGTATTTATTGAGCTTGTAGAACTTTAGTTTTATGCTTACAGAAATTGATGGTAATAAGTAGTATTACATAATTTGCTTTGTTGCTACATTTTTGTGTGTTTTATATTATTTTTTTTACCATTAAGTCACTCACACGTCACTTACGTGAAACAAATGTAGGGAAATCTGTATTGAATTATTTGATAATGTGTAACTCATTCACTAATGGTTTGTATATACTGTTGTACTGGAAGACTTGGAGTACAGGTCAGTATTGAGTATTTCTGGAGGCATTATTAAAAGTCACCGCACTGACATGGCCTTCTTGAAGGTCACGTAGGGTTGTGAGGTGGCTAGTATCAATGTTCAGCCAGGCAGTCCTGCAGGGACAATTTCAGCTATAGGCTGTTCACTGTAAAATGAACACTTTTGAAAGCCCTGCTTAAGATCAACTTGTATGCACATTGTGTCTTCTACCGCCTTATGCAAAATTAACATCACCACGGGCCTCAGCACTTTATTCATTCTTCGGTCGAGTGAAACTTTAAAATTACTAGGAAAGTAAATATTTTAAAAATCTGCTAATTTTTACACTTCTATGCCTTAAAAAAGCAGAAAGGGAAAGAAATAATTTAAGTTATCACAAATGGTTACCTAACACTTTTTATTCAACGTTAAGATATGGAACTACTTTCCATCCTTCGTTACCAGCTTTACTCGGTGCATGTCACTCAGTGTGCACGTTAAAATATATGCAGACAGGGCCAGTGATGTTTTTCTAAAGTTGATTTCAAAAGTGCTCACTTTACCATGAATAGCCTATAGGTGCAGTACTGGATAACTGGGAATAGATACAGTGATGTGAAGTCTGTTAGCGGAGTGGAAAGATTTTGGCTGTTCTTAACATCGAGGTCCTGAGAGCCAATGAGGGTGAAGTTAGGTGAATATGGAGCAGTGCCAGAATGCAAGGGCAAGGGAAATGGGAAATACCTGAGAAAACCCGCTGACTAGCGGCATCCTTCGGCATGATTCCCACGTGAGAAAATCCGGGAATGACCACGTCGGAACTCAAACCCAGTTTGCCTGGGGGATAGACGAGTAGTCTGACCACTACACCACCGGGGCCCCTTCCGTTAGTGGAGATACCTGCCAATATGCTGCAGGTTCCTGCTCCAGCAGGTACACCAAATCCAAGTGCCAACATTACCTGTGTTTAGCAGCAGCCAGATTGGCCAGATGTGTTCCTCAACCACATATTTGCTAGCCTCCACTTGTGCCCATGGAAAGGAGATGGCAGCTGGGTCTTTCGAAGCAGCCAAAGATCTTTCAGACCAAGGTTGAACTGTCTTGAAACTCACTGCTAGTGGTAGGTGTGATGACAGCCTAACTGTTCTGCAGTGGAAGAACTTTGCGATGTCGAGTAACCTCCAGAATGAAGAGATCAGCAGCAGTCTGGAGGGGCTCTCCCTGCTGACACAGTCACATCTGGGTGACTGACCCTCCTACTCTAGTGATGCTGGTAAGGCACAGCTAAGAGTTCTGAAGATGGCAGGAGGGACATGAAAGAGCACTGTTCCAATGGTGTGACATGACACCTCTTAAATTGTCAGCCATATACCACTGGTTGTAATCTGTGACCTTCAACTGTACCTCTCTGGCTGCTGTTCTGCCTTCCTGGGGACAGCTTAAAGTAGACAACTACATTTCCACACGCCAGACACAATCCTGGAAGAAATACTAGGTCAAGGATGCAGAATTCCCCAACCCCTTTCTTGAAGAGCACAGAGCAGGTGAAGCACTAGACCTTTTATTTAACAGATATGAGGCTTACCAGATTCTGACCTTGCTGTGTCCTAAACCAAGGGTGTGGCAAAGCATAATTTGCATAGACCTAGCAAAACCAATCAGAACACTAATAATGGGAAAAGCCATGCAAAAAACCATTTTTCTGTACAGTGTAAGGATAAGTTGGATGTTTGAAACAATTTGTAATAGAAACAAAGAAGTGTGGTCATGGTCTTTATTTTAAGTACATTTTTCTCAATTTTTCTTTTTATTCATATTTCACAAATATTACACATGGAATATGGAAAACTTCTTTGGTTATCTTTCTTACATTTCATATTGACAGGTGAAATTATTATTTTCTTTTCCCATATATGACAATTTTATACTTAAAAACATTTACATAAAACCCAGGAAGCCAAATGTATACAATAAAATGCAACCAAATTCAGGCACCAATACTATCACTGTTATTCAGCTAATACTTATTCATTTTTCATATAGGATATATTTATGCTCCTTACTGGCCATAGTAATAAGTAAATCCAAACTGCAAAATATCAGGTGACCCCAAATTACCATAGTTACAAATGGCTGCTATTTTTCTGTTGCACCTACATTTACCCTTGGCATTACCACATAATTGATAGTTCCTACATCAGGAGCGACCCCTTTTGGTAACACATTACAAGTCATCAAACAATAGTTATGTTCTAGTTTACTTGCAATCCCAAGTGGATGGGAGCAACTGCTAAGCAATGCCAGCCTTCACTCCAGCGAGAAATTTTGATTTTTGCACAAGCCCTAAACTTCGTAAAGTTTCTGTTACAAGTGTCATAAAAACAAGGAGTTTTGTATAGCTCCTACTTGATACCAAAGGCTAAGACCTTAATCAACGATTGTTGGCAAATGTTTACAAAAGTTTACAAATGTTTTCCAAGGTTTGCAATAGTTTACAAGTGTTTGAAAATGTTTACAAGTGATTACAAAAGTTTACCCATGGTTTCAAGTGGTTACCTCCACTTTACATCTCGGTGACGACATAGCCACTAAAACTTTGTTATAGGCTGTTCATGGTAAAGTGAGCACTTTTTAAGGCCCTTCTAAATTTTTCCTTTCAACCAATTTCCATCTTCCTACTGCTTTTTAATAGAAACATTGCAATGTGACCAATAAACACAGTGTAAATATTTCACCACCATCAAAATTCAATGCCTGAAGCTGCAATAAGATATATTTAGTAGTGGTTAATGGCTATTGGGAGGGCCTTAAAAAGTGTGCACTTTACCATGAACAGCATATACCAAAGGCAACAGTATTGGATTTTTGACTAAAAGGCCAACATTTTGCAAAATTAAAAAAAAACTTTAAAATTATTTTCCGGCCATCATAGCCCCTGCCTAACGTCAAAGTGATGTAAGTGACCTATTCGCTTTGTAAGCCTACATTGGTGATTCAGTAAGAGTGCTACTTATCTCATTGTAGAAGCTTGCCCCCTCAAGGTCGCTGTACTGACCCCAAGAACAGAGCGTACCAGCATTAAATACACCGCTCCGCCCTCTTGCGCTACCAATCAAATCAATTTTCCCCTCAAGAAGCAGTTTTTTTCTAAGAAATTATGGGGCTTTCAATTACTTCTGGGAGGGTTTAGCCAATGGCAAAAAACATTACCATTTATGGTGACCGACGTAGTGGACACCAATTTCCCTTAGCGGGTATAACACAATGGAATTTAAAGCACCCAATCAGATTATAATATGCCATCAACTTCCGTCCTCTTGACCAAGATGCCGAAAATAACGTAACGAAACGTCACGTTTTCGGCATCATCCCAAGCTGGTTACCAAACTTGTCGTCGACTGTGCTGCGCTCCCACGACGAATCACTGAAACATCAGTCTGCTGCACACTTCTTTGCCAGGCCTTATTGTTGCACGTGAAAAATAGGCACGGATATTAACAGTAATTTTCCCGATACCTCAGATATTTTAAAGTATTTAGTAGTGACGTGAAGCTAGCAAGAACATCACAGTTTTATTTTATTATTGTTTCAAGCCACATCGGAGAGTTTTAAACTTCGAAACAACGTGTGAGAAAAGTTTGTGCGTAACGGGCTGTACGCTACACTATTCAATAGGTTACCAGGCAGACACAGTAAGTACTTTACAAGGGCATGTGCTACGAGGTCACAACCCACTAGTTTTAAGAGTATTTTTACTTTGTTTTGCAAGTTGAAAATTATTCACAAATGTGCGGTGTGGGGTCGCCCGTCATAAGATTGACAGCCAACCAAGCCCTTGCGCTTAGCTGCACAAGTGACAAGACAGCGGTAGACAAAATGCAATGCCTTTTAAAGGAGCAGTGTGGTGCTTAGCAATACTGCACACCGCTTCAGGTGAGCGTTCTAAGCAAATACTATTGGTGGCTCATAGTATTGTATGTATACCTCCAAATGAAATGTACAGATGTGACTGGTTGTGAATAATCCACAACACTGATGCAGAGTGATGTTGACTGATCAAGTGGAAAATGCCTACATCCATACAGACAGTGCTGGCAGAGGCAAAGAAGAAGGGGGATACAATAACCACACATGGATACGAGGCGGGTGCAATTTTGAAATATTGTCTGGAATTTGCAGCTTCACCACATTGTGTGGATAGCCTACCCCACCTTTCTATTGTTCTGGCTGGTTAGCGGTGACGTGATCTCACTGCTTTAAAGTCATAGTGATCACACAGCCTCTACGGTAAGGGTGCTGGACTGTCAATGAGAGGAAGTTGGTACTTGTAACAATTGCATAAAGAAATTTGTAAAATAAAATTTGAAACATGCCTTTAATTCTGATTAACTCAGGAGCTGTGTCTTTTGACTAAGAGTATATATGGAAAGCAAAGTTGGCTACACAGCACAAATTACTTGCTCTTTTGTGAATTTCAGTTCGCACAAAGTGCTCACAGAGTTAGCTGGAAAGAAGCAATAGATACTTCGATGATGAACTGCAAAACATTTCAAATATGAATGTAAAGCTTTAAAAATTTTAATTCAAGTGTTTGATTTTATACTAATAATGCTGGCTCAAAGAGAGTTGTTTTTAATTAATTTTCTTTCACTTATTTTCTCACACTGTTAGAAAACTTCCAGATATAAGCCTGGCAACTGAGCCATTTAAAAAGGAGATACATTTACTAATGCATTTTTAAACTTATAATCAGGTGGACATGCTACCACAAGTTAATGCTTGATTAGCCCCTAATCATGTTATCCAGGCTGTAATGCTACAACTTTAAAACTTTCTGAATACTCTGTTCAGGAATTATCGGAACTCTAAGGAGAAAATATTAGTGTAATTTAGACACTGAGATATTTTTTAAAATTTACTTTGATAATGAGTGTGATGTTATTTATATATCAGTCATGGTGTTTCTACCAGTTGCAGTTTCCAGTTAGCTCACATCCATACTTCATTTTGTCTGTTTTCTCTACAGTTTCTTTGTTCATAACTCTGTGTTTGTAGGTCATGCAGTTTCTCTCAAGAACCACTCAGTATATGTGCTACACTTACACTTGAGACACTTCTCCTGGACATCATGTAGTGGTATCTGTCATCTTCTTCCTCACCTAGAAAATGAGAATCTTATTAATTGTCTCAATCACATAAAAGAAATACATTATTTTTCTCTCTATTGAAGAAGTTTTTAGGTATGTTAAAATTTTCTTTGCTACTAGAAAAAAATTTAATTTCTAGATGTAGGTGTACAACTGATAATTATTATACTTTATTTAGTTCAATTTCCAAAATTGTGATAGACGAAGTATTTTTCTGATTGAGAACTGTTTTACGAAAATTAACGTAACACTAAGTAATGAAGGTTGAAAAAATGTATTTTTAAATTGTAAATTTTGGCTGTTTGTACATGTAAACTTTTATATTAGGGTAGACTGCACAGCTGCATGTTTGGAATAGGCAGCTTTATTTGAAAGCCAGAAGCTAATTTCAAGATTTTCAGTATTTTCCTGGCTGCTTTTCTTAACTAGAACTCAAGAGTTAAAAATGCCCTCACCTCCATTTCAAACTACAGTCGACTCTCGTATCGTAAACACATGTACCGATAAACTGTATCCACAGTTAATTTTCAGTGGTCTCGGAAAAACTCCTATATAAATAATGATAAAGCTAACAGCTTGTATCGTTTATTGGATGTTGCATCAATCAAAGTATTTTTCAGGTCTCATCACCTGAGATTTATGGCAATGATCATTTTTAAGCTGATTGTTTATGCAAACATCTAGCAAACAGATTTGAAATACTTCATGTGCACCGCCGTTTATCACGCCTCTGCGGTGTGTTGTCTACCTTCCCATCCTAACAGTCAACACAAGTAACACAAGACTGGTCTGCGGTGTTATGCGACATGAGAGCAAGTCTGGCTTGCTACCTCCCCTTACATGCCTGATGAGAGGGGAAGTGGTTACCTAGCAACCACCGTGGTGATCTAGCATCCTTTCTTTCTCTCTCTCTCTCTCCCCTCTTTCTGTGTCTCTCAGCTGTGCACCTTCCTTCCTGCCCTTACATGCTTTCGAGAGGGGAAGCTGTTGTCTAGCAAAAGAAAAAAAACACGTCCTTTCTCTCTCAGCCGCATGCACTTGTTTTCACATGCTGGCCACAATAGCAAATAAACTGCGCCTGGCGAATGTCAAAATTTTATAAAGATTATTTGTCGCTCAAAACCTAACATCACTTGTATTTCAAAGCAAATGGTTTCACCTGAAAATGTTACACAATACATTTTAACGAGGAATTATTATTTGCAAAAATATTTTCTTTTGTGATTAAAAGTCTTTTTTTTCCAGTAAAGTTGGTGTTTCATTGTATCTGGCGTAAAAGTAAAATCAACATGATTTTAAAACTTAATATTAATTTAACTCAATGGACAGTATGTTTGCAAATAGACATGCATCTTTTGAATAAAGTGTTAAAATGTAAGGACTCGTTCGACACCTCTGGTGGTCTAACAATGGGTAAGCAAAGCACCGATCCCAAGTGCAGTGTAACTTGTGACAGGGAAAATCAGAGGATGCGGTTGCAGTGACTAATGATTAAAAACCACGAAGAAATAGATTTTAATGACTTATTTATAAATTTCTGTCTCAAAATTAAAAGTCTTTTTGCAGTGAAATTTAATTAATTACTTTAAAGGGGAGACATTTGCCTCGCACGCAAGGTGCTGGTAACATGTAGCGACTTGGAGGGGTAATCCACCCGCCACTTCCCCTTATGCGCCTGCCGCAGTGAAAACGCTGCCCGGTCTATAAATTATCTGCGCGCGCTCAGCTGATCGAGTGGACGTGAGACATTCAAAATTTAACTTGCATTTGGTGTCATACGATTTTTATTTCCAGAATGTTTGAAAGTTTTAGGTCAGCTTGCACTTAGTGTCATATTACAATCAATTATATACAGTATTTTGAGATGTTATGTTCTTTATTTAGACAAGTTTAGGAGAAATATTTTTTAATGAATTAATTACAGTAATACTATTTCTAAAATTCACATTTTTATTGTGTTTATAAGTTAAACTTTGTTCACAGGTAACGTACAGCTCTCATTATATTCAAAATGAAGACTAAAAAGGTCAGAAGTTATATTTTATTGATGTACATGTCAGAACCCTCATCTATTGAAATCCCACATGTATGGAAACTTTTGACAGTCCTCTGAAAAACGATAGATAGGAAGTCGACTGTACACACATTTCTCTTAGTTTGGGTTCACCTTTGTTGCACTTCATTGACGTGAGCCATTGATTCAAGGCAGGTTTGAAACAACTTAGGTCGCCAAGGAGCTGTGGTAGTTATCAGAGGTAGCCAGATGTGCCAACTTTGCTGTGATACATTAAAATTCTGTATTTACCTGAACATAGAATAATCTGGGAAATAAGGCAACTTTTCCTTAATTTTACAATTGTGTGGAAGAAAAATTAATATCCCCACATCTAATTTGGAGACTTATTTGTGGGCTGTTTTATTTTAACATTTTCATATACATTTAACTGTCTATTCAGTAATGTCATACGCAAATATTAAATGAAGTACATTTTCAGTGAAGGAAGCACTTGATACAGTATTTGTCCACTGCAATTTTATGACAGAATATTTTTGTGAATATAATGGCTCTATAAAACAATAATAATAATAAACTATTTTAGTAATATATAGTTTCCACACCTGAAGTGTATTAAAACCAAAGAAAGTCACAATATCTTGATTCACCCGTATGTGCCAGCATGCCAACATGCTGCACAGTAAGAATACACACTCTACGGACAACTTCAACCCATCTACGAGCCACGTGCACTCAAGGGAGGAATATATAAGTGGCAAACCAGAAAATATATATTGCGCTAATAAAGCCCACAAGCCTGGGTAGCCGATTACATTATTGTAAATTACGTGCGTAATCACAAAACCCATTGCCCACCCAGATTTATGCATGCAAAAGACACCCCCACGATTTTAATCAATATTGTTGAGAAAGCTACTACTCGTGGCTCACTCCAGAAGAAGTTCCTACAATCACGAGAGATGGCAGCACCCCCGTGACCTTGTGACGTCATGACCAGATTGCCTCAGAGACAGGGGTTTTAATTTGTCGTCGCCTTCATGTGGGGCGATAAGAAAAGAGCAGCGCTCCTGATAAACGTGGTGCCCCCTGTGGTGAAAGGCTACACTACCCACTGCAACCTGAAGAACTGCTGATAAGTGTAAATTCAGTATAAATACAACCCCAGCAGCCAGCCCCTGCAGATGCACCAGGCTCTGCAACCGAAGAGAACGTGAACCCTCCACCAGTCTGCAAAGACTCCTCTTAACCTTCTCAGTCCGTAAGGACTTACCTATTCTTGAGTCTGCGAGGTCTCTTCGGCTCACCTCCTTAGTCCGGCTTACCCAGTCTGAGAAGACTTTCCTTTCTGCCTGACCAAGGGCAGTCTACCTCCTACCTTAACCTGCACCTTAAGGCCTTCGTCATTCTGTGAAGACTCTCTCTCTCTCAAGGCCTGCACGTCACCGAAGACCTACAAGTGAGACAACTCCAGCTACAGGTATACTTTGCCTTAAACCCGGTAATCCTTAACCCAGTCAACTACCTTTGTCTCCGCGGTAACCAGTCATCGCGTTTCATATTGCATACCTGATTAGCTTCCCCTTAAAATATTAGCCACTGTAAAGTTGCATTGCTATATATTTTGAAATCTTAGCCGCTGTTAAGTTGCATGCCATAGCTTGCTGCATCTCAGGTTCGCCTTCACCTGACCCCGTTGCTCATGTTATTTACATATTATATTCTCTCCAGTGCTTTGCCAAGACAATTTTAATTGTACTAATTATATTTTGCTGGTTCTCTCCAGGGACTAATCCCATTAATAAAACACCACGTCTAACTGATCTCTTTGTGTTCCGTTAATTGTAGTTAACGAACCCCTTTTCCCTTTACTGTGATACTTTGTAAACTTGTCTCATATTAGTAAACAGATATACAGTATAAAAGGAGGTGTCCCTAGCAAACAATGACGTAGGGAACGTCGTGTCCTAGCATGTGCTACAGTCAGCTCCATGTCCGAGGATGAACCTAAAATAAGGTGTCACGATCAAGCTCCGCAACCCATTTCCCATTTATTTCCCTGGATTTTTCCACGTGACTACATCACCTGCTCGGTGGCCAGTGGCCGGGATACCCAACGGCAGAATACGAGGAGCAGGAAAAACTTCTAGCTCAGGAGAATGAAGCTATTCCCTGTGATCCCCACTAGGCAAATCCAGAAGACTACAAGTAACATTAAATTACAGTCTGGATGCTTGATCAGAATAAAACATCCATAGGCCACAGTCCTCCCTAAATTCCGCTCCATCAAACTTGCATCTGGAAAAATCATCCGGGTTTGACTCCTGGCCCAGCCAGACAACCGACCAGTGCAGATTTCGTCCCATCATGCCGACCTACTCGACCAGCAAAGATCTCCTCTACCAGACCCCGCACCCCATCACCATGCCAGATTAAACCTCACTTCATTTCATCCATTTGGGGGTCGCTGGCATTCCGTATATTGGTGACCCTGATAGTGAGAAGGATCGAGCTCCCTGCACAGGTAGCCACTTCCTTCCGCCTCACTTTGGGGTTTGACTCCCCTCCATCCCATAGCAAACCTACCCCCAAGTGGCCTAATACTACACCTAACCCCCTTATGCTTCACTGGCACAATAGAACAGTTAATATTTACCATGGTAGGCCGAGCTAGGCTTGGTAGGATAGTCGTCACTGCACTACCATCTAAAGTAGTCACACCCCATAGCACATGTGTCAGTGTTTTCCAGTATGCAAAACACATTCTATCGATTCTTTTACATGTGTGTTCTGATAAAACATACCTGCTACCACTTTCTACTGCTGAAGAAAAATGTTGACCTCAGGTATCTTAGGAATGTCACAACAAGACAACTGTTTGTTAGAAGTAAAACTTGGAATAAAATCTAGTTTTGTATTTATATAAATAAGTATAAGAGTAAGTACTGGTGTTAATAACATAGGAGTGGAGGTGGGTGGATGGGTACTTGTGTTTAACTCGTCATCCTACCACTGCTCATCCCACCTGCTACTCCATCCCAGAGTCCAGCTTTCAAATTAGTATTTTGTGTTTTGTGAAACCTTTTGTGAGTTGTGGTAATCATTCAGCTTCAGCTGGTCAAACTGTGGCAGTTATGTAAGAGTCTTGACACGATGCCTAGCACAGAACTTCTTGGCCGCTCAATATCAGTCAATCAGCGGCGCTCCTCTCGCTAGCTGGTGCCAGTAAAGTCAATTGTGGCTGTGCGTGGGGTTGCCTAGTTCACAGTGTCATAGTGACCACAGCAAGTCAAACAAAATGTTTCTCATGTGTGCTAAAAAAAATTAAATATCTCATTAAAATCTGGTCACTTTTTGAAAGGGGCTCACTTTGCTGAATAAGTAGCTGAAAATCATAAGTCTGTTCCTTTAGCCATTCCTGTTTCACAATATTAAAAAGAGTGCATGACAGCTGGCATAAACTGAACTATTTTTTGTTATACAGGGTATTATTAGTTCTACCCCTGACAAGAAATTATATTTCGTAAGTATATCTAAATGTGCTCATCTTGCTTTGAAAGCAGGCATAAATGGAGTCTGACTCGTGCGTGATTGGCGACACAAGATAATGTGTAGCACCGCTGCTCATTCCACCTAGTGTTGGTGTCTGCTTTTTTGTGTAGCCCCAGCACTGCGATGGGCTTTGAACATTCCTCATTGTTTTTAAGTTGCTTACGTGTAAAGTTTTCTTAGGAATTATTAGAAATTACGGCTGTAAGTCAACCTTGTGCAAACTCCGAAAGTTACAAAAAGAAGTGGTTCTCAAACAAGGTCAATCTATAATCTTAAGTGTGTGTTTATTTTTACTAAATTATGAAACGAAGAATTTCGTTAAGGTAAAAATTTTAAACAAAATTAGCAGTTTAACAACAAGATCGTGTAATGTCAGTAAACATACAGTACGACAAATCACGGCAGCTATGTGTGAGAAAATATTTTATGTGGGTCTAACAAGTTACAGAGCAAAATAGTTTTAAAGTGTTGGTTTTTTTATACAAACTGAAATGACGGAAGGAAGTTTGTAATGAAAATCAGTTACATTACAACTGTATGAACACGCAAGAGCCATATTTTATAAATTTCTCGTGCTGCTATATTCAAATGTGTTTTTATATGTACAATAGTAATCTACATCTCTGGAATTCAGATTACATGACACATGTATTAAGATGTGACGGACACTTGACGATAGATGTTGCCACAGGGCTTGGCAATACTCGCAGAAGTTCTGCGCTGGATATAAACATATTGAGCATGTCCAACTTACATCCTGTTTCATCAGACAGATCAGAGCAATCTTCATTCCCATCACACCTCTTCTGTGCCGAGAAGCAGCCTTCAGTGAAACATTTCATCAAACCTTCCTTCTGGTCGCATTTATCTGAAACCATGAATTAACATATTCAGATAACTTCTGTGTTCTACAGTAGGGTGGAGCTGAAATATTTGCAGTTAATTACCTATGTAAGTAAAGACTGTGAGTGGCAGAAACTTGCCACCTTTTGGTCCAGCCAGCCAAACTGTTTATATTGTGAAAGGAATGTAAGTGTAGATTTGTTAGTGTCGAAAGGTCGATGGAGTGAGTGACTGATTAGTTGATTGATTGATTGATTGATATATTTGCAGTTAATTACCTATGTAAGTAAAGACTGTGAGTGGCAGAAACTTGCCACCTTCTGGTCCAGCCAGCCAAACTGTTTATATTGTGAAAGGAATGTAAGTGTAGATTTGTTAGTGTCGAAAGGTCGATGGAGTGAGTGACTGATTAGTTGATTGATTGATTGATTGATATATTTGCAGTTAATTACCTACGTAAGTAAAGACTGTGAGTGGCAGAAACTTGCCACCTTCTGGTCCAGCCAGCCAAACTGTTTATATTGTGAAAGGAATGTAAGTGTAGATTTATTAGTGTCGAAAGGTCGATGGAGTGAGTGACTGATTAGTTGATTGATTGATTGATTGATATATTTATTTATTCTTTATTTACCATATAACACATACAAAATGTAAGACAAACTAATTAATGTTGATCTTACCATGAACCAAAAGTTACAGCATATTTCTTGAGTGTTTGAATACGTGACGCCGTCCTCGCTCTGTGCACCACTCCAGGGGTGGGGGGGGGGGGTAACCTGATAGTGCTTGCTGCTGCATGAACCACACGATGTGCATCAATGTGTGTAACGTAGTATATCGTTCGTGCGTGAACGAACTAGGGATCCGTTCAGTGCATTTAAAGACCCGCTACCAAGAGTAACCGGCGGCTACTTAGTTTCTTTTTGTGTATAAGTGTGACTCCCTTAAAGCAGAGTCTAATGCATTTCCGAGGTAGTGTTATCTCCTCCTTGCGTCCCTGCCTTAATTTGTATTTTAATAAGAATTTTAAACGTGATCAATTATGTAAAATAATCTGCTGATTATTTTCCTGCTCTCAGTTATCTTTTGTATGAAGTGTTTTACATTTTTTCCTGTGTAAATATTTCCCTGGAGATGCTGGCAGGAAGGTATCCATTGCTAACGGTACCTACACACCACCATCTTTAGTCTGGTCTAGTGGGTCTTCGAGGGCGGATGCACGCTGCTTCACGCCGCGTGCCACGGGAGCATCATCAAGTTTGCGCTAATCATTTACGATGTCAATATTTTGGAGTCTGTAATTTTACCGGAATCTTTTTCTAACTTTTGTTCTCCTCTCCGCCGACTTGTGACCCCGGAGAGTGTATCCACTTAATTTTGGCATAGTTAAGCCATTTTTCGCCGCATAGGCCCCTGGTAGGCCTCGTGTGCCAGACCCGCTTCACACACGAGGAGATTGTATGTTACCACGTGTAATCTTTCTGGTAATATATTTCTTTGTAGCAAACCACGTGTCTTATTTAATGTAAAGAACTTTTCACCTCTGGAACTGGCCCTAACCAGCAAGTGTAACCACGTGCTCAGTGTATCAAAGTATTGCCATGACTTTCTTAATTAATTCATAAGACATGCACTGCGAGGGGATGCCGCCACAGGTTGTCGACCTGTAACGACCCTGAGAGAAGGAGATCCTTGTGCTTTTCTGAGTATTAGAAAAGCTGGCGCACTGGGAAAATGACCATCTGTATCTACATCGATCAACGATCTGGAGCATCATTAAGGTAATTTGGCATTGCACGCCTCTCGCAAGCCCCAAGCCATGTCATAGGTATTTAGTAGGAAGATCAAGATCCCATTGATAATGAATTACCTTGACTACGATTTACGCGAACTATTTATAATAACTTTTATCATAATCAACCTCTATGAATAAATAACTTCTGTACACAATTCCTTCCTGAAGCAGGGTCAAAGTGGTTTGTCTAGGGTCAAGGGGGGTGCTGATGCTAAGTCCTGAGGGACTCGCATATTGTTCCCGAAGAGAAGATGTACCGAAATAAGGTGGGGTTGGGCACTGGCAAAGTGAACGAAAGGGAAGGAGGTCGGAATACCACTACAATCTAAATGAAATTCTTTCTGCCTATCCAAAATGTCACTGGCTTGCTGGACATGCAAGAGAACTGAGAGGTTTAGAAAAGTGAAGCTAGCAGTTGACCACTGAGTCAAACATTTGTTTGTCCAAATGAAAAATTAAGCTACTTATTAGAAGAGATGGCAGATTGGATCTGGCCACCAAGTATCTCTGGCCCTTCCCATTTGAAAAGTGGATAGTAAGGTAAACTCAACTTGAGCTGTTTTTAACTAGACAAATTATAACTCAGGTAACTATCAGTAGTGTACTAATGTGATTGTCAGACTCTTACCATCAACTGCGGACTCTTGGAGGTGAGCATTTGTAAATACCACGACATTGGCCAGCGCGAATGTCTGACTTGTATCCATAGCGTCGTTCATAGTCACTAGATACATACTTTCATCTGGTAACAATCCTTGTCTGGACTTCCTCGTAACTTTAGCGACAGGTCTGTAAAAAACAGATGTTAAACATTATTCAATTGTTTTAATATTGTCATTCATTGTAGATAAAAAGTCTCTTAAGAGAAAAGAATGATGAGACATTATTTGATTTACTATACCAGTTTTGGTTACGTGTATTTTGTTACATTAAAGCTAAAATAGGTAGGACCTAAAATATAACTTTACATCATATCTCCCTCAGCTTTTCAATTTTTTTCAGTCATTTACTGTTACACTAATGTTCGTGAAATATAGAAATTTAATGTTATAATTCTTAAATTGTAATATAGTTGGGCACAGAATTTATGCCAGGGTATGGAAATAAATTTCATTGTACACAAAATTAATAAATGTATCTGTGCAGTCAAATCATTGCAAGTCAATAGGACTGGTAGAATTTCCACTAAAAACTTCATCAATAGAATGAAGACGCATAGTATTTTTAATTTGAACTGAAAACAAAATATTTTATGTGAAGTATCATATTAGAAATATTAAAAACATACAACTGGTTAGGTCATTGGATCCTCTAACCAATAAGTTTTAGTATAGGAACACCAAATAGTTTAAGAAAATTGTAGAGTTATGTATGACCAGTCATCTAAAATGTAATAAGTAATTTAGAATATTTTCATCATAAGAAATTAGTTAGAGTTAAAAGTTAATTACATGTCACAACAAACAGCATTTCTGATAAAACGTTAAGCTGCCATGTAAGTTCTCATCTGTTAAATATTTACAAAATAAATATTTAAGTAAAACAAATAACTGCTCATAAGTTAAAATGTCTCATTTATTTGACAAACTAGAGTTCAAACATTTAAATAAAACTTTCAATCAGATTCAGTAGCAGGAATAATAACTATCAAACTTGACTGTTACAGTTTGGCTAATTTACTGTTAAAATTTATCACTCAGTGGTAAAAATAAATAGTATAGAATTCATCAGAATAGAAAATCTGGATAAAGATTTGAAATTCTCATAGACGTGTTAAATTGTGTAGGCTATTCACAGTAAAGTGAGCACTTTTTAAGGCCCTTCCAATCTTTTCCTTCCATCCAATTTCCATCTTGCTGCTGCTTTTTAACATAAAAATTGCAATGTGACCAATAAACTCAGTGAATACATTTCACCACCCACAAAATTTAATGCCTGAGGATGCAATAAGATATATTTATTAGTGGTTAATGCTTGTTGGGAGGGCCTTAAAAAGTGCTCACTTTACAGTGAACAGCCTATACAAAAGTGATTGGTCAACAGATTAAAAAAAAAAACACAACATTTTCACATCAGATATCATTGCATACAAAATCTTGACAAATTATACCAATATTATCTATTCAATATTAAAAAAAAAAAATAACCAACCTTAATTTTACGGTGCAGTGGTGCAGTTAGTAAAGATTAGATAGGAACAGTTAGTTAATATTCTTTTTGTTTTTGCAAGGGAATGTAATTGTTTTTCAGACTTTTGGGAGTGTTAGTATGTGTATTTGTCTTGAGTTGTTTTTCTAAAGTCATCGTTAAAGTTGCCTCGGGATCAGTGACAAGGGCTATTAGGATGTTCCTACACATTCTTACTTTTAAAGTACGTTCTGAAAATACCGTTGTTTATTTCGGCAAAGTTTGGCTCGTGTAGAGAAGTGGTTGCAAGTGGGTTCGCATCAGTGTCCGAAGGGCTGATAATTCATCACTAATTGGTTTATGAAAGAAATTTTTGTATATATGAGAGCAAGTTTTTAAATTTTAAATGGTAATAAATTTTGTAACGACTATCAAGCTGCTTTGAAATCAAGGAACTGTGAGTTCAGGAATTAATCAAGGTTTGCACAACACTTTCAAACAAATATTCAGCACATGAAAGAAGAGAGTGCATTTCCCCAAGCTCATTTATTGGAGGCCTGACAGCAGTGGATAGGTCACCCAAATAATAAAGCTAACTTAGGTGGCAAAAATTTTTACAGTACCAATTAACATTGGAATATGTATAAAAATTATTGGCATAACAAAATATAAATAAAAAGTTTACCACATTTTCTGGCATAGTTACAGGTTTGTTGCCTTTTTTTTCTAACTGGTGAGCAACGACAATTGGTGACTGTCGAGTAGTAAAAATGGACAAACATCACCAACTTCAGAAAATACACTATGCAGTGCTGTGTGCCCTGTCAGTCCAGTAAACGTAAAACAATGCCTGTACTGCATAGTGTAATAAAATATCTTTAAATTCTATACGGTGGTGATTAGTCATTAAGTTCACTTCTGTTGTTTCAGCATAAGCACTCACAGATCGCAGTAACCACCTTTCCAAACTGACTTATGAAACCATATCATTAGTGCACATAAGCTAATTTGCATCTTACGCATGGCTGTAACCATACCTACTGAAGTTTTCAAACTTGAAGAAACTGTTGACGACTCTCGACTTGCTGATGTCATTTCCTGCCTGCATTAAGTACACAGCTGCCCTGTGGGAGTTGATGCCCATGAACGAGCCTGCATCTGCTGGCATGAGGGCTTGGACTGTCTTCATCGTGTGGTCTTTGCCTTGGTTCATCTCCACGTAACACTGCGGTGAGAAATCACACTTACTATAATAAGTGAACAAAAATTATTGAGTGTGGCGATGATGCTGAATGGAAAAATTTACAAATCTAAGTTGTGGGTCATATTATAACAATTTTAGTGTTGGAATCAGTATGTATGTTTCATTAACCAAGTTTTGTTATGAAGTTTGAATTTATAAAAAGAAATGTTTAATAAACTGTGTATTTTTTATTGTTTCAGATTTGTTGATATTTCAAGAAGCAACATACCTCATAACCTTGGAATCCTTCGACGGGCAAGAACAGCTTGTCTGATAAGATATCCCCGTGGGCAGTGATGTGGTACACTATCAGCGTAAAGCCGGGTGCCATCCTCCTGGCTACGGAAACCACGAACGTTGTGGTTGTGCCTAGTGTATGCTGGACTGGTTGCTGACCAGCGTACAGGATAAGACCCTTCGACATCACCTGGACGGTCCGGACAAATAATAGCAATGTTCTGTTTTTCAGTTGGACATAAAACAAACTAAATACTGAAAAGCAACTCCGCGAGCCATACACAATCAGAAACAATTTTTGTTGCATAGTTCTAATCTGCAAATAAATGAATCAGAAAAATAATTCTTAAATGCCTGTGAAATAAAATTAAAATACCTAGTACCTTTTAAGATTTTTCTTTTTCGATTATATATTTTATTTTTGTTTAACTCAACAGTAACAAAATGTTGAACTATGGTATCATTTTTAAATTTTTAGAGGTCAAAATTAGTTGTTTTCAATATTGTGAAATGATTATGGTTCATCAAGGGCCTGGCATTTCATAAAATCAGATGTCAAATGACATCAAATAGCCATGATAATGTTTGAAATCTTGTCCTTAAATAGTGACCTTAACCTATTATATTATGTATTATAAAAGCCTTTATTCTAATTTTATTTTGAAGTAAAATAATTTTTGGAAATAAGGTTTTTTATTCTCCCATTAGTTATGATGACTTTATATGTATTACCATAAGTGAATAATATTTTGTATATGCTGTTCATGGTAAACTGAGAAATTTCTAAAGCCGTTCTTAAAATCCACTTCAGTGTGCATTGTGTATTCTTCTACTATATGAAAAACTAACATTACTTTGGGTCTAATCATTTTATTCATGCATTGGTCATGTGAAACTGTGAAATTATTAAAAATGTAAATGTTTTACGAATTTACTAAGAATTTTACTAATTTTAAGAATTATACAAACACAAAGAAAATGAAATCATTACAGTATTCACAAGTGTTTATGTAACACTTGTTAATAAACGTTGAGAAAGGGAACTACCATATTTTGGCGTGTATAGGCCGCACATTTTTACAAAAAAAAATGTCTACAAAAAGTGGGATGCAGCTTATATACGAGATATTGGTATTTAAAAAAAAATTTCCCCAAAACATGTTTAGAAATTTGTCAGCATACAGTACATTTTAGTGTTGTTTTAACTTGAAGGTAGGAAGGGAAGAGAAGAAAAAGAGGGGGAGGGGAAAAAAAAACATTTTCCAGTCGAGCCATTATTTGTACACTCGCGTTCATACACAAAATAACCATCTCACATGTCTAAAATGTAAACATGTAGTCACGTTACCATCTGTGGAATAGTAATTGTGCGATGTATATTTGTAAACATTGCAACGTAATACAAATTTTCTGTCACAAATGTTTTGTAGGGGAGAAATTAAGTCGGAATTTATTATGTGTGTACGGAATTGTGACAAAAATATTTACAGGAATACAAAAATTCAGTGTGACGTAAACTTGAAATATTAATTATCCCTAACTTTTCATCAAAAACTTCCGGTGCGGCCTATACACGCACGCATCCTATACATGCCAAACTACGGTACTTGCCTCTGATATCATCTTTACTACATGCATGTCAGGCATTGCCCCCATTAAAATGCATGCAAGCAACAGCAGTGACATTTTTCAAAGTTTCATTTTAAAAATGCTCAAGTAAGTTTGTGATCTTGGCGTTACACTGAGCTTATTAATTATTTAGTTCCAAATACTTTTCTGCAAAATAAGTTTTTTTTGTGTAGTTTCATAACGATGAGCTTTCTTAACCTTTACCCCTAGTTAAGTAATGTTATTGTTGCTAAGGATGCAGCGTACAGTGTTGTGTGGGTTGGAATGTTATCTTTGTAGTACAGTCATATTGAAAAATTATGGTGGGACCGCAAGTCACTGGAGAACACTTTAATAGCATTACCAGGTAGTGAAATTCCGAAAGGTGGAAATTCGCCTTGACATGGAAAACTGCAAACTCTTGAGGTTGAGGGAGTGGCGTGCTGGTTCGCACACTCAGATACTTGTTGTGGGGGGAGAAGTACTTGACGACAGTGAGCCGCGCCTTGGAGGAAATGCCTTCGGCATCCTCGTAGCGTGCAGTCAGAAGTAGCTTGCTGGTGCCAGCTGGCACATCAATCCTGTAGTACAAGATGCCTTCCTGTAGATATCGCTGCACTGTGGGGTTGTCCTCCATGCTCAGCTCGGGCAGGTCCGTGTCCTGCCGCGTGGTGTGTACGATGGGTAGTTGTGTACTGCCGCCACCCTCCAGCTGGGCTGTCGTGAGGATCGTCAGCTTTGAACTGGCAAGCTTCTCCTCCGAGAGGCGCTCATCGTCATTGTAGCTCACATACACCTGTATCAAAACACAGTGGAATGAAGTTAAAATGGACAACAAAGCAGTAGGAACATGTTGTACAATACTGTATTAAAAAAAAAAAAATGTAAAACTATAACCACTGTAAGTTAAAACAACTAAAACATTTAAATTATAATTTTGATTAGTAAAATGGCTGCAAAAAAATTTTATTTGCAGTTTTTAATAACCTTACAGTTACAGTGTTACAAGGCAAGTACCATTAAATAAATTTTCATTAAAGTTCTGGTGATTAGCCTTTCTGGTGTGAATTAGCCTCAAGAAATAAATAGTTTTCTTTTTAAATGGAATGCTAATGATGCTAAGAAATTTTAATCATAACAACTGTTGTAGCTTCTCCATTAAAAACATTATATACCAAGCAACACATGAAAAGCAGTATTAAAATTAATTCCAGTAATTAAATGGCTGCATCTGAAAACTAAAATTAAGTTGCTGAATATGGTGTAGTAATGGAGTACAAGTTGTATAAGAAGATGTATAAGAGTATAAGTCGTAGTGGTTTTTTACTCAATAAATCCTATTATTTCAGCAAACAATGAAATCACATCTATTTAGTGAATTGTCCCAGATCTGGACTTTAATTCATGTCAGCATGGCTGCATCATAATGAAATTAGTTTTATTGAAGTAAATGTTACAATTTTGACTCACCCTGGTACATTAGGGCCCAATTTTTAGCAAGTGAGAGGTTGATGCAGGAAATGGAAGTTTTGCATGCTCTAAACTTTTCTTTGAATTTTTTCTTAATTTTACTTTATTCCCGTCAAACAGTTATGACTGTACTAAATGATACATTTTTACTTGTTCTTCACTCTTTCGTTCTACAATATCCTGTAGAGCTGGAAATACATTTGATGCCGGCTATCAGCCAGCGGCGTTAGAGCCCATGACAGCGTTCATGTGTCACATGTACCGCACGTGTGCAAAGAGGCTGACAATTTTCCTATAAATTTCAGGGTAAAATGTGTTACATTGTCTTTACAGTGTTTAATACGTCTTAAAATGTTTTAAAGTGCTTGTACTAATTTTAATTGTTTGGTTATGAATATTCAAAGTGCCCGCAGCACCGAGATTAAGAACACTTAATATTCTGGCATGAAAGCCATCACAAAGAGACATAAAAATAATATTGAAATTCGTAAGAAAATTATAGAAATGTAAAACAATGTCTAATTTAATTTGTGCCATTTTATTTTCAATATAAAATATTTCACTCGGCATGCATAGCACTTCTGCTTATGTGAACCGCCCTAGGCAGCCATGATAGGTCCGTGCGACGCTTGTATCTGGACAGTCTGTCGAGGAGAGCTGGCGAGGTAAGACACTGTCATGTGCGGAGTACAATTTTTGTTCACTGATGTAGGTTTCCATAGTCTATGTAGTTTATCGGTTAATCTTTGCTTGCGTACGTTTTTGCCAGACATTTTCCCCAGCATTATGATCCCGCTTTACTAATTTCTTACGCCCTTGTGGCATTTTTATCTTAATCAAGGGGAAGGAGGAGAAAGATGTCGGAGAGGTCACGCGACCCGCACATTTTGAATCAGACGCCATCTGCCTATGTTTATGGCATTTAATTGTAACTTCTGCATAATTGCTTCACGCAATTTTAAGAGCTTTATTTTTATGTATGTATTTAAGGGTAATTTTCATGTTTGAATATTTTACGGCAACATCACGTATAACCATGTGTCCGACTTAAGCCAAGTCTTTGTATACACCATCATTACGTTTTAAGAGCTTATTTATATAGCATTGTACGTACAATCATTTATTTCAGGGTTCTATGTATTTTTTATTCAGGGTTTAATGTATTTTTCACGTAAATTAATGTTTTTTGTACTTGACCACGTGATCACAGTAATGTTTGATTTTACCGCCATCAGGCATGTTACAAGCCTGTAACAATGCTAATCGTAAAGAGAACCACTTACCAAACACGAATAATATTTTATTTGAATTTAGTGTGTCGTTTCCACTCAGAAATATTGCAATTTCACCTGCACCATGTGGTCTGCTACGAACTTCATCCAGCAGCATCTGTGCCTCCTAATATTGTTTTCACACATGTCTGTGTTTATTGTGAATATTCATCTCATGTCCCATCTTATTTCATGTCTCATTCAAGGGTCTATGTAAGTGTGCAATTAGTAAACGGTGCAATTATTCCCATCCTAGCCGGCTCTGTGTATAGGCCGTCACCACACAAACCATGTGCTGGAGGGCGAGCCCCGACGAGTCTGCATTAGTGATGCCGAGTAATCACTCGTGTTAATGCGTATTGAGGGTATTCATTTGTAATTCACCGTGTCCTGTCTTCAGGAAAAAACCGTCAATCCACCCTAGCAGCTGTCGGCCCTCTTCCCTAGTGAAGGCTGTGCTTTCACGCACGTCGGTGAGATCATCCATTTAGGAGTGCGCTAGATTAATTACAAGATGGAGAACACCCAAGACCGAGATAATCATTTCATTGGCATGTTGATGTGTATGAACATTATCAATAAAAACAAGTCTACAGTGAACTCAATTCTTTTATTCAGTAGTGACAGTGTCCTAGCCACATATGTTTTATCTATTGTTTATTTCAGTGATTTTATTAAAAGTGAACTACTGCCAACGTGTTTGTAAGTATGCATGGGTGAGACGGACACACAGAACCCACAACATCCCTGAGAACCATGAGTCTCAATAGTGTGGTGATTGGGAAGAACCGCTGGTGCCCAAATTACCAGTAAGTATTTGTGTCATAGTTTGTCTCGTGTCTCACCCGACGGCGTCACAGTACTACTGAATATTACACATGTGGTTCACGTCTCAACGCAGTTTACTGTTATGTGAATGTGCTGTATCCTAGTAAATCTATGTCTTGTGTATTGACGCGTGCTCCTCTTTGCTTTCTGGTCAATAGAGGTTAGGATGTTGACCACCCTCCCTGGTTCATCAGAAGAGAGGGGAGTCAAACCCCAGTGTGAGGCGAACTGAGATTGTTTCCCGCCCAGGGAATTCAACCTATCTCACTACTGGTATCGCCAACAGGCGGGATGCCAGCGGTCCCGGGGTGTATGACTGGTGGAAAGAGAAAGAGTATTTAAATGGCAGTAATGGTGGCGATGGGTGATCTGGCCGGAGATACAGGGTTTATCCACAGAGGCCTCGTCGGTCGGCGTGCGGGAATATAGTTCGCAGGGAAAGGGTTTGCGTGAGGTTTGGGGATGACCTTAGGCTGGAGTCAAACCCGGATGATTTTTTCAGAAGCCAACTTTATCAAACAAGAATTTAGTGGGTCCTTCTCCAGAACTACCTTGGTTGGGGTAACGTTCGCTACCGGTGGCAAAATCTTAGATTGGGTAGGGGGTGTCCCCTGCGAATCGTATTCTGGCCGTCAAGCACCTAATAAATGGTATAACGGAGATTCTTGTGTGGATGGTAGATGGGGAGAATTTGGCCGGGGTGTGAACTCAGAATCCTTCGGTGGAGGTTCTACCTTGTTCGTGGGTGCAACATTAATGTCAACAGTAACTTGATGTTTTAAAGTACGTCGTTCTCAACGTCTTATATGGCTCTTAACGCCAGCTTGTTTACTGTGCATTTGTACAGCCGTCTACCTTTCCACGAACATACAATCCTGGGGTGTGACTTTGGCAGTCGCACCTAAGGCCCTGTCGTACAGTTGTGCGGTATGGTACTAGGACTGCGTTGAGGGTAGATGCGGGAACACCGGAAACCCAGGAGCAGCAGTATGTCCTTTCAGACTCTAAACATTTGCAACCATCGTCACCTGTGGAGTTCGGTGCGCCTCACGGTTAGTCCTCAACGGGATGTTTACTTGCACAAGTTCCACTTCTACCACAGTTAATTAAATTAATGATCAATGGTCTAATACTAAAATTACAGTAGGCAAATAAATTCAATTCATGTAATATTTATTACATTAAAGGAAAGTGGGAAAAATCCCGGCTGACTTTTACAAGATAGATAACTAGCTAAAATATGAATTACTATATATATTAAGCACTGGAAACAGGTGAAGGTGAGCCTGGAAAATAATTAAAAAAATATAAGTGCAAAATACTAATCTATGTAATTTACAACATATCCTCAGCTTGTCCAGGGGGCGTTAGAATCACGACGACCTGCTACCGCGGGAGTCAAGGAAGTTGACTGGGGTAAAGGGTTGTTGGGTACAGGACATCGGATTACCTCTAAAGAGAGAGAGAGAGAGAGAGAGCTGCCCTTGCGGTCAGCTGGTGTTGATGAACCTTCGCAAGCTGCTGGGCTGGTGCGGATACTGCCTTCACAAGCTGCTGGGCAGGAGTTCGAAGCTGTTGGCTGGCTGAGGGGGAGGAGAGAGGTTCGCAGACCAGGGAGTGCTCACTGACCTACGCGGCCGGTGAGCCCGGCGTCTCTGCTGGAGCGTGGTAACAGACTTCCTTATATACGGAAAAATCCCTTGATCAGCAATCTTCCGGGGGTGCAGGGTAGAGTAACTTTCCAACACAGGGGTAAGTTTATCAGGATTGCGGTGGCGCTGCTCATTTCTTGTCTTCCCGCTTGGAGGCTGCGACAAATTAAAACACCTCTTTCTGAGGCTGGCGGGATGTGACATCACAATGTCACAGGGGCGCTGCCATATCTTGGGTTTGCTGGAACTTCTTCCACAGATAACTATAGGGCAGTGGTTCATCAAAAATATTTTATTTATTTGCGGGGGTGGCGCTTGCTTGCTGGATTTTGGGCGGGCCGTACATTTCATAAGTAAATGCGTAAATTACTTTCATATATGTGACTGTCCAATGCGTGGATTCTCCTTGCTCAATATGTGTAATTACTTTGCCACTGTTATTGACTTGCCCCGAGCTCTCCTGGCTCGAGATGGGGCAAAGTCGTCAGTAGAGAGCGTGTGTGCACTGCGCAGCATGTTGGCATGCGTCAGTATCAAAATGTTTTATACTTTTTGTGACAGTACTGGACTGCACTTAGTAACAAATCTTTTATATCCACTGAAAATACATTCAATGTTTTTCTTGAATGTGCAATTGTTGCCTCGTCATTTACTTGTAGTGGAAATGACAGTTGAAAGGTGAGGCTGAGGTACCCCCTCCCCCCTGGGCGACGGTGAGGCAGTGGTTGCTGCTTGCATGGAGTTTTTCCAGGTGCCAGCAGTGCTGGTATTGACCACTTCTATAACTGAACGTTAAGCCTTGTGAGCAATGGGCGAGTGGGTACCCTGGCTGAGGTATAAGTGACGGTGATGTTAAGGGACCTGACTGCCCTGGTAAGGTTGGCTGGCCGGCCAAAGGTAGGAGTCTTCTTTGGCGGCGTGGGTGGCAGTAGAGATATTGCACATGGTAATTGCCAGATGAGGTTCGAGGTGGAGCTGGTGGTAGACCCTCTCAGACGTGCAGCCTCGTCTTTCTTCCAGGTGTAAATCTGGTTGCCAACTGGACCGTTTTCTCTCAATACCCCAGCCTGAGCTAGCCCCTTCTTGGTCAACTGGTATTTTACCTAGTCTCGGAAGATGCTCAGCATGGGGGGGGGGGGGGGGTTGTGGGTAACCCCGAGTCAGAGGTACTCATACTCGTGATAGCTGTAGGTGAGCTACAAGGTAGCTGGAAGCACGGTGGCTTCAATATGCTGGTGGGCAGCGTGCATAGTAGAACTCTCAACAGGACTGCAAAAGGCAGTAACAACTTGAAAAAGTCTATGAATGCTCGGGCAGCATGATGTTCTGTGAAGGCAAGATGTAATGCCTGGTGGCTCTCGAGAGAGTAACGGCGTGCTACTGAACAAGTGCGAGATAGCCGTCAGTGTGCTCTCAGGCAGAGTGATACCAGGTAAGTGGACTAGTGTGAGACAGCCTCGAACTGAGGACTGCTGGTCTTATTTATACTTGGCTCACAGGGCCAGCACAGGGGTTGCAGGGTGTGGAGAGAGAGAGAGGCGAAGGAGAGAAGAGAGTAAAATAGAGTGGCAACCACTTTCTCTCATGCACCAGGTGCTGGAGGGGTAGAGTGGCGACATGATGCAAAGCGAGTTACAGCTTGAAGGCGTCCTGTTGCATGTGCAGAGTAACAGCGCTTCTTAGGAAGGGGGCCATGGCTGTGGCAAGTCTAGATGAGAGAATGACGTCGCTCGTTGCACATCACAATATATATACGTGATTCCGAACTACACCGACAAAATCCGGCATGTTTTTCATGACAAAATAATAAGATGAAAATGTCTGTACCACTTTTTCCCTTAAGAGATTATTAAGGGAGCTGCATGTCAATAAAAACCACGGTTGTAAATGCAATTAAGTTAAAAATATTACCAACTACTTATGATCAAGCAACAAATCGGTGAATAGTGGTTTGTAGAACGTGAAAATCGTGAAATCAAATGCCACATGGTGTTGCACCGCCCCATGTAAGCGTGTTGCCTACCTAGCAGGTCACTCACCCCTCTGTTTCGCATACGTACTTTCCGAAAGGATTTCACGAAAACTGTTCCCCTGAGAGTATTCCGACAAGATGATCAATTTTGTTGGTTAAGATGTGCTGATTCTTAAGTCATCTCAAAAATCGCATACAGCTTACTGTTCACATTTTTCATGCAAGAACAGGGTGGCAACCCCTATTTTCATGATGACGGGTAATGATATTACCAACTGCATTTTTTAAAGGTGTAATTGTAGGCCAAAGAAATAGGAAGAGTTCAGTGATTTGTGAAGAAATTCATTTTTCCTGTCGGCCAAAATGAAAATGTATGGATTGTCTGGTCTTCCAAGATTCAACAGCATAGTGTACTTCTTGCATGGTCTTCCAAGATTCAAGAATATAGTGTACTTCTCTTTTCTCTTCGTAAAAATTAGTGGTCTAGTAGTTGGTATGCTTTTCTCTCTTCCTTTGCTATAGTATCATGGTATACAACAGCATAACTAAAATTATCAGTGTTTTTAATTGTGCTGAATAGGTACCTATATTAATAACTTTAATTTCATTTATTATTTTTTGTGCTATGATTGCTCGTAAATAAATGATTGATTAGAAAATATAGGAATTAACATTTTGTTTGTGAAAGCCCGTGACTTAAACCCAGAAAATTGTTGTACGTAGTTGGCAGGTGCAGAGTTACTTACATGGCCTTCTAACGGTGTCCCTGGCTTGAAGAACTGTGGCCGGGGCCCAAGGAACTGCACTTTGACAGAGCTGGTGATTATCCTGGTGTGACTGGACCCTGTCGAGGTCTCTCCGTAGTGGTAGTCTGTGATGCTCGCTTCCAGCCGCAGCTCTACTCCACTCACGGTTGTTATGGCAGCTCTTATGGTTTCCATGGGCACCACCAGTTCATGGCTACCATTTCTCTGTATGTCATGAATCATCCACTATTATACCTTATCACTATGTGTACACTTTTCAAACACACTCCGCACACAGACAACTTTTAAACGTAGCACTTTTCACCCTACCCTCTCTGCTTAAAGAGTTATGAATCACAAGTACAAAATATTTACGTTATTTTCTAACACTAAACCAAGTATGTTAAGTTTGAACATTTAATAAGATTTCGAATCTCAGGGGTGAATAAATTAAAGGGGTTATGACCATTGTTCTTCATATATCTTAATTGCTTGTCATTTGGCACCTATAGAGAATGTTAACATAAGAGGCAGTTGTGAACAGTACACACTTGTTCATTCCAACAGTCCGTGAGGCATGTTATGTGGTGTGTTTCATAATTCAGTGGGAAAACTCCCAAAAGGTGGCAGAGGGGAGCAAAATAAGAATTTTTATTCATAACTTCATACGATAAATACAAATAGTTGTTGTCAGAATGCATTAAAAATACGTTACACAGCACCTGCAAACAGCTGTCACTCTCATGCAGGAGTTTTTGTTGCAGCCTTTGCAGGTAGTACAACAAAAATGTATATCTATTGAATGCACATTCATCACCATAAAAATGTTGCACCATCTGTTAAGATCATTTTGTAACCATGAAAATTGGTAAAAAGGAGCACTGATAGATAATATGCAAGCAATCAAGTTTTAGAAAGTTATGCATGTACTATTTATATGAGGGTGCGGTTGTGATTTTTGTGTGGTGTATATAAACTGAACAGTGTATGTGATGTGATGTAATACTTGCTAGGCAACATTGATGTGTGACCTGTTTGTTGAAAAGACACACAAGACAGCTGTATGAACAATTCATGGAATTTGAAGGAGGCTGCATATACAACCTGCCAAATTACTCATTATTTGAGCCGTACGAACTTCACAGTCAAGTTGTGTCGGTAGCGATGGACACATGAAGGTACCCATACATGACAAACCATTTTTTCAGGAAAACGCTACATCACATGTAGCACGACAGGCTATGAAAGCTTTGGAGAAAATTCAGACCATCCTCATTACAAACCAGATGTCGCGCTCTGCGATTTCTGCGTTTTTCCAACATGTAAGACAGAGAGAAGGTGATGGATGTTTGGCATGGACCAGGAAGTGAAAGCTGCAGTGCGGCGTGTGGTGAACTGTTGCAAGGTAAGCTGGCGTTAGCTGTGTGTCATACCCCGTCGCTCGCTAGTTTACATTTCCACCAGTAAAACGTAGTTCAGCAGCTGATGCCACAGAACGTGTATAATGGATCTCTTGCCTGCTCGTTGTGAGTGGACGAAATACATTCAGTTTCCCTAGGCTCAACAGTGGTTATTGGTTCCTGCTGCGTGCACAGAGAATGTACTGCAGTGAGCAAGCACCAGCTTACCTTGCAACAGTTCACCACACGCCACTGATTCCCACATCCACCATTTCACACCAACTCTCAGAAAATGGTGATCAACATGTTGAGAAGCTAGTGCCTCGTTGGAAACAGTGTTTATAGTGTGAATGTCACTATTTAGAAAATAACCTCCTACCAACTTGGACTTCGAATAGCAATATTAGTCTACACATTTTCAGAACAGCTCTCTTACTTAAAGTGGAAAAATTCAATACAGTCAACATTCCTCTCAGAATCCATCAAGGGAACACTTTATTTAAACTGTTTTCAGTATCTTTATAGATCATTTCTGGTATGTTCACAGACACTCCATACTAATTCTGAACATGTCCAGGTTTTGAGGAAAATTCTAAAAATAGCAGATTATCTTCATGTTAAAACAACACGCAGTCTTCTTCTTACAGAGGACTTCGAAATAATAGTGGTGCCGTCAGGTGAGACACGAGACAAACAAAGACACTATTTACTTACTGTAGATGGGCGCCAGTGGTGCTTCCCATACACAGCACTTTGACACTCAGGGATGCTGTGGGTTCTCGTGTGTCCGTCTCACCTGAGTGTCTTTACAAAGCACTTTGAAATACTAAACATTTATGAAAAACACTGTAATACTCTGGAGTATGCTGGGCAACAATGCTACAAGAAAACATATAGTTACACTGAGATAATTTGCTTTTATTTACCATACGTTACACATTGTGCCAAAAATGAATTTTGTGGTTAACCTCGGGTGTGACTAGCTAGCTCCGGTAGGTGATTCCCCCAGCACGTAACTGAACTTACGCACTCCTAGATGAATGATCTCCTCGTGGTGCCAGAAGAGACAGTCTCTACAAGGAAAGAGGTCTACAGCCACTAGGGTGGGCTGTAGGGTTTTCCTGGAGGCAGGACACGGGAAATGCAAAAGATGAATTTACCACGCACGTTTATTCTCTCGCTAATGCTTGCTTGTCGGGAATCATCCCCAAACCACGTGTAGTGTGGCGACGGTCAAACACAGTAGACTAGGATGAAGTAATATCGCCGTACACATTACATAAATATCACCTACAGGGGCAGGACATGAACAGCACAATAAACACGCAGATTCGTGAAAGCATTCTTAAATGGCGCAGATGCCGCTGAATAAAGTTCATAGCAGACCATGTGGTGCTGATGGAATTGCTATAGTTTTACATGAAAAACGGTAAACTATCACCGGACAAAGTGGTAGTGGTGTTGGGAAAATTATTCCCTCCAATAATCAAGCACACAAAAGCTTGTAGCGCGCCGGATGGCGGAAATTAAACAAGTGCAAAGACATCGTGGTTGTACATAGAAAGCATCAATCGTCAAAATTACAGGGAACCCTGAATAAAACAATACATTTTACCCTGAAATTAATTATGGTGCACAAGAAATTACAAGAAAGAACTCTTTAAGTGCAAAGATAGCGCAGGTATGAACTTAGCGTCTGGAAACCGCGTGGTCGCAACTGATATGGCTATAAAACAATTAAACATAAGAAAACCCTGAAAATACATACATAGAATTATCACCCTTAATACTGCATGTCACAATGAAGCAGCAATTACAATCAAAAGCCTTTAACATAGGTGGATGGTGTCTGATTCATAAGTTGCGCGGACCGATGGCTTCTCCGACATCTTTTCTCCTTCCCTCAGTTTAAGTTGAAAAAGCCACAAGGGCTGCAAAGTATTTATTTAAGTGGAAGCATAATGCTGGGGATGTCTGGCAAAACGTAGGCGAAACAAAGGTTAACCGGTAAACTAAAGTGAACTATGGAAATCTAATACAGTGCAAAAATATGAAATGCGTAAGTGACAGCGACTTACCTTGCCAGCTCTCCTAAAACGACTGCCCAGAGGCAGGGGTCACGCGGGCCTACCACGGCTATCTATGGAGTTCACACAAGAGGAAGTGCTATGCACGCCAAGCAAAAAATGTTGATACTTGAAAATAAATGGCACATAAATTATTTTTACTACAAAATCATTAAAGCCATTTTAAATCAGATATATTGTTATCAAGGAAATTTCTTTTGAAGGCGTTCGCACCTGAATATCATTCTCCAGCTCTTCGGCAGAACGTGCACTTTAAATTTCAAAAGCCAACATGGCGCAATATTATAAAAAAAAGACGTATTTACACTTTATGACACATTTCACCCCGAGAAATAAATACATTGTACATTGGCAACAAATTTGGACCCTGAAATAACAATATACAACATTGAAATAATTTCCCGTTGGGAAAGTCTGTAGTCATGGCGGGCTGTGCGCACGTGCTACCCACGTGTCAGTGAGGGCGCCGAGTGCCGCCATGGCTTAGCTGTTTCAGGCTCTTAGTCTGCGTCAATAGGAACAACAAGTACCAAGCATGTTTATCAATTTGAACACTTTTGAGTAGGGCCATCTATTTTTCATGACAAGATTCCACAACTAGTACTTCAAAACACGTTAGTTCAGAACCAATATCGTGGTTGGATGATTACTCGCACACATCTTAGGTGTCTGCCAGTCAATCACGAACGTTCAGTGTCAGGGTAAGGCAAGATTTACAACAACCCATCTATTATTTACAACCAAACTTTTTCCGTCCGTCGTAAGTTCATTGCTGCAAACTAATAAAAACAAAACTGTTTACAATTAGGACAAATTGTCCATAAAAAGTGAATTTTTTTGCAGCATTGTGTTTCTAAGTACCCAAAACAATCATACACGTATGTACCGGCAATTAATTGATGTAAAAAAATTTAAATAGCATATAAAACATGATTTTATTATTTTTACTATTGCACAAAAGAAGCCTGTGTTTCCAAACGTAATTATCAATATTAATCTTCAGGGAAAATGTAACTTAATTTCATTTTACAGTTACATAAACAAACATATGAAAACAAAAAACAGCCAAAACAAAACATTGCACGCACAACACATTCTTGTGAAGAACTTGGGATGAACAAGTAACAAAACGTGCAGGTTTAGAAGGCTGTAATTTCATCCGTTCGTCCGTCAAAAGTTAAAACTTTTCAAGGTTTTGACGGATGGACAGACGGATAGAACTAATGGCCACCTCTTATTGGCTGTTGGTTGCGTGATTAACGGACTGATGACGGACGGATACGACGAGTCGTAAATCCTACCTAACTTTATTTTGATTGGCCCAGTCGAGTAGAAAATGTCTTCTCACACAGACACACTGCCAATAACCAAAGGAAATGTTTCAGGCTGCACGTAAGAAGTTGAAGTTTATCTTGAGCATAAATCTTATTGTGCCCTACTTATAAAATAGCTATTACATTCACAAGGAAACCAAATGTTTTAAAGCATTAATATAACAGGCATCATCGTTAAAAATGTCTCCTAATAAACCAGTTTGCTGATGCAGGTGCCTCACAGTCTCAAAAGCATATTTCTAGACTTGATGATCTCACCATGGAGACATGTTCCTGATGTATGAGAGTCATGTTGCCGTCCCCCTGGAGTCGCCTCCCGTGCACTGTGAGTGTTGCGTTTCCACTGACTATTCTCTGGAGTTCTGACTGAGAGACGATTGTCGCTGTGATGTGCTCTTCCGTGTCCTGGACGTACGGAGGCAGCAGGACACGAACCTGCCAGGAGATAGATCAGACAAGTGAAGCACGACACTTGCTGTGCAAGTACCTACAGGTGCACCTTACCGTTACTACATACTCTTACATGATTGGAGCGGAGATGTTTGGAATACGTTTTGAGAGCACACGATTGGATAACTAACATTCTTGGCTTTTCAGATTCAACTCCATAGAAATTAAATCAAATAGCGATGTTCTGGAGCATACTGCAGTCATCAGCTACGAGATACCAGCAGCAGCTGTCTGCCCAGAAGATAGTGGTTGCAATGTTCACCAAAACGTCAGGATTTCCTTTGACTTCAACGCAACTGGGCCCCAAAAGCCAAAAATACTGATACAATCGTAGTGAAAGCATGCAAACGCAATTAATAATTGACTAATGCTTGTTAACATCTTTCAGAATTCTTAGCGAAAACATTGTTTTTAATTGATGTCCTGGAATCATTTCCCTATTTTAACACTGGGCTAATCATTAAAGCCATTAAACATGTTTCGTGCAAAATTTTTCTCTCTTTTGGCAGACATTTTGCAAAATTTTGAAAACTTATAGGATAACAGAGAAATGCAAAATAACGCTTCTAGCAAAGATATTCATGACAGTCACCGGTACAGTATCTGAGAGGGTAGAAGAACATTTGCCAAACTTCAAGATTCCTAGTTGGCAAGACGGCCGTTGTAGCATGGATATTTGCGGGTTGAGTACATCAAATATTTCTTCATTTAAGTTTGCAAACTTGAAATGTAAGTTAATTCCTTACAGTAAAACATTCTGTTCAGATGTAGGTGCAAGGTCCTGTTCTGAATCCACAGGAAGTGAAATCCCCCACCTACAATGTCACATAATCCTGCAAGTTTGTCGTTAAGTATTTGAAAAATCCAAGAATAAACAAACAGAAGCGCTGTTTGCTGGTGTGAAAAACAGTAGCACAAGGTACATGCAGGTGCCATGGGGAAACATAAGCGTGCAGTGGGCTGATACTGTACCTCGTACCTCAAACTGCGGGATGAAGTAAGCCTCGACCTTTATCGGCTGCTCTTCTACCTGCTCGCCTGCTTCCACGCGGATCTTCCAGTAGCCGGTCTTGGCGAGCTGTGGCAGCATGAACTTGTGGCTCACCACGCCTGCAAGCATTACTTCCTGATCATGGGACAAGGCTGTGCCTAGAGGCGACGGCTCATAGGAATATATCCTTCCCCTAACTTACAATGTTATGATCACTTGTTTCATTTAGTCTGTAATCTGTTTACTGTAAACTGAGCATTTTCGAAAGCCCTGCTTAAGATCTACTTGCTTGCACAATATGTATTCTTCCTTCATATGGAAAATAAACATTGGCATTCACTTCATTCATTGCGTTGGCCAAGTGAAACTATCTAATTATTTTAAAAGTAAACATTTTACAGATTTGGTAATTCATACACTTCTATGCATAAAAACAGGCAGAAAGAAAAATAAATATTTTCAGTATCCACAAATGTTTACTTGACACTTTTAATTCAAAGTTAAAACACGAAGCTTCTTTACCTCCCTCTGTTGTTGCCAACTTTACCAGGTACATGCCGGTCATTGTGCCCGTCTAATTATATGCAAGTAGGGGCAGTGACATTTTTCAAAGGTAATAGTAGGCTTATCTTCCTTCGGGACATACATCATGCATCAGGATCCAGGATCCGTCCGCCATCTTGGTAGATGTGGCCGGAGGCCATGTTGGTCGGTGCAGTCCGCCAACTCGGTAGGCGTCACAACCTGGGCTCGATGCCATGTCATCAACACAGTCACTTTTCAAATTCATTATTTTATCCAAAAATCACTTTTCACCCGTCCAAACTTTTCTTTTTCCCCCAAACCTCCTAAATTAAAAAAAAAATGGTGAAAAAAGTGCTTGCTCCTCAATGTGGCTGACCAATTCCTCATTTTTGCTGAGGTACTGTATCCCGAACATTACCCACAATGAGGATGTGAGGAGTCAATAAAATAAAATAATTTTTTTAAACTGTAAATAATTTTATATAATTAAAAAAATTAGAGGCATAAGTATTGAGTATTATTTATATCACCAGACTTGTCCTTTCGTACATAAGATTGTGATATATTGTGATATACTATCAGGACCACCATATTATTGGATTTAAGAGATATTCCGCTACCCCCCTCCATAATATTCAAAACTCATTACCATCACCCCACCTTACCAACACTCCTCACCAGTGCCTCGGCCACTATAAAATCTCGCACCCATTCCCCCTCAGCCCCCTTACCACTCCACACCTCCCATCCACTCACCCGCCCCCCTCACCGCATCAACCCGCCACACTCTGTTGCAACCAGTATGAACAACAAACCTGGCACATCATCACCAGGAGCAACATCTCTTTCCACGAAGACATCTTTATCCATTGTTCCTGCTCCTTCTAACGTGACGACAGCCGAACCATCTGGAACCGCTAGTGTATCATCTACTGAACTTTCACTGGAATATCAGTGTCACTTCTGCTACAAGGACTTTGCTTTCAAGCTTACTGCACGCCGGCACAAAGTTCGCGAGTGTCCAAATAGTTGGTTTTGTATTTAACAAATTAGAACTGAATGTGATGTTTATACCGTTGCATACGAATATGAATAATTTTATAGTAATTAATTTTAATATAGGGTATTTGAAAAAATCAAAAAGTTATTTCAATATTTTAACCTTAAATCTACTCTTCCCCTGATATAAACTGATTCTGATTTTTTAAAAAATCACTATGAAGCAATTATTGGCTAATCACTACGGTTATAAAAGGCGTAAATTCATTTCTGGAGCTGGAAGTGATGCATGCAAACTGAATTTTATGAGCATGGCCCTAAGAAATCACAAATTATAATCGCATATGCATATAAATATTTGCTTGCTTACAACCTGACTTGCGAAAATGTGGGCATACTATGATTTATGATACTAAGATACAGACCCAACTGGAAACTGAAAAAGTACGAGCTCTCTGATACATCGCTTACATTTAAAAGTATTTTTAATGTGTGTGTGTCTATATATATATATATATATATATATTCCGGTGATATATAACACTCAATACTTATGTCTTTAAATTATTAAATTACATAAATTTATTTAAATAAAAAAAAAATTTTTTTAATCATTTTATTTTATCGCCTCCTCACATTCCTCATTGTGGCTAATGTTCCGGGATACCTCAGCCATAATGAGGAATATTGGTGAGCAACAATGAGTAACAAGCATTTTTTTTCACAAATTTTTTGACATTTAGGAGGGTTGGGGGGGAAAAAAGGAAAATTTTGGGGGAGAAAAAGTAATTTCTGAGGAAAATAGTTAATTTCGGAAATTAATTTTGGTGTAAAACAAGCGATTTTGTCGATGAGACAGCATTGAGCCCTGGCTGTTGCACCTACCGAGATGGCAGACTGCATGAACAACATTGCAGTCGGCCGTGCCTACCAAGATGGCGGACAGATGCTGGATCCTGATGCATGATGCATGTCCCCGAAGGAAGATATGCCTACGACTAAAGGTTAATTTCAAAAGTGCTGAATTAATCATGAACAGTGTATATCATTAAAATAGCATGTATTTAAGTACACAGATGAATGTACTACGAGATGGTAAAGGTTGTTCATGATAAAGTGAGCACTTTAGAAATGAACCTCAGAAAAAAATTGCTGCCCCCGCATGCATATATTTGTATGAGCGCATTGAGTGACATTCGTCCAGTAAAGTTGGTAACGATGGATGGAAAGTAGTTCCATATCTTGACGTCGAATAAAAAGTGTTAGGTAACTATTTATGATAATTTAAAATTATTTATTTTCCCTTTCTGTTTTTTAATGCACTGAAGTGAAAAAATTCCCATATTTGTAAAGTATTTACTTTCTTAATAATTTTATTGATTCATTAGACCGAAGCATTAATAAAGTGACAGGGTGCATGTCACTGTTAATTTTATATAAGGCGGAAGAATACACAACGTGCACACAAGAAATCTTAAGCAGGGCTTTCAAAAGTGCTCATTTTCCATGAACAGCCTATATGAAAAAGTATTGAAACTGTCTCTGTATATCAGAAAGTACTTTATTTATCTACCTATACACACAATCACCTTCAAACTAGTTCCTTTGCATAGCAATACAGAACTGTCAGTATTCCTGCCACTTGTGAAATGTGTCCTGGATGTCTTCTCAAAGGAGATCAAGCACGTTCTGCGAATTGCACTGGATCTCCGCAGCAGAGTTGAAACAGCGACCTTTGAGCTGGATCTTCATCTCCAGGAAGAGAGCGGAATTCTCAGGAGCAAACTCTAGTGAATAGAATGGGCACAGAAGAGCGGGAGTGTTGTTTCCGGTGAGCAACTGATGTGTGACAGGGTGCATTGTCATTGTGGAGCATCTAGTTCCTCGTGCGAATGTCCTCCCTCAGATGCCCTTTCAGGGTGTTTTTTTTTTTTTTTCAGGGAATGAAGAAAATTGGTATATATGCTTGGATTCTAATTCTGCCACCGTACATGAGAAAAACAAAATGTATGGAGACGGCAAGATTTTAGTTGGCTACGAACCACCGGAATACTGACTTTGTGCTTATAAATCGGAGTATGTAGGGAGCTGGTGCGTTCCATCAACAGTCCGACCGTCATTAGGAGAAAGAATCTATAAATTTATGTAACTAAGCGTGCTTGTCAAGGAAAA
This sequence comes from Dryococelus australis, assembly GCA_029891345.1. Taxonomy (NCBI): domain Eukaryota; kingdom Metazoa; phylum Arthropoda; class Insecta; order Phasmatodea; family Phasmatidae; genus Dryococelus; species Dryococelus australis. The sequence continues at coordinate 11,006,358 of CM057006.1, read as the reverse complement.
ATTCATTATTTTATAAATGTACGAAATACTTTTAAATTTTTATTAAACATTGATTTCAGGTAAAGCATTAAAAAAAATTCTGACCTAATATTTTTCGCATAGTGGCATATCAGAATCACAGTTTCAATGTTTTTGACGATCTGGCCCCTGGGGACAAATCCTCGCTGCACAAAGCCATGAATGTCGAAGATAACTATGAGAATACACTTGGTCAAGCCTGCATCGTCGTTTGCGGCCATGGAAATGATTGGCTGAAGGCTGTGGCTTCGTCTCAAGGTTGCACCCATACAAAAGGGGCCGCAGTGGTGTAGTGGTTAGACTATTCACCTCCCACATAGGCGAACCGGGTTCGATTTTCGACAGGGTCGCCCCCGGATATTCTCATGTGGGAATCATGCTGAATGATGGCGCTGGTCGGGTGGGTTTTCTCAGGGATCTTCCGTTTACCCTGCCTTTGCGTTCTGGTGCTGCTCCATACTCACCTCGCTTCACCCTCATAGGCTCTAAAGACCCCGATGTTGAGACACACCCAAATCTCTTCACTCACTCACGCCCGTACACCCAAGTTTCGTCACCGGAAATTATTCACCATTACAGATATATCTAGCGCAAATTGCAGAAAGTACTTGACACTCTTTGAGAAGAAGAATTACAGGAAACATTCCATAAGTTGCAGGAGCGATGAGAACACTGTATTGCTATGCATGCGAACTATTTTGAAGGTGATGGCGTGTAAACTTAAATAAATAAACAACTTTCTTGTATTCTTATAAATAGTGAGTCTCGGAACATTTTGGTACCACCTTGTGTATGTCAGTCATTTTTAAGCACTTTATTTTATCTACTTTTTGTAGCTTTAGTTTCCATATGCATACTCAAGATCACCCCCCCCCCCCTCCCGGTGACTCCTTCGCCGTAAGGATATCTCGAAAAGGGTAAATGACATGGGAATGAAAATGTGGAGTTCCTTTGTATATTTGTGCGCAGCTCATAGATGTGCAATTTACAATTTCAGTTTAAAAATATTAGAATTGTTACTAAAAGTATCAAGAAATATTTTGATGCCCGTGAAGAATAAATAACTCACAAATGCTTCTTTTTATGTGCTGAGAAACATGACAAATTTTTTTGCACAAGGGAAACTAAAATGCTGCTGAGGTTTGAAAATTAAAATCACTCAAATAGTTTGACATAAACTATGATTTTGACAAGCAGAATGTCTGCAAGGAAGCTTGTGTTAGAGGCTATTCATGGTAAAGTGAGCACGCTTGAAAGCCCTCTCATTTGGATTAATAGTCAATAAATATAGGCTAATTTATTATACCCTTAGACCTTAACTTCCATGTGTGATGGAATATGCACACTGTGTTTATTACTTACATGGCAATATTTATCTAAAAAAGTAGTTAGAGGATAAAAAATAGCTGTGCGGAAAAAGTAACTAGAGCCTCAAAAGTGCTCACTTTACCATGAATAGCCTATAGTTAAAATTTATCATTGTTAATTTTGTAGACGACTCGGGAAATGAATGAAATTTACAGAATAGCCACATATTTCAAATGTGAATTGCACAATCCACATGCATACAAACTCGCAAATGAAAATTTTCTTTATTTTAAGAATATTTGTATACTCTTTTCAATGGGAAAGTATCAGTTTCAAAATCGAAAGGAGCTGACATCGCTAAAATAAAATGGATTAAGAAAGATAAAAAAAATTATAATTATGACTATAGTAAAATATGCTGTTGCAGATATGTTTGCTATTGAAGTTAAGTAACGTTCAGCATTAATTTCCTGAGCAAAGAGTTTGATCCGCTAATTTCAGTTGAAGACATATATGAACGATATTTTGTAATTGAATACATGTTGTGAAAGCCCCAGATATCAATGTTCTTGCACACAACCTTGGTGATGAAATACCCAGTATTAAGGCCTTCTATTTTTACAGCACAGTTTAGTGAGTAAATAATTAAAATGACTATTAATGGTAAATATCTGACATGCATTGTATTCACAGACATACAAATAAACCAAGGGTAAGCACATTGTAGGCATACAGCCGTTAACCAAGTTGCTATTTCTACAGGCGCCATACGTCCTAATAAAAATTTTTTTTTCAGTACATAAGAGATCCAGTGTTTGAGAAATACAAGCTCATTTTCAAAAATTCGTTATAAAATTTTAGTTCTAGTATCATTATGAGGTTTTTAAAATTGCTATTTAAATCTGTTATGATTTTCTTAGAAGCCATAACATCAGGGCATTGTTACTTATTAATCAGATAGAAATGAATCGACATGCAATATACATTATGCTACTTACCGCTGTTCAGCTGCATGGAAACCCATCTTCTCATCACAAAACCATCTGGATCCTAAAATAAAAGGCGGAACAGTTGTAATAAGCTTAATATAATACACATTTAATTATTTTCATGTAGTAAACAAATTATCATCTACAGTTTAAAAATTGCGCAAAATTATTTATGTTCAGAGGTGTTTAATAGAGTATGTCATCCCATTTACAAACCCGAAGTTGACCCCCATATCTCCTTCACCCCTTGACGTAACACCAAACTGTTAACGTCACATTATGGCCCCTTTCACCCCAAACAACGTTTGTCTAAACCATTTTCTTATATCTTTACAAGCGGGTGATTTATTAAGGTGGCCTGTTTTAAATGCCTCATCTTGTATATATTCGCCAATAATTATCTGTAGACGCCAGCTAGCCAGGAGCCAGCCGCACACGCCACTAAGATGGCCCACTGGCCAGCAACACGTCGGAACGCCACTCATCAATCAGCGCCTGGCAACCAACTCATCAGATGGGCAGCTGACCCAGCAGGGAAGCTTCCGCAGCACGCAGTAGCCAATCAGATGCAAGGTCCATTCCCAGAGCCTCTTGCAGCCAATCAGAAAGATGGGTATGCTCTCATCAAAGGAACCGCCATGACATTTCGCCTCTGTATATTTATCTGCTCTGTCACCAAATGTTCCACAGCATGGGAGGAGCCAATTATGAACGCGCCTTTCTACAGAGCATTGCACGGCCAATAAAAAAAGAACATTGTGTGTTTGCATCTATCCACGCACGGTCACTTCCAAATTATCTGAAGCCATGTTTAAGTTATTCTTTAAGGATATTCCTTCACTTCTTGCAAACAAAGCTTAACTGAGTCTAAAACATTACACCAAAGTGACAACACACCGCATTCATACACGCTAAGTTAAATAATATTTTACATAATAACTATTTCTTACTAGGCATTACCAACACACTTCTTTCTGTTTTTATTCATATTAATTATAAATGGAATATTATGATGAAGACTAAACAAAAGCAGAAGTTCAATTTAACAGAAAATAATGAACTTTTATGTTAACACACACATAGAACGCTTGCAATATATGACTCATTTAGGAAACTACCATGCATGTCATACGTGGGGATGATTTTTCAAAGGTTTGATTCAAATAGTGTGAAGAAACCGCGAATAGACCAAGAGGATTTCTAAGTCACTTCCCTTCTGTGTATAGGCGCTACACGGTAAAACGAGCACTTTTGAAAGCCCTGTTTAAGATCTACTTGTATGCACATTGTGTATTATTCCACCTTTTGTAAAATTTACCTTGCCATGGGCTTCATCACTTTGTTCATGCTTTGGTCAGGTGAAAATGTGGAATTATTAGAAAAGCAAATATGTTAGAAATCTGGTTTTTCTTACATAATTTATTTTACCAGAAATGGTTAACTAAAACTTTTTATTCAATGTTTATGTATGGAACTATTTTCCATCCATCGTTACCAACTGTACTGGGTGCATGACACTCGGTGCACCCGTTAAAATATATGCAGGTAGGAGCAGTAACTTTTTTGTAAGGTTGTTTTCATAATTGCTCACTTTATCGTGAACAGCCTTTACCTACACACAGGCCTGATTTTACAAACTGACACGCTGGGCTCATACCTAGGGGCACAAGAGGTTTGGGGCGCAACGTCTGAGCAAGGAAAAATGACGAATCAATGTTGTTCTTTACAAGAACTGAAAAGTTTTAGTATACCCAGTGCGTTGTTAAAGTCATAATCGGACCTGCTTACGCATCCTGTGGTAAAGTTAATTAATTGTTTTTGTTCGGAGTTAGATATTAGCACAAGCCACTCACAAGGATGTAGACGTTCACAGCATCTTCAAAAGGCGTGAGCTCCGTTGTCAGAAGGATAACTCTGAAATACACTGAAATGACAAAATAAAACATAACACATTAATTAACTACTCGTACTTTTTTTCTATTTAATCAAGTACGCGTTTACATTGCTCGAATCACTTTTAAGTCATATGTTAAAAAATTACAAAATGATATTTGGATATACGTGACTATGCAAAATAAAGCTAAATAATTGTATAAAACATCCTGAGTCTAGTATAGAACATGCTAAGTATACTATAAAACATGCTAAAGCAAAGTGCGTTATTGTCGAACAGGTTAACACCCCATTGTAAAACATAGCAGTAGCAACTGACTCCCTGCTGCAAAATTATCTCGCTGATGTGATTCTGAGTAGTTACATAACGCCCCTCACATCGGCTGCTGACTGCTATTGTCTAAACCATACGAAATGGCAGAGTGGTAACACAACGGACTCACATTCGAGAAGACTCGTGTTCGATGCCGGCCCCAGCTTTTTCCAGGCTAATGCTGGCTGGAAGGTTCATTAATATGGGACATAGCCCTTCCTCGTTGCTTTTTGGGTTACTGTACTTGGAACGCACTGAACAAAACTATTGCTATAGGCGACCTTTCTTCCCTTCCCATCAACTTTTATGTAGTGGTTGCCACATCATGACACTCCCAGTGTTACTGGATCAAGGGTAAATTATTTTCACGGCCAGGAATTGAATTTAAAGACATCCCGTATCTCTAAAGTAGCTCATGCTGGTATCTATATTATGTGCAAATAATTCCGTAGCTTCAGCAACAGACTTTTCTATCTCCCGCCACCAGGGAAATAGCACGAACCTGGGTACAAATAAGCCTCTCAATCACTCATTCCATATCACCCTACATCAAACTCTCCCGCGACTGTCGCACAGATTTTTCTAATACCCTCTCCACCTTGCATTGACTTGCTGTGCCCTCATCTAGACCCTTTCACTTTCGGGTTGTGTCCATAGCAGCAGACAGTACTTTTTATCTGAAAAATGTTGTTCTCAGTTTCCCATAATTTAGTTCACACACCGTAACGTGATTGTGCAGTTGGCTATTCAGTCTTGATTAGTGATGGGTCAGTTCAGTTTTGATTATATTTTAATCGTGTCCAGAGTATCTCTGCTAGCTGTAGGGAGCCCACTGCCTCCTTGCGGTACCACTGGACAACCAATCAAATGAGAGGAAACTCCCGGGTGGTCCCCATGTCTGACTCACCAAGAGGGGTATCTGTCTCTTCAGCTAAACTTGAACAAAGAGGGGCAATATTGATGTTACCGGTCTGGTAGCGGGCGGGTCGACTCCCATTTTGGGCCTAACGTTGGAGGATTTCAAATTAAATAAGTTCAACCTGTATGGTAATGGATCCACGAGGGGGTGTGGTACCACCCAACTCCCTGGTTACAAAGAATAAAAGCCAACGCGAACATGGAAATGAAAGCTCCTTCCTCCTAATCAATCTCTCTCTTCTAGTGTTTCAAATATCATTGTAATAAACACCATCCTTTCATCCTCTGTCCTAGTAGAATTTTTCTACTTCATAAATTGCATGCAATATTGCAATTATTTTATGTTGAGGGGATTTTATGGTGTCTGTGCTGGTCTCCCTCACCTCCCTTTGTAGATCAGTTAGGTTAGCATGACAGGTAAACATGGTCATAATCGAGGTCATGTTATCCCAATCCCAGTAAAGCCGCGAGCATGTGCCCTTGTAGTTAGAATATCTCCTGCATGCCTAGGAGTACGGGACTCAGCCCTGAGATGCACTTACGTCCCTCCTCTATGTAGGACAGTCCTTTACCTACTGTCTGTCTCATATAAGATGGCAAGATTTTTGACAGTTCAACGAATGTTTACATTTAGTTTATGTATCCTTTCGCTATCAGCTAGTGCCGCAATTGGAGGCTACGCGAAAACAAGGAACTGAGTTTCCTGAAAAAAAAACATGGCGTGTTTAGGATATAGACTGACAATTACCGGCCCAATATAAATTACTAATAATCAAAATCGCTGTACACGAAATACATGTTACTTTAAAAATTACGCATAGCTCGCGGAAAAATATAACTATTGGTATCTGTTCGTAAATTTGTTATTTACATACAAAATATATTCATTTCAGCTTTATAGCTGGTTAGGTTCGAGAAAGCGCCCAAAGATGGTGCGCACGATATGATAAGCGTGTGAGCCACGCGCGGTACCAACAGATAGCAGCAGGTTCGCCACCTCTAGATATTGCTTTTTAAAACTTGACTTTTCTTTTATTACTGTCTCGAAACGACACGAATTTGAAATATATTTAGTCATATTATTTGAAAAAATAATTCAATATTACGATACAATATTTCTGTAGACTTTTGGAATTAATATCAAGCACATACGGAAAGCATGGGTGGGCAGTTTGGAATAAGACATGAAAAGATTTAAGTTTGAAGTCGTGTTTAATTCGACTATGAATCGTATTATTGTGTTTCATTTTGAACACCCTTGCAATACTACTTCAGCACGAAGAATAGTTTGTAACACGTACAACTGCTGTTATGTTACCACGTAAAATAAAATATATTAATTAATCTAGGAACTCTTTCTTATAGCGTATTTTGTACTTGTCTGATGTGCATCGGCAACACATGCAGAACAGCCAACTTAATATGAACTTTTGTTCATTTGTGCATTTGCTGATACACAATTTTGTAAACTGCACTTTGTTTGTTTTGTATACGTCAAGTTGCCACTCACTAACTGTCAAAATCTTGCCAACTTATATGAATAGACAATAGGACCCTACCCTACCTAGGTCCCTACCCTACCCAGGTCCCTCCCCAACCTAGGCCCCTCCCTTACCTATGTCCCTCCTCTACCCAGGACCCTCCCCTACCTAGGTCCCTCTCCTATCTAGGACACTCCCCTACCTAGGTCCCTTGCCTCCCTATGTGTTTCCCCTATCTAGGACACTCCCCTACCTATGCCCCTCCTCAACCTAGGCCATTCCCTATCTAGGTCCCTCCTCTACCTAGGACCCTCCTCTACCTAGGTCCCTCTCCTATCTAGGACACTCCCCTACCTAGAACACTCTCCTACCTAGGAACCTCCCCTACCTAGGCCTCTCATCTACCTAGGACCCTCCCCTACCAAGGTCCCTCCCCTATCTAAGACACTCCCATACCTAGGTCCCTCCCTAACCTAGGCCCCTCCCGTACCTATGTCCCTCCTCCACCTAGGCCCCCCTTCCTAGGTACCTCCTCTACCTAAGACCCTCCCCTATCTAGGATCCTCCCCTACCTAGGTCCCTCCCTACCTGGGTCACTCCCCTACCTAGGTCCCCCCCTACCTAGGTCCTCCCTACCTCGGCCCCTCCCCTATCTAGGTCCCTCCCTTATCTAGGTTCCACCTATCAAGGTCCCTCCCCTACCTAGATCCTCCACAGTCCCCCACTAGACACTCCCTACCTTCCCCTACTAGCCCCCTACATCCCTCCCCTAGGTCCCTCCCTATCTAGGTATCACTCCCCCCTCCCTAGGATCCCATCCTACATAGGTCCCCCCACTGCACTCCCTCCAGTCCCCTACCTATACCTCTACTGTCCCTCCCCACTAGGCCCTCCCTACTCTAGGTTACTCCTCTATCTAAGACCCTCCCCTATCTAGATCCTCATCTACCTAGGTCCCTCCCTACTGGGTCCTCCCCTACCTAGGACCCCCCTACCTAGGTCCTTCCTACCTCGGCCCTCCCCAATCTAGGTCCCTCCCTTATCTAGGTTCACCTATCAAGGTCCCTCCCCTACCTAGTCCTTCCCATCTAGGTCCCTCCCCTATCTAGGACCTCCCCTATCTAGGACCTTCCCTACCTAGGTCCTCCCTATCCAGGTCCCTCACCTAGGTCCCTCCCATATCTAGGTTCCCCATCAGGTCCTCCTCTGCTAGGCCCCCCCACCTAGGACCCCCTATCTAGGTCCCTCTACCTTGGTTCCTCTACTACCTATCCTCCCTACCTAGGGCCTCCCCACTAGGTCCCTCTTCTACCTATGACACTCCCCTACCTATGTCCCTCTCCTATCTAGAACCCTCCCCTACATATGTCCCTCCTATACCTAGGACACTCCCCTACCTATGTCCCTCCCTTATCTAGGTCCATCCCCTACCTAGGTCCCTCCCTACTTATGTCTCGCTCCTATCTAGGACCTTCGACTCTCCTCTTAGTTTTGAGGTAGTAACAAAACAATGGTAATGGGTGAGACATGGAAACTTAGCTGGACCGTGGTCTGTAGCAGGGAACAAGGGTTTTGCAAATGCGTGCCAGCAGATGGTCGGGAAAGCTCAACAAGTGCCATAGTACCGCGACCCGATAATAGTACGACGCTGCTGTGATTACCGACTTTTAGGGGCCACGATCGTGTACTGGTTAGACTACTCGCTTTCCACCAAGACTAACCGAGTTCGATTCCCGGCGGGGTCATTCCCAGATCTTAGCATGTGGGAATCGTGCTGGACGATGCAGCTGTTCAGCGGGGTTTTCTCGGGTAAATCCTGTTTTCCCCCGACCTTTCATTCTGGCGCTGCTCCATGCTCACCTCGCTTCGCCCTCATCGGCTCTCAAGACCTCGCTGTTAAGGGCCGCCCAAATCTCTTCGTTCACCCAAACGATTATGCTACTGGGGTATAGCCTCCAGATGGCGAATGTTAAGGCAGGATTTACAACGACCCGTCTCATCCGTCCGTCAATCACGTGACCAACAGACAATCAGAGGTGGCTATTAATTTTATCCGTCCGTCAAAACCTTGGCAAGCTTTAACTTTTGACGGACGGACGGATGTAATTACAGCCTCCTAAACTTGCACGTTTCGTAATTACTCGTTCATCCCGAGTTCTTCACAAGGCTGTGTAGTGTGTGCAGTGTTTTGTTTTGGCTGTCTTTTGTTTTCATGTTTTTTATGGAACTGTAAAATTAAATTAAGTTACATTTTTCCTGAAGATTAATTGATAACTACGTTTGAAAACACGAGCTCCTTTTGTGCAATAGTAAAAATAATAAAATTATGCTTTATATGCTGTTTATATATTTTTTACATCGATTAATTTCCGTTACATACGTGTATAATTGTTTTCGGTACTTAGAAACACAATACCGCAAAAGATTTCCACTTTTTATAGAGAATTTTTTCCTATTTGTAGACAGTTTTGTTTTTATTAGTTTGCAGCAATGAACGTACGACGGGCTGTTGTAGATCCTGCCTTTAAGAAGGGTACAAATGAGCTTGCAACTGTAGTCATTTTGTCAAGAAGAGTGGCGGCACGCACCTGGCTGGCCGGAGTTGTAGATGGGCTTGCTTGTCTGCACGACAATGGAGAGGAAGCGCGGAGAGAACTGCAACTCAGTCTCGTTGAGGAAGACGACCCCTCCCGCCAGACCGTCCCTGCTGCCCTGCACGCGTAGTCTGTAGCTACCGCTCACACTAAACTGCGGGATCTGGAACAACCACACATGCGGGGGCTCTCTACAACACTTCACAAGTCCTGAACTTTAAAATTCCGCGCCGATCAAATCCACTTAAAGGCTGTTCATGATTAAGTGAGCACTTTTGAAATCGACCTCAGCAAAAAGTCACTGTCCTTGAATGTGTATTTTTAATGGGTGCACTTAGTGACATTCGACCAGTAAAGTTGGTAACGGTGGATGGAAAGTAATTCCATGTACAAACGTCGAATAAAAAGTGTTAGGTAACAATTTGTGATAAATTTAATTTATTTCTTTCACTTTCTGTTTTTTTTTAACGCATCAAAAAATGAGAAGAGTTGTAAAGCAGTTACTTTCTTAATAATTTCACAGTTTCATTTGACTTGCGCATGAATACAGTGATGAAACCCACGGCAATGTTAATTTTACATAAGACGGAAGAATACACAACGCGTATACAAGTAGATCATAAGCAGGGCTTTCAAAAGTGCTCGTTTTACCGTGAACAGCCTATAACTTCACCAATCTCCTTTACCCAGTACAAGCAGGGGAAAGGAGAATAAACATACAGCTATGGAAACAGCTCCCAGGCGCTACCCTGGGAATACTGTAAAGATTGTTTTCTCCGCAGCAATAAAATATTTTGATGGCTGAGAAGGAAAGAGGGGGTTAGCTTCTCTTTTCCTCCACAACTTAGCTGATAAACGTCTGGATGGGCACGGTCCCTCACAAGGGGCCGATCCACCCCCGCGCTAAGGGAGTAGCGTCCCAGTGATGTAAAACGGCGGACCACAAATACGTCGCCGAGTATCACTACCCGCTATATTCCATTTATGTATTTTTTTACTGTATGTCCTATTTCAGATCGTTTAGTGGAATTTTTCGCATGTAACAGCATAAATAATAGCTTCTTAAGCTTTACCAAATAATTACAGCTGCACTGCCTTCATTAATTTTATACTAATGACTGCCAACATTCACAAATTTCCCCAACTAAACATCTATTGAACTATAGGTTGTTCACGGTAAAGTGAGCACTTTAAAGACCCTAGTTATTTGTTCCTTTCAGCCATTTTTTAATCCTTTTACCACCTTTTATTAAATACATATGGTCATGTAAGTAATAAACATAGTTTGCATATTCCACCGCAGTAGGAATTTAACATCTAAGGCTAAAATAAAATATATTTTTTGACTATCATTCCAAATGAGAGGCCTTTCAAAAGTGCTCACTTTATCGTGAACAGCCTTTATCAGAATACACAGTCACAGCGATAAATCAGAACCAAGAATACTTGCAAAATATCTCGCGTATCGTTATATTGATTCCAGTGACTTTTTATTATAATTAAATTGTTACTTATGCCGCGCGTACTTTTGAGCAAACTATCTTACGAATACCACGTGGTGACACGGACTCTCCGTTCATTCGACAGATTGACCAGACTAGTGATTGGCTCCCAGTGACTAGTATTTCACTGACGGATATCACTGAATCGGGTTTACAGCATAGACTAAAGATGAAGTAGACCGCTTATTCGTCTTCTGCGCATGTACCCAACACTGACCTACCGCAAAGGAACACAACTGTCAACAGAGATGGACGTGTTTGTTTAGCATAAATCTTAATTTTCAAAAGAGAGTCACCTAAATATGAATGAAATACTTTCACCAATTTCAATTTAATCAAAGTGCGGTAGAAATAGGTTAGAGGAAGTATACAGACATCTCGAAGCACTTGTTTATGAAACAGTTTTTACAATTCACGTCGTCTTTGCTAGTCGTGTCGGCAGAAAAGAAGTTCAATGTTGGGACACGGAGGTTGGTCGTGCGTAGCTAGCGAGATCGTCTATAGGCTATTCGCGGTAAAGTGAGCACTTTTTAAGGCCCTTCCAAAAGGCATCAACATTAACCCGTAACAAATATATTTTATTGCAGCCTCTGACGTTAACTTTAGAGTGTGATGAAATATATACAATGTGTTTATTAGTTATATTGCGATGTTTTTATTAAAAAAGTGGCGGAGAGGTAGAAATTAATTGAAAGGAATAATTTGGCAGGGTCTTAAGAAGTGCTCACTTTACCCTGAATAGGCTATACCTCTATGTTTACAGTGCGAGGAACCGTTTCCTCGGAGTGGGCCAGGAACAGCAACCACTACTCGGCCAAGCCAAGTGTGACGTCGGCGAGGTAGGGGTGTTAGAGGGGAGGGACAACAGCAAGTACAGGAAATACTGTTAGCTGTCTTCTCGAGCGCGTGTACACCTGTCAGCAGCTTCTCCCACAGGGAGACATCAACACAGCAACTCTGGACCATAACTTACGGTCACTGAAACACCTGACAACTGCAACCAAGCAATTTATCTTAAGGTCATTTCACACGATTAAATATTTGATTTAATTCCACTTATCGAATTCAGAGAGTGTTCACATGCACCTTAAGGGATTGAATTCGATAGAATTTGAATTATTACTAGAAGTTTTAAAAAGGCTTTTCACACATGCTGCTGTATTTAATAAATATCGAACTGGCGACTTAAAAATGTTCCGCAAGTATTTCAGCCCAAAAAATAATTATTATTATGTTCAGTAATTCTTATTTCCAAACCTCTACAAACCATGTGCTATGAAAATATGTTGTCAAAATCCAAACATAGATTTTTTTTTCTGAGATTATATATTTATTTTGCAGGAGATAAAAATATGAAAATATATTTGTAACTTAAATGTGCATAAATTAATGTATTAAGACACTACATATTTTATTTACTCGGTCTTAATAATTCGGAGTAGGTACTAGTTAAAAACATTGGATTCAAGTAAATATAAAACACGTTCTAAATAAAATTGAGTCATTCAATGGCTTGAAAGACAAAATTGCCATCATTATGACGTTAGTGTGACGTCACACGGTATTCAAGTGATTGAATTCTATGAATGTGAATGAGATTTGAAGTGAAGTTTGATTGTCTGAAATGGTCTTTCTCCTGGAGAAGGAAGAGGTTAGTTAGTGGAGAGGGAGGTTGGTAAGGTGAAAAGGAGGGAAGGAAGGAGAGAGAAACGGCCGGCGTGGTCCTGTGGTACACAGGATGCGCACGTTGCTTGGTCGAGTAGTAGCCAGCGGACACTCGCAGAGCTGCTCACCTGAAGGAAGATGGTGTCGGTGAAGAGGGGCATGATCTCCTTGATGCCTTTCGCCACCTCGACGCCCTCCCTGCTGACCTCCACCTTGACCCACACGGAGGACAGCTGCTCACTGAGGACACTCACTGCCACTCCGTACAGCGTGTCCGGCCTCACAGTTCTGGGAGCCACCAGCACGTACCGCCTGGAACACCAACAACCACATCACTGCCTCACAGTTCTGGGAGCCACCAACACGTACCGCCTGGAACATCAACAACCACATCACTGCATACAGTTCTGGGAGCCACCAGCACGTACCGCCTGGAACATCAACAACCACATCACTGCATACAGTTCTGGGAGCCACCAGCACGTACCGCCTGGAACATCAACAACCACATCACTGCATACAGTTCTGGGAGCCACCAGCACGTACCGCCTGGAACATCAACTACCACATCACTGCCTCACAGTTCTAGGAGTCACCAGCACGTACCGCCTGGAACATCGACAACCACATCACTGCCTCACAGTTCTGGGAGCCACCAACACGTACCGCCTGGAACACCAACAACCACATCACTGCCTACAGTTCTGGGAGCCACCAACACGTACCGCCTGGAACATCAACAACCACATCACTGCATACAGTTCTGGGAGCCACCAGCACGTACCGCCTGGAACATCAACAACCACATCACTGCATACAGTTCTGGGAGCCACCAACACGTACCGCCTGGAACATCAACAACCACATCACTGCATACAGTTCTGGGAGCCACCAGCACGTACCGCCTGGAACATCGACAACCACATCACTACCTTGCAGTTCTGGAAGCCACTAGCACGTACTGCCTGGAACATCAGCAACCACATCACTGGCTCACAGTTCTGGGAGTCACCAGGACGTACCGCCTGGAACATCAACAACCACATCACTGCCTCCGTAAAATTACGGACACATTACTTTTTTTTAAAACTGATATTCCGTAAATTCCACACGGAATTTACCTTGAATTCATGGAACATTACCGTAAATGCTCTTGTTAGTTTTCTGTACTTATTGTTTTCCTAACCTTTCACCTGCATTGTTCTTGTACCGTCGCGGACATAATTGTGGTGTTTTATGTAATAACTTGAGCAACATTTTTAGTGTATATTAAAGTTTGCGTAGTTTAAGTGTTGCTAAATGTTACAGACACCTGACGCTATTTGTTATGTTTGAAGGAACATGTCTAACTGGCGTGAGTATCGTCAATGCCGCAGAAACTAATTTTCTGGTTACAGTGAAGGCGAAGAAAGCTTCGGGTAGACTCGACATTGTTCGTTACCGGAACCTGAAGAGAATAGGAAATACAAAGACTTTCCGTTTATTGTATTTACGGAGCCGATGATCTCCGTTTTTCGCATTTACAGACTGCATTTCCGTATACTTACTGTAAATTTCCGCAAAAGTGCCCGTAAATACACAGAAATGTTTAACAGTGTGGGTCTGTCACAGAAAGTTTGAAACTTGCCTCGTTTCTGGGAACAAGATCAATAAGTTAGATTTTAGAAGTATATGAATTTCGCGGATTCGCCATGTGTCGGAACCATTCATCCTCGATCCACGAACGTTTGTTCATCAGCTGTTGCCGTGGCAACAGTTGTTTCTTCCCCGCTTTTGATGTGAGTTGAGCTTGACGCGGTTTCTGTATTTCTCCCTGTCTGTGCTGGCTCGCTGTTGTCCAGGACGTGTAACGCTAACTAACGCGCGTTTGAAGTCAGATAGCAAATAAGTACCATTCCACATCCGAGGCTCTGTCAGATAGATGGGATGAAATGAGGCTTACATTTAATCTGAATAACTTATGCCACAGGAAAAGACGGGCGTGCTCCTAGAGAACTCACCTGCCAACGAAAACTTCCTCGATGTGTTCCACTAGGGTCAGATCCGAACTCGGATCCTCCAAGAACCAAACCCCGATCAACGTGATCCGAGTCCGGCGTGCTGATCATAATATTATGGTCTCCGAAACTCTCTATGATGGTCTGATGAAGCGCTTTAAAAGTTAGACCTTAATTGACTTACTAATATTCATTTCGCTTAAAATATATATATATATATATATATATATATATATATATATATATATATATATATATATATATATATATATATATATATTTGCACCAGAGTACGTATAAAAATCTCTCTAGTTCACGATGTCCATTGAGGAGAGTTCTGTGGTTGGCGAACTCGGAGAAAGACACGCCTGTGTCACAGAGTAGATAGTACGCTGAGACGAAAAGGCGTTGTGGTTCCGATAATGCGGGCGTACCCATACTTTGATTGGCTGCGCCAAGCTCTGGGAAATGACCTCGTGCTCCATTGGCTACTGCGTATTGCGCTACTGGCCGGGCTACCAGCTGGCGAGCAGGTTTCCAGGTGCTGATTGGAGGACGCTGTAAAAACGTGTTGATGGCTGGCACCGCCATCGTGGTGGCGCGTGTGCAGCTGGAGCTGGCAGAATAAGTTGGATATTTCGCCTCTGTATCGCGAAGTACTCTGTGCGTGTGTATTGCTCTTTAGAAACAGAATGAACGAGGGTCCGCCGAGCCTAGCTGAAGCTATTTTCGGAATTTGAGGTCGAGAAGCGCGAGGGCGATGATAGTAAGTAGTATGAGCAGGAATGTTCTGGCCCACTGGGGAGCAAGAGTGACACAAGGCACATTTAATACATTTCGTGAGGTTATATTTCTTCTCCCCCTCCTGTAGGTGTGATATTACGAGTTCCCCTCGCCTGAGAGGTGTGCTGTGATTGGCTGATGGGTATCCCTTCAGCCAACAGCCAATAACAGCACACCACTCAGGGTGGGAAACCTGTCAGCCAATCCCAGCACACCCCGTCAAACACCACCTACAGGGGGTGGGAGAGGACGGGACAGGGAGGGGAACACACCTCCACGGAATTTATAAAATGTCCCTTGTGCCACTCTTGCTACCAGTGGGCCAGAACAGCCCCGCTCATACTACTGACGAGGGCGAGACTGCCACACTCATCAAGTACGATATCGCCACTAAACGCAAAGCTCTGGACTGACGTGCAGTGTTCTTGTCGGGCTGCGTGTACCTATGGATGGGACTTCAGCGGTGACACTATCATGTAATCGATGGAAAGTCTGTGTCCAAGTTCAATGCAGTGCCCTTGAGTATATTCTTGAGATGTAGTGCTTTGAAAAAGCCGTATTTAGCTGTGCTGGGGTACTCTGAAAGGTGTTTCCAGTGAACCTGACATTTCGAAAGTACTCTACGACCCTCGTATTTGAAGTGTGAGATCTTTTCGTAAATCAGTACAGTTGGCGCACGTTTAAAAAAAGGACTATGTAGCTGCGTGGCCAAGATCAAGAAGCGAGGGAGCGATACGGGCGACACTAACACGCACGCCTAGCGCCTCATCGCTCCTACGCGCAAGGCGTGCAATGTTACCGCCGTAACGTTTTACTGTGTAAATTAGATCTGTAACTGTGGGATTTTATTACACGCAATGAAAGTACACAGATCAAACTGCCTGTGTATAATCGCACTTATCTCTTACTGCTTAAATAAACTTCATAGGCAAGCTTTAAAAATGCGATGCTTGACCACTTTCACGATTTTTTATTCTCCATTAATACGCTTAATATGATAAACGTAAAAATATAGCGACATAGAGAATAGTTTTTCATCCTTTCTGGCAAATTAATGGTCCTATGTACTGAAACGCTTTCTGTACATAGGAGCCTTAATAGTTTCAAATAAACACGAGTATTTCAAGGGGGCCTCGGTGGCCGAGCGATTTGCACGCTCACCTCCCACCAAGGCGAATCGGGCTCAATACCCGGCCGGGTCACCGGATTTTCGCAAGTGGGAATCGTGCTGGACGATGGGTTTTCTCGGGGATCTCCCGCCCCCCCCCAATTCCAGCACCGCTCCATATTCACTTCAATCACCCGCGTAGGCTCTCAAGACCTCGCTGTTAAGAGCCGCCCAAATCCCTTCACTCACTCAGTCAGTGAGTATTTCAAACATAATGCGGCGTAGTTCAAGCACGAGCAGGCTTGTTCTGTACCGCCAACGCCATTTTGCTCTGCGCCAGTGACGTTGCGTCCACGCTTCCATGCGCCGACACAAAAGCGAAGCAAACACTGAGGCAGATTTCGTCCACGAAATGATCACGTGACCCGATTTTGTACACAAAAATAGTGACTTTTTTTGGTAATTTGGTATTTCGTATTTTGTATCTAGCGGATGTTCGCAAAAATACAAATTGACAAAATCAGCTCCATGTTAGTTTTAACATTCAAAAGACATACGTGGATGCGTAATTAAAACGTTTTTTAAAACAAATAACTGTTCATAAAATACACGAGACATGTTTTAAAAAGCAACTAATTTTTTTTTTTTTTTTTTTTTTTTTTTTTTTTTTTTAGTCGTTATTGGGCTATTATGTCAATTTTACGCATTAAATTTAGATTTTTAAAAATTTCACTGTTAATTAAAAAATGCGTTGCTACGAGTTATTAACAAGTGACTGCCGACAACGTCCGAATTGAAACACGACGAAGTGACAAATTATAAAATAAAGAATTTGTCATTTCGGATACGGCCTGAAGCAAATGTGCGTGATCCTCGGAGACCGCACAAAGCTCACGACTCGTTTGCGATTCTTGTCCTGCTCTTTTCATAAATATTCTCTGTCGTTTATAAATGACCGTAGAATAATTCTGCAACTCATAACATCGCTCACATATACTTAGTTCGTTCAAATGTATGTCCGTATTTCTTTTATGTAATCTTGAAATTGATAGGTGACAAACATGACATATCGTTGGTATAGGCTGTTAACGGTAAAGTTAGCACTTTTTAAGACCCTTCGAACTGGCATTAACCACTAATAAATAAATTTATTGCAGCTCCAGACATTAACCTTTTTTAGTAGTGAAATGCATTAACTGTGTTTATTAGTATGATGGCAAAATTGATATTAAAAATGACAGGAAGATAGAAATATGATGAAAAGAAAAATCCAGTAGGGCCTTAAAAAGTCCTCACTTTACCGTGAATCGCCTATAGTTGACGAAATGTGGATGACCTCTTCATACAACTGCAGATAATATTTAGCGGCAACACGTAAAAAGTGAGATAGTAACCCATTCATATTTCCCGAGAAGAGTCTTAGAATACTATTTTATGTACCGTAGTCAGGGAAACGGGATATGATGAATGCCAAATCTCGGCTCAAAGACAACAAAGGCAGCAGTTTGTATTGAATGTGCTAGCACTGGTAGGTTTAATCATGTTTCGTTTTAAGACAACATATTGCGCACAAAACATAATATCGTTTTTGTCATAGTGTAGTGTATCTGAGAAGGCCTCAACATTTTGAAGCCTAAAACCTATCATGAAAACAAACGTTTTCAAATAAAAAACTTGGAATCGGACAAATGCAGTGGTATGGTATTTAAGTCACAGAATTGTTTCCCGTAAGGGTGTTTTTATTCTTAATGCTTCACGAAGACGGGTAGTGCTACTTTGAAAATTAATAATGTAGTAAAAACATGAAAATAAATTTAAATAGCCTCTAAATCAGAGTTTCTTCTCCATCTACATATAGAAGTACCTATTATTTGAACGTGGCATGCATTTAAGGTAAATAATTAAGAAGAAACATCTGCACACCAAAAAATATCACGTCATTTTATTCGTAAAAATCTAAATGGTACGTATGCAAAATAATTATAAACACGTTCATGGACTGCAAGCTATCCAATAAATTTTTAGTGTATTCACCAGTATCGTCATTTGCCAAAATTAACTTGGATCAGTTGTGTGAATCGAATGGATTTAGAATAAACCTCGTGCCTGTGTTTAAAAAAAAAAACAATAATTCAACTATTTATAACTAATTTAAGTATAGTTTCCTGTGAACTAATGATTGCTAACATTGATTTTCCAGCAGAAAGCGAAACACAAGCCATAAATGTGCTGTGATTAAAACTGGAATAGCATAGTGTGATAAATAATTATATTGTAGGCCAGGGTCATAGTAACCTAAAAGTGCATATCTATAAACGATATCCCAAAGACAGTTTCTACAGTGAAAATTATCCATGTCTTAAATCAATGCTAAAAAATACGTATGTAATATTGAATTTCTACGGCAATTATAAGGATCTTGTATATTACTGCTTAAATACTTTATGCAAATCAATTGTTTATTCTGTTTTACTGCACATGTTTGCTAACATTTCACGCTTCATATATTGCATTGTTTACAAAACACGCCAATCAATGTGAATGTGAATATGTTAGAGAAAAAATATCACCGAGAGATAAACCATACAAGGGTGCAAACTTAAGCAGCATTAATTTTCTCATTTCGTTGCGAAACGAGATATTTCGTTACAAAAGGGCAGCCAACCTATGACTACCGTCGAAGTAAACCGCCGAGAAATGTTATTTCCTTGAAGCAATGGTTTGCGCGGAAGCAATTATTTTTTATATTTATTTATTTATTTTATTTTGGTTGTTATTGTTAGCCATTTCTACGAATGTGTACTGGCCTGCTTTTATATTTGTGTTATTGTTGATACTTAAAAACTAATGGATGCGATATCTTTGTTTGTCTCGGTTATTTATTTAAATGGTCAAATGCATTGTTTTGCTTCATTTTATTTGTCGCATG
Organism: Dryococelus australis; assembly: GCA_029891345.1. NCBI lineage: Eukaryota > Metazoa > Arthropoda > Insecta > Phasmatodea > Phasmatidae > Dryococelus > Dryococelus australis. The sequence continues at coordinate 10,986,860 of CM057006.1, read as the reverse complement.
AGACGAGATGTGAATGTGGGGTATTTTTCATTTTTGTGTATTTTGGGTGTCTAAATTTTTATAAGGTTATATTGTTATATTGATTCTTGGTATGTTATGGGGTAGTCTTCTTCTTCTTGTTCTTGTGTTTCATATTATGTTTCTTCTCCGTATTTTTCTTCTGTGGTGTTGGTTGTTATCAGGTTTTCCGGTCTTGCTTCTTTAAGATGAAGTGTTGAAAACATGGATGGGTTCAGTGCTGGTATAGGTTGGGATAGTTGTTTTAGGAGAGGATTTCTGGATTTTGTGAGCTTGCTGGTGAATTGTTTGATCGTGGTTTTGAGCGTCCGAAGCAAATTCGTGCGTGCAGAATCGCTCGCCAGGAACGAAGCGGCATCTCTAGTGCAGCAGTAAAGCAAATAGCTCCAAGAAGCAACTTAGCGTTCGTGGTAGAGAGTAAGTGGTTTCGCTGACTCGCCGAGGAATCAGCTATTCAAGTGAAGTGTTTTGTTTTGTGCAACTCACCCGCGGCAGCAGGAAAGATTGAGGAAGGTTCCGAGGCTCGCTCTCTCAGCTCGACGAACGGTCAAGCACCCTTGTGCAGGTGTGCGAGCGCAAGCTTTAAGTCGAAAACCGGTTGTAGGTTATGTTTCCTGCTCGCTGCCCGCTTTTACGCAAGGCCGGGCCATCGCCTTGTTTAGATCTCACTCTCGCTGTACAGCAGGGTGAAAAGATTTGTTCAAAGAATGTGAGGTTGATTCTACTCAGGTTAGCAACAAAACGAGCTTTCTTAGGCCCTGTCCGAACTCAGGTATACTTGCGTACTTGCATACTTCACTTACCCTTGGCACCAAACTTGATGAATTCGGAAAAGCAGTCTTGTTTGCTCCGGTACCAGTTATTAGCCAGCTAACGACTTTAAATGTTCATGTATTCCGACTACGAATTTGATAATTAACGAACGTTTTAGGGGTTAAAAAAAGTATTAAATAATATTTAAATTGATTTACATTAACATTTATTGTCTTGTATTATTGTATGTAAGTGCAGTTTGGATTGCTTTTTTTTATCTTACCTTCTGTAGGTTAGGAGCATAGGCATAATACGAATTTATTGCTTAGATCTTTTTGTAAGGTGAAATTTGCGATAATTATTTACTCAGTACAAAATTCTATGTCTACGAAGTAGTAATGTTTCCCTCTTAAACTTTAAATCAAATAATTATGTCGGAAATCAATTGTAAGCTACAAATTGCTTCTCAAAATGGCCTCACATATTTCGCAAGTATGCGAGAAGTATACAACTTGGTTTACTTGTATACTTGCATACTTCACTTGCAGCTCGGACAGCACTTACGACGTCACTGCCCGGAACAGTTACTTACAAGTATGTACTTCAGGCGAATTCGGACACAGCCTTAGGCAGATTTCACACGATGCAAGATGAGTGCCAAACTTGCGCGAGATGCCGACCTTGAACGAAAATTTCTTGCTCAAGTTTGTGTGCAAGGCACATATTGCACGAAATGAGGAGATAGAGCTGGCCATATATATATATATATATATATATATATATATACATATATATATATATATATATATATATATATATATATATATATTTCGTGCAAAGCGATGCAAGTTGCCATCATATTGGTCCTTGTATGCTGGTCATGTGAAACAATTATATTTTGGATGGATAGCTTTGAAACAAGTACCTTGTTGAAGTAAGCAATTTCATATTTTGTACTATAATATCTTGGCTGTTCGGTACTCACAAGGGCTATCAACTAATTTTGATGAGAGAGAGTAGTCATCTTATTTATCTGCGTGTGAACTCGTTTCGCACGCAATTTAGTTGTCATTCCCGTACGAAATCTTACGCGAAATGCATCTTGCAACGTGTGAAGACTGCTTTATGAGAGAGTTTGACATAAGGAAAATATCCGCCGCTAGGTGCGCAGTTTTCCAAAGAGGTGCCTATAAATAAAAATTTTAAGCTACATGAATAAAAAAAGAGAAACATTTGTTAATACAAACATTTGTTAATAAAAGAGAAACATTCCATTTGTCGATACGTTACATAAAATGTTAGTAGACGACAAGGGAACTCGCATGATGAAGCTTTTCGACTATGACCACACGCAGTTTATGCAAGGTGATACATTGAAGAATAGCACCGAGATCAGCCAGGATTTGTCTTTCGACAGCCAGAAAGTAATGTCGCCCATACTCCTTGCTGCATCGATAAGTAGTGATTCCGCAGACGATTATGATGAGATAGTTAACGCTAAAGACGGAATGAGAGACCTACGAGGCGTGGTATGTGTGGAATTGTCATCTCTAAATACGGACGAGCATACAACTCCTGCTACAATGAAAAATATATTTAATACATAATACAAAACAGGAGGTGAAGATGACCATGAAGAGAGAATTTATGAAAGTTAAAACGAAGGCAGTGATGGTGCAGAAGACGATGATGACGATTTTCTCGATGCACTGAAATGCCGCTCCAACACATTTGCTGCAACACGCGACATGAAGACGGCAGAAGAGGCCGAGAATACTGGCTACCTATTCCCCGAAGACCCGAATAAACTTCTTCATAGATTCAGATATTTGGTTGACCTTCAAAAACGCGGGGATCTCACGCACATTAACGTAATATCTTCAATCATTAGTAAACTGAAGGATCGGGATGTATCGCATAATCTGTTGAACTGCTTTATACTGAAATTGGAGTTGCAAAATAATAATACATTATTATTATTATAATAAGATAATGAGGTTTTCTTAATTTTTGTGTGTCGTATCCTTTTTTTTTCCCCCTCGCAACTTTAAAGTGGTGCTGTGAGCGCTCTACTATCAACGGAAGTATCTGCATATAGAGTGGTAATAAAGACTTTAGTATAAAATTCCGTGGATAGTTCACTGCATAAAAAACACATTGATTCTGTCTACATGTACAAATTCAGAGGCAGTTGGCGAACGAATGTAATTTCCGTACATATGATCGGGGACACACCAAACGATCGATCGAAGGATTGGCGTGGGTTGCTGTGAGTTATGGAGGAGGATTGCAAAGGATTTGTGTGAATGGTGTGGATTGGTGCTGATTGGTATTTGGATTAGTGTGTGGACTTATGTGTTGATTGGTGTAGATTGATGTGTGGATTGCTGATTGATGGAAATATTGCGAGATTGATCGATAGAATGATGAGGAATTTTAGTCTATAATTAATTTTTTTTAAAGTTTTTTTTTCAGAATATTTCGCTGACTCGCCTAGAAATCAGCTATTCAATCGAAGTGTTTGTTTTGTGCAGCTCTCCCGCGGCAGGAAGAATTGAGGAAGGTGTAGAAGATCCCGCTCATTTTGCAAAATACGGGATTGAATAGTAAATTGTATACAAAATGTATCTAAATATCCAAGCTACTGGTACAAACTTCAGGGGTAATTCCTGGTATCAAAACAAGCACAAATTTTCCTGTGAACGTATGTCCTAAAACGTGTTGTTATTGTGTCACATGACGTACATTGGCCATCTGTGTACGGGACACTAATGTCGCCCCTGAGGTATAATTTAATACACTGCGTAAACTGTTGCGTGGTAATGCATTCGTGACTTGGAACATTCGTTTCCAAACCAAACATAACACAGTACGTGACGGTAGTGATACATGTTATCACGATGTGAAGAATCTGTAACTCTATTAACAATGCTTCGTCGACCACATGTTCATAACAACATTTTTGCTTATTTTGACCACAGGAATCACCTTCCGAAGTTTTTTTTACTGTAATTTAAATACATCATGCATATTTTAGTTCATATACCTGCCTAACATGATATGTTGTCAAGATGCATTTCTGAATAAAAATAAAATCTTTCAAAGTATAGCCCACATGCCGATTATCATTAAACACAAATGGATTGCAATACATACAAACGCAGTGTAATCCTCTTGCTCTCTCTGCACTTATAAAGTGAAACATCGCGATTTTAATGGCGATTATTCCATGAATTACGATTTTCCTGCGAGTCTACTTATTCCTCATTCCAGTGAGTGTTCCTGTGTGTGTATATATATATATATATATACACACACACCCATTGTAGTTTTATAATCAAGCGAAAGGTTACGCGCCTGCCAATATGTGTACTACAACCACCGTACATTATTATTATTATTATTATTATTATTATATTACAGTATAGGTGCTTCGTTCCGCAACTTACTGAACTACATGGTGGAACACCTACCAAGTACTTATCAAACAAACGAAAATACAGTCAACAAACCTACTTATTATTATGGTGAAATATCTACCAAGGACCTATGAAACAAACGATAATACAGTCACCAACATACTTATTATTGTGGTGAAATAACTACCAAGAACCTATGAAACAAACGATAATACAGTCACCAACTTACTTATTATCATGGGGAAATATCTACCAAGGGCATATGAAACAAACGATAATACAGTCACCAACCTACTTATTATCATGGGGAAATATCTACCAAGGGCCTATGAAACCATCGTAAGTACAGTCACCAACTCACTTATTTGAATGGCGAAACAGCTGCCAAGAATGTATTACACAAAGTTACAGCAGTGCTCATCAAACTGTCCTGCAGTATGGTCCACCCTGCTGCGAGTAGGATGTTATGTAGGATGTAGAATGCAAGTATTGTGTGGGAGAGCCTTAGCTTAACACCCCCCGCCTTAAAACGGCCACACACCTTCATATTAAACCGGGAAGCCGGGAATGACAACATATTGCGAACAGCGCCAGCAACAGGAATCCCTTCTACCGGCCAGCGATCGGGGACATGTATGTCTAAACAACGGGCCGATATAGGCCAGCACAATGTCGTCTTTCCTCACCCGACCATCATCAAGGGAAGATCGCAGAATGGGTATGTCTGATCACCGCCAACCGATATACTAGAACAGCCTCCGGGGACCATGATTAGGATGGAGACATTTCAATTAGTTTAACATAGCAGCAATGTGAGTAATCCATACTACTCAGTAAAATAGAAGTGCCTGTCTGTGAATTTCGAATTTTCAACTTTTAATTATTTTTTCATGTAGTATAATTGATAACCAAGCCATTTATAATGCTAATTTTTTCATGTCTCTCTGTGTGTCTGTCCGACCGGATTTAACTCAAAAACCACTGAACGCATTGACATGAAATTTACACAGTGTATAGATAATAACACCCGGACCAACTTAGTCTTTGTTTCATCGAGATATCTCAAACGGTTCCGGAAAAAATGACGATCAAGTATGTACATAGGTACTGGATTAGGTTTTACTTAGGAATGATACGGCATAAAAAAAGCAATGTTAAAATTTGGTTCATTTCTTGTTTATTCTCTATGGGCTGTCCTCCTTTCTTTCCCAAGAGAAGTGACTAGATCGATTCAAAGTCCTAAATATCATGCTAACGAAGTAGCACTGGCCTACTAGTTCGTAATATTTAAGTTAATATCATCTCACATAAACTCCCCTGAGAGATTAATATTACAGTTCTATGTTATTGTATGTTCCTCATGTCTAAATGAATGCCCTCATTCACAGCAGAGCTCTACCATTCAGCTACGTCGCTACCGCTTTCATGTGCGGAGTAACATAAATGTTTACTTTCATAACAAGACGCAGTCTAGGCTGGCCGCGTGTAACACAATGCTGTGTGACGTCACTATATGTTTTACATGCCTAGCCACGTGTTACGTCATTATACATTATACATTACCGAGCATAGTGATACCTACGGCTGGAGCCATGTCCCCGTTAGCCCATTGTTTAAGTAAGAAAAACACTTATTTAAAGAGGTCACATCCTTCTTTATTTATTTTCCTCAGTGTGTTTCAACTAAATACATTTTCGGCAGTCAAACTTTAACATGAAGACGTTGTAAGACATGTAACTTTTGACTAGGAGAAGCTACGACGCTCGTTTATGTTTCAATTGTTAGCTCTCGTCAAGATAAACGGATTGCGTGTACAAAATAATTTGTCCGGCGTGGTTATGGTGAAATTGTATGCGTTTAATGTAACCAATTAAGCAAACTTACCGCAATTTCGGCCTATACTCGTCAAAAAGCCAAGTCGAAATACAGAAATCGTATACAGTTGGAAAGAGCATTTCAAAAGCAATCCAGTGATACCCATAAAACCCCATATGATCGAGTAAAGCGGTGCAGGGAACGTAAAATAAACATCGCGTCAACGTAGACGTATTCACGCTAAACAAACGGCCTGGTCCCCAACACAGCAAATCCCATTTTTTTTTTTTTTTTTTTATTTTTTTTTTTTTTTTGCCGAACACGGGGGGTTTTGTTTATTCAAACGTGGATTTATTTAGCTGAACAACATCAATTTTGTAGCTCTTCAAGATTTGCTTTCTCAAAAAACTATATATATATATATATATATATATATATATATATATATATATATATATATATATATATATATATATATATATATATATATATACACACACACACACACACACACACACACACATACACATTTGGCCCTACACAAAAAAAAGGTATTTTGACGTCTGGATCAAACTATTCACTCAGCGTGATAAATAATATTCATGAAAGGACTAAATAGTTTTTCTCGTTAGCTGGTAGACTTTGGATGTTTGGATGATTCTGTTGGGAACATCAAACATTAAGTTATAATAATAATAATATTTTAGTTAGTCCAGCGATGGCAGGAGCTGGGCCATGGACCCAGCCCATGTGTAGCACTGCATGGCAGCAGATACTAGCTAAAATGTCTGCGGTCTGAAACAGTGATCACTGCATTCCGTCCTACCGCCATGGAGTAAAGATGAGGTGGAGGGATCTCGCTGGCTGCGCACAACCAATCTCCATGCGAACTACTTTACTGCCAACAAGTCTAGCGAAAACGGCACGGTTTTGGATTTAATGTTAGAAAACTGATTACTTCCTCTAACCAGTTTGTAATGCAGTTTTATTAAATTCAAATTGGTTAAAGTATTTTATTTATATAACAGAGTTTGGCATTTAAAAAGTAAGATGTAAACATGCTCTTTCGTGCTGGTCAAGTAACTTTGACAGTTGTGTAGGATTGGGGTAGGTCAGTGTTGGGTACATGCGCAGAGGACGAATAAGCGGTCTATAGGCTATTCACGGTAAAATGAGTACTTTTGAGGCCCTGGTTAATTTTTTATTTCAGCCATTATTTATCTTTTAGTCTCCTTTTTAAATAGATATTGTCACAGTGCGTATATTCCACAGCACTCGGAAGTTAACGTCAAAGGCTACAATAAAATATATTTATTGACTATTATTCCAAATGAGAGTGTTTTCAAAAGTGCTCACTTTACCGTGAACGGCCTATACCCTTTCTTTAGTCTATGTTTCCCGCAGTGCGACACGAACTTTTAAACGACATTTTTTTGTTATTTTACCGCCTACAAATGCTGCAACCAGCACTGGTGTAGCGCATCACTGGTTGCCTAACATCAGGCGTTGGCGAGTAAAAGTATTTGGGTGACTCTTACGAGTCTTGAGAGTATATGAGGGTGGAGCGATGTGAGGATGGAGAAGCGCCGGAATGAAAGGGCGCGGGGGGGGGGGGGGGGGTTGTGAGATCCCCGAGAAAAACCTGCCGACCAACGGCATCGTCCGGAACGACCCCCACATGCGAAAATCCGGGGGCGACCCCGCCGGACTAAGTCTAGGAAAGATATAAAACTGACAACCCACCGCATTCATGCGCACTCACTTTAATAACAATTCACATAATAAGTTTTTCTTACTAGGCATTACTCACACACGTTTTATCACTGGTTTTATTTATATTAATTATAAATGAAATATGACAATTTATAAATAAAATAAGTAAAAGTTCAATTAACCGAAGTAAGATACGTTTATGTTGACAGAAGTATAATAAGCTTGTAATACACTGTATGATATATATAGGAAACCACCAAACACTTTATACCTGGGGGCGATTAATTTTTAATTTTTAATTTTAAAAGTGTAAAGAAACCTTTGACTATAGCTGGTCGCATTCACGGTTATCCAAGAACTTTTGAAATAAGCCTTTGAAAAACGTCACTGCCCCTGTCTGTGCACATTTTAACAGGCACGCCGACTGGCTTGTAAAGTTGACAACGACGAAGGCAAGTAGTTATGTGTCTTAAAGTTGAATAAAAAGTGTTATGAAAATGTTTGCACGTATTAAGTTTTTTTTTTTTTTTTTTTTTTTTTCAAATACAGATATGTATAGTAATCAGCGGATTTGATGATAATCCCACAGTTTCAGTTGAACGACTCGTGAATAAAGTGATCAGGGTTATGGCAGTTCTAATTTAGCATATGGTAGAAGAATACGTGATATGCATACAAGTACAGGCTGTTCACAGTAAACTGAGCACTTTTGACGGCCTCGTTAATTTTCCCTTTCAGCCATTTTTATCCTTTAAGCATCTTTTTAAATAAATATTGCCATGTAAGTAATAAACACAGTGTGTATATTCGACCGCACTCGGAAGTTAACGTCTAAGGCTAAAGTAAAGCATACTTATTGACTATTATTCCAAATGAGAGAACTTTCAAAAGTGCTCACTTTACGGTGAATGGCCTTTACAACTTCTGCACGGGACTTAAAAGTGCTCAGTTTACAATGCACACCATATACACCAATCTCTGGAAAGAAACATGTCAAAAATAGCAGTTATTCAAATTCGATTCAATGGCGCCGCGATGGTGTAGTGGTTAGACTACTCGCCTCCCACCTAGGAGAACCCGGTTGGAATCCTGGCGGGGAGCAACTCCCGGATATCCGCACGTGGGAATCGTGCCGGTTGACGCCACTAGTAGGCGAGTTTTCTCGGGGGTCTCCCGTGTCCTCCGCCGTTGCATTCCGGCGCTGCTCCATACTCACCTCGCTTCACCGTCGTCGTCTTTCAAGACCTCGGTGTTATGAACCGCTCAAATCTCGCCACTCCAAATCGATTCAAATATATGATCGCTACAAAAACCCCGCAGTTCTTTGTGCCAGGATCCAGGCCTGTACACGACTTAAGCACAAATAATGAGCTATAAAAATGTCTCATAAGCCAAAAATACAAACCACACTGTCTCTGTATGAACGTGTCTCGCCAATCACGGACAATAATTAGGCCTAGTAGAGATGGGCAAAATTCGCGTTATATTTTAGTACCATGCTAGACTTCACTGCACTGTATCTACTTGGTCATAATTCATGTATTCATTGGCTACAGGCAACTAAAAGCTGTTCACGATAAAGTGAGCACTTTAGAAATGAACCTTAGAAAACAGTCATTGACCCTGAATCCATGTATTTTAACTGGCGCACTGAGTGACATTCGCCCAATAAAGTTGGTAACCATGGAAAGAAAGTAGTTCCATATCTTAACGTTAAATATAAAGTGTTGGTAAATGTTTGTAATAATTATTTTTTTTCACTTTCTATTTATTTTAAATACATCGAAGTGTGAAAACGAGCACATTTGTAAAGTATTTACTTTCTTAATAATTTCACAGTTTCATTTGACCGACGCTTGAATAAATTCATGAGGCCCACGTCAATATTAATTTTACATAGGACGGAGGAATACACAACGGTTTTACAAGTAGATATTAAGAAAGGCTTCCAAAAGTTCTCATTTTACAGTCAACAGCCTACATAAGGCGTCATTAACCTGCGTGAACGTTATACTGGAGATCGGATGTTCAACCGATGAGACTTCACTATTGTCTGGAAGCAACTCTGGGGCTTTCCTCGTACGTTGTTGGTCAATTGCAGACATGAAACGAACGTAGACTGTTTTGGAGTTTAGTCTGTGCCCACAAAATTACGCAAATCAGGTCCCTAATAATGAGTGACGTGGAAGCCACTTTTACGAACTGTATCCTTGCAAAAGCCAGGCTAGTAAATAAAAATTGAAGTTTTATTCGCGCTACCATTGGACATGCGATCGCATTATATTAAATTATCTCCGGCCTGGATCTTACTATTCAACATGAAATTGTATTGTATTCTACAGGGGTTTTTGACGTCTCCCGGTTTTATGCTTGAAGGCTTGGCATGGGCCGGCTTACAGATTAACCTATAACCTAACTTAAACTAACGCCCATGCCTTGCCCGGGATTCGAGCCCAGAGCCTCCCGTACCCCAGGGCGCGAGCGCACCAACCGACTGCGCCTACATGAAATCATCATTCTTTAAGATCTGATACAAAATGTTTATTATTAGTAGGCAGTACGCAGTACGCACAACGTAGCAGTAGGGAGTACGCACAACGTAGCAGTACGCAGTACGCACAACGTAGCAGTACGCAGTACGCACAACGTAGCAGTAGGGAGTATGAACAACGTAGCAGTACGCAGTACGCACAACGTAGCAGTACGCAGTACGCACAACGTAGCAGTAGGGAGTATGAACAACGTAGCAGTACGCAGTACGCACAACGTAGCAGTACGCAATACGCACAACGTAGCAGTAGGGAGTATGAACAACGTAGCAGTACGCAGTACGCACAACGTAGCAGTACGCAGTACGCACAACGTAGCAGTAGGGAGTATGAACAACGTAGCAGTAGGCAATACGCAAACCGTAGAATTGAATTCTTTGAATGTTATATGGTGTCATAAAAACGCCATAAACGCGACCATGATCTCTTTCAATTTCTTGATGTCTCGTTTTCCTTCTAGATTCTTGTTTAGAACATGTTCTACATTCACTTGAATCCAAAATGTTAATCGCTTTATCACAGTTGTTCTGACAGTATTCATAGAAGTAATATCATAATAATAGAGCTGTGTGCACGCATATTTTTACAAAAAAAAATACAGATATTTTAAAAAGAAAATTTACAATAAAATGAGGAAAATTTGCTGGAGTTTGATAAATTATTTTCGTGCCGTGCACGAGTCCTAGATACTTCGAAAAATTTACTGTTGGTATTTTTTGACTGATTTAATTAAAAAGTTTGAGATAAATTTTCATGTGGAGACTTGAAAGCTTACTGAATGCAATTCATCGAAAGGCAGAAAATGAAGAATTTTTTGGTTCAATAAATAGAATTCCAGTAATTTGATGGTGTGAAATGTCCTTTAGTTTCCGGAAATTTTGAAATGTTGGGAACTACAGTAGAGTAAGTATTTGCAGCAGCAGCGTATTTTCTGTTAGCAGGAAGACAGTGAGTGTACGTAAACTGCACATTCCTTCCTATGACTTCAAATGCAATTAAGAAATAAAATGAAATAAAGTTTGACCTCGTCAATTCTTACCTGTACACAAACGTCCAATGTCTCCGGAAATATCCGTAAAATACTTCAAATATTAGCGATAGCCGAGGTGACTAGAAGTCAGACATATTCTTGTGAGCAGAAAACCAAATTCCCCGTCTTTTACTCACAGACCAATGGCTCGATGAAGAAACACGTTAGTACTCTATACTGGACACATAGCGCACAAACTTTGCTGTTGCGACATTACCGGAGTGTTAGTAAAATACAGAACTGCTCCCGTCAAAACTTTATCAAACTTCTGTACTTCGGACAGCGATTTGTAGACGCCTGGTTGGCGAGTTGTACCAAATGCCGCTGAACCTCAATCACGATTAGCCAAGGACTGGCTTTCTCTTTAAAAAAATTAAATCTCTCTTTTTATAATTAAAAATTTAAAAGGACTTTTAAAATCACTCCATACTGGGTCACCACTCGTTAATGTGCTTTGCATCCTGTACCCAAATAAAAATTTTCCATTCTTATAAAAGTGAAAGAACATTGCAGTGTAGTCTGTATAAACATTACGTGGGCTTTTAATCCCTTATTTTCCTTCTTCTGTAAACTACACAGGTATGGCTTACGTACATCAGAAACCTAAACAGCCATTAAATATACAATCATCGAACGTCTAGCCACTCATCGCAAAAATTTGACTGTTAGGGACTTTGCCATGCAATCTCGCGACTGTGATATGATCTGGAATCTCCACACAAGTCCGCTGATACTCAATAACGAACACGTACACTCGAAACTTGAATCATTGATAATTGAACCAAATCAGTGAAAAGCAGTGAGAACTGAGCAACTGATAATAAGTGTCAGATTCATTTAGTAGTTGAATTTCACTGATTTATTTGTGATTTCCCACTGAATGTCAATGCTATAAATCACTTGTTGCCAGTTAATTTTCTTGATTCGCCGGTCAGCAGTAACTTAACAACTAACTTTCAGTGAATGTTACTTCACTTATTGATATTACTGATTCAGATTTAGAGTGCATAAAGTATCTAATTAACCTGCACTTCATACAAGTCCCTGGTATATGAATCTTTTAATGTATCTGCTAGACCGTAGTACATCACTAATGCTGCAGAAATTTAATGTATCTGCTAGACCGTAGTACATCACTAATGCTGCAGAAATTTAATATATCTGCTAGACCGTAGTACATCACTAATGCTGCAGAAATTTAATGTATCTGCTAGACCGTAGTACATCACTAATGCTGCAGAAATTTAATGTATCTGCTAGACCGTAGTACATCACTAATGCTGCAGAAATTTAATATATCTGCTAGACCGTAGTACATCACTAATGCTGCAGAAATTTAATGTATCTGCTAGACCGTAGTACATCACTAATGCTGCAGAAATTTAATGTATCTGCTAGACCGTAGTACATCACTAATGCTGCAGAAATTTAATGTATCTGCTAGACCGTAGTACATCACTAATGCTGCAGAAATTTAATATATCTGCTAGACCGTAGTACATCACTAATGCTGCAGAAATTTAATGTATCTGCTAGACCGTAGTACATCACTAATGCTGCAGAAATTTAATGTATCTGCTAGACCGTAGTACATCACTAATGCTGCAGAAATTTAATGAACCTTGCCCATGCCTCTAGTTATAAATAATTCATTAAAAAAATATAAAATAGTTACCCGCAGAATGGAAATAAGTTGCACCAAACTTAGAAAAACTATATTAATCAAATTCAGGGCAGAACTTAAGGTCTATATATAAATGTTGATGTTTGATATCAAGTGCTTTATCTATTTTCAAAGAATTACCCTCTTCGCAGGTATGTCGCAATTTTTTTAAGCGTGAGGCTTTCAGCAACCGCGGCGGTGTAGTGGTTAGACTACTCGCCTTCCACTTAGGTTAACCAGGTTCGATTTCCGGCGGGGTCGCTCCCGGGCTTTCGCGTGTGGGAATCATGCCATATGATGCCGCTAGTCGGCGGGTTTTCTCGGGGATCTCCCGTTTACCCCGCCCTTGCATTACACTTAGTAAACTTTTACTGTAACGAATTCGTGATTGCCCGGAGGAATGGAATCAACTACATATTAGTAGAAATCGTAGGTAAATAAATGAAGTTCTGTACTGAAGAAAATTGCCAGAACTTCAATCAGTCCATAAAATTTTTCACTGGTTTGCATTTAAATTTCTGACTGGGAGTAATTTTAAACATTTTTCAACTTATGTGTGAGGAATTACGCTTCATTTGTGGGGGAAAAAAAAAAAAAAAAAAAAATCTTTGCAGTTACCCAGCTTGTAATTGAACTTGTTATATGATGTGATTAGGTGATTCAATCACTATTTTACCTCCTGTGTTTACTTGGCAGAATAAATATGAAGTTGAATGTGTTTTGTCGTCTGCTCGTGTCTCTAACACGAATCTGCGGCAGAAACATCGACACCGTGGCATTCAGTGGTGTGCCAATACTTATGACGTAGCGGTTTTTTTTTTTTTTTGTTGAGAATCCACCCTTGTATGAAAATTCGTTTCCGTGACTTAAATACACTCTATTTGCTGTAGAATTCGGTCAGATAAATAAGATCGAAAATACAAAGAGGGTATTCATATAAACAGAGTGCAACTTATGAGCGAGGACAACCGATATTTGTGCGACAAGATTTCACAACCAGTTGTATTTGATAACACTTTGGCTAAGACCCACTTAATTGCTTGGGTGACGTAAGTATTACGCCTCTTAAGTGTCTGCTAGCGAATCACAGACGTACAGTATCGGAGTAAGACCTAATTTTGATTGGCCGGTCCAGTAAGAAAATGTCTTCTCATAAATACAAGCGGCCAATAAGAAAATTAAACTGCTGGTAAGTCTGTAGGGTATTCAAATATAGCAAGTGAGGACATATTTTCGCGAAATTCGGGTTCCTCTAGTAATGAGTTCAAGCCATGCATTCTTAACGGTTTTGTCGGCCAACAAAACAGGTATTCAGTGCTCAGACTCAAGCAGGTTACGACTAAGTTGCCACTTGCTTGTTCTCTACGCTATAAAGCTGGGTTTACAATAGAAAAATTAAGCTTTAAATTATGCATTAAGATGTGTGCAGAAGAAACAAAAGTGTATCATCATATGTCTTGGTTTCTAGTAGTACTTGGCAGACCGTGCGTGTTGTTGCGATTTCCTTAAGCGTTACAAGAAATAACTATATGTTTTATCTTAAGTGAAATTTATGACGCGACGACCAATCAGAACAGAGCAGCTCGTGTTTACAATTGCATATGTTAAAAAAAAAAAAGCTTAAATATGTTTGTGATATACGAAGCTAGGTTAGAAACAAAAGTAAACATGGCAGGCTTGTCGCCTGTTCCCATTGGCTGGAATTAAGAACCAAGACATTAATTGGAAACTGCAAATACAGAAGACGTGACCACCGCTTACTGTATAGTTGTTAACGCATAATCTTGTTTTATTGTGAACCCAGCTTCAGCCTCCAGCACAAGAAAGACCCGCTGGCGAACTGTCTGGTCGTATCACGATGTAGCAGTGATCGGGTAAACAGTGCCAAGGCCGACTAAAGTCCTTCAGCGGAACTTGCCCGCCTCCACTTTCTTCAGTCACTAGTTTCACCAGATGGCTCTGGCATTAGTTCTTGTCCGCGTGATGCTCGAACCTATGCTTGAAGATTCGGTGAAAATGCTAGGGCGATGTCACGCCCGGACTCAGCTGTCGCATGAGAGGTTTATGCCCGGTCGCACCATCGTGGTTCGAAACTCGATCCGAGATCGCATCTAAGATCGACACAGAAAACTGTCGCACCATTCGAGTTCAGAACTGGACTGAAGATCGAGATGAAATTCTTTTCGAACCGCTGAAATTGGCGGTTCCAAAACTCGATCCGAGATCAGCAGCCATCGTCGACAAATATAGTTTGGAAATACGCCAACAGTTAGAACTACGGTCGATTGTTTTCTTGAGAAATTAAAACAACATTATACGCAC
Organism: Dryococelus australis; assembly: GCA_029891345.1. NCBI lineage: Eukaryota > Metazoa > Arthropoda > Insecta > Phasmatodea > Phasmatidae > Dryococelus > Dryococelus australis. The sequence continues at coordinate 10,971,578 of CM057006.1, read as the reverse complement.
TTGAATATTATTCAGTAAAATTCGTACAACAATAATCCACTTAAAACAGATAAAACATCGCACATCTAGTTCTATTTATAGTGGAAAATACGCATACTTCCATGGCGTCATATATTATAAACCAATAGCAAAATTTGTCTCATACTTAATCTCGATCTCTCAAGATCGAAGAATCGGAGATCCAGAATCATGAAATTGCGTTGGTGCAACACTTTTACATTGGAACCAAGATCAAACTGAATCCTAAACACTCCAATAACAAGAGCTTAAATACTACTGTTCTTTCCACCACAGTTGCAACAGGGATTAATAGAAGCACAGTGGCTGCAAAATATTAACGTTTATCATACGTAGTATACTATATAGTGTATAACAAATATGTTAAGAATAACAACAGTAAGAGCTATCGTCAATACAGGCATTGTTAAAGAGTCATAAAGCTGACCTTAATATGGTTATAGGGCTAAATTGTGAATATGACAGAATTATTTGAACAGCTGAAAACAGTAAACAATGTATTTGACAGTTATAAAAGTAGAAGTCACGTGGCAGTGATTATGTTTATTGTGTAGTGGAAGGATGCGTAATCGGTAAACAAAAGTAGAACTTCAGCAGGGCTTCAGAAACGTGTGAAATAACCGTAAATGGACTATATTAGTTTTGTTATTATTTCGACTCCAGTATACAAGTTACCTATACGACAACTTGGTTCGTTAACAACTACTCCCGAATAATCACACATGTTCCCTAATACGTACACATCCAATTCAGTGGCAACTCATTTGGTGCATTAGTAATAATTTAAGTGTATTCCGTCCGTGGGCCATTTTCCCCACATACGTATACACGCATTATATTCACTTGAGGGGGCGGCCTACCTGACGCGACATGACACAGGAGTGAGCGAACGCTAAGGGCGATACTTGCCCGCACATCAAGTGCCGCATCGCCACTATGCGTGAAGCACTAAAATAGTGCGCAAGCTTTTTGTCGAACCGTTTTCTCTATGAGACTACTTTAAGAGGCGACTATATTATTTTACTGATGGAAAGTCTGATGCAAAGTTCAAGGGAGGATTGTATATGAGTTTCGCGTATATTCGGCCAGCACATTTTGACATACGGCGGCCTGAAAAGGCTGTTTTTAGCTATGTTGGAGGGCTTGGAAATAGTGGTTCTAACATGCGTAGTGTCTTGTAAGTGACATTCCATCATGGCCTGAAGTTTGTTTTCTTTTCGTAAATTAGCACATTGGACGCACGTGGAATAGTTTCGTCAAAAAAAAAAACGGATTTCCTAACACACTGCAACACATTTCTAGCGCCTAGTAGGCGGCCCCCTTAAGTGACTCTCTCAATCAAAGTGGAGCAACATAATACCACAACACAACTTGCAATTCATTTCAGTGGCGCCGTACACTGGGCCGTTATAATAGTTTCGGAGCCTGTGTTGAACTTTGCTACAGACTTCTCATCAATACAATGATAGGGTCGCCAGGTACACGCAGCACTACGAGAACACTGCATGCCAGTTCAGAGTCCTGCGTGTAGAGGCGATGGCGCTCTTGTAGCGCGTGCCAGTGTGACCCTTACAGGCGGGCGGGCGGAACCCTTGAGAGCTCCGTTGCCGCCCCTCGTGATGTCCCCCGGATGACGTCCGCGACCACGAATTACCCAAGCCTCCAACGCGTATCTGGAACGTAATTAGCGCAGCTTTCAGACTCAGGTGTGAGAACAAGGGAACTGCGCACCTAAGATGACTCGCAAGGATGTCGCCACACTCTGTGTGCCACTTAACCTGGTGGAAACAACTCGAAACCACAGGAAGTCGCGAGAGGTCGAGAAAAACGACAACAGTACTTTTTTTTCTTCTTCCTAAACTACCTTATTGTAAGTGTTATGTGAAGTTAAGGCCCGAAGGTAGGGCGGGATTTTATTGCGTCTCAGGGCTAACTCCTTACGCCTACTAGGAAGGAAAATCATGCAAGGGGACATGCATCGCGGCAAAGAGGGATTGGGCAGCCATGGCCTGCACTTTGGGGCCATGACTACCTCCCTAAGTGTACTAGAGCTAGTCTAAACTATGAAGAGCAGGGGGAAAACCTCCAAGAGAGACGTAAAAACTATTGCGACAGAGAAGTAAAAAATTCAAGAATTATTACATGCACTATATTTAATTAAATAGAATACTACAGGATACAGAGTGTTTGGAAAACATGATCTTAGTTAATAGAGTAGCATTTTACCTGAATGTCAATGATTTTCAGCAGTTTCCGACGATGAGATAACTTAGGTAACACGTATTTATAAAATGAAATTATAAATAAGGATTTCTGACAAAGTATTGTCTTTTTGCCAATTTTCTGCGACGTGACCGTTATATATATATATATATATATATATATATATATATATATATATATATATATATATGTAACACACACACATATAATGTATATTGTATTAAATGCGCTAACAAATATTCCGGTAGTAATTGTGAGTTTTTTTTTCTAACGTATAAATAACTCCCAACAGCTATGGCTGTGATTTTATCTTAGCACAATTTCGCGCCTTTTTGGCATTAGCTATCTGCATGACGTCGGAGAGAAACGAGAGAATCGTTATCTCAAGTTCACAGAGTGAGAGCGTGAGAGAGCACGAAGCAGTGCTCTCGCCAGGTTGCGCGGAAAGAGTGCTCTCTCGAAAGAGTATTTTTAAATGCTCGGCCTCGCATTTTTTTTTCGCAGAAATTCTCTGTTTTCCAGTCATAATTTGCGATTAGTAGTAATAACGGATAATGTACTATTATAGCAAATTTATTTTTTACAAGTAATTTAATACTTTCGTGCGTAATTTTAATTGTGAGTTATCTGATTGTCGTCAAAAATTCGATAACATTTTTATATTTTATTGATAAGTTCTCGGCCTTTTAAAACAAGCAGATAGCACACAATTAGCCCTTTAGGAGTGTACACGTACATACCAGGGGCTACGTTTATATAGAAATTGCTTTGCTCTTGAGAACAAAACATACACCATTATAATGTCACTACTTCGCTTGACTTCATCAGAATCTAAGTAAAAACTTACAATTAATCAACATTTTAATTCATATGAATAGAATCGTTCTCTTTAACACGTTCTCAATTGAACACGACTGATTGTAAAACCTGTTATATCCGTCTCCACACATTAATTGGTACACAGTCAACGCACTACGCCATTGGCCGAGGGTCAGCCAATAATGAACGTCGCAGAGTACAGTAAACGTGTCCTGTGCAGCCAGGACCAATAGGGCGAAGGCAAGTCTATATATATATATATATATCTGCAGTGGAGAATATAGGCAGGTCACCACAACCTTATCTTCAGTGATTCTAAAACGGTGCCATCCTCAAAGGATTAAAATGACGCACAACTCGTAAAATGTAAATTTTCTATAATCGTACATTGTCAGTAGTTACTCTGAATCCGAAATTATGACGCAAAAACGAGTTGATTAAAGTAATTTTTTTTTATGATCCATACTTATTTCAGTTGGCTAATTGTATATATTTGTATTGTAAACTGATATGACTTGTTGCATATCTCGATTTTGAGATCTCAGAATGCAAATAAATGAAATGAAAAGTGAAATGAAATGAACGTAAATCGTAGTGGTCCTTGCGTGCCCTCTCTCATAATCGATCAATCGACTGTCCACACCTCACTCGCCTAGTGGTCCAGAAGTGACACATGTGGCCTCGCTTCATCAACAAACAAAAAATAAAAATATTACTAATACCACTCTTACACCAACATTAACACATATATAAACAATCACAACCCATCCCTCTGGCAAGTCGACTCCAGAACGTCACGCGGAACACATCGATGCTGCTTCGCCAATATCATCCGTATGACATGAATAATTAAATAAACATTATTTTATATCAAAGAATTCCATAACATTTTTGTATCAAAGCATTCTTCAATTAATAAAATTAATTACAATAATTATTCAAACTAATTAATCAGCTACTAATCTACCCGTCGATTAGTAACTAATCGATATATCGATTATCCGCGCCATCTCTCATGTCATTTCTACAAGTGGGCCAGAACAGCCCCGCTCCCTCTACGAAGCCATAAATCGAGACATCGGGCGAGGCGACCATTCATCAGACTGGAAGCGCCAATGCGAAGACAGTGAGTCCTCAAGCTTGCATCAGCGACCCAGGACAGGCCTACAGCTCCGCGTGGTTTATTACCGCTAATGAGCCATTAACTGCGCGTGTCGGCCCCGGGGAATGGGTTCAAGAGGCACTGCCCTCGTAGGTTACGATATGCATGCAGATCTGGGCCGGCCGAGGTAGCCTACCGCTGTTCGTGACATCAGCCGTCTCCTCTGCTCCACACAGCATCATGCACTCACGACGTAGTTGCTTCGTCTCTCTGTGAAGGCCGTCTACCTATAGGCTGGTCACGGTAAACTTAAAGCCCTGTTCAAGATCTACTTGTATTCACGGTGTGTATTATTCCGCGTTATGTAAAATTAACAAGACTATGTTCTGAAACGTTTTCTGTGAAATCGTCGTTTGCGCGCAAACATGTATCTCGGTAAATAAAAGTTCTGGAAATTCAACTTTTCGCCAGAAAGGATTTAAAAAAAAAAAAAACTATTGTCTATATTTCTATCTTTTTACTTTTATCAAATTAAGTGTATTAATGGAGAAAAAAAATTCGTGAAAATGGTAAAATATCGCATTTTTGACACTTGCCTAAGCAGTTTCCTTAAGCGGCAAGAGAAAAGTACAAACATACAGACGTAAGCGCGTAGGAGCGATGAGGCGCGGTGTTAGCCGTATCGCTCCCTCGCTTCTTGACCTTGGACGCGCAGGTACATAGTCCCCTTAAGGACCTATCTACATTCGGCTGTTCCTCGCTCCCTCGCTTCTTGACCTTGGACGCACAGGTACATAGTCCCCTTAAGGACCTATCTACATTCGGCTGTTCCTCGCTCCCTCGCTTCTTGACCTTGGACGCACAGGTACATAGTCCCCTTAAGGACCTATCTACATTCGGCTGTTCCTGTGGACGTGTCAGAAACTCGGCGACAAGTGACGTCACATTGACGCAGTCTGAATATGGTCTACAAATGCGTTGTCCGAAGTGAGCTTCTGAATTTGACACTAGGTCGCACTAAATTCGGTATATTATTTGTTGTTAGGTAATGATGTTTAAATTTGCTGTATTGCTGATTATTTAATGTTTACGATATGGGTGATTTGATTATTTATTTATAATAATAAACGCCATAACGGTTTTATTTTAAATAAGTTCGCCAACTGACATCCAAATTATATTATGTTAAAACTTACGTTCTAAGAGTTTTAGCCTTCAAATAAAATTGTTCAGACAGAACGAAGACATCCCTAATTATTTATTAGCAATTCATCATATTTGTTTTGAGAAAGCCCACATTGCACATCCATTGTTTGCATTAATAGCGTAAACATTTCACGAACGCGCGCGAAAGTATTTGAAGTATTTTTCTTTTTCTATCAGCTTAGGACACAATTTCGGAAAAAAGTTGAGTTTTCCGAATGCTTCAACTTGGGACACGGCAGCTTGGGACAGCGCCGTGACGTCAGAGGGTAACGTGTACTAATCAGCGCATCCTTTTCCTAAGGCACAGGTTGGGATAGCACAAGTGTAGACAGGCCCTAACACTGCCTCATCACTATATTCATGCGCCGGTCAAGTAAAACTGTGAAATTATTAGAAAAGTACATATTAAAAAATTTGCTAATTTTTATAGTCAGGTGTATTAAAATAGAAACAGAAAGCGAAAGAAATAATTTAAGTTGTCAAAAATGGTTACCTTAATTCGACGTTAGACATGGGACTACTTTCCATCCATCGTTGCCAACTTTACTAGGCGCGTGTCACTCAGTGCGCCTGTTAAAATATATGCAGGTGGGAGCAGTGAATTTTTCTAACATTGACTTCGAAAGTGTTCATTTTATCGTGAACAGACTTTAGCGCCTTTTCTACGCTCTGAGGCCGAGAATCTCGGGAGTTATAAGGGTCAAACTGGCACGCGCTACAAGTTCGCCGTCGCTCCTAAGCGCAGAACTCTGAACTGGCGTGCAGTACTCTCTCGTGAGCGAGTGAAGAGATTTGGGTGGCTCTAAACAACGAGGTCTCGAGAGCTGTTGAGGGTGAAGCGAGGCGAGTACGGAGAAGCGCTGGAAAGAAAGGGCGGGGGAAACGGGAGATCCCCGAGAAAACCCGTCGACCAGCGACATCATCCGGCATGATTCTTAGGCCTACATTCAAAAATCTGGGAGTGACTGGGCCCTGGGATTGAAATCGGTTCGCCTTGGTGGGAAGAGTGCAGTCTAACCGCTCAGTAACCCCCCCCCCCCGCCCCCAACTAAATGATAATGTACGACATGTTGACTGATTTTAGGCGCAATTCGGTCACCGATCAGGATATCGCACTTTAAAAAATTGTTTACTTTGCCCGGGCCACGCGTTTTCTTCAAAAACATTTTTTTTTATATACTTTGCAAGTTGCTAAGAAATAAATATCTGTATGCGGGAAAAAAAAAAACATTTTGTGGCTGCTACAAAGTGTTTTCTTTTTGTATTCATCCTTTTAAATTATTTTGTTTTAAACACACTACTTTTTAGTCGTCTTCGCCACTTAAAGTTTTTGGTCACTAAAATTTCATTTTATTGTGGCCACAAAAAATCCTGCGCTCGCCACAAAATAATTTGGCAGAGTGAGTATCAACATAATATTCTGTGGCCACCACAATGTCATTTTTTATTCAGTGTATACTCAACAAAAACACAAAAAAAAAAACAATATATAATTGTTCTACTCCTACTTTATCTCTAACAAGTCTCCTCTTCAAAGGGCGCAAAGTGGTTTCCGTTCGATAGCTGTACTTTGGCTGAGCGGTTAGACTGCTTGCATCCCACCAAGGCGGATGGGTTCAATCCCCGGCCGGGTCACTCCCGGGTTTTCGTAAGTGGGAATCGTGCCCACTGGCCGTCGGGTTTTCTCGGGTGTCTTCCATTTCCCCGCCCTTTCATTCCGGCGCTGCCTCAGTCACATCTCCTCGGTTGTTTTTACTGGGGTTTGAAGACCATATGCAGTGGCTCCAAGGCCGGTGATGATTTGCAACTCTACGCGTCTTGATTCCAACTAACAATTTGATAATTGCCGAAGGTTTTAGGGGTTAAATAAAGTATTAAATAATATTTAAATTGATTTACATTAAAATTTATTGCCTTGTATTATTGTATGTAAGTGCAGTTTGGATTGCTTTTTTTTTATCTTACCTTCTGTAGGTTAGGAACATAGGCATAATACGAATTTATTGCTTAGATCTTTTTGTAAGGTGAAATTTGCGATAATTATTTACTCAGTACAAAATTCTATGTCTACGAAGTAGTAATGTTACACTAATTAACTTTAAATCAATTAATTATGTCGGAATTCAATTTTAACCTACAAATTGCTTCTCAAAATGGCGGCCCATATTCCACAAGTATGCGAGAAGTATACAACTTGGTTTACTTGTATACTTGCATACTTCACTTGCAGCTCGGACACCACTTACGATGTCCCTTCCGGGGACATGTACGCACAAGTATGTACTTCAGGGGAATTCGGACACAGCCCCAGACCCCAGCTGCAGTTCCGCGACCTACAGCCACGTCCAAGGACAGTGAATAGCTGAACCAAGGCGTCGTTTGGCACGGCACCTGGGGAGAGAAACTTGGACCTCGGTCAAGGCGAGACGAGGTTCAACGGACTGCAAATAAACCCACCACTCCGCTGCTGTTCCACTCGAGTAAACAACGAGTCACCCGTTACTAACTTGCCACGACCTCTGCATAGTTCGCTTCCTCTACAAGAGGCGCTAAGTATAGGGATGTTCATGGTAAACTGAGCACTTTTGAAAGCCCTGCTTAAGATGTATAGTCCTTTCATGGTTTCTTCGGTATTTTTCAATCAAACCTTTGAAAAATCTCCCCATGTATGGCTTGTTTAGTTATTCCCAACATATGCCATGTATGACAAGCGTTTTATAATTATGTTCATTTAAGTTACTTTTTTTCCTGTTAAATTGAAATGTTATTCATAATTTTCTATAAATTATAATGCTTCATTTATAAATAATTCGAATTAAAAATCAGGGAGAAAATAGGTATGTTGGTAGCGCCTAGTGAGAAATATATTTTATACAAAATATTGTTACACTTAGTGCGCACGAATATGGTGCGTTGTCCCTCTGGTGTAATTCTCCAGGATCAGTTAAGCTTGGTTTGAAAGAGGTGGAGGAATATCTTGCAAGTAGAACTTTAGCAGGGCTTCAGAAAAAAAAAATCGGTCTTGGCTGTGTTGGGGACACGGCCGTCTGTTTTGCGCGAATACGTCTACGTTGACGCTCTCGGACGCCTTGGTGTTTATTTTACGTTCCCAGCACTGCTTCACTCGATCATGTGGGGTTTTATGGGCATCACTGGATTGCTTTTGAGATGCTCTTTCCAACCGTATACGATTTCTGTACTTCGACTTGGCTTTTTGACGAGTATAGGCTGAAATTGTGTTAAGTTTTCTTAATTGGTTACATTAAACGCATATAATTTCACCATAACCACGCCACACAAATGTCTTTATACACGCAATATATTGATCTTGACGAGAGCTGTCTATTGAAACTCAAACGAACGTCGTAGCTTCTCGTAGTCAAAAGTTATACTACGCGGAAGTTATTATACGCGGCGAAACGAACTCAAAATTGCGAAGCACCCCCCCCCCCCCACGCCGTGCGCGATGCTTCGCAGTCCTCACTCGACGTAATATATTCTTGGATCCTTTGGCAATCGAGTGGTGTAATTGAATTTTGAATTTAGACGATAGATTCGGAGCTACAATGCCAAACTGTATCCCCAGATTTTGTTTTCTGTATTGCCTCCCACTATGTTCGCAAATTTAAATAAAGACGTATTCACGTCAAAAACTGAAGTAACCTTGAATGGATTATACTTGTATGCACGTTGTGTATTCTTCCACCATATGTACACTGATGGCCATTATAATTGCGACGCCCAGAAGGACGCGACTGAAGGATCGACACAAGGGGGGGAATGCGTAGAGCCGGGTAGCGTAATCATGTGATTAGTTTTCCAGCCGAGTGGCGCAGCTCATGTGCCAAAGGCGACACTGATAAGTAGGGCCACCTACCTGCTCCTCGCGAAAACATCTGTGCTGAAGCTAGACTTCAACTTGGTACGTCCACACTTGCCAATTTCCTTCTTCATTGGCCACGTGTCTGTGTGAGAAGGGATTTTTTGCTCGACTGGGCCAAACGTTATTAAGTTTTCCCGGCACTGAACGTCTGTGGTTGGCTAGCAGACACGTGATACGCGTTAGAGTTGAAAGCATCCGACCCGCGACACTGGTTCTGAATTAACGTGTGTTGGAGTATAACTTGTCGTGGGATCTTTTTGCGGAAAGCAGGCGGCCCTACTGACAAGTTATATATAAGTGGAGGACGAGGAGGCGCTGAGAGTAAAGTGAGCAATTTTTATATAAATAAACCTTAGAAAAAAGTCACTGTCCCTGAATGCATATATTTTAATAGGCGCACTGAGCGACATTCGCCCAGTAAAGTTGGTAACGATGGATGGAAAGTAGTTCCCTATCTTAACGTCGATTAAAAAGTGTTAGGTAACCATTTGTGATAACTTAGCATTATTTATTTCGCTTTCTATTTTTCTTAATGCATCGAAGTGTAAAAAAGAGAAGATCTATAAAATATTTACATTTATAATAATTACACAGTTTCACTTGACTGACGCATGAATAAAGTGATGAGGGCCATGACAATGCTATTTCTGCATAAGGCGGAATAATACACAGTGTGCACACAAGTAGATCTTAAGTAGGGCTTTCAAAAGTGCTCAATTTACCGTGAAGAACTTATACAAGAATGTAATGTTTACATCACCACCAACATCGTAAAAATTAATGTGGGTTTATATAAACCATTGTAATTCATTGTAATTCAGTTTCTACAACTGAATCAATATTAGCCTACTATATCTTTATTTTCAATTCTGTTGGAAAATATTCATAACGCGAAAAGCAGTTTATTTACATTATATCATACAATTTTCCGTTTTTATGTTGTCGAAACATACAATTTCATTGGGGCTCAATTTACTATAGACTTCTTTCGTCGGAAAAAAAGATTCTCCGAGTAACATTCAGTGGCGTGCATGTCGTTCATTCTTGGTATAATACATTCTCTTGATGCTCTTAACACACCCGTTGTTTTAAATGGATTCTGCGTCTAGTTTAAGTCTTCAATTACAAAAATGTGCGAAGGCCTGTGATTTATTGTCAAGAACACAGCAGATACACACTTCTGGCAGGAAATAACAACAAGAAAGGCATGAGTTTATAACAAGTAACTAAATACCATGTTCGATACAGCTCAAAATGATTAATTCCCCCTACCTCACCTCTTCAATTAAAAAAAAAAAAAAACCTTTTTGAAATGCAGTTTGTTCCAGCGAATTCTCCCCCCCCCCTCCCCCCCCCCCTTTTCCCAACCCAAGTTTCCACAAGGAAACATCAGATTACTGAAATTCACAAAGGCGCCGGGGATTTTTAGAAAATCACAGCTACGCGCTTTTGGTGAGCAATCATCGTGCAGACGGAAAACCATAATTGACGGTATGAAAGTGACCAGGTGTAGAATGTACCTCAGGCTGCATGTAAACGGCAAGAGTTTTGAGGGGATGTTGTTGAAATATGTAGTAAATGGACAAAGGAAAGGAACTTCAAGTATAAAACTGAGTTCTTAGTTCAAAGTGGTTCCCTTTGTCGTTCTACAGTACACGAACATTTTGTTTTCTAGTTGCAAAACCCAAAAACCTTACACTCCCAAACGGAGCACGGTGTAGGTAATTCAAGGCAAATCTAAAAAAAAAAAGAACGGATTCCAGAGAGCATTTCACAACAGGATTCTGTAAAATACAGTAATGTACACTCAAATGTGCTTACGGTAGTCATGTGTTTTTAGCATTGCAAGCAAGTTTGCGAATTACTCTTCAAACAAAAGCGAAGCGGAACAGCTCTTCATGCAACGAGAAGAAACAAAACTCTCTTTATTCGTCGGTCAACGGTGTTTTCCCGGAGACAGATCCTTCTGTTTACAGTCTTCCAACGCCGCGAGACAACGCTCATTTGATCGACTCGAGTATTTTTTTCTGGAATCTGACGTCATACTGCACCGCACGGCCACTTTAAACTTGTGCACCCAATGAGATGCTTTGATAAGCCGATATTTCACGATACATGCAGCCGTACTTGGTGCTTGTGCAAGCTTCTACAAGGCCTGGTGCACGACCCAGACCCATGGAACATTCTTATTACACGACAACTGTTGGCGTACTAGCATTTGGCAACCTCGGTGAGTGCGCAGTGTGTGGTTTGTAGTATATATGAACCCCAATCATATAACTGCAAACAGTTAGTAACCTGCGTATGTATATAAAATAACTAGCTAGCACATCTTAATATTCCTGTATTACTGTTCGCCTTTTAGATAAATGTATTGCTTACTAGTATAGTTTCATTCATTTTATTGAAAATGACGTGATGTCACTAGAGTACGAGTGTGTTATTTTTAATTTTGAAAAGAAAAAAAAATACTGACCAGTGGCAAAATATAGTTTTTTCTTTACGTACCGGGATATTATCAGCATGTAAAAGTTAATGATAAAAAAAAATTGGGGTCCGGGAGGAGTTTCGAACTCACGCCCAAAAGGAACACATTTATATCAGACGGCGCGACTTAAACCACTGTACTACCAGTTCACAAAACGTATGTAGAACTTACTGTAGATATAAGGAAGGGTTTGAATTAATTTTTCATAGAGTAGATAACGTTTTAAGAATTAAGAACGGTTCTAAACAGCAATTAAAAGTTCTCATAGCCAATATTATTTATCTTCGTCGTATTTAAAATCAATTTGAAAGAGTTTCAACCTCACGGATGTATAATTAATCCTTTTCAGTTTCTTCATCAACTCGTTTCAAGTAGTATCCACGGGGAGCGCCACCCTATGCTATGAAACTGCGATGTGATTGGCCAGGTACGAGAGCCGGCATAGAACCTGCGACGAAAAACAGGACGTGTCCAATTACCAAACCTGGTACGAAATCTGGCCGTACTAAGCGGGAAATGCCATTACAGGCGCCACACTAGCCCGTATACCGGCCGCTGTGGCGGACCTTGCACAAACTTATACTCGCCTTTACAGTACAACCAAATTACCTTTCTCTTGAATGAAGTCACGTTGTGTGTGAACAAAAATGGCAACGCCTACGATATTAAATGAAAATAAAATTGAAGATTTGATATGTCAATACGTACCGACAGTCTTTACAACAAAAATGTCGTGGATGAAAATCTATATCTCTAGTCGAATTATTAAAGCTTACGTTAAAAAGAGAAAATGGAATTTTAAGTATGATTTATTTCTTTGGCAAATCAACATAAAAACATTTTAAAATATTCTGGCAGTTTTATTTTTTTTTATTTTAGTGGAAGAATGTAATACCTTATCGACTTGTGTATACATTTATAGTAGGTTTACACTTATTGATTTATACAGCTGTTGAATTCCTCTCATCCATTTTTTAAACTGTATAAAATGTTCACGTATAAGATTTTAATACGTATTAACCTCCATAAAAACTTACAAACCAGTTACTGCTTTTGAATATATTAAAATAATATTAATGATGTATACATCTATACATAAACTTCTAACTCCATTTGCCAGCAATATAACATTTTTTAAATATACCGTGCAGCTTTGAAGTTGTATTTGAGAGTAGTTTCGAATTTCATGCTTGAATTGAGTTAACGCATTTCAAGTACTAGATCAGTTTTTTGTTACCCTTCAGACGCATGGTACGTGCTTTGATACAACTTACTATATATATATAGTTACCATCTGAAATAAATTTGAACATTCTATCTACAATAAATCCTGAAGAACACTGACACGTTAAAACCGCAGTTCTGTGGGTTAAGAAATAAATACCTGCAGTGTACGTCATCACACTTCAGTCGTAGGGCGACAAACATCTGTGGAGTTGGACCTGAAACATTTGTTGTTGAAACAATGGAGAAAATATATAGTATAAAACACTGAGCGGCTGGTCTGCAAACTCCGCAACACGTGACGCTGCCATTAATTAATTCAATGAAAACAATCACGGTGACTAGCCTTATTTAGAAGTAATCCCCACGACGCGATAGCATATTTGAGATTTAAATTATGGATAATTAATCCGCCTGTCGCAATTATTAACGAAAAAGGTCGCATTGTGTAAATTCCCTAAACCTCGTAGTTTTCGATTAATTCGAGTTTTAACTTCAAAATAATACTCACCCATACCTGGTATATGGGCAACATGCTCAACATCAAATAACACTCTGTTGCAGATATCAAAGGGAGGGAAATATTGCACAAAGAAACACTCCACAGTGGCATCGTAATTAACCAGTGATTCAGGTCCAACTTCAAAAATGTCCACGGCCTTTAGAATTCACTTTAGACCACAGGTCGTATACGTTTTCGGTTTCTTTTTTCGTGAAGCCGAAGTTTGTTGGTCGAATTTAGATACAACCTGTATAAATTTCGCATAAAATGTTCTGTGACAACAATTTTTCTTACTTTTGAAATTTTTATTTTGAGCAGTCATGTATCGTACACCTGTTAGAGGCAATACGAGGTAGAACATTATCAAAGAAACAACTCCAGAAGCAGTGATTTGCGAGATACTCCTTTGAGTGTGAGATACTCCTTTGAGTTAGGCATCTAGAAGACGTAAATTAAAATGTAAAAACACACAAATGAAATACTCGGTGATTAGTAGAAGCGAGCGTCAATGTCAAAGTATAGGCTGTTCGCGGAAAAGTGAGCACTTCTTAAGGCCCTTCTAAATTTTTACTTTCACCCAATTTCTATCTCCCTGCTACTTTTTAGTATAAATATTGCAATGCGGCCAATAAACACAGTGTATTCATTTCACCACTAGCAATAGTTAACGCCTAAGGTTCCTAAAAGGTGTATTTATTAGTATTTAATGCCTGTTGGGAGGGCCTTAAAAAGAGCTCACTTTACCGTGAATAACCTATAAAGTCGAAAATTTGCACATTTATGTCGCAGATAATTCTGGGCATGATACGACCGACACTTCTCTTGTTTATCGCAGGCAATAACGGTGTCTAGTTACTAGGAAAATATCGGTATTCCAATTAGTATAAAATAATTAGAATAACTATTGCGGTAATACTTAATATTTATAACGAGATTCAAGAGATGCCTTTGGCTGTATTAATAACATTCTGTTTTATTTCCCGCTGTGGCCAGGTTAAGTTCTTCCTTCTGGCGAGCCTAGCACACACTTGCTTTCACCGCAATATTGCATCAGAACCTCTGCATTCGGCAGAACGTTCGAAACCAACTGGTCACATACGAGCTCACGATATCGTGTCTCCCGCACGCATGGACTGACTATCTGTAGAGGTCTGTTAATTGCGCAGATACATTTTTGCGAACTTTAGGCTTCAAAGACGTATTATAGTGTGCCCTGTTCATGATTGGTCCACAGTTGTCATGACACGCCCTGCACGACTGTGGACCAATTACAAGCAAGGAGAAACTCCGTGGTCGTATCACGTGCAAACCACACCAAAGAAAAAAAAATGGCATCTTCTTGCCATATTACACTCTAAATTCGAATCAGTGTAAATCCACTGATACGCACTGAGATTTTACTACTCGAATCAGTGAAAATCGCTCCACTTAGAATCAGTAGAAAACCACTGATTGTTTCAGTGAAAAAATTTCACTGATTGAATAAGTGACGGCCGACTGCAGTGGCGAATTAACTATTGCTTTTATTGAATTTAGCCAAATAATTACGTAGAATACACACATCTACGATAGTTTACTGTTTCTATCGCGCAGTTTAACGTAATTTAAAAAAGGAAAAAACTTTGGGGGAGTCTTTGACTGAACCCATACACCCTTCCCACGTCGCTTCCAGACCATTACCTCGCCATCTGAGCTACCAAGTCAAGCTCGAAAGTAAGAGGAAGATTATATGTCTTATAGTTCTTTCCGAAATCGTGAAGACTTAAATTGTATGCCCTCGCATATCGTTTTTGATTCAATTGGTACCGTTAGAATTGTTAAAACTAATAGTATATATATATATATATATATATAAGTGCACTCTCTCCGCCACATTATATGCTGTTTAAACCTTCAAACAGAGCGCTGTGATGATTACATGGAAACGAAATAAAATACGTAAAAACGGAATGAAAGGCTGAAATGTTCATTTTACCTCGTATAATGGTGTTTTGAAAGACGAAACACATGTTATAAAGTATTTTGTATTTGTATAATTAGTTCATTCGTTGTTATTTCACTTAATACACGTTGTTCAGCGGCCATTTTTACACGCTGTTTAACTTATCCATCAGTCAAAAAACAAATCACTGAAAGACAGTGAAAAAAATTATCGATGAATCAGTGGAAAATATCACTGAATCAATAAGTGAAGGAATTTTTTTTTCTTTTTTTTTTCCTGATTCATAAGTTAAATTCACTGAAGTGACTGTTGAATCAGTCAGGAACTGTTGACTGATTGAAACAGTGAAATTTTCACTGATTCAGGTTTAGAGTGATAGCACCCAACGAATAGAAACCATTATGGCCCGGCTGTGTAAAGGACCGAGCTATCTAGGTTAATGTCAGACGAATTTGCGAAATTAAAATACCCCTCCCCTTCACCATAATAGGCTTGAATCAAGCTTGTCGTGACAAGCCCGTAAACTTGCAGCAAACCTGCTGCGTAAGCCAGCAAGCTTGAATCAAGCTAATTAGTCTTCACACGTCAAGCTTGTAACAAGATTGATTGGTAAGATATGACGTACTATTGGTCAGGCAAGCATCAAGCATAATTGAAGCAATCCGCGAGTTTGATATAAGCAAGTATGTGCCAGTCAATACAAATTGTGCTTGAATCAAACTCGAGTCACACATGATACGACAAGCTTGCTCGACAAGGCAAATTCAAGTAAAATTACAATGCTTACATGCAATGAGGGCTGTGTCATTGAGGATGATAAATGCATTTGTGATAAGTAGAGCCTCCTGATTTTCGCCGAAAAGATTATACGGATAGTTGTACATCAAAACACGATCATTCAGAACCAATATCGCGGTTGGATGATATTATCTAGCACGTCTTAGACCGTGTCTGAATTCAGGCATATACTTGTGTACTCGCATCCTTGAATACATTACTTACCCTTGGCACCAAACGTGATGAATTCGGACAGGCAGTTTTGTTGGCTTCGGCAACCTCTATTAGCCAGCTAATTACTTTTAATGAATATGTATTCCTACAAATAACTAGATAATTGCAGAAAGTTATAGGATTAAATATATGATTAAATAATATTTAAATTTCATTTACATAACTTTTGTTGTTTTGCTAATCGTACGTGAGTTTGCATGTTTAATTGCCTGTTTTACCGTAGATTTTGTAGGTTATGAACACTAGCCTAGTACGAATTTAATATCTAGACTTTTCTTTAAGGTACACTTTACGATAATTATTTACTCGGTTCAAAATTCCAAGTTACCAAGCAGTAAGGTGGCCCTACTAAAATTTTAATAAAATAATTACGTCCCATACTAATAATAACCTACAAATTGCTTCTCAAAATGGCGGCATATTTACTGCATGTACGTCAGAAGTATACATCTTAATATACTTGTATACTTATATACTTCACTTGCAATTCGGACAGCACTTGTAATGTCACTTCCGGGGTACAGGTAAGCACAAGTATGCATTTCAGGCGAATTCGGACACAGCCATAGTTACCTGCCAGCCAGTCACAGGTGTCCAATGTCGGGGTAACAATTTTTCCGATTGGCCCAGTCGAGTAGAAAACGTCTTCTCACAGAGACACTCAGCCAATAGGCAAAGGAAGTTTGTAAACCTGCACGCAAGAAGTTTAAATACAGTGTGTGCATGCATATTTTCGCGGAAAACAGGTTACGAAGTATATTTTGTTGTAAATTAATCGACAATAGTTTATTCACTGTATCTTCGCCCGTTTTTAATCAAACCTTTATCTGAAACTTCACCCCATGCATGAGTCTTTGTTTGTTTCCTAAACACGCTGTGTATCACAAGAGTTTTATATTTATGTCAACATTCAATTTTCTTATTTTTGGTTAATATGAACTTTCACTTATATTTTATCTATAAATTATAGTGTTTAGTTTATAACTAACTAGCGAACCGCCCCGACCTCGCTCGGGTGCGATTTACAAATATGGCGTTGTTTAGGTTTACAGCAAGGATATGCATTAAATGCTTAAGGTAACTAACATAGACTAGGATTAATACTGCGTTGTTCACAAAGTCTTCGTAAGTGAACACCTATTTTTAAAAAGACAAAATTGGTTACCGTGGGTCATCCTTAAAAGATGAACATATGCTGTCGTGGACTTTTTTGTAGACCTTTTTGAGATATATAATTCTGTAGAGTATTAATTTGGTGTATATATTATGGTTTAGTCAGCGTAAGCCATGTAAGCGCCCAAAAAGCGGCTTTTTCCGACTTATTAGAAAAGTCGGCATTTCTCTACTAGACTTATATTAAATACTAATGT
Source organism: Dryococelus australis (assembly GCA_029891345.1). Classification (NCBI taxonomy): domain Eukaryota; kingdom Metazoa; phylum Arthropoda; class Insecta; order Phasmatodea; family Phasmatidae; genus Dryococelus; species Dryococelus australis. The sequence goes on along the minus strand of CM057006.1, from coordinate 10,953,790 downwards.
ATTATTTACCTAAACCTTCCTGGGTAAATTCTCTAAATGATGGTGTAAAACACATCAAAATCCATCAAGTAGTTTACAAGCCCTAGCAGAATACACAGACACACGCGGCCAGAATACTTTGTTTTCTACTATGTATAGATGTGAATAAACCTAGAGAGAGAATGGGCCCCGTCTACAATCGACATGGCGCACATAACATGCATAGAATAAAGAAGTATAAACCTGTACTTGAGATCGCAACGTCCACAACTGGTATTTAGCGTGACTTACTTGGCGTTATTTGCGTGACTTGGCGTTAAGATGGTCATCTCTGAGTTTCTTACGCCGAGTTTTTCACGCCGGGGAATGAGACTGTGCAACATCATGACAACTGCTGTAGCCAACTTATTCATATAAAAATTCTTGGGCTGGAAAAATTATTCTCTATTCGTTTACTTTGGTTAGGAAAGGGCTTTCTTTCTTTGAGGTGAACGCCGATTGTAGACAGACGATTTCGCTTCTTATGCTGTGTAAGTAATATTATTTAAGCCAAGTCGTTTGCGGACGGGGCCTAATGCAGAGTAAAAAACAGTTCATGCGAAATGTTATTATAAGCTGCGCAAGAAGACGGTGCGTTGTCTTGTTGATGCATTTTTCTAGACTTGGTTAAGCTATGCTTGGTTGGGGCGGAGGAATAAATAACCTGAAAGTAGAACTTCAGTAGAGCTTTATCGCAGCAGACTGTATACACGTTACTCGCAGCGTTGAGACTGCGTGTGGAGTTCAATAACGCAACTGTACTAGCACGTCACGTCATCGACCAGTCATATCGTGACTACGCTACGTTACTCGTGACAGCAATGCGCCTGAAGCTATCGATTACTCGACACGCCACATCCGTATGATATGATATGACGCCTCGTGAATACTTCATAAAGGTCTCGCGTCCACATTGCCCTTCTCAAGAAAAGGCGTTCGTGATTCCTTCCCCATGCTCAACGTTATTCGTATAATCTATTCGCTGTTTCTTCAAACTTTCTGAATCAAACCTTCGAGCGAGCGAGTAAAGAGATTTGGGCGGCTCTTAGCGAGATCTCGAGAGCCGATGAAGGTGATTGAAGTGAATATGGAGCTGCGCCGGAATGAAAGGGCGGGGGAAACGGGAGATCCCCGAGGAAACCCGAAGACCAGAGACATCGTCCGGCACGATGCCCACATACAAACATCCGGGGGTGACCCGGCCGGGAATTGAACCCGGTACTCGTCAATGCAGCAATAAGTATTGCCGACAACACTTGCTGACTCCCAGTAGATAAATCCTAGTCGATCTCGGTGTGATCTTTGAATGTATCGGCTTGCAGAAACTGCATGGGACCAATGTCGTAATGCTTCATTGCGCGAAAATGGCTCTTCGTACACGCCATTCTCTCATGCCGACCATAGGTGAAAACTCGATCACACAGAATCGGCACTGACGACAACCAGCTAGCGATGATGCAGGTCGCTGCTACATGATCGTCAAGGTCAAAGGCAGCCCTTCGTATTCGAAATTAATTCCGTGGTATGACGAGAGAGCGCTTCCAAATCGACGTTCTCCTCATAGTGTCAGAACGTCAGCGTACATTTTTTAAAAATATAAATGAGGTTCTTATTTTTCAGTTAAGAGCCTAGCTTGTACCCACAAAAAGGACTTCCAACATAAAATTTATATGTAAAAAAATACGTGAGCACTCCGAGAAAACCCACACACTCGTTCGCCCTGGAAGTGCTTAAACAAACGTGAACAGCATATACCTTAAATTTGGCCATAAGTCACACCTTTGTGTAATATGGCGCTTGGGAAATTTCGCGTTTTTATACCCCTCCCCTCCGCCGATTTTTGAGAACCCCAATATTTTGTTTAAAAGTTGGTGCCTCTGTTCTTACGTAGCGCTAATGTTAATTCTACTCTAGTTAGGAACAAAACGAGTTTCCTTAAGGGAGAGTTTGGCAGAGGGGAAATTCCCGCCGCTAGGTAGGCGCTAGTGTTCCAATAAGGTAACTTTAAAACAACATTTTAAACTGCTTGAATCATAAAAGAGAAGGATTCCACTTAGTTAAGTAGTTATTTTATATTTGATTTATGATTATTGCAATTAATTTGTTTTCTAACGTAGAAAAAAAAAAGAGATCAGGTATACATGCGACACTAGCGCTTACCTAGGGACAAAAAATGTAATTGCCAAACTAGAAGCGTTGAGCTTCCCAACCATAGACTAAAGATGAGGTAGACCGATCTCGTTGGCTGCGCACAACCAATCTTCGTGTCCCAACATTGAACTGCTTTTTTGCCAATAGAGCTTGCAAAAATAGCGTGGATTGGGTTTGAGGTTAGAACACTGTTTAGTAAACAAGTGCTTTTCAGATGTTTTTATAATTCCTCTAACCAATTTGTAATGCTTTTTGATTAAATTTATACCGGTAAAAGTATTTTATTAATATAATAGTGCTTGTCATTTTAAAGTTAAGATATAAACAAACACGTTAATCACAGTTGACCATGTGACAGGCAGTTTTGATCCTTTGGGGGTAGATGAATGTTGGGTACATGCGCAGAAGACGAATAAGCGGTCTACGTCATATTTAGTCTGTTCCCAACCTGAGTAGGATATACCTGAGTGTCGCTCCAAGTCCGGCGTGGCGTGGGCGTCACACGCGAGCCAGTGTTGCAAACAATCCCTCTAACAATGGAGGTGCGGTTCATTACGATCCGTGTCGAGGTTTCCCCCGCCATTGTACGAGGAGCAGGGCTGGAGCGAGAGAGAACCCCCGCGAAAGCAAGCTCCTCACAACTACAGGCTGTTCACGGTCAAGTGAGCAGTTTTCAAGGCCGTGATTGAAAGTTCCACTCAGCTTGTTAGTGCCCTTTAACCAACTGTTATAGGTTGTTCGTGGTGAAGTAAGCACTTCTGGAAGCCCTGCTTAAGACCTACTTGTATGCACGCTATGTATTCATCCGCAATATGTAAAATTAACACTGCCATAAGCCTCATCACTGTATTTATTCGTCCGTAAAGTGAAACCGCGAAGTTATTATAAAAGTCAATATTTTAAAAATCTGCTATTTCTTACACATATATGCATTTAAAAAATCAGAGAGTGGAATAAATAATATAAGTTTTTACAAATGTTTACCCAACATTTTAAATTCGATGTTATGACATGGATCTACCTTCCCTCCATCGTTACCAACCTTATTGGGTTAACGTCACTCAGTGCGCCTGTTAAGATATACGCAGGTAAGAGCAGTAACATTTTTCTAACGTTGATCACGTTGATCTCAAAAGTGCTCATTTGATTGTGAACAGCCTTTACTTGCGCGTATTTTGACGGTCACGTGGACTGAGAGGCATGCATGGCCCAGTAAAGTTGGTAACTTGGACGGAAAGTTCTTACATGTCCTAGCGATGAATTAAGACGGCCAGGAGAACATTTGTGAATACTGAAATTATTTATTTAGCTTTCTGTTTTCCAATGCATATAAGTGTAAAAGGTGGAAAATTTTTGAAACCTCTACATTTTGAATAATTTCACAATTTCGCTTGACCGACGCATGAATAAAGAGATCAGGTTTGTGGCAATGTTAATTTTTACACGTGGTGGAAGAATACACAGTGCGCATACAAGAATATCTTAAGCTATGCGCTTTCAAAAGCCATCAGTTTACCGTGAACAGCCTAAAACATAGAATAACGCTGCGTGACTAATAAACACAGTGTGCATATTTTATAGCTCTCAAACGTGTGAGGTCTGAGGTCACAACAAAATATAATTTTTTGGCAAAAAAAAAAAAAAATTCTGGTAAACTTCTTAAACTAAATTATAAATTTTTAACCCATATATCGTATGGAAATAATACCTCATATCTGGTTACGAATATGCAATGTTTAGCGTCGCCGCCCAAATATCTTCACTCACTAGTATGTAAGGTGATATCGCCTCTACTACGCGAAAGGCAGTGAACAAACACGTAGATGATTCGCTGTGTTCACAGAACGACAGGATTTTAAGTGGCGGTCCTGTAATTTTATTGGATACGACTCTGTAGCTAAGTACAAAGAATGCCTCTATCGTAGTTTCGCACGTATCCGGTTCCTGCATTTTAAAATGCATCTGTCTATTTTTCTTTTGGAGGGTGTGAAAATAATGACTCCTGTCCGTCATGGGGCCGCGGTGGCTGAGCGGTTAGCCTGCTCGCCTCCCACCCAAGCCGAACCGGGTCCAATCCCCGGCCGGGCCACTCCCGCATTTTCGAAAGGGGGAATCGTGCCGGACAATGCCACTGGTATGCGGGTTTTCTCTGAGATCTCCCGTTTCCCCATCCCCTACATTCCGGCATTACCCCATGCTCACGTTAAACACCCTCATCGGCTCTCAAGACCTCGCTGATAATAGCCGCACAAATACTTCATTATTCTGGATTTCCGATTCGTTGATCTTCGTTCCAAAGTGTGACGTCGAGATTAAGTATGAAAACAAATGTTGCTATTGGTTAGTAATATATGACGTCGTTGAAGTAGGCGTATTTTTCACAATAGATAGAACTATATGTGCGATGTTTGATCTGTTTTAAGTAAATTATTGTTGTAAGTATTTTACTGAATAATATTCAAGTGCGTATAATGTTTTAATTTCCCAAGAAAACAATCGAACGTAGTTCTATCTGTTGGCTTATTTTCAAACTACATTTTTCGACGATGGCTGCTGATCTCGGATCGAAATGAACTTCATCTCGATCTCCAGTCCAGCTCTGAACTCGAATGGTGCAACTGTTTTCTGTGTTGATCTTAGGTCCGATCTCGGATCGAGTTTCGAACCACGATGGTGCAACCGGGCATTGGCGGCGGTGGGGGCACTTGATAATAGTGGCGGGGCCACCCTTATCGCCCCCGCGCTTCTCGAGCTAAAACGCGCGAGAAAGAAGAGCAGATTGTCTGTGAGTGGATATTGCGCGGCCACCTGCTACGAAAGCCGTCTGCTGTGGCAGCTGCGTTGTCCGGAACCTGCTCAGGTTGTCGACCTCCGACATCATAAGCTCACGCAAACGCTTGCAACACCGCGGCGGGTCCGAACAAATGCGTGGGTTCGCCCTAAAGCTTCGCGTCTCGGGGTCAGACCCGAGTTGTCTCTCACCTTCGCCGCCGACTGCGCGGCTCGAGGCGAGTCGGGTCACCCCTCCCAACCATAGAGGTATTAGTCTATGGAGTGGAAGCCGAGACACGAAAGTGAGGCCGATAATGAAAGACAAGGACAGGGCTAGTGGTGGCAAAAAGGTGCACGTTTTACATTGCTTACTATGTAACGTTTGCCACTCATAATATGGCGGCTGACGTAAACAATCGGTCTGTGCATGCGCAGTTGAAAGAAGTCAGACAAGGCATCGGCTTCACTTGATAAACGTGGAGAAGATACGATGTTGCCACTCCATCATCAATTACCTCCTAGACACTGGATACGAGTAAAGGCCCTTGCGCAATTGAAAACGTTAACATTTGACTTTACGTTTGCTTTCCGACATGTTGTTTCATATGGAGCTTGACACAATGGAACTGTCAAAGAAGTCAAGCACTCTTGACTTTACGATTCTGAAAAGTTGAAATTTAAAGTCAAAGTCAAGCAGCCATTTTGCCGAGGAAAATGTGTTATTTTAGTGTAGGGCGATTTTAATATCGGTATATTAAACAAAGCTCGTCTTAAATTAAATTAATGGCAAACAAATATAATGTGAAGAGAAAATATATGAATTGACATATTTTAGTAAAGTAAACAAATGAGTTTTTTGTTTTGAAATTAATTTTTAATATTAATTTTAAGACTATATTTATAAAAGGCACGTAAAATGCATTCCTGGATAATATAATGATTATTTACATAACAAGATAGACATTTTTACGAAGCTCGCATAACAGATGTTCAATTGCCTGAACTCTGACTTTACAATATTGTATTGTGTATTGGTTGTTTCGTCAGAGGAAAGGAAACATAAAGTCAAATGCTAAAGTTTTCTATTGTGTAAGAAGCTTAAACAGAACGCTTAATTTATTTCCGATTAGATTTTTTTTAATTGCCCAGTACAATATCGGCAATATAAAAGCGGAACATTATTTGAATTGATTGATTATAATGTAAATAAACTGCTTATATTTTTTACGATGTTGGTGGTTATGTGAGCATTACATGACGCATGGCCGTGCATTGTCGATAATGTGAGCTAGTTAAGTGTTTTAGTAACGGTTTGTCGTTGTGTACCAACACTTGACATCTCGCAGTGGCCGTTTATTTTTGGATGTAATTCTACATATTCTAAATGCGAAAATTGAACACATTTTTATTAAAATGGGTGGAATTAGACGATTGGAATGTTCTACGGAAAATTGTTCATGTGAAGTAGTGCCAACCTGTGAACACACTTTATTTTTTGTTTTGACATTGGCACATTTGCACTGAGCAGAATAAATAAGCGTTCCATTGTTTTGCCTTGAGTGACGTCTCTGGTACTTGTAAGCTCATTGGTCCTTGCCACGGGTCACCTCGCGAGTGTCTTCCATGATCCATTCGCGGTTAATTTACACTTTTCTGAAGCCCTGCTATAGTTCCACTGTCAGGATATCCCTCCGCCTCGTGCAAACTAAGCTTAACTAAGTCTAGGAAATTACGCCAACGAACAACGCACTTAATTCGTGAGCCCTCAATTGTAAAAGCTGTTCACGATAAAGTGAGCACTTTTGAAATCAACCTTGGAAAAAAATCACTGCCTCTGCGCGCATATATTTTAACGGGTGCAATGAGTGACATGTGCCCAGTAAAGCTGGTATCTGTGGATGGGAAAGTAATTCCATACATTAAGGTCGAATAAGACGTGTTAGGTAACCATTTGTGATAATTTAATTATTTTTCTCGCTTTCTGTTTTTTTTATGCATCGAAATGTAGAAATGAGCAAATTTCTAGAATACTTACTTTTTTTTAATAATTTCACAGTTTCACTTAACCAACGCATGAATAGAGTGATGAGGCTCATGGAACGTGTATACAAGTAGATCCTAAGCAGGGCTTTCAAAAGTGCTGATAATATTTTGCATGAGAACTATTTCTTACTAGGCACTACCAATACAGATTTGTTCTCACTGTTTTAAGTCACGTTTATTATAAATGAAATATTATAATTTATAAATAAAATATCGGTAAAACTTCAATTTAACGAAAAATAAGATAATTCCATGTTAACGGAGGTATTAAACGCTTGTGATGCATGGTATACTTAGGAAATAACTAAATACGTTATAATTGGTGTGGATTTTCAAAGGTGTGATTCAAAAAGAGTGAAGAAACAGCGAATACACTATATCCAAGGTTTCTCCATACCTATTCCAATGAAACCTTTTAAAACCAACCCCATGTGTGACGTGACTGGTTCTTTCCTAATTGTGTTTCGTATCACTACTCCAGTTACGGGGGAAGGGGGGGGGGGGGGGGGCAGTCCCAGCTATCTTTGATTTTGGGATTTCCGCTCGTGTCACAGACTTTGTAATTTATTTTGGGCATCGAGAAAGCGTGGGGCCTAAGGCAAGATTTACAACAGCCCGTCGCGCCCGTCCGTCATCCGTCCCTCCGTCTCCCAGCCGAGCGATTTACAACCAAACTTCGTGCGTCCGTCGTACGTTCATTGCTGCTAACTAATAAAAACCAAACTGTATACAAATAAAAAAAAATCTCTATAAAAAGTGAAAATCTTTTGCGGTATTGTGTTTTTAAGTACCTAAAACAACCATGCACGTACGTAACGGAAATTAATAGATGTAAAAAAATTTAAACAGCATATAAAGAAAAATTTTATTATTTTTACTATTGCACACAAAGAGCTCGCGTTTCCAAACGTAATTATCAATTAATCTTCAGGAAAAATGTAACTTAATTAAATTTCACAGTTACACAAACAAACATATGAAAACAAAAGACAGCCAAAACAAAACACTACACACACTACACAGCCTTGTGAAGAACTCTGGATGAACGAGTAATTACAAAACGTGCAAGTTTAGAAGGCTGTAATTTCATCCGTCCGTCCGTCAAAATTTAAACCTTGCCAAAGGTTTTGACGTACGGAAGAATATAATTAATGACCATCTCTGATTGGCTGCTGGCCACGTGATTGACGGACGGACGGACGCGACGGGTCGTTGTAAATCCTGCCTTACATTGCACGTGTGTGTTCTAAAACATGTATTGCTATGCAGACTGCTGTTCCCAGGACCACTTCTGTAACCGAAAGAAAGGATTATTTGTTTCTTGCCGGCATTCACTAGTCAAAAAATAATAAATTCTATAGAGATTTAATAGTTTGATTAAGCTTAACGGGCTATTATTTATGTCATGTCGTGCGAAAAATTCTGTCAAACGTTCTTAAATTGAACTTTTGCCAAAAATAGTGAAAATCAAAGATGGCAGGACTCATCCACATTAACCTTAAAGTGCCTTATTCTTGTTTAAATGTAGATTTAATTCATATTTATATATATAAATTATATTTCACATATAATTAATATGAATCAAAACAATGAGAAAACAGGTGTGTGGGTAATGCCTAAAGGCTGTTCACGATAAAGTGAGTCACTGCCACTGCCTGAACGTATTTTAACGGTAAAGTTGGTAACATGGAGGGAAAGTAGTTCCATATATTAACGCCGAGTTAAAAGTGTTAGGAGACCGTATGTGATAACTTAAATTATTTCTTTCGTTCTCTGTGTTTTTAAAGCACCGAAGTGTAAAAATAAGCGGAATTGTGAAATATTTACTATTCTAATAATTTCACTCTTTCACTTGACCGACGCATGAATAAAGTGATGAGGCCCATTGCAATGTTAATTTTACGTAAAGCGGAAGAATACGCAACGTGCATACAAGTAGATCTTAAACAGGGCTTTCGAAAGTGCTCATTTTACCGTGAACAGCTTATAGTTAAGCTGCGTGCGCACGAATTGCGATGCGTTGTCACTTTGATGTAATTTCATAAACTCGGATAAGCTTTGTTTGCACGAGGCGGAGGAACATACTGGAAGCATAACTTTAGTAGGGCTTCAGAAAATGCACAAAATAGCTGTAGGCAGGCATGAACTGAAATTAAGTAAATGCTGTGAACGATAAAGTGAGCACTTTTGCAATCAACCTTTGAATAATGTCACTGCCCCTACTCGCATGTATTTTAACGAGGTCCGCTGACTGACACGCGCCCAGTAAAGTTGGCAACGGCGGAAGGAAACTAGTTCCATTTCTCAACGTTGAATTAAAAGTGCCAGGTAAATATGTGCGAATTCAGTTATTTTATTTTGCTTTCAGTTTTTTTTTGCACGAAAATATAATAACGAGCAAATTTGAGGAATATTTACTTTTCTAATAATTTCACAGTTTCTCTTGGCCAACGCATCAATAAAGCGACGAGGCCCGTGACAGTGTTATCGAATACACTGGTGTATTTGGTGTTAAGCAGGGCTTTAAAAAAATGCTCAGTTTACCGTGAACCGCACCTTTAAGTAGATTTGGTCCCGCGCTATTCGCAGAAAAAAACCTGTCGTTCAATTCCATCTTTGCGTACGTGTACCATACTTAGGAAACGAGTTAAGACTAAATGGCATGTGTATAGACCAAGTAAAGGAATTCAAATATCTGGGAAGTGTAATCACAGCTGACGGAAAATGTAAAAGATAAGTAAATACCAGAATTGCACAGGCGAAGGTAGCGTCCTGAAAAAAGAAATGTCTACTAACAACTAATATCAACAGCATAGAGGTACGTTGTATGGAGTGTTGTAAGCTATGGGCCAGAAACATGGACCCTGCGAGAAGCGGAAGTAGTGAGACTCAGGGTATTTGAAATGTGGTTCAGGCGTCAACTTCTAAGAATACCTTGGACTGATAAAGTCACAAACGAGAATGTCCTCAAGAGAGGAAATGAAACACGCATCTTAGTTGAAACCTTAAACAAGAGAAGAAATAGCTTCGTCATTCTCCATCTTGTTTGAAGGGAAGCTGGAAGGTAGAAGGAGAAAAGGAAGATCAAGAGTACATTTTATAGACAGCATTAAAGGCAAGCACACTTATTTCCATTTGAAGATGTTAGCCAAACAAAGGAAACGCTTGGAAGACATGCATGTTAACCACCAACTTGACGGTTGAGGAGAAGAAGAAGAAGACGAATACGCAAATACACTATAGGCAAATACTGGACAGCTCTATACAAACAACATAGGCATGTGCGAGAAAAACTAACCTAGTGGCTAGAGGCGGTACTGTTATTGTATTTCTGGAAATATTTCAAAGGTTATTTATTATTATCATTTGTCAGTAGATATTTTCCACTTCTGAAACATTTCACGTATATTGGGAAGTTTTCGACGTTTAAGTTTGAGACATTGTTAAATAAACTTTCCATAGAAGAAAGGAAGTTTCGCCTTCATATCCACCATGTTGGTATCGTATTATTAATATCAAAAGAATGTAGTATTAAACACAGGTGCTGCTATCTGCTGGCTGGAGGTGACAACAGCGCCTAATTTTCTCGCACAAATCTTCAAACTGTTCGGTTGTAGTGTTTCGTACAGAATTATTTATCAGAGTGTAGTTCATGGATGTAGAGATACGGACGCCTTTGACATGTATATTTATGAACATAAACTCGTTAATTCTATTCAAGAAAATGTATGAAAACAGATTTACCTTCAGAATTATCACCATAAATCATCACGCTTCCTAGGATTATAACAGCAGTAACTCGTACCAGTATTCATGTAATAGTGCAACTTTAAGATAGGCTCTACCCACAGAAAGCACACGTAACAATCAAATTTATAACTTTCTTTGATAAATCACTGCCTGGAGAAATTTGAAAACGCGAGCTCATTACGTGAAAGATGTCCATCCAGCAGCCGTTTCAGACATAAATGAATACGTAGGTCTTAATTAACGTAACGTAGGCACGAAGTCATGAAGATCTGGCTGCCATCGAAGTCTTGGGCTCACCAAACCATAATTGATGAAAATTGGACAGCAACACCTGTACAACTAGTCGTCATCGTAGATGTAGCCGTCATCAGGAGTGGACTGTATCCTCCAGGACTGCAGGACATCCTATTCATCCTCAAATCATTTGGCTCGGCACGACACTAGTAGCACCTGTATACCTCTTTCATCAAGCCTTCTTACAGAAGTCTCCATTTCGTGGCCTCTCCAAATGTTCCAAAAAACATTCCCAACAAACAAATGCTTCTGCCTGGTTACCTTTCACGATATCTGTAGTATAAATTGCATAGGTTAACTGTAAATATTATGAACAGTTTTCAAGTGTGTTGGTTTAACATTACAAACTTAGTTTGTGATGCATAGAAGAATACTTATTCATACTGCAGTTTGATAACAATTTAATAAAACACTTTAAATGGAAATTTAGTAAACGTTAATACACTCAATAAAAAGACATTAAACATAGATATTTAAGCAGGCGATCAAAATATGATGATGTAGTTTAACATATGAACTATTGTATGATAAAATGAATATTGAGCGAGATTATAAGTGAGAACCAACTGTAAGGGATTTCCTTACACGGTATTGGGGATCTATAGGCTGTTCACGGTAAAGTGAGCACTTTTGAAAGCCCTCTCATTTGGAATAACAAGTCAATAAATTTATTTTGTTTTAGCTTTAGACGTTAACTTCCAAGTGTGGTGGAATTTACACCCTGTGTTTATTATGTACATAAAAATGTTTATTTGAAAAGGTTGTTAAGGGATTAAATATGGCTGAAACGAAAAAGTAACTAGGACCTCAAAAGAGCTCACTTTACCGTGAACAGCATATCGTGTATTTGGTATACGCCTCGCCTATATTTATGCGTGGAATCACCTGTCGGAGTTCGTCGGTGATATTTGTGAACATACTATATACACGTTCGTTTCTGCAGAGTGGAAATATTTGGGCGGCTATTAACATCGAGGCCTTGAAGAGTCGATGCGGACGAAGTGAGGTGAGTATGGAGCAGCGCTGGAATGCAAGGGCGGGAGGAAAAGGAGATCCCCGGAAAATTCCGCCTGTTAGTGATATTGTCCGGCACGATTCCCACGTGAGAAAACCCTGTTCATCTACGTGGGAGACGAGTAGTCTATTCGCTACGCTCCGCGGCCCCATTTCTTCGCTTCCGGGTAGTACACTTTTATATACAGGATGATTCTCAATTAGACCAACAAACTCCGGGAGGTGATTCTTCATGGAAAAGTGTAAAGGAAAACATGTGTGACACTTTGTAGCTAAACCGTGATTTAAAAGAAGAAAAAATTAAGCCGTATTTGTGCAAAATATCGGCTCTTACGTTGAAGGACCCGATAACATACAATATTGTTGTGAGAGTTGGCATTGTATTTTACTTCGTTACCGATATTTTGCAAAAATACGGTTTCAAACCTCGTTTTTTAAGGGCTCAAGAATCCCTTAATATTTGGTTTAGGTATAAAGTGTCACATTATGATTTCCTTTTACTGTTTCATGAAGAATCACCTCCCGAAGTTTGTCCGTCTAATTGCGAATCATCCTGTACATATTTTTATGCAGCGCATAATTTGGGTTTTTATTGCAAACAATATTAAATGTATAAGTGAAACTAAAATACTTCTAAGACAGAGACGTTGATTCGTCACTGGACTTCACAACACAGTCCACTACTATAGGCTGTTCACGGTAAACTGAGCACTTTCGAAACTCCGGCTTAAGGTTGAAGTTAAGCGACCGTCTATAGAGCACTGCGACCAACTCATAAAAAAAGTAGTACAGTCAGAAAAGGGCTATTTATGGTGTATATGAAAGAAGAATATATACATTTTGCAACATTGTAAAATATTATACTAAAATATACTTTTTAAATGTAAAAAAAAATAATCGATCAAAATAGTCTGTATTTTTAACCAAGTTTAAGTGCATTTCCGTTTTGGATGCTTCGGAAAGCAGAATTTGCCTGAAAATGTTCTTCAAGAAAGATCTTCATAATACTTGTATTATGATCATGTGTAATAAAATCATAGTAATAATGTATCATATCAATTTTATAATCAACTTTATTTACGTCAGTTTCAGCCACAAATGTATGTGACGAATGGACACACATAAAATCAATTATAAAAATACTTTCCTTCATTATCATTACAATTCTCATACACACAGTCATGGTAAACATTATGACGATATTCCATGACGAAGATTTTCTTGCAAATTCTGCTTTCTGAAGCATTCAGAATGGAAATGCGCTTAAATGTTGTTAAAAATACAGACTATTTTAATCGATTTTTTTTTACATTTAGAAAATATATTTCAGTAAAATATTTTATAATATTACAAAATATATACATATTTTTTTATATACAGCACAAATCGCACATTTCTTAAAATTTATATGGTGTCTGTACTACTTTATTATGAGTTCTTCACGTTGTATAGTCGGGTGCAGTGCTCCATAGGCAGTTACTTTACTTCAACCTTAAGGACATAGCTTACTTGGAGATTTTTTAGCACGTTTGAACCTGAAAATCATGGGAGCGATAAGGGCGACATTTCCAAGCGCATCAGGTGCCTCATCGCTACTAAACGCGAGGCTCTTAAGAGGCGTGCAGTGTTCTCGAAGCACGGCCTGTGCCTATGGGACATTCAGCGGTGACCCTGTTATTTCATTGGTGGGAAGTATGTAGGAAGGTCGAGTGCAGGTCTTTGAGTAGTTTTTTTAAATGTATTTGACGTGTCTATTTCGAGATACAGCACTCTCGAAAAGAAGTTTTTAGCCATTTTGAGTACTCTCAAATGGCGTTTCAAATGTGCATCACGTCTTGAAAGCACTCAACAGCGCACGTCTGAAGTACGTGTCCTTTACGTAGGTCAGCACGTATGTCAGCACATAGGTCAGCACGTATGTCAGCACATAGGTCAGCACGTAGGTCAGCACATAGGTCAGCACGTAGGTCAGCACATAGGTCAGCACGTATGTCAGCACATAGGTCACACGTATGTCAGCACATAGATCAGCACGTATGTCAGCACATAGGTCAGCACGTATGTCAGCACATAGGTCAGCACGTTGTTCAGCACGTATGTCAGCACATAGGTCAGCACGTATGTCAGCACATAGGTCAGCACGTATGTCAGCACATAGGTCAGCACGTAGGTCAGCACATAGGTCAGCACGTATGTCAGCACATAGGTCAGCACGCATGTCAGCACATAGGTCAGCACGTAGGTCAGCACATAGGTCAGCACGTATGTCAGCACATAGGTCAGCACGCATGTCAGCACATAGGTCAGTACGTATGTCAGCACATAGGTCAGCACGCATGTCAGCACATAGGTCAGCAAGTTGGACGCACGTATAATAGTTTAGTGAGAAAACGAGTACTCCAAACATCCTGCAACGCAGTTCAATAAGTATAGGCTGTTCACGGTAAAATGAGAATTTTGAAAGCACTGCTTAAGTTCTACATGTATCCACGTTGTGTAATATTCCGCCTTATGTGAAATGAACACTGGCCGGGGCCTCATCACTTTATTCATAGGTCGGTCAAGGAAAATTGTGAAATTATTGGGAAAGTAAATATTTTACAGATCTGCTAATTTTTACACGTCGGTGCATTAAGAATAACCAGAAAGCAGAAGAAATAATTTGACATATCGCAAATGATTACCAAACACTTTTTGTTCGACGTTAAGGTATTGGAACTACTTTCCACCCATCGTTACCAACTTAAATGGGCGAATGTTACTAGGTGCGCCCATTAACATATACGCAGGCAGGGGCAGTGAATTTTCTAAGGTTCATTTCAAAAGTGCTCACATTATCGTGAACAGCCCTTACCAGACAGCAGGGAGGGAGCCTTAAGATCGGCAATTTCATTTTTAACGTGTAATGTGTTACAGGCACATCCCAATTGCAGTCCTAACACATGGCAGCGTGTGGAGTAGCTACATAAGCCGCCGCGACTCGTTGTCCCGTTCAGTCACCCTAATGGACGCTTTGCGAGGCAAGGTGTATAGCTTTGGTCTCCGCGCGACACTAGCGCTATGTAGCATGATACAGCAACGGTCTTCTATGGTACTTCATCGTTGCAGCCTAGCCAGGAGCTTGTGGCGAGGGTTGGAGGCGAGGAGAAACTCGTCAGGCCTGTTTTGCTCGGGCCAGCCAGGGGGTTGTACGTTGCACTGGGAGGTTGGAGAATGCAGCTAATGGCTGTTTACGGGGTGGAGGAAAGCTAGTCGCATAGGTCCCCGCCCTCCTACACCAGGCAGAGAAAAGAAACACATGTTTCACACTGTGAAGGATCAATAATTCAGAACTGCTGATGACGTCCTATACTACGATGCACATGTGTTCGTTTTGTACTGTACTGTACTGTACTGTACTGTTTTACACAACTCAAAATGAATTACGCAGGCAGTCTAAATAAAATATTTAACGCACATGGCACAACTTTCTTCAGTATTAATACAAATAATACTACTTTCATCAGAATTATGAAGTTAAAATTTATCAAACTTTCAGCAAGTTATCAGCACAAAATTTAAAAATTTCTCCGGACGTGAAGTAATAGTTGAAATTGCGAATGGTTACACAGAAATTCCGCAATACAAACGAACGTTTTCTAACCTGGACTGCAAGACTTGTTTCAAGCAGATTCGGTTGAAATGATTCCTTATGCCAGTTCTAATAAGGGATAAAACCAGATATTAGATACTGAGGAATTCAAATAAAATTTGAATTCTTGGTAGTTAAATTAGTGGATGCTCCGAAGTCATGCTGGCTAAAGAGTCATGCTTGCGTGAAAAAGAGTTCGAACCGATAAAGGTTTGAACCATCTGCATTGTATACGACCAGTCAATACGGCCACCCAGGCGTTAAATATTTGGCCCAGAGTAATTACTTGAAGGATCTGCTGCATTAATCTGTGTATACGACCAGTCAATACGGCCACCCAGGCGTTACATATTTGGTCCAGAGTAATTACTTGAAGGATCTGCTGCATTAATCTGTGTATACGACCAGTCAATACGGCCACCCAGTCGTTACATGTTTAGCCCAGAGTAATTACTTGAAGGATCTGCTGCATTAATGTGTGTATACGACCAGTCAATACGGCCACCCAGGCGTTACATATTTGGTCCAGAGTAATTACTTGAAGGATCTGCTGCATTAATCTGTGTATACGACCAGTCAATACGGCCACCCAGTCGTTACATATTTGGCCCAGAGTAATTACTTGAAGGATCTGCTGCATTAATCTGTGTATACGACCAGTCAATACGGCCACCCAGTCGTTACATGTTTAGCCCAGAGTAATTACTTGAAGGATCTGCTGCATTAATCTGTGTATACGACCAGTCAATACGGCCACCCAGTCGTTACATGTTTAGCCCAGAGTAATTACTTGAAGGATCTGCTGCATTAATCTGTGTATACCACCAGTCAATACGGCCACCCAGTCGTTACATATTTGGTCCAGAGTAATTACTTGAAGGATCTGCTGCATTAATCTGTGTATACGACCAGTCAATACGGCCACCCAGTCGTTACATGTTTAGCCCAGAGTAATTACTTGAAGGATCTGCTGCATTAATCTGTGTATACGACCAGTCAATACGGCCACCCAGGCGTTACATATTTGGTCCAGAGTAATTACTTGAAGGATCTGCTGCATTAATCTGTGTATACGACCAGTCAATACGGCCACCCAGTCGTTACATATTTGGCCCAGAGTAATTACTTGAAGGATCTGCTGCATTAATCTGTGTATACCACCAGTCAATACGGCCACCCAGTCGTTACATATTTGGTCCAGAGTAATTACTTGAAGGATCTGCTGCATTCATTTAAACTATGTGCACTGTCTAAGTGTATGCTATTGAAAACTCAACTTATGTATTTTTTTCTCGAATTTTTGTATTCAGTGCAATTCAAGGTCATGGGGTCAAGGTTAAGGTAGTCTGCATCTAATATGGTGGTAGTAGTATGTAATGTCAAATGCTTGCTGACTTTTATGTAAGTTATTTTTCTCGAGTTTTGGTTTTCAAGGTCATGGGGGGAAAAAATGAAATTTATTGGAAAGATGATTATAAAATTACTTTTATTCGTAATTCGTCTGATAATAATTGTATATATCTTTGTGAAATTAAGGATACCCAAGGTGCTCTTCAGGACACCGTCCCGATCCGGGTAGAATTTCTATTAAAAATTAGAAATTATGTGGCCAATTGTTGAACACGAGCCTAACACAGCAATTGCAATTAAGGGAAAAATATATAAAGATCCGAAAAATTCCTATTAGTTCTGATTATTGGCAATTTTTAGAAAAAGACGTTTATACTGAACAACTATTTTTAAATTGCATATAAAAGATCAGTTTAATAATTTACAATTTGATATGCCTGATTTTGTGATTGTTGACTTTCAAATTAATAGAAAAAATAATCCTCAACAGTATAAACATTCTTCTACATTTGATCATTGTAATGTAAAAAAAAAACATTTCAGTAAAAAATGGAAGAAATAAAATATTTCCAAAAGACAATTGGAATCTAGATATTGAAAATAATATTTGTACATAAATGTATCTGGCTTATAATGATTTTTGAAAGCTCAACTTTCGTCCACTGACCGTGGTCTGCAGACTTGTTCCAAACAGTTTTTTGTTTACATTTTACCGCGCGCAAACGGTAAAAGTAAATTGCGGGTGTGTTAGTTATTATTATTATTAAAATTCGCTATTTGTTCAAAAAAATCCAAATGAAATTAAATGAAAGCAAAATCAAAATATACTCATTTGCGTAACTCAAATTAGAAAAAAGAAGTAAAATGAGCTATAAAGATCAATATTTACGAGTAATCGCAAACAATTTATTGACGCGCCGATCAGTGCCTGAAAGCTTAGCTTCGGACGGCGTCGAATTTGGTGCACTCTGGTGCCAGAGTTGGAAAGCTTAGCGTCGTTATAGTGGACAGGCACGTTGGGACATGCGTCCGTGGACCTTTCTCTGTGGGCGAGCTATTGTGGACTAGGCCTTGTTCGTGTACAACAGTTATAACCTTGCCCAAACAACACAACAACAAATGACACTTCACTCTAAAGTATACAACTGAGACTAACGCAAGATGTTAACATCAATTGATATAATGCTTTAACTTGTACCTGAATACAAGTCGAATCTACACTAGTTTTTGGCTGAAAATCGTACTAAACTAAATATTTCTTCATTTTGAAAACTGTTTTAAGTTACACCATGAAATTTTTACTTCACATTGGCTAATATATTGCGAAGTAATTTTAATTTTCTAGTGATTTATGATAAAATCCTTTTTATATTTTGTATTGGTGTAGACAGAACTCATACATATCAATTAAAACGTGGAATACTGACAGTTTGTGATTTTACATTTAGTAAACAAGTATTCAACTCTCAAGACTCTTAGAACCTGTGGAGCAGCCTTAAGATGTAGCCAGCCTACTTGTAATGAACACTGTGTATTCTTGCACCGCATGTAAAATTAACATCTCCGTGTGCCACATCACTTTATTCATGCGTCGGTCATGTGAATTTCAAAATTATTAGGAAAGTAAATACTTGACAAATTTGTAAATTCTCACACTTAAAATACGCATTATAAGTACAGAAAGCAAAATACATTATTGCAGTACTCACAATTACTCACCTGACACGTTTAATTCAACGTTAAAACACGGAACTACTTTCCCTCCGTCGTTGCCAACTTAACTGGACATGTGTCCGTCAATATGCCCGTTAAAATATATGCAGGAAGTGACAGTGACATTTTTCAGAGGTTGATTTCAAAAGCGTTCTATTAACCGTTAACAACCTATAGAGTCAATTCACGGTTACTTCCAAATTTTCTGAAGCCCTGCTAAAGATCTACTTCCAGGATATTCCTCCACCCATGCAAATAAAGGTTAACCAAGACTAGAGAACTACACCATAGAGACTCCGCACCGCATTCGTATTCACGCTGTATAATATTTTTCTTAAGAAGAATTTCTTACTATAGGCTATTCATGGTGAAATGAGCACTTTTAAAAGCCCTGCTCAAGATCTACTTGTATACACGATGTGTACTTCTCCGCCTTATGTAAAATTAACATTGCCATGAACATAGTCACTTTAATCATGCGTTGGTCAAATGAATCAGTAGAATTATTAAGGAAGTAAATAATTTACATATCTGCTCATTTTTACATCTCAACACATTAAAAAAGCAGAAAGCAAAGAAATAATTTTAAGTTGTCACAAATGGTTACCTAACACTTCTTTTTCGACGTTAGGATATGGAACTACTTTCCATATATCGTTACCAACTTTACTGTACGAATGTCACTCAGTGCGCCCATTAAAATATATGCATACAGGGGCAGTGGATTTCTTCCAAGGTTCGTTTTTAAAGTGCTCACTTTATCGTGAACAGCCTTTAAGCATTACAAACACGCCTATTTCCTCCCTTTTTATTAGCATATATTATAAATTAAATATAACTTTAAAAAAATGTAAGTAAAAGTTGAATTTATTCAACAGAACGTTACTTTTATGGTAACATATGATACATAACATATTCAGAAAACAAACAACAAAGTACATCATGCATGGAGTGATGTTTCAAAGGTTTGGTTCTAAAAGCGTGAAGAAACCGCGAACAAACAATAAAGGCTGTTCACTATAAAGTCAGCACTTTTGAAATCGACCTTAGAAAAAAGTCACTGCCTCAGCCTGCGTATATTTTAAAGGGCGAAATGAGTGGCACGTGTCCAGTAGAGTTGGTAACGATAGAGAGGAAAGTAGTTCCATATATTAACGTCAAACAAAAAGTGTTAGGTAACCATTTGTGATAACTTAAATTATTTCTCTCGCTTTCTGTTTTATTTTTATACATCGAAGCGTTAAAACGAGCAGATTTGCTAGATGTTTACTTTTCAAATAATTCCACAGTTTCACTTGACCGACGCATGAATAAAGGGATGTGGCCCGTGACAATGCTAATCTTACATAAGGCGGAAGAATACACGTCGGGCATACAAGTAGATTTTAAGAAAGGCTTTCAAAAGTGCTCAGTTTACCGTGAATAGACAACAGCTAGGCTGCGATGGCCTCGAGTGGTCAGTGAAGATTAATTTCCGATGACGCAGCGTTACCACGGAACTTTTGCCCCGGCGATTGTCTGTCTTACCATGGAGGTAATTGATAATGGAGTTGCAACAGCCTATCTTCGCCACGTCTGACTTTTTTAAACTGCGCATGCGCAGACCGATTGATCACGTCAGCCGCCATATTATGAGTGGCAAACGTTACATAGTAAGCAATGTAAAACGTGCACCTTTTTGCCACCACTAGCCCTGTCCTTGTCTTTCCTTATCGGCTTCACTTTCGTGTCTCGGCTTCCACTCCATAGACTAATACCTCTATGGTCGTACTGGTAGTTCTTCGCTTGCCTGGCCGCAGTTTCTCCCCCTCACTGTCGACAGACAAGATGGAGTGTTCGTGAAGGCACGGGCCTCATCACACTATGCTACGAGTACCAGGGGCCAGTCACTATATAACTCTTACCACAGAGCGAGTAAGGAGACAACAGCGGACGCTTCCATGTCTTTTCCAGGGGTGGTGGGCGGGTGGTAAGAGCCTGGATTAATACCAAAAGCAGACACGTGTTACGAAAAATGATCACCTAGTACATATAATAAAACAAAAATAATAGTTTCTAATGATTATTTAGTGATAAAGACACTTCGTTGAAGTAGTTGATAATAACGTTGTGTTCAATGTTTAATAAAGTAGCTTATTTACAAAAAAGAAAATGTGATTATTGTTTTTTTTCTTTCCTTTAGGCTATTGCCGGGTAGCATTTACAGTATGTTTACAGCTTCCATTATTCTTGAGAGGTTCTACAACAAAGTTTTAAAGTTGCTTAATTAGAACCTACTTGACGTATCACCATTTAGTTGCAGAATGCTGTTTTCGGCAATAATTAAATATATACTTGTGCTGTTTGTGTAAGCTGTCTTTTAAATATTTACGTTACCTCAAAATGTGACAAACAGAACAGAATAAATCTTGCACAAGCAGTGCAAAAACTGATTAAATATTTCTAATCGTTTTAGTAAGTTCTTAAATCAGCCTCTGAAATATATGTAGGTTAAATCAGAATGTTTGAGATACAAAACACCCATAGTTTTGACTCAAACACGATCTGTTCCATAAAATCATTAATTCTAGAGGTAAAATATATAGTTTGGTATTTCCACAGGCACTTACTTGCATGGAGTTAGGAGTATACAGGATATGGCATGTTGTGACGTAGTGAAGACGTTGGAGATATACGGTTTTACTATGGACTCTAGCCGCCATCTTGACAGTAACCGAAAACATTGTGTTTTCTTTAAAACGATATTGAGAGAAAGGTTACATTCGAAGAATTTCGTGTTCAACAAAGAAGATGATAAATATATATATATATATATATATATATATATATATATATATATATATATATATATATAACAATCCACGTGGGGAGTTTTACTAGTTTATTATTGGCTTGTGTTAGTCGTGCAATCAAATAATTTCCTCTTAAAACTACTGACCGTGAGTGTGTGTACTGAGGACCAGTATTGGGTTATGTGCGACCATAAGCACGTGTTTTAGATATAGCGCTCATATATCAGGACTCGTGGAAAACTATTTTTTAAATAATTAAATAAAGTATAACAAGCGTGCTACCGTTGTCGTGTACTGTTTTGCAGGTTGCATATCAGTAATGAGTGCAACAAAACAGCGACCGGCAGCCTATCTGAATTTATGGAAGGCAAAGTTCACATGTTCCTGAGCCACGAATAAATAATTATTTGCTGACATTTATATTTCAATTCCTAACACTCACAATGACTCGAAAGGTTTGTTTCCAATATGACTTCATCTCCTTCATACATATTTAATGCCAATATAGTAAATGTTTTCTGGTATATAAATTAAAATCCGGTTTTAGTTATTCCTTCTCTTTACATTACATTAGTTCTCTGTTATGATACAGTTTTAAACTTATTTATTCCTTATCGTAGGGTACAATTTCGTTTCTTGCGTCTACAATGCTGGACAGGGTTAAGTTACTCTTGGTACATAACTAAAACACAGAAATTAAATTTCTACTGAATTGTCTGTCAAGTATTTTAGAAACGTTTCAGAAGAAAAAAAAAAAGGGGGAAGGGACAGGAGATATTTCTGGAAAATTTTATCCCCTATATCTACAAAAATTGTGTTACATCTTTCTCCAAAAGTGCAATTTAGTACCAAGGGCTTAGTCAGTCAGTAGCCACAACATCTAAAAAATGTCACATTGGGAGAGAAAAATACAATAGGATATTATTTATATAAATAAACTTTTAGGGATAATAAAGTACCCCCCGCCCCCTCGGTTAGGTTAAAATGTATGAAAACTTATTAGCCAGCATTTTAGGTTACTTTGGGTAGTTTAATTCGATTAAAATACATTGTAGAACTACAATGGGTGAAAAACGCATGCACCACAATGATATCGATAACAAGTGCACCACTGCCAAAGTGGTCCACAGACACACTTGTGATAAAATTCCTTTGTTGTTATCAGTAGACACAGCGACCCACTTCTGGCTCATTTGTAGAATGGCACGTGGATGGAGCAGATAATCGATTGTTCGATTAATAGATATATCGATATATCGAAAATTTTGATTAGTTGCTAATATAATAGTCGATTATTTGCTGATCAATTAATAGAATTAATTAGTGTAATTAATCGGATTAAGTAAGTAATTTTTAATTAAATTTTTAAAATTGTTGGATACTAAAGTTATTAAATTTTCATTGTTGTTGAAATGGTTAGGGGTGATATTGGCGGAGTAGTATCGATGTGTCCTCTGTAACTTGCTTGAGTCGACTGAACAGAAGGCTGAGTTGTGATTGTTTACATAAGAGTTGATGTTGGTGTAAGAGTGGTATAAGTACCATTTTGTTTGTAGATTGAGTGAGAGCATGCGACCTACTTCTGGCCCACTTAGCGAGTGAGGAGGGTATAGTCGATTGTTCGATTAATCGATCATGAGCAAGGGCACGCGTGTCACTTCTTGACCACTACGATTTACGTTCAATAAGCCAACTGAAATAAGTACGAATCATTAAAAAATTGCTTTAATCACAGGATTACCACATACAACATTAAATCGAATAAATATAGACAAGAGATATTAAAAATTACTTTAATCATGCGATAACCATGAGACGAATTCATTAGAACGAATTACGCTGACTATGTTGCACAAAATTTATATTAATAACATAACAAAATTACTTACAAATATTTCAATCACCCGAATAAATGACACGAAACAAAGTTAATCACACCAAACGAATTTCGCACATTCAAATTACACAAAATTGTTAAAAATCAGATTGACCTCACAAAATCCTACAACAAACTATTTAAATTTGAACATATGAAAAAAATATATTTTACACTCACCAAGGAACAAAATAACCGTTACACACTAAATTACTCACTTATTGCCCATGAAGCCAGGTGTAATAAATTCACAAATCAATAAAAAAACACGATTTACAGTCAAAATTAAAACTACAAGCCCAGACAAGCTAAAAATCTCCCCCTAATTTAATGACCTCCCACACTGATCCGCGCAGCCAAAATCTCCGGGTGTCATAAAAATTTCCCCTTGACAAAAATCCCCACCAACACTGACATACACATACACGAAGTCACACTCACACATACTTCACCCTCACCGGCTCTTAAAACACGCATCAAGGAACGTAAACATAAATGATAACCCAAACGTCTGTTTTTAAAAACACATAAGTATAAATATTTCACAAACGCATCTTTCGTTTGCTCATACGACCGTCACAATCGTTCGCCTACTGCGAAAACCAGATGCACATACTTTGTTATATAACATGTTAATGCGCAGTACTGCTGCTCTTACAAAAGTGTACACCAGGAGATCGTCTGTCATTCCTACGCTCGCCTAATGCAAAAGTCTATCGCATGCATTTCCCATAGATTAATAATAATAAGAAAATGTTTCAATTAAAAAATAATTTTTATCCGAACACACCAGACTTTAATAAACGAATTGAGAATTGTATTAGGTAGGAAACGTTCAACATCTTCTGTTACCCAGGCAGCTCGCCTGCTCGGATAGAACTAACCTCTCCAGAAACCAAGCAGAATGTGAGAGACACCCTTTACACCACGCAAGTCAACCTTCCGCAGTCTCCCGACACTGTCAAAGGAGCTCCTCCAATATTTCAGGCCTCAAGACAGCTGGGGGGAGAAGGTAGGGCGAGTTTGCTCCTCGCCTGTAGAGACAAACCTGCCTCTGTGAGTAACTTACGAACGACACAGCCTAAGTTACATGTAAAGGGGATTTATTCTCCAAAACATTCAATTTTAATAACACCTTTTCAGACCAAAAACATTTTCAGGAATTGAAAAACGTGTCTCAACACTCCGTTAACATATTTAATGAAGTGTAACATACAAGTTGTTATTTAAAAAGCTACAATTAACTGATGTTCTTATAACATTACGTTAAAAATATTGTTAAGATATGGTTTAAAAAAATTATAAAGTGCACATAATACAAAAAATCTGTCTTCCTTACTAAAAACTATATGGAATCACGTATGTTTCAAACCAAATCTCGCAACTCAAACTCGTATCTGTAAAACCTGCATTCTAAAAATTTCACTGCAAGAAGTATAGTAAAGAATATTACTTCCGCACAGGCCAGATATATCAAGATGGATTTAATTTTGTAAAACATAGATAGATATGTTTACTAAATATTATGTGTGTCACCATTAACAAATCTATAAAGGTATTACTAAAATATGTAAATATCTTTGTTATATAGTAAATATTTCAAGTACTGTAAACTTGTGTTTCCAACAGCCAGAGTGTCCGGTGTTATGGTTAACCTGCTCATCAAGGCGAGACGGTTTATCCCCTTACAGCATAATCAACATATTTTTTCATAGGATTTTTCAAGAATCTCCCATTTCATGTTATAACATAGACATTAGTTTACACCGTAAAACTGTTTCAGAGACTTCTCTCAAAGTTTTGTTTAGAAACACTTACATTTTAAAAATATTTGTGTTTAATTAGGTGTAAAAATTATGTTATAGCATTTAATTTCAATATAAAAAAAGAGGTTCATATACCATCCTTTTCAGCATATATTTGAAGAAGAATATTATCTCTTCACAGCAGACATCAATGACATCAGCTATCGTAATTATTTTCTTTTGTATGTTAAAGTAAAAATCGTAAGTTCTTTTTAATCAAGTTATTTGTAAGTTTGTATTTCCTTGGAAACTTGTTAAAATTAATATTTTTTGTTTGTTGCCAGCTAGTCACTCTTTAAACTTGCTCTGCGGAGCAAGAGTCCATTTACCTGGAGTTGTTCCAAACCACTTTCCCCTTGCCCTGTACCACCATTGTGTGTTTTTCAAGTCCAGTTAACCTTTCAAATTCCCCCTTCATTCCTTTCCTTCCAGAGTTCATTCATTCATTTCCCAACCATTCATTTCCATACTTTACGTATACCTGTTACGTAAAAAGCACTGCAACTCCCCACAAATTACTCAAAGTTAAAATATTTTTAAAATGTGACAAAAAGGAGATCAAACTACTAAATAACAAGTCACACAATTTCCTTCACCATTAAAATGTAATTAAATAATTTTTAAAAATCCTTAAATCTAAATTCATGACTTTTCACAAAAAATATTTACAACTTCACAAACTGTTAGAACAAAAGACTTTATACAACAATAAAACAATCTGATATTTACTAAAATTACTTCTCACATCTTCTCACTTGTTTTCAACCATGTTTAAAAAAATTAAAATATTCGCAATCACATTAAAGGATTTAATCACTCTCCTCACAAACTTTTACAAATATTCAAACTCTTCTTTAAAGAAAGAAGAAAATAAATAAGTTTTCTCTAGAAAAAACATTTCAATTGTTGTTAAACTTTGGATTTAAAGATAAACACCATCTTTTTGGGGCGGCAGGACAAAAATAAGGTAAAGGTATACCAGGAGGGGAAGTGTTTCGAATGGGAGGAGGAGTGACAGGGATGTAAGATATTGTTGGTGGCGATGCTGTGAAGGGTGGTAGAGGTGGTGATTGTGCATCGTTGAAAAAGGTTTAAATATTCAGCAAGCTCAGAAAATAACGACGGTTTAGGAAGAGGTAAGTTTTTACAGCTCAAGTCTAATGGCTCACAACATTTGATCTTCTCGATATATTCGTGTTTGGATTCCGGGAGCCGCAAATCAAGAACTTCATCATATCTTGAACTGTGAGCCAAGGTCATTAGATGTATTGATGGTGCTGGAGGTGCCAATTCCATCCTCTGAGGTGGCACTGGAGGTGCCAGGATCGTCATCGCAGGAGATGGCATTGAAGGTGTCAAGTCTGTCCTCGGAGGTGGCACTAGAGGTGTCGGGATCGTAATTGCAGGAGATGGTGCTGGAGGCGCCAAGTCCATCCTCGGAGGCGGTGCTGGAGGCGGCAGCATCATCACTCTTGCTGGAGACGTCATCGCTCTCACTGGAGGTGGCATTGGAGATGCCAATGGTGCTGGAGACGTCAATGGAGTTAATGGAACAGCATCAAGACTCAACCAATCATACTCCAGAAGCTCTTCCTCGAGAGCTTGGGTAGACAAACCTGCTAAGTATTCTTGGTAAAATTGCGACATTAAAAAAAAGTTATATGTCCCATGAATACTAAAGTCAAATACTGGAGTGGTGTAAAGATTAAATCTCTATATATACAAAATTTCGAACTTCCAGGTAAATGCCCAACAAGCAAGACTCATCCCCTCCCCACAGAACCCTCTCCAGAGAAATACACATCCCCTCCCCACACATTTATCATATATTGGCTTGTATTGTAACATCCAGAGCAACAAAGGCATGCCGTTTTGTTAGGCCAAGTGTACTTGAAGGGGAAAGATGAGAATGTGACTGCCGCTGTTAGCCCTGCACAAGGATTGCCATACTTCTCAGCCTTGTCGGCGCAGCAGGGAGTGTACTGTGTCAGGAAGTGGACAAAAATTTACGAGCTCGGCTAGAAATGTCGCTGGTTAGCTGGAAAATGCTTTCCTCACCCCACTGTCCATCATCGACTCGCCTTTTCGCACATTGTCTCCTTCCATGAGTCCTCTGGTCTCCCACAACTCATTTTATGCAGTTCCAACAGCCTTGCTTCACCCCAGTCAGTCAGCAATGACCACTTTAGCATTAATTTAGAGTTTTCTGCTGCAGAGAAGAATTTTGAATTAGATCTGTATGTTTTATGCAATTCTTTGAATGCGGGACAAATGTATTCTTTTTGAATATCTGTTACTTTCCAGTTCCACACATTTTGCAAATTATGTTTTTGGTCGACTCTGCCTACATATATTTCACAATTATTTAAGTATTGCTTGCAAATATCTTCGATATTCTCATAGTCCAAATACCCACTTTCCCAGGTTAAACCATGCTGATGTCTAGTAACCCATCTATTTGTTTTCTGGTATTTTGGAGTTAGATATTTCCAGTGGAATAGTGGTCTGAAGCTGAATACCATTGTGTGTTCTTCCATATCAGCAATAGCTAATTAATTTAAAGATAAATTTTTCTGGGGATTGAAATTCTTGCACATTGCAAAACATATTGTCATAGCCATGTCTCATTGCTTACGGACTGACTCAAGCCATTATCTTTACCAGCTTATATCTTACATTGTAACTCACCAATCTATCATGAATTATCAATGCATAAGCTTGTGTATTTTCCGGAATTAGTGTATTTGCAATAATTTCAATTCGTGAATCACTTATGCTATTGGTAATTGTGTCGTCTTACTTGCTTACATCAAATACAAATAATGTTCCTCTGGTTTTAAATGATTCAGGTTATAGGATCGGTCAGCTGATTTTGTTATAATATATTTCCTGGAACTTTGAGTACATATCATAGCAAATAAGGAATTCCCATTCCCTAAGTTTGCATTTAAATCGGTATAGGGATAAGCTTGGCTGTTTAGATACAGTATAATATTTTTCATATCAAAGTTATCAAATACTGATCTATCAGCTTTTAAATTGTTTTGTCAATTTGTTTGAAAACAAATAACAATAAATCATGGTTTCTCAAATGAAAAACTTGATTTCACATTCCAAATGACATTTTGTGATGTCGGTAGAGCATAAAATTTCTCAAAAGTCCACAACCTGAATGCGATATCTAGATTCTTCCCTTTTTCGATATATTTTAATAACTTTACACATTCATGAGTGTTCATTTCAATATGTGGCATTAGCTATTCGACACTGTTTAATTCATATGTTACACCTTCCTCATTATTAGCCATGTTGTATATAGCATTCAAATGTGTGTTACGAAATAGAATAACTAATTATTATTTTGTGTTTAATATTACATGCTTATAGTCCTCAGAAAACCCAAAACCATACTTAACGGTATAACAACATTGTATTTTCTGCCTGGGTTTATTTGTAGTGTAAAATTATTAGCATTGATCCACCCAGCCATTAGCCCTGTATAAAGGTTGTTTACAGTTTCTAAGAGATAGTTCTTTATTGTGGAAGTAATTCCAACATCTTGTGTTTAATCGATTTCAACACCATTGAGCAGATATGCATTTCTATCGATTAAATGAAGTATTCCATTTCTCACTATTCCTGTAGTTGCTTGAATAGTTGCATCGGCTGTCTTTTTAATTGTTCCTCTAAACCGTAAACTTGATTTTGATGGTAATGTGTAAATATCGTGATTTTGTATGACAATCCTTTTTTCCGATGGAAACGTATATGGACCTGCTCGAAATGGTTCATATACATGTATTTCCGTAGTGATGACTGCGTCATCATAACTTATTGGTTCTTCATCATTAAATATGTCTTCCATTTCTATTAACACTATATCCTAATTCCTTTAAAAACACTTCATTGCCCTGTGTTAACTTTACGGGTAACTTATTAGAAATTATAATTTTATGCTTGTGTTTATGTCTTTTTATAGTTGCTTTCTTCGAAATACATTTTTTAGAAACATAGTTTTTAAATGAATCGCCTACTTTATGAACATATTAATTATTATACACAATACCTATTTTGATAGAAATAAACATGGAATGCACGTGTTTATATGGATTTTTTAAAAATGTAATCGAATGGTAATTTCTTCGTTTCTAAAATTAATCAGTTTACCATCTTGATCGACAACTGTAACAACTAATTCATCAACATGATTTACAATTACTGCAAGATATATCAATGTATTCGATTTTTCAATTATTTTGTATCCTGGAGCCACCACACACATTAATTTATGTATTGTATTTGTCGCTTTTCCATTCAAATATGATCCGCCTACAATATTAACATTTGTACGACATACATTGACTGACAATAGATTAACATGTTTTGACAATACGTGTAATGGATTAGCTGGGTATAGTCTCCTTTCACACCCTAACATATTTGAAATTGAATTGTCTTCCATGAAATCGATATCGACATTACTATACATCAAACTAGTTAATGTATTTGGATTTTCACGTAGTTGGAAAATGTACATTTTCAGGTAATGTTGCTCTAATGATGTTTCCAAATCGTTCAAATCATAGGATCTGACTGGTATCACAATCTTGTAGGTTTGTTCATCATTGTTGAACATAAATGATTGATTGTCTATATCGATGTTTGGTATGCTGTTGTAAGTAACGAATTCGATTAGACTTATTTGCCATTGTCCCTCTAACTCCAAAGCTGGGAAATATACAGACCGAAATTGCGACGAATTTGCACTTAATATCAATGTAATTGACATATTACTGAATAGTTTTACTAATATATTGACTTATATACCCAATTTATAGTAAAAAAAATGTAAACATAAATGACCACAATTGATTGTATTTGGTCATTGTTCCATTTTGTAATTGTATCTTAATTGCGTGTTTTTCAAATAATTGCATATTTCAATTGGAGGATGTAAATCGCCAAAAATGTCATAATACAATGATTGATTTACATTTTTAATTAATGCAACCCAATGTATTCCTTCATTTTGTTTCGAATCTAAATTAACAATCATACATTCACAATGGTTTGGTTTTGTTGATAAATAGTCTCTTATATACACAGCTCGAAAATAGGGAATATCCAGTTTCTTTACAATTACATTAATATCTTTGTTTATTAATGCACGTTTTGGAAGACTGTTTAGGACTTTCTGTGTTTCTTTCTACATTTGGAGTTTTCCCATACCTAACCGACTTTATATGGTTTAAGATACATTCCTTTACCACTTGATATACTTGATTCTGTAAGAGCTAAAACGCCTCCCAATAAAGCTCCAAGAGCTGATAATGCTGGAAATATGAATGGTAATATGCCTCCTTTCTTGGTTTTTCATATCGTTTTGCATTTTACACCCAAGGCTCTTTTTACCTTCGCCTACATAACTTTGTCAACAACCCAGGCGCCTAGCTTTTATCCAGTCGCTGTAGACGGATTCTTCCTTATATTTGCTGCTTTATCTGCTAGAATTGTACCTGCTATATATCTTTCTTTCAATTTGTTCGATCATAAACTATATCGTGTTCTTTACAAGCGTTATCCAAAGCATTTAATCCTTGATCGTTCCCCGTGCCAGATGTTTTGCAAGCTTAGTAACAAGTTCGCAACAATTGTATTTCAGTAAATGCAATTCAAATGGTAATTTATTAATCAATGTATTCAATACTCCGTGCCAATTTTTGTTATGTTTAGTACGGGTCATTGTTTCCAATTGAAAGTGAACACACACATATATATATATATATATATATATATATATATATATATATATATATATATATATATATATATATATATATATATATATATGTGTGTGTGTGTGTGTGTGTGTGTGTGTGTGTGTGTTAGCTAATACTGTAGAAATGAAGGTTATAAAACAAAATGTTCATTTGCTGGTAATTGTAAATATGAAAGATAATGTAATTGAACAGAAACATGGTATTCTTTTACCTCCAAATATACATTGT
This sequence comes from Dryococelus australis, assembly GCA_029891345.1. NCBI lineage: Eukaryota > Metazoa > Arthropoda > Insecta > Phasmatodea > Phasmatidae > Dryococelus > Dryococelus australis. Next base: position 10,922,573 of record CM057006.1, on the reverse strand, counting down.
ATAATAAGCAGTCCTTCTTCATGAAGAAAAAACGTGTGTTATTATGTCGCTATTGGAACATCCAAATACTCTTAAATTTGAAAACGTATATGTGTTTTCTAAAAAATACAACAAGAGAAAAATCAAAGATTAGCATCTATTTTGTCGTTAATTGAAGGAATGCTATATTTCCCTTTTGCAAATAAAGAAGATATTGGGTCTCCGAATGAAGCATTACCCAATTCCATATTTATTTTTGACGATGTTTGGTGCGTAGTACAGGATGAAATACAACAGTACTTTAGTTTTGGTAGACATTCAAATATTGATTGTTTTTATCTATCTCAAAGAAACGCACGTATACCAAAAAATAATTTGTGCGATAATGCAAATATGTCAACTGTGTTTAAAATGGACAATATGAATCTACAACAAATTTACAAAGATCATGTTTTAGGCGATATGACATTTACAAAGTTTAAAGATTTGTGTTTTTACAGCTGTAAAACAAGTACGGTTTTCTGGTAACTATATCACCTCTCACCTCTTCCCCTAAATATATATATATATATGTCTGGATTTGACAGTTTTTTACTTCCTGGTGAAGAATAATGAGTATTTCGAAGTTCGGACATAGCGGTATAAAAAGCAATCATAACAATACGTGTTTAACGATAAATCGCGATGGGGATTGTTATTTGAATGGACATATATTACATAATGTGGGTATAGCTATGAAAGATACCGATGCAGTAAATAAACGTTACGTGGAAGACTTCAACACCATTACACCAAACGTATTTAACACGCAATCGACTGAAATGCTAGAGAATTAAATAAACATAATCGAAACTATTACAAAAGTGTCTGCTAATATTAATTACATTTCGGAAATATTGGCAAATGTGATGACTATACTGCAAAATATTGAAACTACAACAAACGAACATTTGGAACATTTAAAAAATGTAATTAATGAAATGGTATGAGCTACGCTTTCAAAACAATTTGATACACAAATGGACAAAATGATGCAATATATAAGTGTTGAATTGATCAATAAAACATCTGGTTTAGCTACGCAAACTGACTTGAAAAAGCAAATTGATGATTTGAAATCTCGAATAAACAATATTAATAACGATTTGAGGGTTAAAACTGTGAGTAAATTAGACATACTTTAAAGTAATGTCGATAATATTGAAAAAGTGCAAACTAACTGACCTATTAAACCCGCTAAAAAAACCAACAACAATGAAAACAAAGAAAAATGTCTGACTCTGTTTCGGAATTACATAAAGTTGGATCTGCTGTAAAGGTGAAATATTTACAAGCTAAATGTGCTCGAATGGAATTGCATGTTTTGAATGAAGAAATATTTAAACCTGTTAGGAGTAGAATGGATACATTATATTCCATGCTAAATACGTTTAATGAAACACCAGTGGAAATTAAATCGGAAGATCATATAAAGAAGAAAAAGCTGACACAATTAATGCGACATTATTTAGCTATAAAACAAACTTCGGCTACACGCGATACGACATTTGGTGTACATCGACATGGAAATATATGGTTTCTGGGAGATTCAGTAATTAAGTTTTTGCCTAAAAATATAATTCAAGTAGGTGATTATGTAACTGATGTCAGTGAAGGATTGTTTGGGTTATTTTTTAAAACTACCCGAATGGTTGTTGTATCGATTTGGAGAAATATAAGGATCTTGTTCGTCGCATGAATGCAAATAATAGTTCAGGTGATGATGAAAATCATCCGAAACTACATTTATTAAGCGATATTGTTGGAAGAGGAATATATAAAGATGACACTGACGCCCGGTTTTCTCCTGTACATTGGAACATTCCTAATGAATTGGCCGGCAGATTAAAACCTCTCATCGCTTCGAGAGAGGCTGGTAATAATTCACATACGAACGAAATGATTTCTATTATTGAAGAATTGAGTGAAGACGGTTATATTACCAATGAAGTTCAGTAATATTGCTCAAGAGCTTCACGCCCCTGCAAGGATAAGATATCCTAGAAGACAACTTATTACTAAAGGCTTAAATGATCTTTTTCAAGCCGATTTGTGTGAAATGACATTGCTTTCGAAATACAATAAGGGATACAAATATATTATAATCGTAATAGACATTTATTCGAAATATGGTTGAAAAATAAAACACTGAAACAGGTCACCAATGCAATGAAGATCGTTTTGAAAGAGAGAAACCAAATTTGCTCCAAACCGACAGAGGATATGAATTTTTTTGTGCACCGTTCCGGAAACTAATGACAGAATATAGTATTAATGTATTAATCACTACGCAACATATTCGGAGCTTAGAGCCAGTGTTGTGGAATGATTTAATAAATCGATTAAGTAATTAATATATAAGCATTTCACATCGAAAGGCACCTATAATTCGGTCGACGTTTTGCCTGAAATACTTCAATTTTATAATTCTGGGGTGACTCAATAAAGACAATTTGACCAATTCCTTCCTTGTATTCCCTTCATTGTGTTCTTGGTGTACCATTCTCTAATGAACCTGCTGTCGACAAGATGTTAAGTTAAATAAATAAAGTTTACTTGTGTGTTTATATGGTTATGTATTTAACAGTAGGCTGTAATTATTACAGTAAATATCATATGTTTATACATTTTCCAATTAACATGCTCTTTCTTTTTAAAATAGAAATAAAGTCTCGTATTTTTCTGCACAGCGTTTGTTCACTTTTCAAGGCACAAGTATTTTTCCGTTGAAAATAAAATCGTATATAGCACACACACACACACACACACACACACACACACACACACACACACACACACACACACACACACACACATATATATATATATATATAATATATATATATATATATATATATATTCACACATACACACACCTATGCTGCTCACGATAAAGTTAGTACTTTTTAAAGCCCCCTCATTTGGAATAATAGCCAATAAATATATTTTATTTTAGCCTTAGACGTTAACTTCCGAGTGCCGTGGAATATACACACTGTGTTTATTACTTACATGGTGTTTATTTTAAAAAGTGGTTGAAGAATAAAAAATGGCTGAAAGGAAAAAGTAACTAGGGCCTCAAAAGTGCTCACTTTACTGTGAACAGCCTTTATATATACATTCGATAGCTAATAAAGTATGAGAACTGAATTGGTTGTAGGTCTATATCCTTGTGTTGACAAATAGATGATTTCTTGTTTGTCACTGCAACTCTTTAAGGCGTGTTTGCATGCCAAATTCACATTTCACAAACGCAAGAATAACACGAAGTGAGAGAATATTCAGAACTAGTGTGTTCATATAGCACTCACAATGCTATTCAGTGTAAACAAAAGTTGTCACTCTCCAGTCTCCAGTATGGCTGCTTCATTTGTAACGCACTCGTAGACGACTTCAACAGTGCATTGTATTCGATTTTAGTACGTTTAAAGGTTTGTCATATCTTTTAAATGCTCCTATAGTCGTCAGAACATTATTTCCTGGAATATTTTCAAGGCAAATATATTGGGAATGGGAAGCAAATCAACCAAAACACTGTATACAACACTTCCATTTAAATGTAAATAATTCATATCTAGTTATCTGAGGCAAACACACTTCACGGTATAGGACATAGATACCCCATGCTTATTTCAAATACCGCCATTGTAATCCCTATCTACTGTCATCCCCCTGGCTCTTATCGAGCACTAACAATTCCGCTCGTACCAACATCGAAGCCATTCAACTGTAAAATAATTTATTCATCGGATTGACGATCAAGCAGAGTTATCCATTTTTACGTTTAAGATCAAATCAACTTTAATCGTACACACGTTAAGCATTATGCAAACAATTTAATAAATGTTTTCAGTTGTCTATATTGTAATTATTCCATAAAGTTGGCGTTCTTGGACAAGTTCTTTTTACATACAAACTTCGTACGTGAATTGAATTGAATTCCAATTTTGAAATGGGGAAAATTAAAAAGAAATGTGTAACAAGATTCGGGTTCATCACTGTGAAAACTTGAAGCTAAACACGCTTGTGAAATACTTCACCTTTCCCAGCAATCCAGAAAGGTAAGTTTATAAACCAATGTTCGTTTGTTTTGACCGGTATCTAGGATTGGGCTGTTTATCTTGTTACGAACTTTCAATTATTTCCCATAATAATCCATACTTTGCCTAAATATTTGTCTCTTTTATTCAAATACTACAGTTAACTGTCGAACAAAATTGTTTTTGAAATTTAACTTTTTGGGTTGTTGGGGATCTCGGGTAAAGGTGCCGCCCTGCAGAGATAAAGAAACAGAAAAATATAAACCAATTTAATTACATCAGTTTGGTAATTATTAATGCTAAAAATACTTACCATGTCCCCTAAAATGATATTTTATCAATCTTAATGTGATAGAATAGCCACGACAAAATAATTATTAGTTTTTTATGTTGGTCACAAGAGAAGCGTCAGTGGCCCGATTGTAGAGAGGTAATAAGCAGAGAAATTCAGCCTGGCAGTGAAATCTCTTTTCCCCTTTCCAAACTCTCGGTCAATAATGAGAAGCAAATGGTTCGCCTCGAGTCATAGTGGCTGTGACTGCCTGTCCCAACATCGAACTGCTTTTCTGTGATCCATTCACGGTTACTTCACACTTTTCCGAAGCCCTGCTAAAGTTCTACTTCCAGGATATTACTCCGCCCCGTGCGAACTAAACCTAACCAAGTCTAGAAAATTACACCAAAGAGACAATGCACCGAATTCGTGCACAGCCACTAGTCGTGCTAGTTCGCATGAGAACTATTTTCTACTATGTGCTACCAACACACATGGTTTCTCACTGTTTTTATTGATATTTATTGTAGATGAAATATTATAATTTGTAAATTATATATATGGCATGGAAATAATTTGACGTTAGATCGCTGTTTACGTAAACAAGTGCTCTGAGATCTTTCTATACTTCCTCTATCTAATTTTTAAGGTGATTTTATTAAATTCAATTTGGTAAAAGTATTTTATTTACTATAAAAGCGGGCATCGGTGGCTGAGCGGTTAGACTGCTCGCCTCCCATCAGGGCGAACCGAGTTCGATTCCCGGCGGGATCGTTCACGAATTTTCACATGTGGAAATCGTGACGGACGATGGTAAGCGGGTTTTCTCGGGGTTCTCCCGTTTTACCCCGCTCTTTCATTCCGGCGCTGCTCCATACTCACCTCAATCACCCTCATCGGCTCTCAACACCACGCTGTTAAAAACCGCCCAAATCTCCTCACTCGCTCTAATAAAAGAGCTTGTCTTTTGAAAATTAAGACATCAACAAACACGTTCGTCACAGCTGACCGAGTGACTTTGACATATGTATTGCTGTAGGGTAGGTCAGTGTTGGATATATCAGTAGATGCATCATCTGTAGTCTATAGACTCACTTAGGCCCTAGTTGCTCTAAAAGGGAAAACGAATCCTTACCGAAGAAACTTGAAATCGAGGTTCTGCGTTCTTGCAAAAAAAAAAAAAAAAAAAAAAAAAAACCTTTGCATATTTAAGCAAAATATTTACTACCTGCACATTTCATACATGTACAATAAACAGTCATGTAGTTTTTCTCTTTTTGCACTGTAGAAACACGTGATTGGTGTAGCTTTCACATCTGACAGTTTGAAAACGTGTGTGTTCATGAATATACGCATGAAATGGTTTCTACAGTAATATGATTATGGTTCATATTCTCTCAAATGCATTTGTGGTATGAAATAACGGTATAAACGAATAAATCAATAATATCGCCGAAAAAAACGAGGAAGTCATGCAATACAAATCAAATAAAGGCTGTCGACGTATGCGTCTTGTCCAACAACGTAAAGAAGGGAACATTTTAGTTTACTTTGTGTTCTGACGATGCAAGTTTCGTACAACATACTCCGGCAATCAAATGAAAGACATTATAAGTCGCGTTTTCGGAAATTCATTAATTGATACACCAGTGGTGAATGTTCTGGTGTACATCGGTGTAAGCCGATTGAGAGAATTTCCGAACACCCGATTGTTTTTTTATATTTGTTTCGAATGCAAAGGAGTAAATCAAGTCACACACAATTACTTTGTAACCTGGAAAACCAGATTAAACCCCGCGCTAAAGTATTTTCCAATTAACGTGCTCTTAATCTTTAAAATAGAAATAAAGTGTCTCAGTTTTCTACACAGTGTTTGTGCTTGTGCACTTTTCAAGGTACAAGTATTTTTCCGTTCAAAATAAACTCATATATGTTCACACACACACACACACACACACACACACACACACACACACACACACACACACACACACATATTATATATATATATATATATATATATATATATATATATATATATATATATATATATATATATACACACCTATGCTGTTCACGGTAAAGTGAGTACTTTTAAACGCCCTCATATTTGGAATAATAGCCAATAAATATTCTTTATTTTAGTCTTAGACGTTAAATTCCGAGTGCGGTGGGAATATACACACTGTGTTTATTACTTACATGGTACTGTTTATTTTTAAAAAAATGTGGTTAAAGAATAAATAATGGCTGGAAGGACTACTAGGACCTCAAGAGTGCACACTTTACCGTGAACAGCCTTTATATATACATATATGAATATGTTTACAAGTTTGTGTTCGAAAATTCACTGATTGATGCTCCGATGCACGACAACTAGATCTACCGACATTCCAGGCCGGTCGAACCAGTGCATACATCGAATCAACCGAACTCGACCAAAATATGAATTAGTTTCGTTTCCCAACGAACGTCCAGTGTACACTGGTTGATATATCGATAAACTTCTGAAGACGCGGTTGGTTCTTTCGCAATATACTTGTTGAGTCACAACTCTCGCCATAGTGTGTTTCTTAGTGTCACTCGATACGCTCCAGATCTCGGGGAGAAAAGCTGCAACCTGCGTTGCCTCTCGCTGGAGCAGCGTTCGACAATCGTTCATTATATCCTTGAAAACTAAACTGCTGAGAAAAATTTTTTTAGTAAATTTTCTAAATTGTAGTGTAACTTTTTAAAGACTGTTCGCTATAATATGAGCACTTTTGAAATCAACCTCAGAAAAAAAGTCACTGCTCCTACCTGCGTATATTTTAACGGGGCGCCCTTAGTGACATGTGCCCAGTTAAGTTGGTAACGATGGATGGGAAATAGTTCCATATATTAAACGTCGAGTAAAAAGAGTTAGGTAACCATTCCTGACCATTTAAATTATATGTTTCGCTTTCTGTTTTTTTTAATGCATCGAAGTGTAAAAATGAGCAAATTTGTAAAATATTTACTTTTCTAATAATTTCACCGTTCCACTTGACCGACGCATGAATAAAGTGGTGAGGCCCATGGCAATGTTAATCTTACAAAAGGCGGAAGAATACACAACGTGCATACATGCAGATATTAAGCAGGGCTTTCTAAAGTGCTCATTTTACCGCGAATAGCCTATAACCTGTACATAGGCCGCATTCCACTTGGCACTGAAAGCACTGGCCAGTACTGACGAGCGTTCCTTATGGTATTGATTCTACTGATCAGTAAAAGAGGAATGGTGTGGTGGCGTCTGGGTTGGAGACTATACTTCCGGCTAAAACTACAGACGTGCAGAAGGTCCGGCAGTCTCATTGAAAGGAGCAGACGATGCAACATGGCGGCGATGTATAACGAGCAAGTTACGTTGTTGTATGCAGGAGATGCAGATGGAAAGCATATTTTCACATTATTCAATGTCATCATTAACTGATGAGTCAGAATCAGACGAAAATAAAAAAATTATAATATCCATTCCTGTTTAAATGTTTTAAGCCTATTATTGCTTCCTCACGCATAGAAGACGCCATTGTTCCTGCTGAAAACTACTGACGAGTGTTCCACCTGGTTCTAGTACCGAGCACTACTGGAGTGCGAATATTTACTAATGGCATTCATTTTGGCATGCTACTGTTCAGTGCTTCCAGTGCCAAGTGGAATGTAGCCACAGTATGGAAACCACACGACACGTGAGATTACAACTATAGGAATGTTGAGCGTCCATATTATAAAAGGTTGAGAACATCCCTATTCATTTGGGCCGCGGTGGTGCACCTTCCAACTAGGCTAACTGGTCTGCACTCACACTTCAGTAGCAAATTAATTTTATGTGTGTATCACCATCACGGAGGCGCTGAGAAGTATCCATTTGGAATGGTTACCATTCCGGAAATTTTGCATCCATACTTGCGCAGAAAAATCCGGAATGGTAACCATTCACATTTTATTATCAAAACATTGCGTTACTGAATCCTGAAAAGTACCCACAATCGGAATGTTTACAATTCCGTTATGTGTGTTCTTTTAGCCGTCGTCCACAAAAGCCTGAAAAATATCCACTGCCTAAATGGTAACCAATCTGTCTTTTTCGCGTCAGCGAAGCTTGGAGTTTCCCCACAAATGATTTTCAAGCGTAGCCCCCTCACACTTAAAAATACTGTACAAGCGTAGCCAAATATTATGCACCGAGCCACAATCCCAGTGCCAGCACGGGAGTAAATCCCCAAAACAGTGATTCAAGGCGCACCGGCAATTTTTTCATTTAACATATTTTTGTATTGTTTGTGATATTACTGTAATGTTGTCAACATATTTTCACACTTGAGTCCTGAATGGTTACCATTCAGGCAGTGGACAGTTTTCAGGCTTTTGTGGACGACAGCTAAAAAACACACATACCGGAATTGTAAACATTCCGATTGTGGGTACTTTTCAGGATATTTGGGATGTGAATGTCGGTACAGAAATCCGGAATGGTAACCATTCCCACAATGGATAGTTTTCAGGATTCAGCAACGCAATGCTATGCTAATAAAATCGGAACGGTTACCATTCCGGATTTTTCTGCGCAAGTATGGATGCAAAATTTCCAGGATGGTAACCATTCTGAATGGATACTCTTCAGACGCCCCACTATCACTCTACAGGTGCAAGCCTAGTGCTTCGTGTCAGTATACAGAACGAACGAAGGTAATGAAGCGGGAGATGGGAAACGACTAGGGCCTCCTGTTTTTTCGCGAGAAGGTATATGGACACGCTAGACTTCAATATCCTACGTCCACAACCACAACGTCCTGTGGTTATTGGTAGCTCGCCCACGTAAGAAGACATGTTCTTATTTTACTGGGCCAATCAGAATAAGGTTCTCCGATACTGAACGTCCATGATTCGCGGACAAACACTTGCGACACCTGACATCAAAAATCATTGAACTACGAAAGTGCATATGAACAAAAGTGTTTTGGAGTTCAAGAGTCTAGAAATCTTGCCGCGAAAAAAACACCTGTCCCTACTTATGACTAGATACCCAAAGAATTCGCGGATTCCTTTCGGGCCAAGCTAGAATTCAAAACACGTGTGTTTATGTAATGCTTACCATTGGTCCACACGGTTTTTGACACCTCCTGGAGAACGCTGGCCCAATCTTCGCCTTCCACCGTGACAACAGACAATAAATGTGCAGCTTGTATCGGCATATTTGTACATAAGACTGTAGAATGTAGCCTGCAGGTCATTGAACTCGCGAATTTTTCAGGTTTCTACTTATCATGCGTGAGAGTTAAAACCATCCAACTGCGATATTGGTTCTGAACTAGCGTGCTTTGAAGTACAACTTGCCGTGAAATCTTTCCGCGGAATACATGTGGCCTTAGAAATGACTGAATGAAAATGTGGCGAAAGACAGTCAAAACTCGGGGGGGGGGGGAGAGGAGGGGTACTTCCCGTCTTTATAATCAAGCCAAAAAACTTCTTCCTAAAGGTTCTCGGAGATCGGTAAATGACGTTGAACCCGGCCCACAGAGCGTTCTAACCAAATAGCCAGCCAAACCGGCTTACGTCAATACAATTTCTGTCAGCTACAAGAGCAAAGATTTTTTTTGTGGAAATATAAAAGAAATGCCGTCATTCTTCATAACAATTTAAACTAAGGCTGTGTCCGAATTCGCCTGAAATGCATACTTGCGCGTACCTGTTCCCGGAAGTGACTCTACAAGTTCTGTCCGAATTGCAAGTGAAGTATGCAAGTATACAAGTATATTAAGATGTATATACTTCTCGCATACTTGCAGTAAATGTGCCACCATTTTGAGAAGCAATTTGTAGGTTACTGTTGATGTGCGACGTGATTATTTTATTTAAATTTTAGTAGGGCCACCCCACTGCTTGGTAGCTTGGAATTTTGAACTGAGTAAATAATTATCGCAAGGTGTACCTTAAAGAAAGGTCTAAACAATACATTCGCAGTAGAACAATGTTCATAATCTACGAAAGCTACGGTAAAACAAGCAAACTCACGTACAATCAGCAAGACAGCAAAAATTATGTAGGCCTGGATCAAGTTGAAATATGATTTAACCCTTTATTGAAGCCTATAAGTGTTTAACTTGTTTACAACGATAGCATGCTCGGTTGAACTTGTCATGCAACATTACGCCATAAATTAACTGGGTAAGCTTGGATAAGGCATGGTTTACGTCAACGTGGGGGGTTTCCTTTCAACATTGTCCTCGTCCACACGACGCGCATCTATAATGAGTAGTTTTGATGTGGTAACAACGTCATTGGGGAAAACCGCGAACAGGTTTCAGCCAACCATATTGCGTCGTAATAATTGTCTTCAACTGCGGGGCGATATTCTCATTCGCTCGTGGCGCCATGGTGGCTGAGCGGCTAGACTTCTCGCCTCCCGCCATGGCGAACCGGGCTCAATCCCCGGCCGGTTCACTCCAGATCTTCGCAGGTGGGAATCGTGCCGGACGATCTCCTGTCCCCTCCCAACCCCACCTTGCATTCCGGCGATGCCCCATACCCACCTCGCTTCACCCTCATCGGCTCTTAAAACCTCAATGTCCATAGCCGCTCAAATCTCTCCACTCCACTCGAAATAACGCATAAATAAGAACAATTGTTTCATCTACAGTAATAAAGTTGGAATTTATCTCCTTCTTTGTACTTTCTAACTGCGGAGAGGCCTCCTGATTGGCTGGTATGGTGCAGTGTAACCTGGTGGGAAAATATTGTTTTCCGCGGGCGATACCGCCTTATTAGCAAGCGGAAAAACTGAACTTGCAGGATTACTGCAGCGAGTATAATGAGAGAGCTCACAACACGGGCTAAAAATAATTCGCAGTAAAGGCTGTTCACGGTAAAATGAGCAATTTTGAAAGCCCTGCTTAAGATCTATTTGTTAGCACGTTGTGTGTTCTTCCGCCTTATGTAAAATTATCATTGCCATGGGCCTCGTCACTTTCTTCATGCGTCAGTCAAGTGAAACTGTAAATTTATTACAAAAGTAAGAGATAAAAATAATTCAAGTTATCACAGATTGTTACCTAACACTTTTTATTCGACTTTAAGTCAAGGAACAACTTTACTGGGCGAATGTCACACAGTTCACCCATTAAAATACATACAGTTTGGAGCAGGTTGATTACAAAAGTGCTCACTTTATCGTGAACAATCTTTAACACTAATGATGCTGACAGAGGGAATATAATCAGCATGCTGGACGTTAGGAGGACGAAAGGAAAACACGTATATGATTTTTTGCATGTCTCAGTTCATCACTGGCAGCTGTGCAAAGAAAATAAAGAGAATCACTTGTTCCAGGAAAAGCCACAAGGACAAAGTGCAGACGATCTTGGCGTCACTGGGGAATTTATAGGAATACAAAGAAGTTTTGTTCACGTGCTGGCTGGTGTTTTCACTCTTTTTCAAAGGTTGTAAAACGTTGATAGGTATAGGCTGTTCACGGTAAAGTGAGCACTTTTAAAAACCCTCTCAGTTGTAATAATACCCAATAACTATATTTTATTTTAGCCTTAAACGTTAGCTCCCTAGTGCGATTCATTATACACACTGTGTGCAATACTTACGTGGCAATGTTTATTTAAAAAGGTGGTTAAAGAATTAGAAAAATGGCTGACAGTAAAACGTAACTAGGGCCTCAAAAGTGCTCACTTTACCGTGAACAGCATATAGTCAATACCAAAGGGACAAGCATAGGCACATCCATGCATTTTAGATGTGGTGTTATAGGAGGATGTTTCGATCACTCTGGGCTGACAGACGATGTATTTTGTCTATAATACAGTTACCAAATTTTCAATCACGAATGCTAACTCTTATAAACACAAAACTGCAGTTCTCTAGACAAACAAGACGAAGTGATGAGCATCTTAAAAAATTAATGGTTCAAAGTACAAAGTTAATAAGACATACCAAGAGATGATTGTAAATAGCGAAAAAAATTCGAGACAACATATGTTGTAGAACACTCTAACTAGTTTAATTAATCTTTCATGATTGGACGAACAAGATTTTGACTCTGCTAATTTGTTTGCAGACCAATCACGAACGTCCTGCCTTAAACTATTAGAATTATCATTGGCCCAGCAAAATGGGGTAGTAACTTTATACATGAATGACAGCCAACAAGGAAAGAAAAGGGTCGGACATATATAGGGTAACGTCGAATCCTAGAAAACAATAAATTTTTTCCCGCGATAAACCATCATCTCTAAATATACCATGTGGAAGATAACATAAATAAATAAATTGTAAAGAACCTTTTAAAACCCAACTTTAATTTATAAATGCCTTAAAAAGAGAAAAATAACTATAGTATATATATAATTTATAGAATTTGTAAGACCTGGTCGAACAGCCATAATAAACTTTACTACAAATTATTATGTTTACATCACTTCATATTTATTATAAATATAAAAGCTTGGCGCAATATCGAACGTATAACTCATTTGCGCAAGCTTAATAAGAACATATGTTGGTTAAGCCTGGGAGTGCCAGCTCTTTCTTCATATGCGTTTCTGCAGCCTGGGATAGCTGGCCAGCGGCGTCTACCTGGGCGGCTGGCAGTCCGCCAACAGGAAGCCGCTCAAGTATCGCCTGAGGAAACTGACCTGGGTAAAGGCGCCAGCCTGCGGAGCTGACACCTTAACCCATCGCTCATGGTGTCTGGTAACGCGGTATCTGATGCAAGACAATAGACTAAAGATGAGGTAGACCGCTTATCCGTCTTGTGCGCAGGTACCCAACATTGACCTACCCCAATCCTACACAACTTTCAAAGTCACATGGTCAACAGTGATGAGCGTGTTTGTTTACATCTTAATCTTTAAATGACAAGCACTATTACATTAATAAAATACCTTCACCAGTTTGACTGTAACCAAAAAGAATAAAAAATGGGTAAGAGGAAGTATAAAAACATCTGAAAAGCACTTGTTTACTAAACAGTGTTCTAACCTCAAAACCCAATCCTCGCCCTTTCTGCTAGACGTGTACGCAGAAAAGCAGTTCAATGTTGGGACACGGAGATTGGTTGTGCGCAGCCAGCGAGATCGGTCTACCTCATCTTTAGTTCAGCACTGGTGCCAACGAGCATACAAGTACCAGAGACATAACTCAAGGCAAAGCAGCGGAACGCTTATTTTGTTTCCCAGTGCAAATGTACCAATGCCAAAACAAAAAAAAAAATTGTGTTCATGGGTTGGCACTACTACACGTGAACAGTTCTCTGTAAAACATTTCAATTCCACTCATTTTAATAAAAATGTGTTCAATATTCACATTTAAAATATGTAGAATTACATCCAAAAATAAACGGCCACTGCGAGATGTCAAGTGTCGGTACACAACGACAAACCGTTACTAAAACACTTAACTAGCTCACATCATCGACAATGCATGGCCATGCGTCATGTAATGCTCACATCACCACCAACATCGTAAAAAGAAATGCGGATTTTATATGAATCATTGTACTTCAGTCTCTACAACTGAATCAATATAACTATATATTTTTATTTTCAATCCCGTTGAAAAATATTCATAAAACGATAAGCAGTTTATTTACATCATATCAACATATTCAAATAATTTTTCCGCTTTATATTGCCGATATTGCACTGGGCAATTAAACAAAATGGAATCTGAAATAATTTAGCATTTGACTTTACGTTTCTTTCCTCTGACGAAACCACCAATACAGAATACAATTGTAAAGTCGGAGTTTAGACAAGTGAACATCGGTCCTGCGAACTTCGTTAAAATGAGTATCTTGGTATGTAAATTATTTTGATTTTATCCAGGAATACTTTTACATACTTGTTTTAATTAATTTAAAATTTATATTAAAAGTTTATTTCAAAACAAAAAAACTAATTTGTTTACTTTATTAAAATTGTCAATCCACATATTCCCTCTTCAGATTATATTTGTTTGCCATTTATTTAATTTAAGACAAGTTTTGTTTAGTATGCCGAGATCAAAATCGTCCTATAATAAAATAACGCACTTTCCACATAACCTCTGTTAGATTCTCGGCAAAATGGCTGCTTGACTTTGACTTTAAATTTCAACTTTTCGAAATCGTAAAGTCAAGATGCGTGACTTTACCTTTGACAGTTCCATTGTGTCAAGCTCCACAAGAAACAACATGTCGGAAAGCAAATGTAAAGTCAAATGTTAAAGTTTTCAACTGTGTAAGGGCCTTGACTGCTATATATCCAATGTCTAGGCGCGGTTGACTGATGCTCACAGCAGGCTGCACTGCCGCGTTCTTGTCGACTTCAGTAGTGCCAAAGGAGAACCCGTGCTGGTATGTTAACCCTTTGAGGAAGGCCCATATTCTCCCCTACAGCAATATCAGTCGTGTTGATCTCTGTGTTTCTACTTACCATCGTCCTATTGGTCCTGGCTACACATACCACGCCTACTGAGCTCTGCAACGTTTATTATTGGCTGGTCCTCGACCAGTGCAGTCGCGCCTTCACTCTCTACCAATTAATGGGTCGCGACATAGGTAAAAGCTTTCACAATCCATCGTCTTCATTTGAGAAATTATTAAAAAGAACAGTTATATTCTTACGAATTCAAATGTTGACTGGTTGCAATTTGTTACCGGGTTTATGGCATCGTTCAGCGAGACAGTAAAACAATGAAAGAGTGGTATTTCTCTTCAAGAGTAAAGAACTTTCCATATACTCCTCGAAGAGTTAACGACCCTGTCCCGATGGATGTGCGCTCGCTGCCTTCATTACTAGAGACACGAGTTATTCGCGAATTCATTCGGTGGTGAAGTAGACTTCAAACACTTTTTCTTTTCTACTGGTATTGTGAGTATAGGCTGTTCACGGTAAAATGAACACTTTTGAAAGCCCTGTACAAGATCTGCTTGTATGCAACCTGTGTTTTCTACTGGTATTGTGAGTATAGGCTGTTCACGGTAAAATGAACACTTTTGAAAGCCCTGTACAAGATCTGCTTGTATGCAAGCTGGTTTTCTTCCGCATTATGTAAAATCAAATTCATCGCTTTATTTATGTGTCGATAAGGCGAAACTGTGAAATTATTAGGAAAGTAAATATTTTACAAATCTCGTAATTTTTACACTTCATACATTAAAAAATTCCGAAAGCGAAAGAAATAATTTAAGTTATCATAAATTGTCACCTACCACTTTTTATTCGACATTAAGATATGGAACTACTTTCCATCCATGGTTACCAACTTTACTGGGGGGGGGGGGGGGGAGGGGCATGTCACTCAGTGCGCCCGTTAAAATATATGCGGGCAGGGGCAGTGCATTTTTTTCTAAGGTTGTTTTCGCTGGGGCTCACTTGATCGTGAACAGCCTTTAATGAGCAGCAAGCAGTTATGTGAGTGAACGTTATCCACTGTTGTGATGGGAAAATTGCCTGACAGCTCCAAGGTAAAATTACCGCACTCTGGAGGAAAATTCACGTACATGGTAGTGGAAAATCCCATAAGTGGATGGGGAAATTACGTTACGACACGTGCATCTCTTCAGCAATGTCTCAACAAATAAAGGAGTGGAAGGGGAGGGGGGATAAACAGCACTCCTTCATCTTCTCACTATGTATCTTTTTCCTCTCCTCGGACCATTTCGAGCCTGTTTTCCTTTCCTTCCTGCCTTGGAATCCTTCCATTTTAAACACTTTTTTCTTAAAAATTTCTCTCTCTCTCTGTTGCTTCTTCTTCACTTATATTGTTTCTTTCCAAATCTTCCTTAACTTCCTGAATCCAGGTTGTTGTTGATTTCTTGTTCCAAAGATATTTGAAGATCCGTTTGGTTAACCTGTTGCCATCCGTTCTATATAAATGTCCAAAAAATAGCAATCCCCTCTTCCGTACTTCCGTATTGTTTCTGTTATGTTTTCTATGTTGCGATATATTTCATCATCACTTCCTAATTTCCAGAATTCTGTAGTTTTTAGTGGACCAAATATTTTACGTATAATTTTTCTTTCTGGTACTTGTAATTTATGCAACTTGTAACTCAGTACTAGACATTCACTTGCGTAAAGACAATCCGGTTTGACTACTGTGATGTTGTTATACGATATAGTTAATTTTCCCTTACTTGTATGGGATCCCCCCCCCCCCTCCCTCTTTTGTCAGGCACTTTTCCATTACGATTAGTGAATAGTACTTTGTTATATAAAATTACACTACATCTAAGAGGTAATTGGTAAAATGTAGAGGTAATCAGCTTTCCTTACATATAAGGGAATTTTACCTCAATTTTTTTTTACAGTGTAGAGAAATGTTAAGAGTTAAAACCATCCCACCACGATACTGATTCTGAACCAACTAGTCGTGGATCTTTTCGCTTATATATATATATATATATATATATATATATATATATATATATATATATATATATATATATATATATATATGGCCTCTTTACAATCCGCCAAATATTCGCGGCTCTATTGATTACTCACCAGTTTGAGCTGAGAGATTAGGGCGGTTCTTAACAACGAAGTCTTGGCAAAGTTCACGGTGGAGCCGGCGCTGGGCTCACCAAACCTCCCTCCAGGTGGCCGAGACCTATTAAGGCCAATGGTGCACGAAACCAGTATATTTACCAGATTTTCGTTATAACTTGTTTCTCAGAGGGTTTATCGAGATTTTTTGCACGACAAGACGTAAATATTAATTTTTAACAACTTCTTGTATTGTTAAATATTCACTACCTTTATTATTCTGTGAGCACTAATGGAAGATTAGAAATAAGATATTCTTTCTTAACTTCCAACAATGCTCCGATAGTAGTAATGGAAGTGAATTTTTGGGGGGTTGGGTGGGGGGTGGGGAAACTTTCGTGCACCATTTTCCTTAAAAGGTCACACTTAGAGCACTTTTTTTCTGATCGTTATATTAACTCCCGCAAAGCAAAGGCTAAATCGGCTCTTTAATCTACAGGATCCGCAGGGAACTTTGCAATTTTGAAACCATCATGCTGTCCGAAATAATAAAAATGAACTACACTAAACTGCTCACTCACTCACACAAGACTAACTACCGCTTCCGCGCTTGGCCTTTTTTCACGTATGGCCGTATCCCGTTATCTGCTTTCGCGGCCCAGTGCGTTCGACTGTGAACGGACTTACGTTTTGGGGAATGATCGGTAACCAGAACGAGGTCTTGACAGCCGATGAGGGTGAAATGAAGTCAGAATGGAGCAGCGCCGGAACGCAAGGGCTGGAGAAACGGAGAGATCACAAGGGCGGTGTTCTATTTCGGTGCAATGTGCCCTTAATCACTTCCCCTTGATGACTTCCCGTCTCACGCACAGAATAAAGATGAAGTAGACCGCTTATTCGTCTTCTGCGCATGTACCCAACATTTACCTACCCCAATCCTACACAACTGTCAAAGTCACATGGTCAACACTGATGAGCGTGTTTGTTTATTTCATAAATTTTAAAAGATAAGAACTGTTACCTTAATAACGTATTTTTACCCGTTTAAATGTAACCAAAAAGCATTACAAATTGATTAGAGGAATTATAAAAACATCTGAAAAGCACTTGTTTACTAAACAGTGTCCTAACCTCAAACCCAATCCATGCCATTTTCGCTAGACGTGTTGGCAGAAAAGCAGTTCAATGTAGGGACACGGAGATTGGTTGTGCGCAGCCAGCGAGATCGGTCTACCTCATCTTTAGTCTATGGTTTCACAAGCCCTTGTTCCCTCCCATAGATATATTCGTTCAGTGAATTCGGACGCTTGTGTTCGTTTCCATCTCGAGTTTTATTCTGTCGAATTTCGCTCTATGCGAGTTTTATTTGTTTTTGTGACGTTCGCAAGTATTTTCTGCGGCCGTGCAGAGTTTTAAACACAAAACAAACACAAACGAATGAAATATTTCAAACAATTGCGAATCGAAAACTTTCTAGGGCTCGAGAAGGACAAGTCGCTCGTGCCCTTGGCTGAAGGGGACTTTCTAGGGTGCATAATGTGCCCTTGCTGTGAATTCGGACAGCGGCAATGTGACGTCACATCCGGGATGCACTCTTCAAGGCTGGCGAATTCGAACACAGCCCAAAAGACACTCGCCGACCAGCGGCATCGTCCGGCACGATTCCCACTTGAGAAAATCCTGAGCGACACCTGCCGGGGATTAAACCCGGTTCGCCCTGGTAGAAGGGGGGGGGGGGGGAGGGAGCAGTCTAGCCGCTCAGCCACCGCGGTCCCCGCCAGTTATAGTATGACACCCCCTGCTCTACTACATGTCCACGGGTGCGTGCCAGCCTGCCCGGAGATGAACAGCCAGGAGAGGCAAACATGTCTGGAGCCTGCAGGCTCAGTTTTACGATGTTTACAAAGATGTCTACGCACAGGAGGCGAGCCCTGGCAGGGTATAAGCAGTGCACGCTAAAATTAACACTTTTGAAAGCCCTGCATAAGATCTACTTGTATGCGTTTTGTGTATTCTTCCGCCTTATTTAAAATTAACATTGCCATGAGCCTCATCACTTTCATCATGCGTCGGTCAAGCGAAACTGTGGAAATATTAGAAAAGTAATTATTATACAAAACTGGTCATTTTTACACTTTCGTGCATTAAAAATAAAGAACAGAAAGCAAAATAAATAATTTCAGACATCACAAATGATCACCTAAAACTCTTTATTCGACTTTAAGATGTGGAACTAGGTACTTTCCATCGTTCATTACCAACTTTACAAGGCACGTCTGTTAAAATATATGCAGGCAGGGAAAGTGACATTTTTCTAAGGTTGATTTCAATAGTACTCATTTCATCGTGAACAGCCTTCGCGAAAATGCTGTGCTTGCGGCCAGGTGCACGAACACTGTAAAAACGCTTTACTTGTTGCAACACGTAAAGAAAAATTAGTTCAAATATGAAACACTACAAAGTAGCCTTGCCACAAACATAATTTTTGTTTGGTCTATATAGTGATGGCTATGGTAGCCCTGTGTTGTCATTACAGTAGTTTCGCAGACGCTTTTGTGGTAATGTCTGTTATGTTATAAAGTAAATTCGTGCCCTGGCAAACAAACGCAGTTTTTAAATAAAGAGAGAAGTGACAATATTTCAAAATAATAACTCACTGGAAAGCTAGGGCGGTTCCGAGATTCGAACTCGCACATCTTGGGTTAAGGCCCTGCACCACACGATTTATTTGTATTTTTTGCGCTCGGATTACTTTTCATAAAGGCTGTTCATGATAAACTGAGCACTTTTGAAATTAGCCTTAGAAAAATGTCACTGCCTCTTCCTGCATATATTTTAAGGGGGTAGTATCCACTCCATCTTCGAATTTTTTTTACAAATCTTCGTAATGGAAATGTATGACCAGAAATTAAAAATCAAAGCTAGACATGACATGGACGACTACTTAACTTTTTTTTTTAATTTGTAGGGTTTCAAATATACCTGTATTTTCCCACGTGGGGCTGAAATTATTAAATAATTAGATAATGTTCGATTACGGTTACAGATGTGACACTAATCATGTAAGAAAAATAAGTGGGATTTAGAAATAACTGTTAGTATTTTCCCTGTGTCATGACTAGCTTGGTTTTTAAATGTTGACTCCGTAAATTAAGATAATGAGGAAAACGTAAATCCAAGATATCAAGGGCAATTCCCCTTAACAGGCGCCCTGAGTGACATTCGCCCAGTAAAGTTGGCAACGATGGATGGGAAGTAGTTCCGTATCTTAACGTCAAATAAGAAGTGTTAGGTAATCATTTGTTATAACATAAATTATTTCCTCCGCTTTATGTTTTTCTTAACGCATTGAAGTGTAAAAATGAGCAGATAGTATGTTAAATATTTACTTTAATAATAATTTCACAGGTTCACTTGACTGGCACATGAATATAGTGATGAGGCCCGTGACAACGTTAATTTTACATAAGGCGGAAAAATACAAAACGTGCATACAAGTAGATCTTAAGCGGGGCTTTCAAAAGTGCTCATTTTACCGTGAACAGCCTATAGGCTTATTATGTGAGGTAGTGTCATGGACCAGAATACGCCATCTCTTGGGAATAATTGTGCTTAGTAGTGTGGAGAATCACCGAACTTCAGAATAACATTGAACGTCTGCAGGAGGACTACAAATTCTCTCAGCTGCAGTTTCGTAACTGCAAAATATACTTATTGGTTTATGAACGTTTGCCTCGGGACATTTACATACTGAAAACTGCAATGTACGAAAGGAAACCTTAAAACCTTTACCTTTGGTACAAAGTAATGTTTATTAACTGTGGACAAAAGAAGCTGAAATAATGTTTATTACTTTGATATAAAGAAACGTAATATTGCCATAAAACAAAAACCTATCAAGAAAAAATTTATTAGCAGCGAATTTATGTCTCTGTAACCTTCTGTTTGAATTAAAGCTACATTGTGTTGCTATAAATAAAACAGCCTCAAAGAAATGGTTTTTCTTTGTCGTACAGAAGAACTACATACAAATTTTGTTAGAGTGAAGAGCACGCAGCCCCATGAGTACTATAACAAGCAAATGTACTTGGGTGGGAACCTCCCCTCGCCATGTTGGATCATTGGTTTTTATAGCTCGTTTCTGTTTTTAAAGAAGAACATTCCTAAACTACCCTTAGGGTGGGTTTACGACTGACTTAACAGACGCCTTAAGCAGTGTGCTTAGAATATGAACCAATGTTTTAAAGTAGGTATATTGGTTTATGACAGCAGTGTACGGGCCGTGTGCATTCTTGGCTTGACTTAACATATCGTTATATTTTATATCTTAAGGACAAGTCCAGACGAAGTAGCCAATCAGAACACAGTGCCAGCTGTTGTTGCCGGGGAACTGTATTTACACCTCGGATTCAGGGTATGTCGTATCGTGAAATCGTATGCAATGAATTATTTTAATCGCGAGACAGTATCCTCTTTATTTAAAGAACAGTTCATGGTCATGTTTTATTTCTTCGGAAGAGGTTATTCAATTCGCTTTATTTATCATTTTCAGATTTATTGACGCAAATGCCCAATGTCAGCATCGGCTTTCCCTTCTGTAAGATACCACGGCTTTCCCTTCTGTAAGATACATCGGCTTTCCCTTATGTAAGATACCACGGCTTTCCCTTCTGTAAGATACATCGGCTTTCCCTTCTGTAAGATACCACGGCTTTCCCTTCTGTAAGATACATCGGCTTTCCCTTCTGTAAGAGACATCGGCTTTCCCTTCTGTAAGATACCACGGCTTTCCCTTCTGTAAGATACATCGGCTTTCCCTTCTGTAAGATACCACGGCTTTCCCTTCTGTAAGATACATCGGCTTTCCCTTCTGTAAGATACCACGGCTTTCCCTTCTGTAAGATACCACGGCTTTCCCTTCTGTAAGATACCACGGCTTTCCCTTCTGTAAGATACATCGGCTTTCCCTTCTGTAAGATACCACGGCTTTCCCTTCTGTAAGATACCACGGCTTTCCCTTCTGTAAGATACATCGGCTTTCCCTTCTGTAAGATACCACGGCTTTTTCAAAACGATTACACACCCAGTAGCCATAAACACTTAAAATTTGTGTAAATAATCTTCTTGTCCATTTCTCCAGGTTACGTCAGTTGCTTTTGTCTCCTACGATTCTGATTGGCTGGACTTAACAGTTGCTAGGTCAACTCATAAAATGCAAAACTAATTTTTCGTGTACTTAAAGAGTCATACGTGCATGAGGAGCAGCGATGGTGCAGTGGTTAGGGCGCTCGCCTCCCACCACGGCGATCCGGGTTCGATACCCGGCGGATTGACTCCCAGATTCTCGCATGTGGGAATAGTGCTGGACGATGCCGCTTGCCGGCGGGTTTTATCGGGGCACTCCCGTTTCCCCCGCCCTTGCATTCCAGCTCCGCTCCAACCTAGGGTCTTATTTCCTGTCATGTCCGGGGATGGCGGTCACCTACGGGTCCCAGCTGGAAAAGCCCGTCACTTGGAGAGCGTTGCCTCGCCCTCGGTTCCCTCCCCGCTCGAATTTCGAGTTTTTTTTTTTTTTTTTTTTTCATAAGTTCTTAAAACTCAATTATGTCCCCAAGGACATTACAGGCTATTCAGCATCTATCTTAAAATTAGTAAAAGCCGGTTAGTGTTGGCACTGCTGACACTCACTGGCAGCTCATTTCCTTTTATTTTAGTTTTCAGGAATCTACTTGTGATTCGTGGGGGGGGGGGGGGGGAGATCTAGTCGCGCCATTTCCCTCGCCAGAGTAATGTGCTCACTCTGGAGCGTCTATTTATTAAATTAAGAATAATATTCCCGCCCTCTCTGTACTAATTTTTCTTTCCCACTAATAAATAGCATGGGTCCAACCTCTCTGCTTCCTGTAGCATTACTATTGATGCATGTAATAATTTTTAATTATATCCTGTCTCTTCTTAGTTCTAGTCTTAGCCATAGAGCCATAGACTCAGCCCTGAGACGCAATTAGCTCCCGTCCCACCTCAGGCTCACACTTAACACTTAGAAATAGGATAGGTTAGGAAATCGTCTAAGTCGTTCAGTATTTAATCGTAAACCCGCTTTTACAACCAACTAATTTTTGACCTTGTGTTGCCAACCCTACTGATTTTTCGGTAGATCTATCGAAAATGATCTTTGTCTACCGAGATACCGAAATAATTTATTTCCTACCGATTTTTCTCCAGTCAACACTAATTCACAAATAATCCCTAAAGTAGCAGCGGATAAGTCGCAAAGTTAGGTTAGCATCCAACTTATGGCATTATTTTATTCGTGTTTTGATTTGTGAAGTACTTATTTCCTATAGACAAAATGTCAAGTGACAGTGA
Organism: Dryococelus australis; assembly: GCA_029891345.1. NCBI lineage: Eukaryota > Metazoa > Arthropoda > Insecta > Phasmatodea > Phasmatidae > Dryococelus > Dryococelus australis. The sequence goes on along the minus strand of CM057006.1, from coordinate 10,899,372 downwards.
GAGCATTGGCTGTAATAATAATAAAAAAACACCTGCCAATGTGTAAAAATAAAAAAATAAATAAAAATAATGCAGCAAGAGCCGAACTGCTATTAATTAACACACATGCACTCGATCGTAAAAAAAAAAAAAAGTACACATGCGCTGACTGAAGTTAAGAGTTAAAGAAATTACAAAGTAAACAACGAAGAAAATACTCTTTGGTATTTCAAAGGATTGAATGACTCTACATTGGTTCGGGATTACGTGTGTGTGTGTGTGTGTGTGTGTGTGTGTGTGTGTATATAACTTTACAGTCGACCTATATTTATCTCACTATATATCTCACTATATTCCTGTAAGTTGAACAACAAACTCTTTGTGGGTTAGTATCGTGTCATACTGTATCTGAACTCATGTGAATGTAGATCGCATTTTTATGAACTTACTGTGCAAACTCTACTGCCTAATTTTAAAAGAACTGATTTGATCTTCCGTAACGATATGAACTGTTTAAATCGATAAAAGGGGGGGGGGGGTTCCTGCACTGGTCGTTTCTCGTGCTTCTTTTCAAAATCATTCGACAGCCGTTAGCTGCGACACGCGCATGCTGTGTTTTGACGGTTCTGGCGGGCGCGTCGCGTGTTTACAACTTGATGACGTCGCGTCGAGAATGCGAGCCTTATGCTGATAACTGGCATTGTCCAGTTACGACCTTTAGGAAGTGGCGGAAGCAGATATGTTTGAAATGTTTTTAAGTACCGCACCTTTCTTGGCAGCATTCTACTTCGCCTCTGATGCAGGTAGCTACAGACGGTTCCCGGTAAAGTGAGCACTTTTAAAAGCCCTGCTTAATCTCTACGTGTATGCACGTCGTGTATTCCTCCGCCTTATGTAAAATTAACATTGACACGGGCCTCATCACTTTATTCATTCGTCTGTCAAGTGAAACTGTAAAATTATTAATATAGTAAATATTTTACCAATATGCTCATCTTTACACTTCCATGCATCAAAAATACACTGAGCGGAAGAAATTATTTTAATTATCACAAATGGTTACCTAACACTTCTTACTCGACGTTAAGATATGGGACTACTTTCCATCCATCGTTACCAACTTTACTGGGCGAATGTCACACGGTACGCCCATTAAAATATATGCATGCAGGATCAGTGACTTTTTCTAAGGTTCATTTCTAAAGTGCTCACTTTATTGTGAACAGCCTTTACCGATATTTTCAGGCCAGTACCGTAGCTTGTTTTTTTGTTTGCAAGGGCCCAACATGAGAATTGTTGTGAAGATAACATATATATATATATATATATATATATATCTGACAGTTTAGTTTTGCTTACTGTGAGTAGAAGTTCGCATTGAGTAGTTTCCATAATCATAGAAACTGAGAGAGCAACGTTGCCATATTTAAAAATGATAATCACTTACTAAGCGAATTATTTTATTTTCTTTCTTCGTAATAAAATAATTAAGTGTTGCAATGTCTGCAGTAGTTTTTTTTTCTAGAACAAAAACAGGTCGGGCGATTTGATGGGTACACGCAAATTGCTGACATATTCCTAAAGGCTGGTCACAATAAAGTGAGCACTTTTGAAATCAACCTTAGAAAAAAGTCATTGCCCCTACCTGCATATATTTCAACCGGCTCCCTGAGGGACATGCACCCAGTAAAGTTGGTAGCGATGGATGATAATTAGTTCCGTATCTTAACGTATAATAGAAAGTGTTAGGTAACCATTCATGATAATTTAAATGATTTCTTTCGGTGTCTGTTTTTTTAATTCATAGAAGTGTAAAAATGAGCACATTTATAACATATTCACTTTTATAATAATTTAAGTTTCACTCAACTGACGCATGAATAAAGCAATGAGGCCCATGGCAATGTTAATCTTACATAAAGCGGAAGGATACACAACGTGCATGCAAGTAGATCTTAAGCAAGGCTTTCGAAAGTGCTCATTTTACCATGAATAGTCTATAGGGACAAGTTATAGGATTTATCCCGACTTTGAGACTTATCAGTCATGGACAGATGGGAGGGAGGTCGAGGTTTTGGAGGACAAAGCTACGCAATCCCTTGCGCAGAGAAGAAGGTTGAACTTGAGAAGAAATACTGCTTAACATCACTGCCTTTCATATCCTCTAAGAGCTTCACACATTTCAGATATTTCAGTGCAGAGTGAAAAATATAATCTCAGTTTATTAATTTGTCTTCAGGTGAGTCGGTTCCTCTAGATCACTTACCTTCGCTACGCCGTTTAAGGTTGAAGTAAAACAAACGCCCATGGAGCACTGCACCCGACTATACAACGTGAAGAACTGCCTATGGAGCACTGCACCCGACTATACAATGTGAAGAACTGCCTATGGAGCACGGCAACCAAATATACAACGTGGAGAACTGCCTGTGGAGCACGGCAACCAAATATACAACGTGAAGAACTGCCTATGGAACACGGCAACCAACTATACAACGTGGAGAACTGCCTATGGAACACGGCAACCAACTATACAACGTGGAGAACTGCCTATGGAACACGGCAACCAACTATACAACGTGGAGAACTGCCTATGGAACACTGCACCTGACTATACAACGTGAAGAACTGCCTATGGAACACTGCACCTGACTATACAACGTGAAGAACTGCCTATGGAGCACTGCACCCGACTATACAATGTGAAGAACTCGTAAAAAAGTTGTACAGACACCATAACAATTGTCAGAAAAGTGTGATTTATGCTGTATATGAAATAAGAATGTATATATTTTGCAACAATATAAAATATTTTACTAAAGTATAATTTTTGAATGTAAAAAAATGATTGATTAAAATAGTCTGTATTTTTAACCAAATTTAAGCTCATTTCCTTTCCGGATGCTTCAGAAAGAAGAATTTGCAATAAAATATTCTTCAAGAAAGATTGTCAAAATATTTACTGTGATCATATGTAATAAAATCATAGTATAATGCTTCATATAAATTTTATAATTAACTTAATTTACGTCAGTTTCAGCCATAAATGATTGTGACAAATGGAAGCACATCAAAATGATTATAAAAATTATTTCTTACATTAATTTTACAATTTTCTTACACACAATCATAGTACACATTATGAAGATATTCCAAGACGAAAATTTTCTTGCAAATTCTTCTTTCTGAAGCATCCAGAATGCACTTAAATTACAAAATAAAAAAATAAAAAATAAAAAAATAAAACACACACACACCTGACTATTTTAATCGATTATTTTTTAACATTTAAAAAGTATATTGTAGTTAAATATTTTATAATGCTGCAAAATATATACATTCTTCTTTCATATACAGCATAAGTCGAACTTTTATGACAATCTTTATGATGTAGGTACTTCTTTTTTATGAGTTCTTCACATTGTATAGTCGGGTGCAGTGTTCCATAGGCAGTTCTTCACATTGTATAGTCGGGTGCCGTGCTCCATAGGCAGTTCTCCACGTTGCATAGTCGGGTGCAGAGCTCCATAGGCAGTTGCTTTACTTCAACCTTAAGTTGCAGGTGATATGTCTGGCGTGTCAACCGCAAGAATTATCAGTGCGAACAAGGAAGATGGTCACAATACCTCTCTTAAGTTGCGTCATGCGCGTGTATTAATGCAGTCAGCAGCACGCGATATAACTGCAGTTAAATGCCACAACTGCATGAAACACAGTTATGTCAGAAAAAATAGGATTTGGAAACTGGATGGCACTGGACGTAATGGTGGACAGAATTATTACAAATACGACAGAAATCTCGAAACAGAAAACAAGAAGTGATTACATCCTGTGCTATCGTCCCCGTGGACTGGAGTCCCTATCAGTAAACGTTTATAATAATCAAGCACGATCGTTGTTGTTCGAGACGAAATTATATAATTATATGTTGACATCGCATCGGAACTAAAGTGGTACATCGACTAGTATTCACACATCGATTAAGTGTGACACTGTTTAACACACATGACAATATTACCTACACCAAATTTCTCGCCCTTGACACAAGAAGAAATAAATTATTTTAACAGCGAAAAAATTAAAATTTGCAGTTTTGAGTTCGTTTCTCCGTGTCTCATAACTTCCGCGTAATAAAGGCTGAGTCGCATAAAAGAGGCCTCGTGGGGCATTGTAACGGAACGAGCGAATGAGGAAATGCAGTCCCAGGGGGCCTCTTTTAAAATACTCATCCTGTATAACTTTTGACTAGGAGAAGCTACTACGCTCGTTTAAGTTTCAATGGACAGCTCTCGTCAAGATCACTTGATTTCGTGTATAAAAACATTTGTGTGGCGTGGTTATGGTGAAATTGTATGAGTTTAATGTAAAAAATAAAAAAAAATAAAAAAACTGAACACAATGTCGGCCTAAACTCGTCAAAAAGCCAAGTCGAAGTACAGAAATGGCATACGGTTGGAAAGAGCATCTCAAAATCAATCCAGTGATGCCCACAAAACCCCATATGATCGAGTGAAGCGGTGCTGGGAACGTAAAATAAACATCAAGGCGTCCGAGCGCGTCAACGTAGACGTATTCACGCATGATAAAAGGCCGTGTCCCCAACACAGCCACAACCTAATTTTTAGTTTTATTTATTTTATGCGATCGTTAATCGCCCTTGTTTGGCACGTCTGCTGGAACATTACTAAACACAGCAGAATTGTTACAGATCTGCAACTCCAGAGAAGTTTAACTTCGTTGTTGACGTATATTTATTTCGCTCTGCGTTCATGACTTTCTGTTGTGCCTAAGCTACCACTACCAGTAAAAAACACAACTTCTACATTGCTGCCATAATTTCACACTTAGTACAGCCATTTTGGGGTAACTTTGTGCTGGTCAGGGTACGAACAAACTCATGATTTAATTTACAAAGTATACTGTAATAACCCTTGCATATTATTGACTTCATTACAAATAAAATTGATAACCATGAAGTACATATATAAGTGAGGGGGGAGGTTATAATTCCTTTATATTAAATTAAAACGTGTGGTACAAAAATATCCCTACTGGCACCACGTTACATACTCCCAAATGGCTGTAACAATAATTTAATTATAAGAGAAACACATAAATATGGCTCCGGAATATCCATTAAAAATTTTAAAGGAGATCCGATTACTATGATGCAAAATATCTAAAGATGCGCGAAAGGGTTCTTGGTGGAATTGCAGCTGTTCAGTTGATGTAACTCGAACGTAAGTTGCTCTAAATGCCCACGTGGTGTACTTCAAGGTGGCGATTGCCTTGACAGTCCACATCTCCGAGACGCTCCTGAGCAGAGATGTGTCTTTCACTTCGTCATGGGCACCTCATCTCGCAGAGAACTCACCTTAGCGACTACTCCAAGGTCAAGGATTACACTCCAACTATGGATCAGAGGGAATTCCACTGTTTCAATCAGTCAACCCTTTACCTCAGCTCGCAGAGAACTCACCTTAGCGACTACTCCAAGGTCAAGGATTACACTCCAACTATGGATCAGAGGGAATTCCACTGTTTCAATCAGTCAACCCTTTACCTCAGCTCGCAGAGAACTCACCTTAGCGACTACTCCAAGGTCAAGAATTACACTCCAACTATGGATCAGTGGGAATTCCACTGTTTCAATCAGTCAACCCTTTGGCTCCCAGACTAGCTTTTGGTTTTTGCTGTTGCGAATAAGAAATATTTGTGTGTGGGCTCTACTTAGGGTTGAACTAAAGCAACTGCATATAAAGCACTGTACCCGATAGTACAATGTGAATAACTCATGAAAAAAATTAGCACAGACACCATCAAAATTGTCAGGAAAGTGTGATTTATGCTGTATGTGAAAGAAGAATGTATATGTTTTGCAACATTATAAAATATTTTACTAAAATATAACTTTTGAATGTAAAAAATTAATCACCCGATAGAGTCCACATTTGTTTACAAAATTTAAGCGTATTTTCGTTTTGGATGCTTCGGAAAGCATAATTAAGAAGAAAATCTTCTTCAAGAAAGATCGTCATAGAATTTACTGTGATCATGTATAATACGATCATAGTAATGTATCATATAAATTTTATAATTAACTTATTTACATCAGTTACAGCCATAAATGTTTGTGACAAATGTACGCACATAAAATTAATTATAAAATTACTTATTACAATATTATTACAATTTTCTTTCACCCAATCATAATAAACATTATGACGATATTCCACGACGAAGATTTTCTAGCTAATTCTGCTTTCTGAAGCATTCAAAATGGAAATGCGCTTAAAATTTATTAAAAGTTCAGACTGTTTTAATCGATTTTTTTTAAATTCAAAAAGTATATTTTAGCAAAATATATTATAATGTTGCATAAATACACATTCTTCTTTCATATACAACATAAATCGCACGTTTCTGAACATTGTGATGGTGTCTGTAATACTCTATTATGAGTTCTTCACATAGTATATGTATGATCGGGTGCAGTACTCCATAGGCAGTTGATTTACTTCTACCTTAAGTTTAACACAGTGCTTTGTTTCGTTATCACCACCAATAATATGTAGACTTTATGTCCTGCTACAGTAATATGAACTAGTCATAAGGTAATGCAGTAGCACGGTTTACAAATATCTTACCCTCAGGGAACATAGATGACTACTGATTCTTGCAGGGTAGAGTACAGGACAAATACAACCTTCCTATGCAACGAGGTGACAGTTGTCTGCACTGGGCTTCACAGGATTAACAGCACCTGACTTATTCAACAATTACTCCAGTACTCCAGTCGCTTTAACTGACGTATCAGTTAGACAACATGTCTCCAATATAATTACAACGCATAAACTAATAAAACAAATGAAACTAATTTTAATGTGAGTTTCGTCTTTTATAACATCATTTTACGACGCGACGTAATCATTCAGTCTGTCATTCCGTTTTTATGTCTTTCATTTTCACGTAATCATATATTGACGTTGAATTAAAAAAGTGTTAGGTTAACCTTTGTGAACACTGGAATGATTTATTTTGCGTTCTGCATCAGAAAACAGAAAATATTAATTTTTCTAATACTATCAGGTCCACGGAAATGTTAATGTTACTTATGGTTAGGGACACTCGAATTTCGCGAAAAGTTTTAACGATCAGTTGTATTTCATAACACTTAAGCTCAGATCCACTTTCATGATTGGATGATGTAGGTGTTACGTGTCTTGGGTGTCTGTCCGCGAATCACAGACGTGCAGTAGCGGAGATACCTAATTCTGATTGGCCAGTCAAGTAGGAAAATGTCTTCCCACAAAGACACGCCACCAATAAGCAAAATAAAAGCACTGATACGACCGTAGAGTATTGCAATTTAGCATCGTCGGGAATCTTTTCACGAAATTCGGGTGTCGGCATTTTGTGGAAATGTTTGTAAGAGGTGGATTCTTCCTTTTTTCGGCGTGCTGTAGGAATGGTCTCCTGGACTACGATTTGCCAAAAGAATTTTAATGCCAAGGAGTTTAGTGGATATTTTATGACGTCCTTTATGCTCATGATTAAGTGTAGTGAAGGTTTTCGCTCCTTCCCAATGGCATTCTTGGAATTAGTATTCCATGCTGTACTTTTTAGTGAATCAGCAGGCGTACTTTACTTTACTTTACTTTTAAATTGTAATGGCGCTTGCTTTACTCAGGGAGTCATTTTACCTTTTTTTTTTTTTTAAAATGGGATTTCACAAGTGTTTATTCAGGTTGGGTGATTTCTCAAGATATATTAATATTGTTGCTTTTCTGTTTGTTCGAGTACATGTGTGTTCTCTCCTTCCCCTAGTTCACCGATTGGTAGCAAGCAACAGAAATTTGCAGATAAAATTTATATTTTTCAAATCAAGTTGCAAAGTAGTTGTTCTTGGTGATAATGTATAGATGGGCTTCAATATATTTGTATTGATTTTGGAATTCTTGTGTCCATGCTTTCTTGATTTTTTTAATGGCGTGCGTCACTTCTGCTTGCCTTCCTTTAGCCCTGCTACGCCCTAAAGGGGCGTAACAACCTAAACTAAGTTCAGCATGTTTCTCCCTGAGGAGTGTTGCAACGGTCTTGAACAAAAATACAGCAAAAATGGTATATTTTGCACATTTTCTCATTCCATCATGTGTTATGATACAACTTCTTGGGGTAATTCCACTGACAGCAAAAAAAGTGTTTCACATGCAAAAAAGAGCTGTGAGAATAATCAATGATAAAAGAAATTCAGACTCACGTAGACCTCTTTTCAAGAGCTCAGAGATTTTAACATTTGCATTTGAGTATATGTTTTCAGTACTAATATTCATGTCCAAAAACAGCCATTTATTTAAGAAAAATGAGTCCTTTCATAAGCATCACATGGCTTCAGTTAACTTAAAACTTGTCCAGAAAGGGTCATCCTACCTTGGTAGCAAACTTTTCAATATGTTACCACAACATCTTCAAGAAATTTGTTTCTCTAACAACAACAACAAAAAACCGCTGAAAGATTTTTTTTGAACTAACATTTTATATTGTAGACGAATATCTAAACTACAAAAATTAAGAAATTATTGCATAACATGTCTTTGTACGTATTTCCTAGTTTCCTTAGTCTTCTGTTTCAGCAAAACGATCACGCCCCACAGCATGTCGGAGGAGGATTGGTCAAATTATGAGGAAAAGATGTGATGCTTGTACGTGTAGTTTGGCGCGCACACGCACACGCACACACACACATTGCCGTCATCGAGATGCCGTCGATGATGAAGATGGAAGAACGACCACCCCGTCCAAACACGAATTCCTTTGATGCGACGATCAAGAAACTCTTGCGCGTAAAGCGAAAACGACTCTCTGTCGAATATAATGCCAAGCCTAATAGCCGCCACATCTGTGGCGATAGAAACCTCGTGTCTTTCCTCCTCCTCCTCCTCGTTTCCATTGTCACCCACCACCTGATTGTCCCAATAGAAATGAGCCGATCTTTCGCCAACAAAACATTTCATTGTACAGGGTCAAGATTACATGTAGTTGCCCCAACATAATATTTTGTCGAGTAGACAAAACTTGAGAAGCAACAACATTGACTTTGTTCATCCAAGAACACGCGCATTGACAAAATCTCAGCGTTGGGCTGTCAACAAAATACTTTGTTGAATCAACTGTATATATTTGTTAAGCCAATCACTTGATTGCCTTCGTTTGAAACCATAGGTAGAGGGTTTGTTTGTAATTTTCCTAACAATTAGGATAGTGACAGTGTTTGTCGGTGCATCTGTTAATGCTTAGGCCTAATAATGGCATGGAACTCCTAATACAAGTTCAACGGGAAACTGAAAAGTAAAGTTGTAAAAGTAGAAATATTTATTTACGCACGTTGTCCAGTATTTTAACTCTATTTTATTAAAAACATTTCAATTTCATCATTTGTCTCTTTAGCTGAGGTTACTAAGACGTATAGCTGAGGCACAAACCATCTAGGACTAAACCTCGCTCTGGCCCTCACTTTTTATATATTAACCTGAACTGTTTAATGTACATTATAATATCTACACATAGTATAATACAAAGCCGCCCGGCCGCGTGTGTGTCTGTGTATTCCGCCAAGACTTCTAAATTACTTGATGGATTTTGATGCGGTTTTCACTAACATTTACAGAAGTTCTCGAGGAAGATTTAAGCACACAGTACATTAATATTTAATGTAAGGATAGTAGAGAAATGTCGACGTTTTCTAATCAAGTCAGAAAAAGCCGCTTTTCGGGCGCTTGTATGGCTTACGCTGACTAAACCATAACATATACTCGAAAATGTAATACAGAATTGTAGATCTCAAAAAGTCTACACAAAGTTCATGAGAGCATATGTTTATCTTTAAAGGATGACCCACAGTATCCATTTTTGTCTTTTAAAGTTCACTTACGAAGACTCTGAACACAGTATTAATCCTATGATAGTTACTCATTTAGTGCATATACTTATTGTAAACGTAAACGTCATATTTGTAAATCGTACCCGGCTGCTAGTTTATTATAAATGGAATACAACTTTATATCAACAAAAGTATAAAACGCTTGTTATGGGTGATAATTTAGCAAAATTCATACGCTTCACGCACGGGGTGATTACTTAAAGGTTTTATTATACTGCGAAAAAAAAACCCCTTATAGACAGTATTCTTTCAGGCATAAGTAAACTGTTTCTTTTCTTCACCAAAATATGTCCATCGCCAAATTTCTTAAAATTGAGTGCCAAATCTGGCTAATGAAATAAGAGTAATATATAATTTGATAAAAGTTAAAACTCCAGCTTGAAAAAAAAAAAAAAAAAAAAAAAAAAGGATATGTATAGAGCAATATCTTTAAAAAAATCCTAACGAATTCTCTTTTTATAATCTCATGCGGTAGGAAAAATAAAAGGAAATAATACTTACAACAGTGTGTCATCTCTCTGCACAGCACTTTCTGCAAGCATTTCGGCAGTCACAAATACACTCAATACGGCGGTAACTATGCAGGAAATACAAAAGCGATTGAAAATTTTCATCCTGGAAAGCGTTATTGGGAAAACTAGACACGCAAACTATTTAACAAGAAAATTGAGCCGCGCATGGCAAATTTCTACGTTCATCTGATGTTTAATACAAATCGCAGACGCTACTTGCTGCTCTCCAACTTCGGCAGTGCAGTGCGCCTGTACTTCTGATGTCCCGCCGGTCACAGCTGACGATAAGAGCAGACGTCGGTTTACTTCGGCGCCATCTAGCGGAAGTGATATACACCACGTTCACTTTTTAAATAAAATATTTTACGGCACTGACGGTAATATTTTTTTGGTGTATGCACATCTGTTAAGGTATAGTCTCTTTATGGCTAGAAATAACACATTCATGATTACTATTACTTAAAAACGGTTTATAAAGTAGGTAATTTTTGTTGAAAGTAGCCAACGTTGACCAACCTGTACAGTGTAAACTTAACTGACCAGTGCAGCCAACAAAAATAGCATGGTCGGAACAGCTAATTGAAGTGTGGCTGGTCCCCGCGATTGGCAGAAATAAATAATTATAGTGTGATATAAGAAGAAAATGCTTTTAATGTTCCAAGGTGAGAATAATAACATGCAAGTTATTAAGGTAGTATAAAGATAGATTGCCTAAATACACATTATTTGGGTGCATCTGTCAATATCTTGTGTGTTCACTAATTGCAGAAGTATTTTTTATAAAAAAATGCAGACCATAATTATAGCATGAGCACGTTATATCAAAGCTAAACAAAAGAAGCATACTAGGTAAAAATAGAACAATGCCCCGTAGCAAAAAAAAAAAAAAAACACGATAAACAGTAATCTTATTTTGATATATAGTGAGCACAATACAAATATACAAACCATTACAGAATCGTGACCGTAGGTAAAAAAAAAAGCGAAATAGTAATTTTTTATGTCTACTGCTGCCTCTTCGTTACAAAAGTGATCTAGTATACTATAATTTTACCGAAAATGCTACAAAGGGCAGAGGTATTATAGCAGTGGCGAAGGGACTGAAACCAGGCCTTGAAAAAATATCTTCAAATATGACAATGCTCTGTAATGTTTATAACGTAATCATCATTTGCAATATTACAGATGTGTACAAAAATTATTCCCTGAATGCTATAAACTAAACTAACGTAATTATGCACAGTTACGGCTTCTCTGAAAAATCTAAAGAAATATAAATCTGGTAAATGGTATTTTTGGCACTGCTAATCACGCTGAAACACAATCTAATAGATTCATTGTTATGTTCGCAGTACATCATAATAAATGTGTTGGTTGAAAGAGAGTTGAGAGGTTTCGACAGCTCTTGACATCGAGGTCTTTACAGCCGATAAGGGTGAAGCGAGGTGAGAATGGAGCAGTGCCGGATTGCAAGGGCGGAGGAAACGGGAGACTCGAGAAAACCTGCCGACCTGCAGCATCATCTGGCACAATTCCTCCAGTGGGAATCAAACCCCATTTGTCTTGGTGGAAGGTGACCACTACACCACACGTTATTCAATAGTCTCTTTGAGTTGTGTGTTTTCATTTTTAGTGTACCTACTAATTTTTATTTTATGTTAATTAAAATTTTTATATATTGTTTTAAATCATTGTTAAATATTTTCTAATATATTATATTGTTTACACTAATTTTGCACTGAGCAAGGTAGCACGTTGGTAACACACTTCACTCAGATTCGGTACAAGTTCTATTCCCAGTTCATTCGTTAAAAGTTTGATTTTCCGTGGCCTCCCAAAATCCCACCTCTGATTTTCTGAACAACTGGTTTCATCTCTAATGATCCTTTTTTGACAAACTGTTGACACCTGACATAAGTTCTGTAAATTCTTAAGTTAATCAATACGTATCGATATGAGTGTAAAAGATGTAAATATCCCTCATACAGTATTTTCAACTCCGTTGGACCTAAATTTACTAAAAATTAATATTAGTGTTATAATTAGTGCACATTTTGTAATATTTATTTAGTACTGTTATGGATACTACAGGTTATTGTTATGTCTTTTATTAAGTTGACACACTCCTCATTCCAGGTTTTACATGAACAACTGTATTTTGAATTTGGAAATCTCGTAAACCAGCCATGACTTCTCCGAGAAGCATCACTCCTTTAAGGTGAGATAGGTACATAACTACTTATGTCGTGTCAGAATAGTTTAATTATTTTCTAAGTATGTATTAGAACACTGGGTTCATTGTTATAATGCAGTGATTGTGTTTTAAGGCAATATTTAACATTTTGGTTTTGAGCCACAAGTTTTTCAGTTTGGTCTGTGAATTTATTGCATACTTACCATGTAATGTAAAATATACTAACCACTCATGATTGTGCTATCTGTTGTATTTCTATTTATCATGATGTGCGTAGTTAACCATTTAGTGGAAATTTAAATTATTTTTATCAACACTGGTGCATCAATAGGTACATTTTTTTATCAGCATCAATTTGTCTGTAAAAGTTGACATGATTTTTTTACAGATACCTACAATAATGCATTTTTACTGAATTCCATTTAATTTTATGTTTAATGTAGATTTGTGTGTGGTGACTCATTCCAGGATAACTTGGACAATTTCATATTCATTTTTATTGTTCATTGAGCAATATTGCATGTTTTATTAGCACAAACAAAATGACAAAACTCAGATCAGCAACAAAATATAACATTTCCATTTTGAGAATACGGTGATGGAAAAAAAAATAGATTTTCTAATGTCTTGTGAAATTTGACACAAATGTACATTATAGTCTGCTGGAAAGGTAAGTGTGAACACAACTATGAGCAGTGATTTGTATTTTCGTGTTCAACTGTTTCAAACATTAATGGATCTATCTTTTATTTCTTACCAAGAAATTCGTAAGTTTTTATTTGGTAATTAAATTTGATGCGCACTCCCTTATTTATTATTATTTATTTTTTTTATGTGCTCGTACAATTTCTACTAGTTTCCTGTTTATACGCCTCGCCTGAGGCCTTCGCCCTAAGGTTGAGTGGAAACGTTAGGAGTGCAGATTTCCCTCCAGGATAAGACAGAAGGACCCTTCGGCGGTGGATACGTTTCTGATGGGGGTTTTTGCGTGGCGGGTCGGGGATTGCCCACGTTGAGGTTCCTAATGGGGAACTGCCTGGAAGAAGGGTTGCGATTGGCTGGAGGGGAATCAAATTCCAGGGTGAGCTTAATCAAAAATGACTCCCTCCCAGGGAGCGTGACCTTGCTCCCAGTGAAGGCCGTCAAAATATGGCACACCAGCTGTCACAAGAGGGAATAACAAGCAAAACAAAAAAAAAATAACAATGAAAATGAGGATGGGGATGACAATGGAATAGAATGATTTTGATGTTGTCCCATATAGTTCCTTACTCTGCTTCTCGCTCGTTACCAGGACGCCTATAGGGTGCCGGCCTCGTAGGTGTACAAGTGGGAACAAAGTTACGAGGAGGCGATGCTATCCGGAGTTTTCGTATAGTTTTGGCGGGTATGGCGATATTAAGAACCTTCCCGGTTGCAGTTCGGATCTTAAACATCGTTGGTGCAGATGGCGATGGCGCAGGTGGCTTTGCAATATAGTGGGAACAAAGTTTTGAGGGGGCGATGCTATCCGGAGTTTTCGTATAGTTTTGGCGGGTATGGCGATATTAAGAACCTTCCCGGTTGCAGTTCGGATCTTAAACATCGTTGGTGCAGATGGCGATGGCGCAGGTGGCTTTGCAATATAGTGGGAACAAAGTTTTGAGGGGGCGATGCTATCCGGAGTTTTCGTATAGTTTTGGCAAGTATGGCGATATTAAGAACCTTCCCGGTTGCAGTTCGGATCTTAAACATCGTTGGTGCAGATGGCGATGGCGCAGGTGGCTTTGTAATATAGTGGGAACAAAGTTTTGAGGAGGCGATGCTATCCGGAGTTTTCGTATAGTTTTGGCGGGTATGGCGATATTAAGAACCTTCCCGGTTGCAGTTCGGATCTTAAACATCGTTGGTGCAGATGGCGATGGCGCAGGTGGCTTTGTAATATAGTGGGAACAAAGTTTTGAGGAGGTGATGCTATCCGGAGTTTTCGTATAGTTTTGGCGGGTATGGCGATATTAAGAACCTTCCCGGTTGCAGTTCGGATCTTAAACATCGTTGGTGCAGATGGCGATGGCGCAGGTGGCTTTGTAATATAGTGGGAACAAAGTTTTGAGGGGGCGATGCTATCCGGAGTTTTCGTATAGTTTTGGCGGGTATGGCGATATTAAGAACCTTCCCGGTTGCAGTTCGGATCTTAAACATCGTTGGTGCAGATGGCGATGGCGCAGGTGGCTTTGCAATATAGTGGGAACAAAGTTTTGAGGAGGCAATGCTATCCGGAGTTTTCGTATAGTTTTGGCGGGTATGGCGATATTAAGAACCTTCCCGGTTGCAGTTCGGATCTTAAACATCGTTGGTGCAGATGGCGATGGCGCAGGTGGCTTTGTAATATAGTGGGAACAAAGTTTTGAGGAGGCGATGCTATCCGGAGTTTTCGTATAGTTTTGGCGGGTATGGCGATATTAAGAACCTTCCCGGTTGCAGTTCGGATCTTAAACATCGTTGGTGCAGATGGCGATGGCGCAGGTGGCTTTGTAATATAGTGGGAACAAAGTTTTGAGGAGGCAATGCTATCCGGAGTTTTCGTATAGTTTTGGCGGGTATGGCGATATTAAGAACCTTCCCGGTTGCAGTTCGGATCTTAAACATCGTTGGTGCAGATGGCGATGGCGCAGGTGGCTTTGCAATATAGTGGGAACAAAGTTTTGAGGAGGCAATGCTATCCGGAGTTTTCATATAGTTTTGGCGGGTATGGTGATATTAAGAACCTTCCCGGTTGCAGTTCGGATCTTAAACATCGTTGGTGCAGATGGCGATGGCGCAGGTGGCTTTGTAATATAGTGGGAACAAAGTTTTGAGGAGGCAATGCTATCCGGAGTTTTCGTATAGTTTTGGCGGGTATGGCGATATTAAGAACCTTCCCGGTTGCAGTTCGGATCTTAAACATCGTTGGTGCAGATGGCGATGGCGCAGGTGGCTTTGTAATATAGTGGGAACAAAGTTTTGAGGAGGTGATGCTATCCGGAGTTTTCGTATAGTTTTGGCGTTTATGGCGATATTAAGAACCTTCCCGGTTGCAGTTCGGATCTTAAACATCGTTGGTGCAGATGGCGATGGCGCAGGTGGCTTTGTAATATAGTGGGAACAAAGTTTTGAGGAGGCGATGCTATCCGGAGTTTTCGTATAGTTTTGGCGGATATGACGATATTAAGAACCTTCCCGGTTGCAGTTCGGATCTTAAACATCGTTGGTGCAGATGGCGATGGCGCAGGTGGCTTTGCAATATGTTTAGTAATTGTTGGAGGGGGCAAATAACTAATGTCTTTGTTGCTAGGCCACGGCCAACAGATGCCTAGCACTGGATCAAAATATGTGTCGTGTTCGCAGTCTATGTAGTGAGTTATCCTACTGGGTTCGTTAACACTGACTTTCGGTAGGGGTGGAGGGGGCGCAGTCTCGTCAGTGGAGTCGACTTGTGGTGCGCTACTTAATTGGGATAATTCTCTCTGTAAGGCTTGTCAAGTTCGGCGATGATTTAGGCTATTCTGTCCTCCTTCCTTTTTAGTCATCTGAATTAATTAATTTACCAATCTGAGTCGTTGAGGTGCAGTCCTCTTGGGAGTGTCTTGCTCAGTCACTCCGAGGCACTGACTGAGAGATGTGATGGGCTAGTGTTGGAGAACTACTACAGATAAGTGTGGGTGTACCGGACACGTCCCAGGAGTCCCGGTCTTATTCCGACTATAGCCTTTGCAAGCTCCAGGAACCCAAGGGGTTCGGCCCACTCACACTTATTCCATGGTAATGCTTAGTTGGTTTAGAGCCAAGTAAATTATACCACACTTACAAAGAATATGATTGAAATTACAAATGATCAAGAGGTGCGAAATGACTACCTCTCAAAAGGTTTATGGTTTAGTTAGTGTTTTTTTATTTAGACTTCAAGAAAACAGCGGGGATCCATTTCTGTATAATTATAAATTAATTAACAAATTATTGAAGTTATGTCAGGTGAAGGCAAACCTGAATAAAAAACATTAACCCCAACAAAACTAGCTCCAAAAATAACTAGTCACAATTTACAGCGAACTAGAGACTTGATGGGTGGTTGTGCAGAAGGGGCGTCGTGACGACCTGCTACTGCAGAAGTCAAGGAGTGACTTGCGTAATACGGTGCAGAGTGAGGATGACAAGTTAACTTTGGTTCTTCCCTCCGGGTTTTCCCCGCGTGCTGCTGGGTAGATTCAGGAGCTTCTGGAGGAGCCTGCGCAAGCTGCTGGAAAGGAAGGCTGGCCTTCTTCAGGCTAGGATAGGTAGAGGCCTTATGCAGACACAGGATAGCCCTCCAACCTCTGCGGTCGGCGGACCAATGAACGCTGGCTTTTTTTTTTCTAACTACCCTATAACTAAGTGTTACGTGAAAGCTCGGTGGGTAGGACGGGATTTTATTGCATCTCAGGGCTGGACCTCTTACGCCTACAAGGATAGGAAATCATGCAAGGAGACATGCATCATGGCAGAGAGGGATTGGGCAGCCATGACTACCTCCCTAAGTGTACTTATAGCTAAGCTATCACTAGAAGAGACTGGGTAAAACCGGTATAGACACTGTAAAAACCCAGTCGACAATAGAATTCAAAATTATTCATGCCTCCTCGTCTCAATCAATCAGGACTAAATAGTCATTCCCAGCCTCTTCAAGGATGTCAGCTCCTACTTTAAGATATGGTAATCTAGGAATAGTATGAGGTATGAGTGGCTCCCTCCTATTTGTCCTTTGGAATTTCTCACAAGTCCAGCATCTTGAGACATATTGTGCAATGTCAGTTGACATTAGAGACCAATAAAACACCTGCTTTGCTCTGGCTTTTGTTTTTTCAACATCACCGTGCTCTTCATGTGCTAAATTAAAAACATACGGCCGCAGTGCAGTAGGCACTACAATTTTACTGCCTAGGAACACCATCCTGTCTTCAACATGAAGATTATTTTGGACCTTGCAATATGCCTGACATTCTGGTGGCAACTTGCTGGCAGCTGGCCAACCTCCTTGATGCTTTTTAGATACTCTGGAAAGGACAGGGTCTCGACTGGATTCTTTCTGAAATATAGGTTTTCTTGCATCACTCATTGGTAAATGTGCACTAAGAGAGTGTACGGTTTCCACAATATCGCAATCTTCCTTAGTTTCAGGGAGGGGCATGCGTGACATCCCATCTGCCAGGTGTAAATCTTTGCCTGGTACATAATACACGTTTAGGATATATTTAAGAAGTTTGCATCTCAGCTGTTGAAGTCTAGGGGACCCTATTTTCCCTATGTTTTGTTTCCATTACTGCTACCAAAGGTTTGAACATTCACTGGATGACCATAGATAAAGTCGTGAAACTTTGATGTAGCAAAATATATAGCCAGCAGTTCTTTTTCAGATTGGGAGTAATACTTCTCACTGTCTGTGAGGCGGCGCGAGGCTGTCATCACCATCTGCAAGCTGCTTGCCCCTGCACTGGATTTCTGTAGCAAACAGCATCCAAGGCGTGTTGTGATGCATCACACTGCAGGGTAATTTCATTTTTAGGGTCAAACAGTGCTAGCACAGGTGCAGATGAAACTTTCAATTTTACTGTATCGAAAACATTTTGATGTGATGGTAACCACTGCCATTTTCCCTCTTTGAGCAATTCATATAAGGGTGCTGTGCTGTGCTTTCACGAACCTCGGTGAGATCATCCATCTAGGCGTGCGCTAGAGTAATTGCAGGCTGGGGAGCACCCAAGCGGAATTGGCTAGTCATGACTGAGATAATCGTAATTTCATTGACACGTTGATGTGTATGCATGGTAACAATTAAAACAAGTCTCACAGTGAACTTACCTCTTTTATTCAGTAGTGACAGTGTTCTAGCCACATGTATTTTATTGAGTATTTTCAAGTGATGTTTAGTAAAAGTTTAGTATTGCCTACATGTTTGTAAGTACGCACGGGTGAGACACACAGAACCCACAGCTCCCCTGAGTACCCTGAGTCTCAATAGTGTGGTGATTAGGAGGATGCACCGCTGGTGCCCAAATTACCAGTAAGTATTTGTGTTATTGTTCGTCTCGTGTCTCACCCGGCGGTGGCAATTGGCATTCCCAAGTGGGGCCAAGTGTGTTTATTCGCGTTGCGTCATCTGCGTCAACCGCAAGAAGATGGCGGACACCACACCTGATCAACTGTGAGAAGCCCTCAAGATATCCGCGTCGGCAACCGCGACACCCTCGAATACGAGCGCAAACTATTTGGACATGCCGATCGATCAATGCGTGCATTTTGGAAAGGTGAGTGAAATCAACTTGTTCAGTGAAAATCTTTGGGATCAACCGTTATGTCAATGCACGTCCCACGCCATCAGAACCATGCCTGTATGCGCGCACCGGATGTGACGGGCCGGGAACGAAGTGGGCACAGTGCCAGCAGTGCAAAAGGGACTTACATTTGCGATGCATAGGGCCGGATGAGTATGTAACCTTCCGCGATGGTGTTATAAACTGTGTTGAGTGCCGTAAGACGAACTGTGCTGAGATTGCGCCACTGACAACACCACGCGGCCAGTAGTCATTACGTACACACCACAGGGTTTGATGGGACCTGACAGAAACGTTCTCTTACAAATTTTGCGGGGCACGGCTCAGAAGACCTGGGTATGTTCCTTGCAGTGTGCGTAGGAATATTACATAAACATTGCATGCATAGGGTTGATTGGACTGAGGTAACTGCAAACAGGTTAAGGGGAACAGCTGCCACATGGTGGAACTTGGTCAGGGACTATCAAGTCATGTGGGAAGAGTTCTGTGAGAGATTGCTAGGTCGATTCAACACCGTTGGAAATGCTATCCAGGCACAAGCACGACTGTATCACAAGCAGCAGAGAAAACTTATAAGCGTTTACACCCGGGACAGGCAACTTGCGAAGTGTTAGAAATAATGACTGACAGTACCGTAAAAGCACTGAGAGTGTACGTATAACTTGTAAGGAAAAATTTCACAGCTGTTATTGACACTGCTGTTAGTCACAATTTTGTCCTTGAGGATTTGATACAAGCGATAACAACTAGGGTGCCACAGAGACGCTTGCAATTCGCTACCACACACCAACAAGGAGAAGCGAAAAGTGTTATGCACATAACTGTAGGAATCGGGTAGCTGTGTACCAAGTGCGATGTTTACATTGCGCTGGACTTGTACGAGGAAGTGATTTTGGGACTGCCATGGCTTGTTGACAATAGAA
The DNA here is from genome assembly GCA_029891345.1 of Dryococelus australis. NCBI lineage: Eukaryota > Metazoa > Arthropoda > Insecta > Phasmatodea > Phasmatidae > Dryococelus > Dryococelus australis. The sequence goes on along the minus strand of CM057006.1, from coordinate 10,879,498 downwards.
CAGCACCTGAATCGTCTGCATGTGTTGACACATGGCCGATGGACTGTTTACGCCGTGGGAGAACACCACCACCAACAACAACTGCTGTGCTGCTTGCTAACTTCGAGCACGAGGGGCCCACCACACATCAGCAACATCTGCTGGACCAGTATGACAGTGTGTTCCACACTGAGGGAAAGCTGCAGCACACCGAAGTCACGTAGCACGCGATCATCACCATGCACGAGGACCCGGTGTACTCCAAGCCACGAGACCCAGGTATTTTTTTACTGCGTCATCAACCAGCAGGTATGTGAGATGCTTGATGTTATTGTTATTGAACCTACACAAAGACTCTATAATTCAGGAATTACCTTTGCCACAGATTTGTTTACCCGTTGGACTGAGGCATTTCCCATCAGCAATGTTCGTGTACACACAGTTGCACAAGAAATGCAGAAGGAGTTTTTCCTGAGGTGGAGACACCTTGAGTATTTGTTGATGGATAATGGTACACAACTTGTAGAGCGAAAGTGGAGAGAGTACTGTACCAGGTGGGGAACAGAACACATTACCACCCCAGCATACCATCCCAGGGCTAACCTAACCGAGAGACGTAACCAAGACGTAAGAATCCTATTATGTGTCTGGTTAGGCGAAGACCACACTAGTTGGGCCAAATTAATCCCGGTGGTAATGTTTTGCCTACGGAATAGAGTGAATGCGGCAACCGGGAAAACACCAGCCGAGATGGTACAAGGTAGCTAACTCTGTGCGTCCAGAGCACCCCGCGAAAACCTGCCCAGACCAACTGCACAAATTGTCGAACATCAGGCGCAAATACATGAGGACTCCAGGGTGAACCAGATCAGCTATTGTAATGTGTGGGTACCGAAGAGCAAGAGGCCGCCACCCGAACCCGGGATGTACGTGTATGTAAGAGAGAATCCGTTATTGGCCAGGGCGAAAAAGTACTGTGCTGGACTGGCACCTAGATGGAGAGGGCCAGTGAGAGTGGTGGAAAAGTTGGGAAATTCCACGTATGTAGTGAAGTTGGGACCAAGACGTGTTACGAAACTGCACCGTGACGACCTGCATATAGCCCGACCACCTATAGGGAAGAGAGGCAAGGAGACAATGTTCCAGTACTGCAGCAAGCTCGGAGAATTTCACCAGGGAGTACACAGGGAAATGTTAACACGTGCACTCAGGAAAACAACAACACCAACGTGGGAACACCCAGCCAAAGTAATGAACTGTCATTTAAGGGTTTTGCACCGACAGAACACTCGACACCTAGTAGTAGTAGGAGCAGCAGCATCATCAGCATCAGCATCATCATCAGCATCATCATCAGCAGCATCATCAGCACCAGCACCAATTTCTGTAACAACATAGCGAATTAGAGTGAATTTAAAGGGTTTCCAAGAGGACATGAAGAAAGTGGTAACATGTGCACACGTAAATGTCAACACAACCAGTGCTTGTGAGTGGAGTTTTAAAGGGGTTTCCCCAAGGCACAAGTGAATCTGGTTGTAACAGAAGTGTAAATGTAAATTTTGATACCACTTGTGAAGGCGAGACACCTTTCAGAGGCTTTACATTTTCCGAATGGGAGAGCCTAGTAGGGCAAGGGAGTTTGAAAGGGTTTGCGGAAACTAGTGAGGCAGTGAGTGTGATGTCAAATGTCAACAAAGCGCAACACAGCACTCGCAAGAGGCGAGCCGAGTCACCACCACGTACCCACATTGTTGTTCCTGCCTACACCCCCACCCCCTGCAAATGCCATAGAAAAGACGACCTCTGAGGCCATATTTTCTTTGCCCTGAATCTGCAACCAGCCGGGCAGAGACCGCCAGAACAATGTTGCATTGTTCGCACCGTCTTGGCCTTCGAGGGAGGGGTCGTTTGACGCCGGCGAACAGCCAGTGGCGCTAGAGCCCATGGCGGTGCTGGAGCCCATGATGGCGCTCACCACGCACGTGCGCAAAGAGGCCAATAATTTTGAACTTTCATCACATAAATGGTATTTTTCAGTGTAAAATGTGTTTTATATTTGTCGTTGCAGAGTGTAATATGTTTTAAAATCTGATCAAGTGTTTTTTGCTATTTTTAAATTGTTTGGTTATGAAATTCAAAGTGCACGCAGCACCGAGATTAAAAGCACTAACATTCTGGCATGAACGCCATCATAAAGACACTGAAATCATATGAAAATTCATAAGAAAATTATAAAAATGTAAAACAATATTTAATTTAATTTGTGTCATTTTATTTTCTATAATAAAATATTTTACTCGGTGTGCATAGCACTTCCGCTTATGTGAACCCCATAGGCGGCCATGGTAGGTCTGTGCGACGCTTGTCTCTGGACAGTCTGTCGAGGAGAGCTGGCGAGGTACAACACTGTCACGTACGTACTACAAGTTTTGTTGACTGATTTAGGTTTCCATATTCAATTTAGTTTACCGGTCTACCTTTGCTTGCGTACGTTTTTGCCAGACATCTCCCCACCAGCATTATGCTTCCGCTTAACTAATTTATTTCGTCGCCTTGTGGCATTTTTAACTTAATCGAGGAGAAGGAGTTGAAAGATGTCGGAGAGGTCACGCGACCCGTGCAACTTGAATCAGGCACCATCAGCCTATGTTAGTGGTGATTCATTTTAATTTCTGCATAATTGCCACACGCAATTTTGAGGGCTTTGTTTTTATGTATATATTTGAGGGTATTTTCCATGTTTGACTATTTTACGGCAACATCACGTATAACCACATGGCTGACCGACAGCAAGTTTACTCCCTCATTGTGCTTTGAGAGCTTATTTATGTAATATCGTATGTGCAATATTTTATTCAGGGTTCTATGTTAACATTTTTGTCAGGGTTCCGTGTAACTTCATGTAAATTGATGCTTTTTGTACTTGACCACGCGGTCATGTTAATGTTTGGTTTTACCGCCATCAGGCATGTTACAAGACTGTAATTACATAAATCTTAAAGAGATTCATTTTCTCAACAAGAATAATGTTTTGTCTGAACTTAATTTGCAGTTTCCATGAAGAAATATTGCAATTCCATCTGCACCAAGTGGTCCGCTATGAACTTCATCCAGCGGCATCCACGCCATCTAAACTTGTTTTCACACATGTGTGTGTTTATTGTGAATACTCATCATCTCGTGTCCCATCTTTTGAGGGTTTATGTAATTTTGTAATTTGTGTACGGTGCAATTATTCCCGTCCTAGCCGGTTCTGTGTATAGGCTGTCACCACACTACCCACGTGCTGGAGGGCGAGCCCCTATGGGTTTGCGTTAGTGATGCCGAGTAATCACACGTGTTAATGTATCAAGGGTTTCATTTGTAATTCACCGTATCCTGTCTTCAGGGAAAAACCGCCAGTCCACCCTAGCAGCTGTCGGCCCTCTTCCTTTGTAAAGGCTGTGCTTTCACGAACCTCAGTGAGATCATCCATCTAGGCGTGCGCTAGAGTAATTGCAGGCTGGGGAGCACCCAAGCGGAATTGGCTAGTCATGACTGAGATAATTGTAATTTCATTGACACGTTGATGTGTATGCATGGTAACAATTAAAACAAGTCTCACAGTGAACTTACCTCTTTTATTCTGTAGTGACTGTGTCCTAGCCACATATATTTTATCAAGTGTTTTTCAAGTGATATTTAGGAAAAGTTTAGTATTGCCTACATGTTTGTACGTACGCACGGGTGAGCTGGACACACAGAACCCACAGCATCCTTGAGAACCCTGAGTCTCAATAGTGCGGTGATTGGGGAGCACTGCTGGTGCCCAAATTACCAGTAAGTATTTATGTCATCGTTAGTCTCGTGTCTCACCCGATGGCGTCAGTATTTAAAAGGAGTTGTATTGGAATTATAGGTTTAAATATCAATGTAAGCAGTTCACTGTAAGTTAATATTCAAGCTACCATCAAAATGTGCATTGATGTCATGGTAGCTGTAGTATTTTAACAGTGTAGTGAGTCTGTGTTTTGTGTTCTTTCTCATATTAATATTAAATGATGAACTAATAAATTTCAGGTCTAAAGTCCGCCAAGGGAGTATAGTAGACTTGGATGTGGATATGGATCTGAAGATCTCTAACTACGAAGACACTGTCCGCCAGCTTGACAGCAATTATGGGCTAGGTACTTAATAATCAACTTACACTAAAGGCAGTTCGTGTTCTATAGTCTTTTCCTGGTCAAATGAGCACTTTTCAAAGCCCTACTTAAGGTCTAATGTATGCACATTGTGTATTCTTCCACCATGTGTTAAATTAACACTGCCATGGGCCTCATTTCTTTATTCAGTATCACTGTCAAGTAAATCTGTGAAATTTATAGAAAAGTTAATATTTTACCATTTTTGTAATATTTACACTTTTATATAAAAAACAGAAAGCAAAATAAATTATTTCAATATTCATAAATGGTTATCTAACACTTTTAACTCAATGTTAAGACATAGAACTGTTTCTCTCCATTGTTACCAACTTGACTGGGTGCCATTCAGTCAGTGTGCCCATTAATGCCCATTAAAATATCTGCAGTAAGAGACAGCATAATTTTTAAATGTTGATTTCTTGTGCCCAATAAACCATAAAGAGCCTAGATAGATGATGAAAAGAGCAAGATATGAAACTTTTCTCTGTCATGAAGCATGTTAGTATTTGCATTCTTGTATAAAGAATAGATGATATTTTTCCTGTAACTCAGGTAGTAATAGTCCATGTTACTGTTACTTGTGACTGAACTATGCCGTTAAATGAGGATGTTACAATATTCTGGCAAGCTTTGCAGTTCCTGCTGTCAAAAAGGAACTGAACTGAGGAGAAGGCTGAAGACGACATACCTTGCTCTACTTATATTCCCTAAATAGCACCTGGACTGGTTGTTATAATTGTGGCACACTGAGTCGTAATGAAGTTCAAATCTATAAGTCAGGATAACATAGATTTAATGAAAACATTTGAAATGTTGTCTCTATCTAAGAAAGCGTATCAAGCAGTTTCAAGTTGTTATCTACCCGTAGTTCCAATATATGGTTACATCATTTTGTTTTAAATCTGTGTATACCGAATATTTTTATTAAATTTCATTTAGTGAATCCTAGTATATTGCTTATTTTTTTCACAATAATGGTTCATACACAACATTGTTCCTTTTTAGGTTATTGTCAATTAATCTTTTTAGCTTGTTCCAATTCTTGGTAAATGTCACAGTTGTATTGCAACCTTTTTCATGCCATCTAGATGTGTCTATTTTTATGGACACATTTTTATTTCAAAAGTATTAACTGTGTCAACTGTTGTCATGATATCTAATTGTCATGTCAAGTGTTCATATTAGTTGTTATGTAACATTAAATACCAATACTGTACGTAATTTCTGAGCAGCAAATCACTGTTGTCTATGGATTTTCCAACTTGTTTTATCAGTTTTCCTTCAGTGGGATACTGTGGAAAACTCTGGTAATAGACGTAGAGTCTGTGCCGAAAAAAACCAAAGCTATATGATATTAAGCTACTAGGTGAGTTTGTGTGCGTTTCAGTGAAGCGGCAGCTGTTGCGATACCAGAGTCCCATCACTGGAATGTTTCCTGTACTGTCGACAGACGAGACTGTTGCAAGCGTCCGAGAGAGCATCTATTGTGCAGCTGCCATATGGAGCCTCTATCAAGCTTACAGGTTGCTATATATCTTCCATTGTATTGTCCATCTCATGTAAGTGTTGAATGTTGACAGTTCTAGAAAATGAGAGTGGCCACAATATATCCTTCCACTACATCTATTTAGTTAGTGAAGAAAAAGAAATTTGTAAACAAATGGCATTCAATATTGCACACTTGCATTTTTCTGGTGTTTCCTGTCATGACAGACACTGAAAGACTGATGTTAGCTAACCTCCACCCAGTAATCAGTGTAGGTTATTATAGTTAGGTTAACATTCCAACCTGTTTTATTTTTGTAATTGTCAAGTTAGGTTTGTTAGGGTTCTGTTTATTTTATTTCGAGGGGAAAAAAGGAAACATTGAGGGGGTGGGTGGCTTTAGTGTAATGTCTTTCGTGTGACTGCGTTGTTTTGAGCTTCTTAAGAGTGTGTGACATTTTGAGTTGCATATTGTTTTGATGGAGCAGTGGATAATTTTGCTCATATGGAATTAACGTCCAATTATAGCCTTACAAGTTTTAACTTCATATAAAAAAACAAAACATGATACATATGTCGTTTGCATTCGTACAAATGTAGCAATACACATACACTTTGACACCGAAGTTAACCTGTCACTCATTGAATTTGCGATCTAGGCAAATAAACAAATATAATTTGCACATTACAAAAGTGGTGAAAGTGCAGCTTTTTCAGGCCATGTGCATTTTGATAATTATATTAACGGTTTACAAATACATGATTTACAAAACATGCAAGCTTATTGTTCGCAACTTCCCGAACGTGTTATTCTCTGGAAATTCTTACAATTTTACTTCACTAAAATCATGTTTGACATCATTAGCATTAAATAATTTATTTGCAGAATCATTCAGCAAAATCAACACCGCGCACGTTTCTTGAAACCAACAAACTTAAGCTTAAAAATTTAAATATTTGTGTCGCTTCATCATGGGCGGCGGTTAAGGAAAATGGTGGAACGAGCAATTTTACGAAGCAGTAAACACGTGCTGATTAATATTACATTTCACTCAAGAAAACACACTACAATGGTACCTACAACCAACTATGCTTAACGAAAGCAAATACGTAAACAAAATAATCAAATAATCAACTACCGATATAATGTTCCGACAACACCAGCAAGGTACTCTTATAAACACAATGAGAAAAATGCACATGCACAACTGCGTTCTCCAGGCTGTAAACTAGAAACGTGGCTAGCCATTGGCTGGAAACGTTTACTGTTCATACGTCTCGACATGCTCCATCATTATTGCTAAACATGTTTTTAAAGTTAATTTAAAAAAAAAAGTAATATTGCTTTAAAAACATAGTTTAAACCATTCAGGTTGTAAGTATAGTTAAAAATTTTAATTACAACATTTAGTTTCGAGTACTATTTTCTTCCAAAGCCATCATCAAAATCACCAACTTAATAACATGCATCCGCACCAATTCCTCACCTGATGCAATACTTTACAAACGAGAGCATTTACTGTTTACATAGTGTATAGGTTGGTCACATTGCCTGTCGGATTTTACCTCGCATATATGAAATGGATGGTACCAAAATTCACTATAATTTCAGACTTTTTAGCTAATGGACAAATAAAAGTAGGTAACGTGGTATAATTCTGTTTTTACACTGCCCAAGGAACCAGGGGAAAATCTTGCTAGATGTAGGAAAGTATTGTAAATTTATCCCATGTATGATGTATATGGAATAAATATACACTGGTGTAAAATTAGACATTGTAGAAAGGGATTCTAGTATAAGCACAAGTTCTGGCATTTTAATGATATGACGACACTGAAAAAAATTATGCTATTCTCACTATCATTCTATCTTTCAGGTTTGTTGTCAGTGAGTACAGAATACTTTAAACACTACATTATCACCCATCATTAGGAAATTAAGGGGTGCCATGTTATAATCCAGTGAAAGTGTGTTGTCCGCCTGTGTTTATAGATTGTCACCTGCCAAGTTTTTCACTAATTCAGTGTTTCATCTCATATAGTTTCTGATATTTTGCATGCAATACTTTTAATTTTCAATGGTGTCTCTCTCACTCCCTCTCTCCTGCCCCTGCTCTCTATCTTCCTCCCTCTTTCCCCACTTCCTTCCCTCTATCTTTTTCCCCTATTTCTCCCTTCCCCTTTCTATTTCTCCCCTCCTCACCCCATCTCATCTGTCCCTTTCCGCACCTGACCCCTCTCCCCCCTACATTCACAGCATCTGTTCATCTCTCCCTTTCTCCCCTACCCATCACTCTCTCTACCTTTCTCCCCTACCCATCACTCTCTCTCTACCCCTCCTCTCACCTTTTCACACTCTCCCCTTCCCTATCTATCCCCTCCCCTTCTCCCCTCGCCCATCCACCTCCATCACCCTTACCCATCTCTCCCCCTCTCCCTTCAGCACGCTCCTACTTTCTTGCTCTCCTTCTACCTCTTTCCTTTCCCCTCACTCTCCCTTCCTTTCCCCTCGCTCTCACTTCCTCTCTCTATCCCTTCCCCTCTCTTCCTCTCCATTAACATCTCCATATCCTTCCCCATCTCCCCCTATCTCACTCTCCCCCTCTTCTCTCTCCATCACCATCTCCATATCCTTCCCCATCTCCCCCTATCTCACTCTCCCCCGCTCCTCTCTCTCTCTCCCACTTTCATCTCTCACTCACTCCCACTACCCTTCTCACACTCGCCCTCTCCCACTTTCCCCTCTCCCATTTTCCGATTTCCCACTCTCCCCCACACACATGCACGCACACGTACACACACAGTGTGAGAGGGGGGAGAGAGAGAGAGAGAGAGAGAGAGAGTGTGTGTGTTTGTGTGTTTTTGCACATTAGTTCGTAGGTTGTATTATGTTTTCTACCCCATTTTCCGTTACAAATTAGCTCAGAGTTCAAGATAACCCTGTTTTATGATAAAGAAGTGAAATCTGTAATGATTAATATAATTGACTGGTCTCTTTGGTAATTTTTATAACTGCTAGTTATTGTGTTGTGTTGTGAGGCTATAATTTTTCTGATTATTCTTATTGGCAGACGTATAGATGATGATCGTGGGAAGTCGCACGAACTGGGGCAGTCGACTGTGAAATGTATGAGGGGCATTTTGGAGTGCTGGATCAAACAAGCACCAAAGATAGAGCTGTTTAAGAAAAATCAGTGCAACAAACATGCCCTTCATTGCAAGTTCCACTTGGTTACTGGTGATGAAGTGTTTGTCTACGAAGAATATAACCACTTACAAGTATGTGAGTGTGTGTACATGTGATGAATTCACAAAACTACATCAGCTGTAGTATATAAGATTATGTGTATGCAAAATTTGAATATTAAATTTGTTATTTTGATGTTAAATGTTGTTGTGGTTGTATGATGAAATGAAGTTCATGTCAAAGTTTTTAGTTTCAGTTTAGTGTGAGGAGAAGTGATTTGGGGCAGATCTTAACTGTTTTGAGAGCTGATGGGGGTGATTGAGGTGAGTATGGCGCAAAGCCGGAATGAAGGGGCAGGTAAACTGGAGATCACAGAGAAAAACCCGCCGACCAGCGGTATCATTCGTCATGATTCCCACATGCGAAAATCTGGGAGTGACCCAGCCGGGGATTGAATCCGGTTCTCCTTGGTGGGAGACGAGCAGGCTAACCACCCAGTCACCGAATTCCTCATACTTTTAAATTGAGAGCTACTGTTTATGAATATTTCTTGTTTTGGCTCATTCTTCAAAAAAAATTATTTTATGAATAATGTCTGCAAATCTGTATTTATGTGGGTGTGCGTCTCCAAATTATTTTTGAACAGTTGGATTAGTTTCAGCATTTTGAATTTGTTTATCCATCATTAAAGACTTATTCTTATTCAAGCTATTATTATACTACTGAATTTTTGTAGAGTAGTCTGAAATTTATTTCACTATCAAAATGGAAAAGTTGCAAAGCTGTCTCTTTAGGTATGTTATAAGAAGATAAATTCTTTTAAAATATCTGAAGAGTGACAATGCTATAAAATATTGTTTTGCCGATCCATGCGGGGGCTTAAACAGCTGTAGCAATTTACAAATTGTGTAAAAATAAACTTCAAATGCAACTGCTTGTAAGTAAATTTTCTATGCTGTTAAAATATTCTGTTCCACGATTTATAAAATGTATTATTGAACAGTGCTTAGCTTGTGTTGCTCGTTATTTTATTTTTCAGGGACAGTGTCTTCTACATCACACAATCACTTGAAAACATAAGCAAAGTAGTGTTTACAAAGAATGTTGTAAACACATGGGTGTCAATGCTGAACACCACTTTGCTTTATCTCTGCAGTTACTTTATTATTTTCAAATTTGTAGCTTCTGTTGCACCTATTAAGTTCATATATAGAATTTTGCATTGTAATACGCGACACCAGGTCAAGTAATTCAATGTTAAAATATGCTTTGAAGCATTGAAGCAGACCGATTTGTGTTATTTATTTTATTACACTTCATAGCTTTTTTTTTTTTTTTTTTTCTTTCTTTCTTTCAAATCACCTGTAGTAGGGTTTAAGTCAACATTGTAAGGCAGGAGTTGCAGGTTACAACAAGTCTGGTGTGTGTAAGTCAACTTACATTATGTAATTAATGAAATTTTCACTTTCTGAAAGTTTTTTTTCTCCTTTTACAGATAGATGTAGTGTCATTGTATTTGCTATTCCTGGTTCAAATGATCACCTCCGGACTGCAGATAATATACACTCAAGATGAAGTGGCGTTTGTACAGAACCTGGTGTATTACGTGGAGCGGGCGTATCGCACACCGGACTATGGGATGTGGGAACGTGGGAGCAAGTATAATGATGGTACACCTGAGATACACGCTAGGTGAGCACTTGCTGTGTGTACCCGTAACACATTTACCCTAAAGTAAACCTTTGTGTTTCCGTTTTTATGATATTACAGGAGAGGCAAATAGGTTTTTGATCAATTAAACTGTATATTAAAAGAAAATTTTGTGGAGGGACCTGGTTTTGTAAGAATGTGAAGACAAGTAGTATTTAGACAGTAAAAGTTCAAAATTCTGTTAGCCAGTAATGTTTTAATAATGTTCAGTTAAAAATGTTTTGACCTACTAAAGTATATTACCAGTTAAAATTCTGAGGATATGAAGATAATAGGGTACTATTGCAATGATTACCATATAATACCATATACTGTAATTGTGCTAAACAACCAAAAAGCAAACTTTTTTTTTCTTTTTTTTTTTACTTTAATTCATATACTTGACGTGTGCTGGTTCAGTCTGACTGACATGTATGTCGAGGATTTTTCCACTAAACCAAAAGCAGGGTGGTTTACTCTGGTTCTACGGTATGAGGCGAGGGGTGTTGGTGATTGTTTGCTTATTCAGTCGTGGAGGGTGTTGCGGTTGAAGAGGGTCTCGCCCACTAGTGGCTTGCTTGGTCGTCTCCGAAGCTGTAATTTCAGTCGCTGGCTTCACTGCTCCAGAAGTTGGGGTTCACCCAGCCATATCTGGTCTCTGTTCGGTTTAGCAACCCTCTTACCACTGGGTGGCATGATGGGTGAATGCGAATGCACAGTGGGAAGATGATTACCGTTACCAAAACAAGCACTACTGCGTGTTGTCTAAGTTGAGTAGTGCGGTCCTGTTCCGCCTGCCTGTTCTGCGAAGGATGGGGTAATACTGTCCACGGTTTGATAGCAGTGTGAGCCAGGTATTGCTCTCTACGCCTCTTGCCACTCCTCACTTTGTAAGGCATAGGGCACACCGGTCTGACAGCCTATGCAGTGCACTTATACAGGAACAGTAATTAATGTAACCCAATAATGACTTGCCAGCACGAGCTCGATAGGAGTCCCCACTGATCCCTCACGCATGCGGTTGATCAGGGACGTGAAGCCGTGTGGGCCACCAAGCCTCTACTGGTTGTGCGTTCGCACTGGGTTGGACAGCAACCCCTAGGCTATGGTCACTTCAGCACTAACTTAGTGCTCTAAGTGAGAGATAACCTGAGCTTGTAGCCTCTCCCGGCACGAAGGTGTTCCTAGTGGTTGGGGTGTTGCTGTTTCTCTTCATCAGCACTGACTTGGAGCTCAGGGGTTGGGAAGAAACAGGTAGCCGTCTAATATGGATGTCAGTACTCTGGGTTCCTGTTGGCGGTGCATGTCGTATTCTGTTCCTGACCGTCACACAGAAAGTATCCTGTAAATGAAAAGCAGAAGGGTAGTTAACAATGGGTGTTTATTGGAGACGCAATAAATGCGTGACCTTGTCTACCTCCTACCAGACCATGGAGAGCTGAAGGTAACTGCGGTTCCAGATGTAGGCGACCTGGTTCTAGTTAAAAGGGGGAGTAACTGGTTCTAGACAGATGCGAAAGAATTTAAATTTAAACTGGCTAAGAAAAGGGTGTCTGGAGGAAGTATATGTGTAAGTGTTCGATGGATATCGACGCATGATGAGTTGCCACTGGGGGCATACTCGTAGCTTCCGAAGTTCCCGAGATCCCAGCACTGAATTAGTGCTTTGGGATGTCACGAGAGAGTTTGTGAAGAATGAACTGCCAGAGTCTGGCAGCGTCCAGTCTTATATAGGTGAAGATTGTAGGCTGCCAGCGCAGGCTGCGGGGAGGGTGAGCATAATGCCTCGTAACGCAGCTAAACCATTCTTGTGGAGCAACATACTCTTTATGCATCGAGGATTGCGTTGCCCCATAACAGAGCCTTCCTCTGCAGTCCACATTTCAGCAATGTTGTGTGCTCTTCTGGCATTTGTGCAAGCACAGGGTTGAGATTTATTGTTTTTCAAGAGCAATAAAATTATGGACCATAGACTGAATCTCTTGCATTTTTGCAGGGTTTTCCTTTCCATTTACTCCATACCCACTATATCCCATCTAACCTACCCTGCTGCCAGCCACTTATGTTCTTCAAACCCATGTTGTCGGCTACAGGAGGGGAAACGAGACCACAGGACATTACCTTCAGTCCACATGAATTGAACCATGGATGTAGATATTTGGGCTGTCCTCTGTGCATCTTGATCCATTGGAGGTCAGCGGCAGGATTAGCTTGCTGTCCCCCTAGTGATGGGGATAAGCAAGTTCAAAATGTCAAAGAAGTTAATGCCAGACTGACAACGTACCCAAATCTTGCCTCTCCTCGTTATGAACCACCAGAGGTCAGAGACAAGCGCTGGATGTAGATTGACTTGTGGATACCCAGCGTCGAGAGAAGACTCATGGTCTAGACTTGAAAACCCCTCTTCTTCATGCCGGGAGAGGAGGATGGCAGTTGGCAGACCACAATCTTTGCCCTCGTGGCACCATGCAGCGCAAAGAAAACTGCCCGACTCACTCATGCACGTTTGTACCCTAGGGGAGAGGCATAGGAGTGTGTGTTGGTCGGGACTTGAACCCTGCACAGGCTAGAGGGGGGAACAGTACTTGGACACACCAATGAGGGAGCTAATATGCTCACTGTAGTCTACCCACTATGGTCTATTTGTATTTTCTTCACACTTTTTGAAAATAACCTTTGAATAATCACACCATGTGTGATTATTCAAAGGTTATTTCTTAGCCAGTGTGATTATGTCTTTGGTTGTTTCCTAATTATGTTATGTATCAAAAACGTTTTATACTTGTGTTAACATTAAAGTACCTTCTTTTTGGTTATACTTAAATTGTAATATTTTGTTTATAAATTATATGTATTTCATTTATAGTTAGTATGAACTTAAACAGTGAGATCATAGATGTGTTGGTAATGCGTAGTAAGAAATAGTTCTTATGAAAATATAATTAATCAGAGCTCGCACAAATTCTGTGTATTGTTCCTTTAGTTTAATTTTCTAGACTTTGATAAGCTCTGTTTTTCGTGAGATGGAGAAATATCCTGGAAGTATAACTTAAGCCGGGCTTCAGAAAAGTTGGAAGTTACCGTGAATGGACTTTATACTTTCTATTAGACAAGAAGGAAAGAAATGCTGCAGGCTTTGTCACTACTTGCACCAGGCAGGAGAGAGTTCACCAGGGTCAGCCAACAGGAGCAAGCGCAGGTCAAGCAGGCACATGCAATCATCTTGCTGGTGCCCATAGGCTGATCTGCCTGCCCTGTTTGCCTAGAGTGCTTAGTGTTATGGTCTGCCCTCTTTTGGTTGGTCACAAAGTGTGGAGTGGAAGTAAGGGAGGATTATACTAGCCTTTGAGAGACTGTCTTGTGCCATTTAGGGGACAGGCTCCTTCCGTACTATGTCCCCACTTCTCAAAGTAGAAGCCTTACACTAAGTCATAGCAGGTTACTCATACCTTCCAAAGGTCATGATCTCTCATTGTAGCATCTCCTCAGACAGGTAAGTAGGGCACCCTGTTACCCTTGAGCGCCACAAGTGCTGACTGATACGTATCCAAGTCTTTCCCCCAGGTGCTCCCCCTAGTGTACCATAGCGCAGACCGCCACCGCTCATTTTGCCTCTGTACTGTGCCTATTCACAAACGAGTCAACTCCTTGCTGCTTGAGAGGCTGGTGATTCGCATGCTGCACTACAATCTGAGTGGATGCCCCCCCCCCCCCCCCCCTTGCTTGCCTTGTTTTGCCTGGCCGGCAGGCACTGAGCACGTACACTCGCAGTGAATCAGGGGAGGTTTCCCCCTCCATTCGGCCTGCTTCAGCCACTCCTCGCTCGCCACGTTTCTTGAGGATACATATTCCTTTACACACCCTCCAGACAAGGAAATTTTTGAGCAATTCTGTCTGAGCATTTCCTACAACTCTCGCTATCTCCCCAAGTTTGCAGCACGGCTCGTCTTGAGCAGTAGCAGTTAGAATTAGCGTATAAAGTTACTACTGTCAGAACTTGTGTTTCTCAACACACTAGGTAGAAGTTCTTGTTGCAGAGACTTCTCCTTTGCTTCGAGTGTTGGCTATGCCCAACGTGAACAAAGCACGTTGGGCATAGTTTCTCGCTCTGAATTTCCATCAATATCTCAGCCGCCCTGTGGTAAACAGCTTGCCAAACTTGGTCCCTTGTCCGTCAGACGTTAGTGGGCGCAGGTCGGAGATATATGTTGTCTTGTAAATTCCTTCTGACGGAATGAACATACCTGTTAACCTCTTTTTGGTCTGATCTTTCACTTTCACCTCTCTTGCCCACTTTTTTTTCTTTTAGCATATCCAAGTATCTACTTCTTGGTGAATGCACAATCGCCGCGATTAGTTTCGAACCAATGACCCTACTGACGGGTGCTCTCACCTCTTGTCATTGTTTGGTGTTTAGTTGCTAGCTGGTAACGCCGCCCTTCTAACACCACTGTGGCAAGGAGGGAGAGATCCTTTCTCTGAGGTTTGAGGAAAACAAAACACATTAGACATTATGACTCAGGCTACAAGCTGGTCATGCCACTTACTGAGAGCCGTAGGGTCCTTACGTGGGGACATTGTGAACCCAGAGGGGCAGTTGAGGTTTGTATCTGGTGACACTGCTCACTCAACTTCTCACCGAGGGGGATCAGGGGGGGTCCTCTCCCCAAGTTTCTATAGGCCCAAGCACCATCCCTTGTGAAGTGCACACCCCTGCGCCGATCAATCAATAGTACTCCGGCAGGGACTTACCCCAAGGCACCGGCCCCAGGAAGAGTAGATTCCTTTCGGGGTGGACCACGCCAGAACCTGTCCTCTCTCGCGCTGCTACACAATATTAAACCACCTTTATGGTTGTGCTTGAGCCTCCAGGATGCCCACTAAATCTGCTAAATGGTAATTCTCTATTCTTCTTTTATTTTTATCCTCTGAAGTTAACGTAACATCACTGACAGTTCCCAGCTACGCACGCTGTTGAACCAGGGCCAGATGTCCCAAGGGTGCAACTACGTCGGCCCACACGGACCCCTTAAAATACTCATTGAGGAGACTCCATTTCCCTAGTCTATAGAGGGATGCTAGCTCTGTACACCTTCCTTCATTTTTTCATGTTGAGTGTATTAGGCATCACCCTCTTAAATGAATTAAGGAAATTGCAATGCTGTGATGTATTTAAGGCTAACATGGTTGTTATTAGTATAGAATGATACCCATTAAAGACTGTCTTGAATACTTTAGATAATCATCAAGGGTAATAGAAACTTTTAGGCTTGAGTCATGTTAAATAATTCTTCCTCAACGTTTCAGCAGTCATTGGAACTGTCATCTTCAGGTACAACAAGTGCGAAGTGTTCAGCCACTTGCAGCTGTTACAACTACCAAAATGCTAAGGAAGAATTATTTTTTGTACGTAATAACGGCCATGAAAGCCTTCATATTAAAACTATTATAAAATTTATATAGCAGTGAGAGTTGTGGATGGTGTTGCAGTTCTCTTTGGCAACTGATATTGTGTATTCTTTTGTCCGTAATTAAATGATTGCATTAAATATTAAAAACACTAGTTAGGTGTTGTGTTTGCTGGTCCGCAGTTCCATTGGAATGGCTAAAAGTGCCTTGGAAGCCATAAATGGCTTCAATTTATTCGGTGAGAAAGGAGCTTCGTGGTCTGTCATATATGTTGATATTGATGCTCACAACAGGAACAGAAGTATATTTGAAACGTTACTTCCGCGAGAATCAAGCTCCAAGGTAAGTGTTGCACGACGTGTTAATTTGTTTGTGTACTGTTCATTTTTATTGCAGCTGCAATAAATACTAAATACAAATAGTAAGATTTTATACCTCAATTATTAAAAAAATTGTCATGTGTGGTTTTTTAAGCTGTTAAGTAAATTTCAGGATGAATTTATAATCTGTATTTATAAAAAGTAACTATTCAATTTTCAAGCAAGAGTTATAAATATAGCCTTTAAAATGTTTGTGTAACCAATTACTATTTAGTTGTTTTCACATACTTTACATAATATATAACTTAGATTTTTTTTTTTTTGTTTTCGTTATATTTATCATGTTTTCCTTTATCCATATTTGGTTTCTGAAATTCACTTTTAAATTGTTACATCTGTAATGATTTGTCTGAAGCAGAGAGAGTTACAGAACATTTCTTTCTAGCACTTATTTGACATTCTTGTTAGATTTGTACAGTAGGATTTAGTTATGAAGTATTTTAAATATTAAAATATTCAAGTTAATTAAAAAGGCTGTTATTAAAAGATTTCAGAATAGAATGCAAAAAAATATATATGTATATATCACATTACTTTATTTAAATATACTTTTAGGAAATAGGTGTTGTTGTAGTGAATTGTTTATGTTTTGAGCAAATATTATAACCTTAAGTTTAATATTACGTGTGTTACTTTTTCCAAAAAGGGCGTTGATGCTGCCTTGCTCCCGACCATATTATTTCCGGCCTTTGCAACACATGAAGATGTCCTTGCAACACAGACTAAAGCAAATGTTGTTCAAAGACTGAAAGGACAGTATGGCTTCAAGCGGTTTAACCGTGATGGGTTTAAGACAAAATTGGAGGACACAAACAGGAAATATTACAACAGCGGAGAAACCAAGGTACATTTAGTAAACTTTAGTTGGAGGCATGAATGTCTCATTTTAAAATTTTGGAGATGCAGGAAAAATATTTAAAAGCTGGACATCTGCTTCACTTTTTTGCAAATAAAGCAAGCCTGCGCTCACTTCATATTTGGTACACACAACTTTTATCCAGGTAAGGTCCATAAGTATTACTTTTACTTTGATTGTGTACCGTACTACAAAAGTTTTAAAAGGTGAGAAAAAAAATTTCTAGTTTTGTAAAACAATTATGTTTATAATTTGTATAGAGGTTTTTTTTTTTTTTTTTTTTTTTTTTTTTTTTGAAGAGAATACCAACTAAAGGCTGTTCACGGTAAAATGAACACTTTTGAAAGCCCTGCTTAAGATCTGCTTGCATGCACATTGTGTATACATTTGCCTTGTGCAAAATTAACATTGCAATGGGCATCAATACTTTATTCATGCTTCGGTCAGGAGAAAATGTAAAATAAAAAAAAGAAGAAGAAAAAAGTAAATATTTGAAAAATCTGCTTATTTCTACACGTTGACGCATTAAAATAATAGAAAACGATAGAAATAATGTAAGTTATCACATATGGTTACTGAACACTTTTTATTCGACGTTAAGATATGGAACTATTTTCTCCTCCATAGTTACCAACTTTACTGGGCGCATGTCACTCAGTGTTCCTGTTAAAATGTATACAGGTAGAAGCAGTGACGTTTTTCTAAGGTTGATTTCAAAAGTGCTCACTATCGTGAGCAGCCTTTACTTGAATTTATTTGTGTAGAGATTCCCAGTTAATTGATAACTTCTGAATGCCCTCCATTGGATCTACTTATCTTTCGTTTTTGTACGCGGCTAAGGTGGTGTAGTAGTTAGACTACTTGTCTTGCACTAAGACTAACCGATTTCGATTCCCAGCAGGTTGATGCCAATTCCGCCAACGTGGAATGAAAGTGCACTGGGGCAGTATCCCTCTAGAGACTAGGGAAATGGAGCCTCCTTAGTGAGGATTTTACATTTTGATTGCGGGGTCCTGCGATCCGGGTTGGCAACTCGATGACTTTGCAAATCGAGGATGGCAAAGCCGGGAGGGCTGTCCTTGATTGGGCCCTGATGGGTACGTACTCCGTGGAAGCAGGTCGAGTGTTATTTAGGTTCAACTGCCTTACTACATGCATCCCATTAGGCCATGTGACGACTGGTAATGACCGTTTCAGGGGTTAGGCGGCAGAGGCGATAGTGGTCGGGGCACGTTGTACCACATGTTTCTGAATGCTGGGGTGGCAGGTACTGAGTTCCAGGCATGAGCTGGGTCACAAAATGGCTGCCTCTTCTCATTTCAGAGTGCACACCAGACTCTGATACACCAGATCGCATAGTCTGGGCCCGTGAGACCTTTATGGCCTTTTTTCGGCCTGCTCGGTGATGGGGCATTTAGGAAATACCTTTGGGTACACGGCTGTGCACCGTCAGTGATGTTACATTAGATTCAGAGGATAAAATTAAAGAAGAAATAGAGAATTACAATTTAGAGGATTTAGTTGTAGATATGGTTTAAAATTACATAGCAACGTGGAGGGAGGACAGGTTCATTGTCTGTCTAGGAAAGGATTTACTCTTCCTGGGGCCGGTGCCTTGGGGTAAATCCCTATTGGAGTCCTATCGATTGAACAGCGCCGCAAAGTTTGCTTCACGATTGATGGTGCTCGAGCCTATAGCGACTTGGGGAGAGGGCCTCCTGATCTCCCTCCGTGAGAAGTCTGTGAGAAGATGAGTGAGCGGCATGATCAGCTGCAGAACTCAACTGCCCCTCTGGGTTTACAGCGTCCCCCACATAAGGACCCTACGGCTCTCAGTAAGTGACGTGACCAGCGTGTAGCCTGAGAGTAGTAGTGTCTTAACGTATTTGTTCTCCTCAAGCCTCAGGAGTCTCAGAGAAAGGTTCTCTCTCCCCTTGCCACAGCAGCGTGACCCACCAGCACTAGACACCAAACATTGACAAGAGGAGGGAGTACCCTTCAGTGGGGACTTAGTTTGACTCTCTATCGTGGTGTTCGTGCATGCACCAAGGAGCAGTTGAGGATATATACACACAGAAGACAAAGCGGGTAAGGAAGGTAAAAGTGAAAGAGAATGATCAGACCAAAAAAGGTTAACTGGTAGATATATGTTTTATTCCGTCAGTAGGAATTTGCAAGACGTATATCTACAAACTGCGCCCGCTAACATCTGATGGACGAGGAACCAAGTTTTCCAAGGTGTTCCCCACAGGGCGGCAACGAGATATGAATCGAAGTTCAGGACGAGAGTGACCCCAGTACAACTATGCCCAGCGCGGACGAGGCACGTGGCCATCACTCGTGGCTGGAAGAAGGCTCCATGGCAAGAGCTTCTGCCGATTGTGTTAAGAAACACAAATTCTTAATAATAACGTAACCCAACTAAGTTTCACTGATACTGCAGAAGGCAAGCGGTATGGCAAGCATGGCAAGGTAGTGGGAATTGCAGCTATAGAGTTGATGTGTACTGCCCTGTCTGGAGGGCGTGCGAAGAAAGGAAAAATACCCTCGAGAGATGTGGTGAGCGAGGGTTTGCTGGAGCAGGCAGCAAGGAGGGGGAAACCCCGCCTGATGCGCTGTGAGCATGAGCGTCCGGTACCTACCGGCCAGAGCAAGGCAAGCGAGGGGGTGGGTCAACCCACTCAGATTGGAGTGTGGCATTGTGCAGATTGCCGGCCTCTCAGGTAGCGTAAATAGGAAGGGTATAGAAGCAAAGTGAGCTGTGGCGGTCGGCGCTATGGTATCCTAGAGGTACCACCAGAGGTTGAGGCTTGGATATGAATCAGATGGCGCTCGTGGCGCGTCAAGGTTCACCTGGGATTTTCACATGTGCTAACTGATGTTGTAATGGATCAGGTCAGTTAGGAGTGCTGGCCTTACAGACCCTCACTTGTATGGTCAATGCTGGCCTTAGGCAACTTAGGGGTACTCGCATCATTTGCCCTAA
This sequence comes from Dryococelus australis, assembly GCA_029891345.1. Taxonomy (NCBI): domain Eukaryota; kingdom Metazoa; phylum Arthropoda; class Insecta; order Phasmatodea; family Phasmatidae; genus Dryococelus; species Dryococelus australis. Next base: position 10,859,343 of record CM057006.1, on the reverse strand, counting down.
GACATCATGGTAGAAGGCATGTAAAATGCTTAGAGCTGCTCAGGGCAAAAGACGTGCCAATAGATTGTGGCCTTACCAGTTAATCCAGGCACTGTGAGACTGCCTTGAAGTACTAACCTGAGAGTCGGGGAAACCCTCTTGCTTGGGCCGGTTGGGACCATAGTACTAGGTCTTCTAACCCTACACAGTGGGGGACAAGTGTGGTGTAGTGGTTAGATTACTTGTCTCTCACAGGTGGTGAACTGGGTTTGCTTCCCGTCAAGGTCGCTCACAGATTTTCACATGTGGGAATTGTGCCAGACGATGCTGCTGGTCAGTGAGTTTTCTCAGGGATATCCCATTTACCCCGCCCTTTCATTCCGGCACTGCTTCTTACTCACCTCACTTCACCCTCATCTGCTCTTCAAGACCTTGATGAAGAGCCAACCAAATCTCTTCAACCACCCCCACACAGTAACCCAGAGAGATCAGATTCAGTGTCTATTACTATGGAAGAGATCTAAGGTAAGCAACAGAGTAGAGTTACGGGAGGCATGGCAATTTCCATTTTAATCTACTATGGTACATAGTTGTAAAGGACTGATGTTACTTTCAACAAACAAAATTATAACTTATTAGGAAACATTTCCATTATTTTTTTGAAAATGATGATATATTTATTGTGCAAAATATGTGGGTGTACTTTTTTGTTTGTTGCAGGAATTTGAAAACATTGAGTGTGAATGGCCACTTTTCTATTCATTTATGATTATTGATGGAGTGTTCAAGTCTCTTCCAGATCAGGTTGAAGAGTATCAAAATTTACTGAAGGCAAGGATAAAAAAAGAAGCAAATGGAGGTAAGGGAATATATGCATTTTATAAAAGGTTGTTAATTATACTGTATGGTAAATAACAGTATTGAATTAGGTTCAATTCCCAGTGGCATGAGGCCCTGATTTTTACATGTGGGAGAAGAGTGTGACATTGGTGTTGGACCCTGGGTTTTCTGTGAGTAGATCCGTATATCCTGCCAATTCATTCCATGATTGCTCCATCTTTGCCTCGTAATAACCGAGCATAACCTTCAAACTCGCATTCAGGAGGATCTGGGTTCGAAGCCCAATCAGACTGTCCTGATTTGGGTTTAATGTGTTTCTCTTTTATCACTTCAGGCAACTGGCTGGATGGTTCCTTCACGCAGGCCATAACTAATTCCTTGCCCAATTCTGTTTCTCTGTGGAACTTGCTCCATCTACGAGATGTTATCATATTTACTCGTGTATAGCGTGCCCTTTTTTTCCCCATAATAAAGGAAGAAACTTCTGGGGTGGGCGCTATACACGGAAAAAAAGAGGAAGGGGAGTGGTGGTCATAAATTGTCCCGGGATGTTGAGGGAAGTGGCGGGACTGTCTGTGGTCTCATCTCTCGCTCTTACATCACTCCTCTCCCTTCTCTCTTTTTCTCTATCATCAGCGACCCTTCAGTTATGCGAGGTCGAAACCCCGCCCAAGTAATGTCATTCTGTCACGCCACAAAATCAGAGCTGCCACGTATTTAAGGCCTCCCCCCCCCCCCCCACCCTTGTAATAACACCCAGATGTTGCCGGCCGATGATTCCGCCCTGTTTGTTTCCATGGCAGAGGCTAGCGAGCCAGGTTTCCTGGTTGGGAGGGGGGGATAAAGGGAAGAGTAGACTTTTTTTTTTAGATAAGGCATTCTAGCATGGCAAAAAGAAGAGAGCCGGTCACTGCTAAAAGAAGAAAAAAGAAAAACGAGGCTGGAAATGTTGAGTGGTACGAGCAGGAGGTTTTTGGAATTTTTTTTAATTTGGCTTTTTGCACCCAAGTTATTTAATTAAAGTATTTGCCAAACATATCACAATCACTACACATTAATGTAAAAAAGGAATAATTTTTTCCATACTTACTAACAGGGCGCCACAAATTTCCCTACTATTTTATTTTTAAATAATTTTTCTCTGGAACTTATTGCAAAAATGATGGTGTACACTATACACGACTGCATGCTATACACAAGTAAATGCAGTAAGTTCTCCCTACCTACATACATATCTTCACCTTTATCATGCCAATTAACAGTGAAGACATTGGCTGCTAAGCACCACCTAAATCTCTCTCGCTTTTACTCAGTGGAGAGAGAGATTTGGGCGACTTAACATTGAGTCTTGAGATCTGATGATGGTGAAGTGAGGTGAGCATGGAGCAGCTCCGGAACGCAAGGGCAGGGAAAATGGGAGATCCCGTGAAAACCTGCCAACCAGCGACATTGTCCGGCATGATTCCCACATGCAAAAATCCGGGTGTGATGCCCCGGAAGTGAACCTGGTTCGCCTAGGTGAGAGGCGAGTAGTCTAACCGCTATACCACTGTGGCCCTCCACTTTCACCCAGGTTCTAAAAGATCCTCCCTCCCCATCCTAGTGCCATAGCAAGAGTGTTTGTTCACATGCGACAGACCCAGTCATCCCCATGTACTACTACTTGGCGGAGGAGGTGATAGAGTACGAGAAGCAAGAACCAGGTAGCCAGCTGAGGCAGGCCAGTGCCGAGGGCTGCGGCATGAAGGATGGCCTCTTCCTGTGGAACCAGGCGATGCTGATCATAGCGCAGCTGCTCACAGCCGGTCTCTTGCACGTCAATGAGCTGGACCCTATCCGTCGCTACCTTCCCTCGTACAACAGGCCACGCAAGGGTGGGCGCTACTCGGCATTCCAGGTGCGTGGACAAACAACATGTAACTGCACTTTTGATATTACTTAGAATACTATCTGCTAAACTTCATTCATTTTGCCAATTTGTTATACAAACTATAAGAACTACAAATTGAGACACACTATTTTTACATTAAAAGTAGGTTATCATCAAGAGAAAAGTTTCTTAGAATCAAATAAGCAGGAGGAATGTTATATGAAGCTATGTTAAGTAAGTACTCGTTAATGGATTATTTGTTCAAACACTATGGTATGCCAAAGTTGCTCTATGGTAGGTATTGTGTACCACTGGTCAAAATAAAAATTACAAGTTTGTACCTGCACTTATAGGTGTGCACAATGACAAATTTAACTTGTTGCCTTAAGATATGAAGTGCTTAGAGGTAAAACGATAAAGTTTCATAAAATGAAACTTGTGAGCCAGCAGTGCCATTGTGGGAAACTATATAGTAAGCTTTTAACTTGTGAAGCAACTATAATGTGATGAACAATGAAGGTACAGATATGTTGACTCATATAGAAATGCTGTGTTGGTGAAATACAATGATATGATGAAAGATGCAAGAAAACAAACACTACAGTAGATCATGCAGAACTGGCCATTTAATGACACGTGCAGTCATATACCTGCATCAATTTTTCCACTGGCTCTGTGCTTTTATGAAAAAACAAAAAATTCAGGATGTATGTAAATTAGACAATGCAATGATATTGTCAGAGGAAGTTCACTAATATTTTAAAGCATACATTAAGTATACAAACCATGGCCTAACCTTAAATCCAAATTAAGTTTTTTAATGCTGCTATTTGCAAGAAACTTAATTGACCACTAAGATTCACTGCAAATGTCGCATATTTCTCTATTCCACTGAAACGCAGTTATGCAGTTGCTCCAACTATAATGATCCAGTTCATCAGTTTGTGTATTTTGGAAAGTCACATTATCTTCAACAGTTGCAGTTTTAAATGTCCAACTATTTCCTACAATTACTTCAGAATTTGGCTGCTGAATTTTTTTTAGGACAGCCTTGCATTTAAGACTTTTATTTAAAGGAGAAGAATGCATAAGAAAACATCTTCCACTGTGTTGTAATTTTTGTTTTCACAAAATATAAAGAAAAAATGTAAAAAAAAAGATATGAAATTGTTTTTGATGTGTATAAATGTAATTCAAATATATACACTTATATATTTTTTGTGGGAGGATTTTATTTATTTATATGCTTATCTAAGAATGTTGGTAATTGTTTTTTGTATATTTGGTTAGATGTATTTATGAAATCTGTTGTTAATACTAGTTTGTTTTTTGTTTGTGAAATCATAGGCAAAACCTTCAATAGTAAGTACCAATTTAAAGTAATTACTCATTAAAGTTTTAATTACTCATTAAAGTAATTACTCATTAAAGTTTTAATTATCCTCTTTTTCTTCCTTTCAGGCTACTTTGCTTTTTATTACAATTTTGTGTATGGTAGTTCATGGTATGCCTGAAACTGAATTGGAAAATGTAATTCTGGACAAGGTGATTTATTTACTACACTTTTTTTTCCTTTGACAATGCTTTACAAGTACAATTGTGTACGGGACATGTCAAATATTAACGTTTTAACATCCATGTTTGTCCTTTACAACACTTATAAAATATATCAATAGCAGGCTTTAAGTCTCAACTGATTTTATGGAGAGGAAAAAGTGAAGCCAACATGAAAATTTATCGTCATAATTTGTTGTCTGTAGATTGTTTGAATAGTTTACAAATCTCTTGATTTCATTCAATTTTGCTCATTAAAAATTTTAATTTTTTTAACTTTTGTATAAATTTTTTAGTAGATATTTTATTTTCATAGAATTTTTGGTGAGTATTGAATTCAACAAGCCACCATTTTAAATATGGTACAGGTTGCTAGTATAGTTAATAAAAACTAAATGATAACATTTGTGAAGTTTGTTGCCCTAAGGCATAGCCGATGTGTGTTTGTAGGATGAATATTCATAATAATTTTTTTAGTACTTAGTTTTTGCATGATGACGGTCCAACGTCAAAAATGTCTGTAAAATGGTTTCATAAACTTCAAAGAGTAATCCACGTGCAGAAATTAAGTAAAGGAAGTACTTAGCTCCAGTGATCAGTAAACTACACAGCTGATCAACCCAGGATTCGTAAAGTCTGGCAAGGTATTGATGCAAGATGGAGGCCTAGCCCATGTTGTGAATCATTCCCTCTCTCTTTTCTCTCAATTTCTCTCCCTCATCCCTTCTCTCCCCTTCACCCCTCTATTCCTCTCTCCTCTCCCTTTTTCTCCTCTCTTTCTCTCCCCTCTCTCCCTTTCTCCTCCATACTCTATGTGGATGTGAGTGTGCTTTTTGTATAAACAGTTGCATGCTGTATCTTCCTTCATCTAGCAATTTTTTAATAGAAATACCATTTTGATATCTTTGGCTTTTTTCGAAATGTGTTTAGATTTGTTAAGTACACCAAGAAAGCATAAAATTGTACTGGTTTAAAATAATTTTACAAATTTATTTACTAAAAAATATAGGTAATTAATTAATTGAAGTAAAAAAAATTTAACTAATGTGTAAAATATAGAATATTAAATGTGAACACTTTTCAGAAACTTGACATATAGAAATGCCTAATCTCTTGACTATAAGACAAGACTGCTCATTGGAAAGGATTTGTATCATTGTACAAATTGAGTGATTGCTGTCCAGAATTTATTTCAGGTTAAGAACTACCAGCATTCTACATTCTCTTGAATTACATAGTCCAATTGCACTTACAAGCTTTCCCCTCAGATTATTTTTATTTATGTTTACTTAAACATCAGTGCTTTTGTTTTCTTATTTAAAAAACTGTTTACGATGCTGATGCTGCAGCATGAGTATGTACTGTTTACTTCTTCTACATTAGAGAACTGTTTCTGCTTAATATATTTTATTTGCATTACTCTTGTTCTGCCTGAGCATGTTGCATAATACAGACTGGGCTGTAATAATTGCATTGCATGCAAGATTGCAGATACAAGTACTTTTTGTGTGTAATGATATTGATTGCCCTTCGTCCAGCTTGCAGCTGAAGTTTGTGAATTGTCTGGAAAACTCATTTTTCTTGATTTTGAAAGGACAGAAATGCCTGCATAGCATTTGTAGTAATGATGGCTTATTTCTTTCTGCATTATACTAAAGGACACACAACCACTTAAGAATAAACACATTCTTTTTGTAAAAAAATGCAATGTAACTTTTGCTTAAAATTTGTAAATTTTTGTTTCCTAAGCCTATAAACCATGTGATGCAACACCACTGTCTGTAAATTATACTCCTTCTGTTTGCAGTTGTAGGAAAAAAATGTTGTGCATGCATGGAAAACTGTGTAACGTTTGAAAATAGATATTGTTGTTATATCGGTGACCTAGATTAATATGTATTTGTGTGCAGAAGTGATGTCATATTTTTAAACAACTTGCATATGCAGATCTGCATCTGTTTCGCCAAGTTATTAGTGTTATCAAGGTTATTTTTTTGTCTCCAGAGTTAATGTTGTTCTCTTATGAAATTTTGTCAATAAGTAAGCATTATCTTTGTCAGTGTTGGTGTCTGCATAGAGTAGAGTACATATGCAAGTTGTTAATTTTTAAAGCTATCGGATAGAACTTTCATGTACATTGTCTGTGGACAGTTGAAATTTTGTATTGTTTGGTGTTGGACAGTTTCCTTGAAATACTCCTTTTGTAGTTTTACAACCTAGTAGTTTTTAAAAACTACCATAATTTCGATTTGTTGTTGGTTTTGGTAAAAATAAACGACTTTGTCTCATCTGGGAGCCAGCATAGCTGTCAGATAGCAACGGAGTTTTTATTGTTGGACCACGTAAGGATTCGTTAAAAACTTTTAGTGTTTACCCTGGGAAGAATGGATTTTCCAGCCAGCAGTATTGTATTATTCACCGGCCACACAGACTATGCATTGAGGCATCGAGTAGCACTGCACGCCGCTATATGGCTACCCATCTCCAAGCCAGCTGGTGATGTCACGCCTTGAGGAAGCTATGCTATAGTTACCCTACAACAACCACCCCTGTTCAGCTGATTGAAGTACCTCCAGAAGTATAAATAGTGTGCCGCGACGCTCGCTCAGGACCAGTCTTCATTTCTCCTGTGCACTTGTTGCCGGAGAACTGACCAGCCTATGCCTATCACCTGCGTCTATCAAGCAACTCGCTTGCTAGCTCTACTTACCCTTCCTTCACTGCATTCGTGCCAAAGGGAACACCTTTCCTTGTTCTTCACCGGGTTCGTCGCCGGAACCATCCTTCTTAACCTGGTTAGTCTTCACCAAAGATTCTTGCCACACGTCTACACACTACTGAGAGACTGCAACCCCACCTGGGCAACACTTGCGTAGGGAGTAGTACCATTTCATGTTATTTTAATAGTCCTCATCTACCCCACCATTTTTAGCTCAGGACCAGGTCGCCTCTACCTGGTAACATAAGTTAAAGCTCTTGACAATGTTAGGAGGTAGTGCAACACCACTTGTTTATTTCCCGTTAAACGGAATAAACAACAGTTTATCTGACTCAAGGGTATTCTCTTCCTGTAGACGTAGTTGCTCTCTCAGTGTAACTCACACCAAGCAAGGGATAGCAGGTGACCGGGAAAGTTACTTTTACGAGACAATACACTGTTAGCAAACCCACTTGCACTAATGATGGCCAACCTTTCTGCATACTACAGTAGGCAGAACGGTAGAGCCCACACCTAGGTACTATGTCTCCAGTACCAGCTTGTCGATTTGGTGCTCGCCCTCTCCACCACGTTTTGGCACCGGAAGGGTCGTTCCCTGAGTTGGGAAGATTTCGCTGGGATCTACACCCACGTGCAGGGACTGCCTATGACGAGGGCTGACTCTCAGTGCTCACCGCATTTAAGTGCCAAGCACTGTGACAGGGTGTCCTGTAAGTCTGCAGCTGTTTCACGTAGCCGTACACCAAGTAGTTACATGTCACCTGGAATCACTTCACGGATGTGAGAATGTGTTCTGGTCCAGATGCCTTACTCCCATCGGAGTGGTATCTGAGAAAATGTTAAACAGGAGCTAACTGCCTCAGGACGATTGCAAGCGCTTACCATCTCCCTCATTGCCGCACACAACCAGCTCTCATATAAGGACTAAGTCCAGGCGTTGCACTGCCCCTACTGAACACCGGAAGTCCCCAAGAATCTGTTCAAGGCTCCCACACACTTGAACGGGGAGATGTACCTATGGATCGCTGAGTATTTGTGCTGACTGTACCAGCCCTTGGAAGCCCCTCACGCTAGCTTCATACTTGATCCAGCAGCTTGCTCTCAGACAGCTCATGTCAACATTGATTACCATAGTACTAACTCACCTGCAGTCTATGAATGCCCATCAGGTACTAACTCACCTGCAGTCTATGAATGCCCATCAGGTACTAACTCACCTGCAGTCTATGTACGCCCATCAGGTACTAACTCACCTGCAGTCTATGTACGCCCATCAGGTACTAACTCACCTGCAGTCTATGTACGCACATCAGGTACTAACTCACCTGCAGTCTATGTATGCCCATCAGGTACTAACTCATCTGCAGTCTATGTACGCCCATCAGGTACTAACTCACCTGCAATCTATGTACGCCCATCAGGTACTAACTCACCTGCAATCTATGTACGCCCATCAGGTACTCACTCACCTGCAGTCTATGTATGTCCATCAGGTACTAACTCACCTGCAATCTATGTACGCCCATCAGGTACTAACTCACCTGCAGTCTATGAATGCCCATCAGGTACTAACTCACCTGCAGTCTATGTACGCCCATCAGGTACTAACTCACCTGCAGTCTATGTATGCCCATCAGGTACTAACTCACCTGCAGTCTATGTATGCCCATCAGGTACTAACTCACCTGCAGTCTATGTACGCCCATCAGGTACTAACTCACCTGCAGTCTATGTATGTCCATCAGGTACTAACTCACCTGCAGTCTATGAATGCCCATCAGGTACTAACTCACCTGCAGTGTATGAACGCCCATCAGAAGCAGAACAGATCAAACCACACTGCCCAAGGTTACGTCCTGCTGAAAGTAAACAATCTGAAGTGAAAGATCATGCTAGCCAAGCCCGACTTTGTGTCCTGCCGCAAATCTACCAGGCCAGTTCTCTACACTGGATGTGCCCCAGTGCCACGTAAAAACTGAGTTAATTTCGACCCCCCCCCCCCCCCCCCTGCCAGAGGGTGCACCTGACTTAGCACCAGACAAAGATCTCCTTTTTGATCATTGTGACGATCTTCTCAGTCCCGAGACGTCATGCATCGTACTTTTTTGTCTCTCTGTGAATTCTCTTATGCTCAGGCATACGAAACATGTGTACAAAGCGTAAGGCTTCTTGCGCTCTGCCGAGATCATTCAGCTGCACATCTCTATAAGTCATTTGATAATAAATCACATACTTAAGTCAAGCAGTGACACTAAATATAGGACTGGAATTAATTTTATAGTTTTTTGTGTGGGTAGGTGATAAAATAACAAGTTCTTAAAATTTAATTTGATCCAAAGTATGTTTTGTGGTACAACCAGATTACATCATTGAAAGAAAAAATGGTACACAACATTAAATTGAGTTATTGAGATTGTAAATTAAAAAGGTGTCATGCAGTCATACATTTTGTTTACAGACTAAAAAAATATTAGTAAAACTCTGTTAAGAACTTTCCTGGCTTATTAGCCAGGAAAATTTCTTGAAAGGATCAAATTACTTTGGTGTTTATAGACCAGATTCAGACTTATGCAAACTAAATAAGCAGGAAACATCTTAAAAGGGTCATACTGTACTATTTAATTTACTAGTAAAAATCATCACACTAAAATTACTGAAATTGTGATATTTGCAACCACTTCACAGTTGATAAAACTAATAAAGGTAATATATATAGAGGATACAGATTATGTCTATGTAGATTCATGGCCAACATCAAAATAGTCCAAAGAATATTATGCTTAAAAAATATCATTCCCATATTTTCCTTTATCATGCCCAGCTTGCAGCCATAGGTGTGCTTACAACGTTCTGCTTCTAGTCCACCGTCTCTCTCATTTTATTTTGTACACCTGTTTCAGGCATCTATTCCATGGTCATCCTCTCACATTTTTCCTCACATCCGTAATGTCTGTTTTGGAGAATATCTTATCGTAAGCCATTCATTTAACTGCTCATGCCATTTTGTATGGCCATGCAAGAATTTTATTCTTCATTTATTTCTCAAAATTATGTTGCTCTATGTTATAGCAGTTAAAATATTATTCCAATGAACTTGATTTATGTATTAAAATTTTATGGCAAAAAAAGATCCCATTTCTGTATTTTTCCTATAATCAATTCAAACCTGGCTTTATGTTGAAACTAATTGCATGTTAGTAAAGAATGTTTACAGAGAAATTATTATTAATAAAATGAATAGAACTGGAAATTTGTATTGTGCAGTGTTTGAAAAACATGCAAGAATTAGGTTGTTAGGTAGTTGCATGGTAGTGTAAATAGTAAGATCATCTTGCCACCTAATGTGAAACATGGGAACCAAGCAGAGGACTGATGTGTGCCCGTGACTGTGGAACAGCAAGGTACGGCCACCGACCTGGTGGTTCAGATCGTCCTGATCGCAGAGTCGATGCGTCTGCAGGCTATGATGGCGACATACGGCATCCAGACGCAGACTCCACACGAGGTCGAACCAGTTCAGATATGGTCCTCCAAAGAGCTTGTGCAAGTGTACACGCACCTGGGGGTCAACAAGAAACTTGGTTTGAATGGACGTCCAGTGAGGCCTGTTGGTGCACTGGGTACAAGCAAGGTGTGTGTGTTGAGAGGTAATGTGAAAAACTGTGTTGTGGTTCTCTTCTCCATGTAGCTTAAACTCCCAGGTAATGATATTTTGCCTGTGTTCTTCGTATTTTGCCAACTATAATTTAACATAACACTGGAATCTGCCCCTCCTCCTAATAAATTCACCAGTTAGCCACTACTGTGATTGCTTTCTGCGGGTGGTTGGTTCAAGGTATACCAGTAAGATGTAGGTATTGTCAGACCATCCTCCCAGCATGAAATTCGTCATGATGTGACTTGTCTAAGGTAGACAGGGTACCTGTGTAACATTCCACCTTTTAGATTTTGCTATATTCATTTCCTTTACCAAGAGAGAAGTGCAGATGTAGGCACCAGTTAAGCCTTTTCTGCTGTCGCCTAATTGATGGTATGTGCCAACATGTCTCAAAAGTAATTTGTGCACAACTTACGGAGGAAGCTCAGATTAAGTACTGTATGTACCTGAATATAGGCTTATTCACCATAAAATGATCACTTTTGAAAGCCCTGTTAAAGATCTACTTGTATGAACGTTGTGTATTCTTCCACCTCGTGTAAGATTAAAATTGCCATGGGCCTCATCACTATATTCATGTGAGAGTCAAGTGAAACTGTGAAATTATTAGAAAAGTAAATATTTAACATACTATCTGCTCATTTTTACACTTCAATGCATTAAAAAAAACATAAAGCAGAGGAAATAATTTATGTTATGACAAATGGTTACCTAACACTTCTTATTTGATAAGATACAGAACTACTTTCCGTGCATCATTACCAACTTTAATGGGCGCATGTCACTCAGTGCGCCCATTAACATAAATGCAGGCGGGAGCAAAGACTTTTTTCTAAGGTTGATTTCAAAAGTACTTTAACGTGAACAGCCTTTACAAACAAAATTACATAACACTACAGTTGTGTTGACAATTTTCAATTCATCTGTAGCACCAGACCCATTCTACAAAAAGTGAAGAGTCTTCCGTCATGCTGTATGTCACTGTTGATCATTCCATTAACCAATTTGACTCCCAAGAAGGACCCTCAGTCACACTTGTTAAATTTAGCCAATGTCGAGTCCTCTGCATTGAGATTTATCTCTAAATTATTTGTGACAACCACCACTATCAGCTCGAAAGTGAACAACATATGCTGATCCTTACTCCTCTGGACTGGCACTCACACCGCAGTCTATCCTTCATGCTGTCAAAAACTACAGAGAATCCTAAAACTACTTGTTCATTTGCACCCAAATTAAAGACAAGCATATAACCATTCAGTATCTACTTAAATTCCACAACCAGAACTCACATCATTATTAAAATAACACTGTTAAGTATAAGGGATATCATCTTTTAGGTTATCTCCACATTCTTTTTAAATACCTGTTTATACGTTTTGTGTGTGTCAAGTTTTATCTACTACTGACCTTTTTAACTAAACTATCACAGGTTCTGTCTTCTTGCATTCTAGTCACTTTACTTACATAGAAACCTAGATTTTATTCTACTGGTTGTCCACTTAATGTATCACGCAATTATAAAGCATTATGAAACAAATATTTTCTTTTTAGTGAAGAGATTTGGGCGGCTCTTAACAGTGAGGTGTTGGAGCGTCGATGAGGGTGATTGAAGTGAATATGGAGCGGTGCCAAAATGAAGGGGTGGGGGAAACGGGAGGTCCCAGAGAAAACACGCCGACCAACGGCATTGTCTGGCACGATTCCCACTGGTGGGAATCTGGTGACCCGGCCGGGGATTGAACCCGGTTTGCCTTGGTGGGAGATGTGTGTGCTAATCGCTCAGTCACCGTGATTAAAATTTCGATATGTCATGTCAGAATAAATTTCACAATTTTCCAATATTTATCATCAGTAAGTATATTTACATACTATAAGTTGTTTTGTAGGAATGTTATGTACTTACTGGTTGATCATATCGTAATTCCAAGGGAGTCTGTTGTGCATCATCTCGAAAGACTGTTTCTTAATTCATGCTTGTTTCTACTGCAGATATATCGTGTGTGTGGGATGACAGTATTGTGTTACCCTCTGATATTCGAAGTGTCAGAGTTTTACCTTTATCGAGACATGGCCCTGCTAATAGATGACATCAAGACAGAACTGCAGTTTGTAGGCAGATATTGGAGACTGTCTGGGCGGCCCACTGTCTGCCTTCTAATTCGAGAGGAGCACATGAGGTAACTGCAGCGAACTTGCTCTCTTGGTGAGGAAAGTGTGCAGTTGTATTTATTTCCACAGAGTAAGTTTCAGTTGCAATGCAGAACAATTTCGCCCCCTTCTCATAGCAGTACGTACATACCAAAAAGACGTTTATTGAAACAGTTGTCAGTTTTATTAAATTGGTTTTTATAATATTTAGCTTTAACATGCTTTTGTTTAGTTGTGCAAAATTTGCATTCATTTATGAAACCATTTTCCAAATCCTTTTTGTGTTAAAACATAGTATTTTTATGTACAATAATGTCTCTAAATTTGTACTACACTATTTGTTTGGAAAAAATGTTATGCAGCATTAATTTTTTATAGATGAAATATTTTTATTTCCTTTCATAACATTATTTAATACATATATTAGCAATTTTTTTTTATATATAATTAGGATTGTGGTGGTATGGTTAAAAGTACAGAAGAGGTACAGGCTGTGTTAGCTCTTGAGTGTTAATCAAGTCTGCAGAACCACAAATGAGCATGATGGTTGGATAGCTTAATCTTGGCTGGCACAGCTGTGAAAAATAATTTTAGCCAAAGCCCAAGGAATAAGATGAATGTACAACACATTTAAAGTTTTTGGTTACTTTTTCATTTATACTATGTTTATTTTTGCAGGGACCCACAATTCAAGAAGATGTTGGACCTTTTCGCAATGCTGAAAAAAGGCCACTGTGATGGGACAAAAGTCAGAATTGGACGACTGCAGAACTTAGTGGCTTCGTCATGCATAGGTTAGATTATGTGAACTTAGATAAACGCTTTGGTACAAACCCTGTTCTAGAGCATTGATTTTCAAAGTGGGGGAGTGGCCCCCCCCCCCCCCCCAAGGGAGGCATGATGTGTGTCATACCCCTGATATATTTTGTATGGGGAAAATGAGGTGCCATTGAAGTATAAACGGGCAATGCTATGTTGCTGACTGTCACATATATCCAGGTTCGCACTGATAATGCAAAGTCATGTCAGTATTTTGAAAAAGACGTCATGCGTCAACTATTTCAGTTTTTTTTTACTACACTTAAAATTATAAAAGCAAAACTATACAGCCTTGTTGGTTCTTACCTTTTCTTGTTAAAAGTTGTATTCCCAGAACATTTATTTACTGAGATACTCGTTCCTAATATCACTGCAGTAAGCCAAGGTTTAACCATTTCATGAAACTGCCCTATTCATCATTCTTTGTATGCGTATTAGTATAGTGATAGTGTGTTTGTTGTTCCCAGAACATTTGGACTTCATGAATACAGTAGATATGCCTGATAACGTCGAGGGCACTTTCCAGCATTTTAAACAACTGCAGCACGACTACATTGGCTACCAGAGTCTTACAGATGTCCCCAAGGCTCTGGTCTACTCTGAAGATATCAAGAACTTAAATGTGAGCATTGATTTTCTTTGTTGTTTTGTCCTCATCGAAAGTGAAAAAAAGCACATTTTGTCATGAGGAGGGAAAATGAAGTTTACGTATTATATTTGTGACTGATGAATTTTATGTGAGATGATCTGAATCTGAAGGAAATTTTCAGCTTCCAAGTCAAATACAATGGAGGCGAATACAGCTTACTGTTAACACACCTCTGTGATTGAGTTTGACAGTGTTAGCATCACCAGCTAACATATAGCAGCATTTCTGTTCATTAATTTTTATGATTGATCTAAAAGTAATGACACCAAAATAAGACTTTAATTTCTTTCCTACCTGGCAACCTTTTTTTTTGGAAGTACAACACTGAACTCAAAACCTCAACATGTTAAATATTTCAGTACCTCTACATGTCAAACATTTTAGCTGAAATATTTTTCACACTCTTGCCTCTATTGGATAGTCTCTTAGTATATTTTCCGAGATTGATAAACCAGTGTGGAAATCATTACGTACCATGTACAGTGACAAGGTAGGGTTTTGTAAGCCCCACCAGTTTCTTATGCAATGCATGTAAGTAGTAGCATTTGTTAGAACCAGTCATAGTTTGAGTTCTTTATGATTTGTACATGTAAAAGCAAATTCATTATTCACAACTCTTTCCTTGTCAAGGAAGTGACCTGTACAAACATTAGATTGTGTAATTTTTTTTTTTTTTTTTTTTTTTTTGTTGCAATATTCATTGAATTTTTTATGAATATTTGCCATAAACCCATTTTTTTTCTGAAGTAACACCAGGTTAGCTTTAAAGTTGTTTATTGTCTTGATAATTTTTGAAACTCAGTACCATACAGATGCCACCACCGTTGTCATAGTTGTAATCGTTATAGTCAATCCTATCTCCTCTCTTTCCTGGCTGAGTCACTCCGAGATTTTTGCATGTGGGAATCGTACTGGATGATGTGGCTGGTCAGCGGGTTTTCTCAGGGATCTCTCATTTCCTCCACCTTTTCATTCTGGCACTGCTCCATACTCACCTCAATCACCCTCATCAGCTCTCAAGACCTTGCTGTTAAGAGCTGCCCAAATCTCTTCACTCATTCACTCTCTCCTATCTTTTCTTTCACCTGTTCTCTTTCCTCTTCTCCTATCCTCTTTCCTCTCCTTTCTCATATCCTGTTTCCTCTCCTCTCTGTTTTCCCCCCTCTGCTCTTTCCTCTCCTCCCCCTTTTCTACTCGCTTTTTAACTCTTTTACTCTGTCCTCTCCTCTCCCCATCTTTCTCCTCTCATCTCATCCCCCTTCTCCTCTCCTCTCCTCTTTCCACTCAAATCTCCTTTCTTCTCCCCCTCTCCTCTTCCCACTCTTCTTCCCTTTCCCCCCTTTCTCTGACCTCCCCTGATCATCTCTTCTCTCATATTCCCTCATCCCTCTCCTGTCCCCTCTTTCTCTCATCCCCCCTCTACTTACCCTTTTTCTCATTGTGTCTGCCATCTCCTCTTTCCTTTCCTTTCTTCTCTCTGATCCTTTTCTCTATTCTCTGTCCTCTTCTCTTTTCCTATCTTTTCTTCTATTCTCTCCCCCTCTCCTTTCCTCTGTATTGTTTTGAGTGGTACAAACCATTCACTCAACCTTAATAGGAGCATTTAAAAATGCAACTTTAACTTTGATTGTGTTATTTACTTTAATATTTAAATAATAATAATGATGCTGTGTGCATTAATGGTTAGTTTTAATATTGATTTCATGCAGTGTTCCTTATGGTAAAGCTGGTATTATTGCCATGAGAGCTTTTATTAAAAATTCTTACATGCTTATGACAGGTTAAGTTGTAACTTCAGAGAAAGCTTCTCTAACTTGACACGTCTTTTCAGTTCTTCACGAACAAACCTATTTGGGAAGTTGTGGATGAACTGAAGAGTACAGAAGGTCTTCATGCCAAAGCTCAGTTGTATGGGATACTGCTGAAAAGAGAAGGGCCCAATTATGAATTTGATAGCAGAACTGGTGAGTTAGAAAATTGCAGTATTTTCTTCTTATAGTAAAATATTCACAGTTTACAGTAAGCCATTGGAAGGTCATTTGTTACTAATATAAGGTTGTCCAGTGAGACATTTTAGTTACAATGAGAGATGCCAAAGTTATACGGTGTGTTTCAGTTTTGGCTTCTGAGGTGCCCGTTTTGTATAAATTCTGGCTTATGAAAGGTGTAAAACTGGTTCAAGCAACATATGCTAAAATCTTGCATGTTCATCTTGAAGCGTGACAGACTTGGCGATTGTCTGCCCGCGTCCCTGGGTGACTGGTTCGACGCTAGACTAGTCACGTCTTTAGGTGTCTAGTTGTCTCGTGGCACTGGTATCCGACCGGAATATAATATTGGCCAAGTTGGCTGCCGGCTTGGTATGAAGTCCGGCTCCGGCAATACTTCTGTGTGTGGTGTTGGCTTAGCGTGCAGAACTGAGTTCAAGTGAGCGGGACGGTGCATTTGGCTCTGGTTGCGCTTGACTGTTGTGTGTGGTGTGCGTCCGAGGTACTGGGGTTCTCTACTGTCGTGTTGCCGCTAGGTGTAACCGGGGTTAAGTTGGACCCCTTGCCTAATAGAATCTCCTGTATTACGCAATTATATCCTCCCGCTATACGGGTGGGTGGCTCGAACAGTGCTGTAGGAATGACGGGTTGTGCTGGTATGGTGAGTCGTCACAGCAAAGCAGCTTGTTCTCATGGACTCAGTAGTCCGAACCCCCTGGGAAAGATGCTAAGCCCATGTGGCCTTCTTCTGAACACCACCCCTGCGAGTGCAAGGCATCAGGCTCCAAACTAGGATCGGGCCTGCAAGAGTTAGGCACTCAACATGTTGGAGTCCAAGTGTAGGTGTAAATTGCTAACACCGCACCCCACTCTTGATTCGCCCTTCGTAGGTGAGCGAGTCTCGAGTTGCAAAGCGTTGACTGCAGGAACTGTACGGTTTTGTCCCAATGGGGTTGGTCTCCCCTGCACCAGAGTGGAAGCCCACTCAACACTGCAAAGTGTGCGATAAGAGTAGTTCACCCCAGTTGACAAGCCGATCCCACCAGGAGCGTACGTAGTGTCATGGCTCTACCATTCCCTCCGCCTGGGTGCAAGGAATGGGTGGCCTTCCAATAGTGGTGAGGTGAGTATCCCAAGACCACTGGTCTCCCCAAGTTCGAAGAAGTTCTCCTCCTCTGCACCGCTGAGTGTACGGTGAGGCGGGGGCATCTTCAAGCTGGCAAGCCACTTTCCAGTGGACAGTATCCTAGTGATGTGACTCTACTGTTCACTGCACGGGGCAGAGAATGGGTGACCTTCCAAGGATGTTTTGTTCTGTTGTTAGAGGGAATTCCGAAAGAGCAAAATCCAGTCTCCTGCTGTCCTTGTCAGATATAATGAGGGTGAAGAGTGGGAGGTCGGAGTGATACTCAAGAAGTTAGACAAGATCAATGTTGAAAATAAACAGAGATGGTGGAAGTACTACCTCCTATCCACTCGGGCTTGGCGGAAGGTAAACACCCTAGCGTAAAACAAGGGAATTCATCCTGTACAAAGCTAAAGGGAGTAGGCAGTAACTGGTGTGTGTTAACGTAGCTTTCTCCTCTGGGCTAGCTCTACTCTCTATTGTCCATAAGGAACTGAACGTGCATCAGTGTGAGGTTCTGATTACGCCGCTGGTGCTTCCTTACGTAGACGGTTGGAGAGGATCTTCGGCCCCATGAGGTAGCGGTGAACCGTTTAGGATTGGTACGGCCTCAACACCACTTGCGTGAGTGATGAGAGCCCAGGAGAAGACAGGTCGAGAACTGAAGTAGAACTGATCGTCCGGAAGTCGGGAGCTCTTCGCCTTACATACTCCTCGACCATCCCTACCTTCACTGGCATAGGTTGTCTGGAGAGGTGGTTAACAGGTGCAATCCCAACTCCTAGATCCTCAGTGCGAGCGGCATAGTGAAGAGTTTTGGGATCTAGACATCATACTTGTGGCTGCATCCCTCAGCATACTGCTGTACTAGCCCCGGACTTCTTGCATGGTCCCGGTGGCTCATCGGGCAAAATAATTTCCATTATTGGGACGTCTATCCCGGCACAGTAGATATAACAATCTTGTAGGCGATGGCGGTGACTCAACTCCGTTGACAACAGCTAGTTGTGTAGTTGCACTGATGAGTAGAAGTTGTTTATTAAAAAGTATAAAAGATATCATGTGTCAATCTTAACTTTGCTGTTATTCTTAGCACTATGAAAGGATTTCCTTTATTCACATATGACCAGGGGAGCTAGGTAAAAGGTGCTAGTCATAATAGTTACTCCTATGTTTCTACCATTTAATGGAGGAAGGTTAGCTGCTAGGGGCCTGTAGCATTACCTTTTATTTATTGCACATGTGGTAAATAGTACAAGCATACTATTTTACAAGCTGCAGTATTGTTTCTAGGGGTGCAGTTTGACTATGGCTATATTTTGTCAGGTTATTAGTTTTAATTAAAATTTCTTATAAACATTTTATTGTGTAGAAGTCTTATTACACCACGCAGCACCATAAATTTGTCTTGTGAATAAAATAAGGCAGACCTTATTGTATTTTTATGTATTTGAGTAAATGAACAAATGTATGGAAAAACACGGTGCAATACCAAAGAGCTACTCCCACCAAGACTATACGACACTCCCATCTAGGAACAGTACGTTCCTCAGGTTATGAAAAACTAAAAGTTGTGTTCCAGTTACAGGGGTAAATAAACATCTGAAAATCCATGAAGTTTTCACAAGCTAAGAAAGAATAATACTCAGATTTTTACTTCAGCATACTATTTACACACATTCATACTGTACAGAATTCTATTCAATAATGTGTATATTTCTCTTAAAAGCTAGAAAATAACTTTACATGGTTAATAATATTAAATTGTTATGTTATTGGACATAATTCACAAAACAGTAATATGCATGGTAGCATGTAGTTATATGACTCTCTTGACTGATACATGAGCTGCCAGCTGTTGCAGTTAAAACTATCAAGTACAGTACTTGTACAGCCTGGGCACTATATCTGCTAATTTTCTGAATGTAACCTTAAAAAAGTCATATGACACATGCAAAATGACCAGATTTTGAAAATAAACCAAGGCGCTCTTTAATTACACATTGTCCTACAAAAATAGCCATATGGACATAGTTATTTTTATTTACTCAGAAATAATTATGCGAAAGAGTAGAACACTGGCAGCTTTTAAAACAGTTCTGAATTACAAACAATATTATTTTATTGCATTTACTTTCATCATAATAATGCTTTAGTTAAAATTTAGTTTTTGTACTTCTCAGAACCATGTATTTCTGATAAAAGTACTAGAGAAGAGGAGAGAGGAGAAAGAGGGAAGAGAAGGGAGAGAGGAGAGGAGTGGTTAGGGGAGAGGGTTAGGAAGGGGGTAGAGGAGGGGAGAGGGGAGAAGTTATAGGTGTTAAGGGAGGGGATAAAGGAGGTGAAAGAGGAGAGGGTAAAAATGAAAGGAAAGAGGTGGGTGAGAGGTTACTGAGGTGGTGGAGGTTCGGTGGATGAAGAAGAGGGTTATTCGATTAGTGTCCCATGAGCCGAATGTAAGACCTGTAATAAAATCATATAAAATTTAATTTGTTACACCTTCAAATAAATAAACTAACTACTATGTATAAGTGAGCCAGAACCTTGTAACTTAGTGAGTGAGTGTGGCCCATCAAGCATATTGGTTACTTCTAATTGGCCTGATGGGAAAAACTAATTGAATAGCCCTGATGTAGAGGGTCGTGGTTGCAGTTGAACAGCACCTGAAGAGCCTCTACTACCACGTGGGCAGCCTGCGGTACTGGGTGGCGGTGCGGTACTGCAGCAGTCTCATGCACCACACCGTCGACAGCATAAGTCCCTTCATCACTACCGTCCTCGTCAACGGCAAACAGGTGCGGGGCTGCCACCACCGTGCATGTCACTAATGGTAACTCTTCACTAACATTGTCTTTCTCCTCACTTTACGCTGTTTATGGTAAATTATATGCCTTTCAGATCAGCGTTTGAAAAATATCACTGTCTGTTAAATGCATAATGCTATATCACACGTGGAATGCATGCTCCCAGTTAAAAGTTGGCATTGAATTAAATAGGCCTTAAATATTTTGTTAATGTTGTATTGCAAGTGTAAATTCTAAATTTTCTTTTGAAATGAGATTTATATATTTTTGCCTTATAAACTGACGCATGACAGACCTGGCTGATCAGCTGCCCATTCCTTGGGCAACTTTTTCAACGCTAGTCAAGTCGCATCTGTGGATGACTAGTCATCTCATGGCCCCGGTGCCTGACCGGAGTACAGTACTGGCCTAGTAGGCTGCCGGCTTGGTACATGGTCCGGCTCTGGCAATACTACTCTGCGTGGTGCAGCCTTAGGGTGTGGGACAGAGTTCAAGCTAGCTTGATGGCACGTCTGGTCCGTGGGTGATTTTGCTAGCGTTGTTCCCTCGGCTCTGGTTGCACTTGACTGGAGTGTGGGGTGTGCGTGAGAGGTGCAAGGGTTTACTACTGGCGTGGAGCTGCTAGGTACAATCGGAGTGCAAGTGGACCTCTCGCAGAACAGGATCTCCTGCACCACTTAATGGTATCCTTCCGCTACACGGGTGGGTGGCACAAACAATGCTGTAGGAGGGACGGTTGGTACTGGTATGGTGAGTCGTCCCAGCAAAGCAGCTTGTTCACATGGACTCAGTAGTCCGAACCTGCTGGGAAGGATGTCAAGTCCTTGTGGATCGTTAGTAATAGCCTTCGTCTTCTTAACCTTCTTCTGAACACCACCTCTATGGGTGTAAGGCATCTGGCTCTAAACTAATATCGGGTCTGCAGGAGTTAGGCAGTCGACGTGTTAAGAGTACAGTGTAGGTGTCAATCGCTACCGCCAACACCGCACCCCACTCTTGACTTCCCCATCGGAGGTGTGGGAATCTCAAACTCCAAAGTGTTGGTTGCAGGAACTGCACGGTGTTGTCCCTATGGAGTTGGTCTCCCCTGCACTGGAGAGTAATCCCCACTCGGCACCGCAAAGTGTGCGATGAGAGTAGTTCATCCCAGCCGGCAAGCCGATCCCACCAGGAGTGTACCTAGTGTCGTGGCTCTACCGTTCCTCCCACCTGGGTGCAAGGAATGGGTGGCCTTCCAATATTGGTGAGGTGTGTGTCCCAAGGTCACTGGTCGCCCCAAGTCTGAAGAAGTTCCCTCCTCTGTACTACGAAATGAGCGGTGAGGTGGGGGCGACTTCAAGCTGGCAAGCCACCTTCCAGGAGATGGTATCCTAGTGTCGTAGCTCTACAGTTCACTGCCCGGGGCAGAGAATAGGTAGCCTTTCAAGGATGTTTTGATCTGTTGTCAGTGTACACTCGGAAAGAGCAAACCCGGTCTCCTGCTGTCTCCGTCAGATCCGATGATGACCAGAGGTAGTAAGTCGGAATGATACTCGGGGAAGTTAGGTAAGATCAATGTTTATTTTACAGTAGAGGCAAACAAAAAAAAATGGTGTAAGCACTACCTCCTATCCACTCTGGCTTGACGAAAGACAAACACCCTAGCGTAAAACAGGGGAAGGCGCCCTATGCAAGGCTATGGGAGTAAACAGTTCGTGGTTGTGTGAAAACAGTTTACTCCTCTGGGCGAGCTCTACTCTCTGGTTGTCCGTAAGGGACCGAACGTGTCTCAGTGTGCTGAGACCGTTGAAAGTGAATCTACATTTATATAAAATTACTTTGGAGAGCCCTTTCATATTGGTAAATGTCCCATATCTCCAGCCTTCTTTTTTTTTTTGTTCACAACTATGATACCTGTCCTATAGGTTCTGTGTGTGGACGTACGTAAGTAGTTTTAAAAACTATGCATGCAAAATTACTGTAAAGTACAGCTTTATTTATCCTCAATCATCATCATAAGTTTCACCATTCCTAATAGTTAAGATGAAACCATAGCTGAAGGAGTAAGGGGGTGTGAATTTTGTAATAAGGAAGTTTACTGTAGAACCTCTCTATTACGACCCCTCACAGTCCCCGAGAATAGGGTCGTAATAGGTGGGGGAGGGGGGAGGTGTCGTAATAAATTATTTGTAAAATTTTGGGCCGATTTTGACGCACCACTAACCCCTATACCCCCAAACTTGCCATTTTTTGCATGAAGTTCATGTTCAATCATCTCTAGTGCATAAAAAACCACTTTTTAAATTAAATATAAATATGTATATTTTAATAGCTGGACATCTCCTGATTAATTTGATACCCAAGAAAAGCATATTGGACCACCCCTTGTCGAGGTGGTAGCGAATACATTGCCAGCTATTGCGTGTACATAGCTGGACGAGCGCCTAGATCCTCTGCAGCGCGGCTGGGCACGGGCGTGGCGGTTTGCTGCTGAAGCTCGGCCCCAGATCCTCAGGCTGGGCAGCTATCAGTCGCTACAAGATGGCAGGCAGCGGCCGCTCGCCTGCCGCCACTGCTGTTGTTACTGGGCCGGTTTACTTCGTAAAGCGGCCTGGCATTGGGAAAACATGCTGATAGATGCGATTCACGTCAGTGTGTTGAATTTACACGAAATGTAGGTGGCGTGTTGGCCTCTGCATTGGCACGATGATGCCTGGCAATATTTACGGTAATATAAATATTTAGTGCAGTCTACTTGAAATATTAATCATCCCGAATTTTTCATGAAAAATTTTTGATGTTACCCATACATGCACACGTCATCATTCGCCATAATATGGTACCCGTAACATAAGAACACATTTTATTTCACACACTTATCTTTATTCACTTTACACATAAAATTGACCGCAAGAAAAAAACCAAATGCCCACCATAAAAAATTAGCATATTACGTAGGCATGGATGCACATAAACTTAAAAATAATCATTAAAAAAGGGCATTGAATTAAATGTGAAGTTATCATACATACACTGATTAAGAAACAAGTCTGTGTAATGTGTCACAGTTTTTGCAGCAAAAGAGGAGGGATAATGGAAGCGAAAAAAAAAATACGGGGAGAGTAAGGCAGAGGGCATGATGTGACTAGGACAAGACCTTACTGACCCTGGCCTGCAACTCCCCCCTTCCCCCCCCCCGTACCCTCCTTGTGCTTCCATGGACAATACACCAGTGTCGCCTTCTGGCATTAAGTAATTTATTGCTTCACGCTGCTTGGGACAACAAATTTCAAAGTCTATGACAGAAGCTTGAGAAATGCGTGACCACTAACATCAGTAAGGGCTAGTTTCCCAGAGACTGAAAACTGTGGATAATAGAAACTAGTACCATGGTTGGAGAAAAGGTCTACAAAAACTAATCCGCGCATAACTGAAACCGCGGTTCAAGATAGTGCAAGATACCGTGGGTGGCAAGGGATTACTGTATCTATTTTTAGATGTGCCTCAAATTTTTTACTTTTTCGACCCAAGCTTTTCACGGTTCTTCGGGATTGGGTCATAATAAGTGGGGTTGTAATAGAGTGGTTTTACTGTACTATCATTTCTGTAAAATGGGAATAGAACTTAATTTGGGCAAAATTATTTTCCAGTGCATTCATCAGAATTTCACCCACAACTTTGTAATTAAGTCATTGCTGTGGCAACATGTAGCTCAACAGTTAAAACATACGCAGCATTGACTGTAATTGGTTAAAGTGAAAAAATTTTCTTCAGAAAATAAAAACACATGTTTTATAAAACTTTCACAATCAGAGTAATACTTAGTTGTATTTTACAACACTTGTGTTTGTTTCAGTTGACAGTGGGAGTGATCAGCCATCAGGAAACTGTGTTTGATAAGCCGATGACTCCAGCTGAGATTCAGTCAGTTATGTTCTCCACCATACAGCCATACGACGTGATCCTGGCTGTCCTGCAACAGGAGGTGGTTCTTTACTGTGGTCGTCTCATAGCTACAAACCCTGAGCTTTTCAAAGGAATCCTCAAGATACGAGTTGGGTGAGCATGTTGTCAGCTACTGTTGTGGGAAGTATTGGTGTGTGGGAGAAATGCCTTATGGGAATGTTTGCATGTAAATTCAGGCTGTTAGCCTTGTGTTGGCTGATTAGCAGTACAGTAAACTCTAAGACCTTTCGTGGTTCCCAGGAAATGGGTTGTTATTTTGAAGGGGTTGTTATCAGAAATGTTTTTCATGATTCTCCAAAAAAAAAAAAAAAAAAAAAAATCATTTTGAGAGGGTTGCTCTACTAGGGCTATTAGAAATGACAGTTGACTGTAATATGAAGTATCCAAGATTGTGTATGGTTTCAGTAATTATTTTAAAACTGATTTACCACAGTCAGTCGCAAATGTTGTAGAACCAACTTGTTGACTTTATGATGATAATTGTAAAACCTGTGTTGCATTTTGTGACTAGGTTGAGCTAAGTGAATCCATAGCTGGTGTTGAGTTAGTGTACCGGACTGTAAATTAAAAGACACAACATTTAAGTCACGCACTAATTTGTAGAGCGTGCACCATAACAATAGTCACCTTGTCACCATTTTGAGCAGAACTGAGGTTCACCTAGTTTGCAGGATGCCTTGTGCTATCAACAGCTGCGCAGCATGAGGTGGGAGATTGTCACAATGCAGAAAACACTCTGTATTTACAGATGTAAACATTGAAGGTTCCGACATCCTGCCTACCTGTAAATAACTATTTAAACTTTACTGTGAGGGGAGAGGGCAGAGCTTCACAACGGGTTGAGTGAAGTCTCCTTGTTGAGTACGAACTTTGCAACATACACCGCAGCATCAGCACCGGGGCTTACAATTAACTTTTTTTTTTGTAACATGTCTCTGTCGCGGTTTTTCCTCCAAGACATTTTGGCAAGCAGAATGCTATAGTTATAGTGTGTTATATGTAAGTGGAGTAAATTTTGACAGTTCTAGAAAAGTAGCATAACCACCATGTATCCTTCCACCACAGTTGTTTTGTCACTGAAGGAATAAATGTTTGAGTACAATGCATACTTGCATTTTCCTCTTTCCTTGTGTTTCATGTCATCACATGCACTGAAAGACTGACGTTAGCCAACGTCTGTCCAGTAATTACTGTAGGATATTATAGCTAAGTTGGCATTTCAACCTGTTTTATTTTTGTAATTACCGAGTTAAATTTGTTGGGGTTCTGTTTATTTTATTTCGAGGGAAAAGGAAACAGTTAGGGAGGGTCTTTAGTTTAATGTCTTTCATGAGACTGCATTATTTGATGTTCTTACGAGTGTGGGGTATTTTGAGTTGTGTATTTTTTTGATGGAGCAGTGGAAAATTTTGCTTGTATGGAAATATTTAAATTATTTAACTTCGAAAATTTTAACTTTAATAAAATAACAAAACGTGATACATATGTCACTGTTCGGATTCATACAGATGCATATATATATATATATATATATATATATATATATATATATATATATATATATATATATATATATATATATATATATATATATATATATATATATATATATATATATATATATATATAGACACACACACACAGCAAGCATCATTCAGACCATGATGGCACTCGCAACTCACGTGACACATGGGTACGCACACAAAGAGGCCATAACACGTACTTTCCTGTAACGGGATTGTTGATATTTACACTATATTGTATGTTTCTCCATTCTCTTTCAGGACTAAAAGTATTATATAGTGTTAAAAATGTCTTTTCATAAATATTGCACAATGTTCTTTTCAATTTCAAAATGTGCGCTGCGTGAAGAAACAGACATTGATATTCAGGCGTGAATGGCTTCAAAAGACAATTTCTTGATAGTGATTTAAAATTGCTTTATTAATTTTGTATTAAAAATAATTAAATAATTAATGTGCCATTTATTTTATGTATTCACATTTTTACTCGGTGTGCATAGCACTTCCCCATAGGCAGCCATGGTAGGTCCGTGCAACCCCTGCCTCAGAGCAGTCGTCCAAGGAGAGTTGGCGAGGTAAGACACTGTCACGTATGTACTTCATATTTTTGCACGAAGTTAGATTTCCATAGTCCATTTTAGTTTACCGGTTAATCTTTACTTTGTGTACGTTTTGCCAGACATCCCCAGCATAATACTTCCGCTTAAATATTTATTTTGTGCCCTTGTCACTTTTTGAAACTTAAATTGATGGAAGGAGGAAAGATGTCGGAGAGTCCACGTGGCCCGCGCAACTTTGAATCAGATGCCACCTGCATATGTTAAAGGCTTTTAAATTGTATTCTTCTTCATTGCCACGGGCAATATTAAGGGGAAATTTGTATGCATTTATTTTAGGGTTTTTGTCATGTTAACTTGTTTTACGGCCACATCACTTGTGACCACATGGTTAACCATTGCCAAGTTCGTGTTTTAAAGTGTTCTCGTTGATAATTTCTTGTGCCCCATAGTTTTCTCAGGGTAATATGTATTGTTTCATTAAAAGGGTTCTTGTAATTTTGCCATGAGTGATGTTTTGTAACAGACCATGCGGTCAACCGCACATGTGGATATTTTCGTCACCAGATGAGCTGACAATGTTTGAGTACTTAAAATGTGGTCAGAATAATTTTTTAAAGAGCGCTGTAATTTTGTCCAACTGGATTCCTATGAATTTCACTGAAAATATTGCATTTTCACCTGCACTACGTGGCCCGCTGAGAACTTCATCCAGCGGCATCTGCACCATGTAAGAATGCCGCATCTGTGTGTTTATTGTGCCGAAAGTGTTAGTGACGTCAGTAATCACACGTGTTAGTGTCCATTTTGTGTTCTCAAACACACAGAAGAAAATCATCCATCTAGGAGTGCGCTAGAGTAATTGCGAGCTAGGAAAATCAACCAACGCAGTTGGCTAAACATGTCTGAAGTTAATCATTAAATCATTTTCTGGCACGATAAGTATCAGTGGTAAAATAACAGTAATTCTACCAGTGCATAAAATATGATTCTATTTAGCGTCAAACCAGCCATTTCCCACCTTTTTCAGTGTTAAATGTTTAGTAATGATGAGTGTTTTGTAAAGACGCTTGGGTGAAACGAACACCCAGAACCCACAGCATCCCTGAGAACCCTGAGTCTCAAAGTGCGGTGTCTGGGAAACACCGCTTTCGGCTACCTGCAGTAAGTTAGTTGTGTCAGAATTTGTCTTGTCTCTCACCTGGTAGCATATGTATATATATACTCTTTTCTCTCTCTCTCTCTCTCTCTCCCTCTCCCTCTCTCTCTCTCTCTCCCTCTCCCTCCCCCTCTCCCTCTCTAACCTTACACTCAATGAATTTACAATATAGACAAATAAACATTATTCACTCGCTACAAAAGTGTGGGAAGTGCCGCTTTTACAGGCCACATGCATTTCAATAGTTATATTAACATTAACGGTTTACAAATACATTTACACACAAACTTTCTGTGGCAATTTGCTATGGCAATCTTTGCAAGTTTTCTTCACTAAAATCACGTTTATTCATCACTAGCATTAAATAATTTATTTGCAGAATCATTCCCGTTTCCTGAAACCAACAACCTTAAACTTAGATACGTAAATTATAATTGTGTCACTTCATTGCGTACGGCAGTACGGAAAATTGCAGAACGAGCAGTTTTACGGAGCGGTAAATACGTACCGATTAATATTACATTTCACTCGAGAAAACACACTACAAGGGTACCTACATGCAACTATGCTTGAAAAAAGCAAATATAAAATGATTAATTACAGGTTAAATACTCAGCCTATACCAACAAGATATTCATATGATAAACACGATGAGAAATAACGCACACGCATAACGACTTTCACTATGCTGGAAATTGGAAACGTTTACTGTTTGTACGTGTCATCATACTCTGTCATAATTGCTAAATATGTTTTTAAAGTCCAGTCATTAATAGTCAAGAAAATTCAATATTGCTTTAAAAACAGATATTGTAAATAGTATAATTGAAATTTTAAATTACAGCTTTTAGCTCAGAGTACTATTTTCTTCCAAAGCCATATCAAAATCGCCAACATTACAACACGGATCCTGCAGCAATTCATCAGCTGATACAATACTTTATGAACGAGAGCATTTACTGTTTATATAGAGTGTAAGTTGGTCACATTGTCTGTCAGATTTCCTCCACTTAATATGAAATTGACCATATACTGTATTTTCTGTGTTATTTTGCAGATGGGTTCTGGAAGCTATAAAGCTGTATTTAAGAATATCATCTAATTCCAAGTCTTTAGAGCACCACAGTCCATATGAAGTACGGCAACTTTTGTACAAGATTCTGACAGTGAAAGAATGGGCTGCAGACGAAAAGTATGTAACATTTTGTTCTCGGTACTTGGGTGATCCATAGAAATAATTGTAAAATATTACGAGATTTGAATTTTTGCTTACTTCTTTTAGTAGAGAATACATACAAAAAAATTTAAGATAAAGTTAAAAAATCTCTCTGTTGTGCTAATTCCTTACAGCTTTGATGGGAAAGAGAACCTACCATACTGAACATTTAAGAATTAATTTCAGTGCAACATGCAATTGTTTAGCTGACATTCAGTATATATCTATAATTTGTCATTTAGTTTACCATGAGACTAGTGAAAGAATCTTTGAAAGAACACGCTGCAACGTGTGATTGCAGTTTGACACCACTGCAGAGACGACAGCTGGAAGGCTGCCTGTGTCGCGTGCCGTCCCATTTCTACAACCAGGTGTGGGATGTACTGGCACGCACGCCGCAGGGCATCCGCGTGCAGGGCTTCCACCTGCCTCAGCAACCAACCCTCTCCAACATGATGAGGTCCGAGCTGAATTTTGCCCTTGAGGTAGAGCAGATGCTCAACCACATACACAGCCCAGAGTACCGCCAGATTGTCGTTGAGGTACGCAGCATCTCTGCACTGCTCCCGACGCATTTTCAGGGTCTTTCTAAAACAGTGCTGTAATTTTATATACTGTATTTACCCAAAAGGAAGACGACCCTGAATCTAAGATGACCCCTTCCTAAAAAATTATTTTTGAGGGAAAAATATTTAAACCTGAATTCACGAATACCCCTGTGAAGTGCTGGAAAAATTATTTGGGTTGAAAGTCTTTTTGAATTTATTTATGACAAACCCTTCAAGAAGAAATGCTATTACATGAATAATATAATATATTTTATTTACTTTTAAAGAAAAGCTAATCACAATGAAATAGATGCGTCTAACCTGACTGTATGATAGCAGCATCTTCTTACACTGTAAAACATTTGTGGGTGTTTTATAATCGTGACTTGAGCCATTTTGCTTCCCAGCAAAGCTCTTCCTGTTTACAGTGGAGTGACATCAGATAAGAGGACTCTAGTCAGTGTTGACAAGTACAGTCTCAGCACTACAAAAATACATACAACCATATGACACATACTGTATTTAAGCATGAAAAGCCTTTGTTAAAATCCTCTGTCTCATGGCATGCCAATTTTGGAGGACTAACTGCAATCTGAGTAAAAAATTATGAATAGAAGCCCGTAGTAATTTTGTGCATGTAACACAAACCTAAATACTGAACTAGCATTGTCGCACATTTATAGTATTTGTGCCTTGGTTTTGAATTGAATACGGCCCCGAATTGTAGGTGACCCCTTATTTTTTCTATTCCTTTTCTCTCAAAAAACCTTGTCTTCCTTTCGGGTAAATATTGTACCTATGGTTACAAAACTATATATATTTTTAAAAAGGAGATAAAAAACATGGGGGCCATTGTGCTGTAGCGGTCAGACTACTTGCCTCCCTCTTAGGCTAACCAGATTTGATTCCTGGCGGGGTCGCTCCTGGGTTTTACAAATGGGAATCGTGACGATGCCTTTGGTTGGCAGGTTTTGTCTCAGGTCTTTCATTTCCCCCACACTTGCATTCCAACGCTGCTCCATACTCACCTCACTTCACCCTCATCGACTGTCAAGACCTCAGTGTTAAGTCACCAAAATCAGTTGAAAACAGAAGTCATGGATAGACACACATACATAAATTCAAATGAACACATTTACCATGCGGATGTGCGGCCACAATGTTTTGCTGGCTGGGCCAGCTTCTTGAGACTGACTGATGACACACTGTAGTCTGTTGAGTGATTGTTGGCAATCAGTGAGTCTAGTAGCTGAGAGGTGAACTAAGGTGCGCAGGAAATTTGAAATGTGGTTTGTATACAAAATACATTTTGGTGAATGTTAAAAAATATTACGGATGGGATCCTCGATACTTTATAGTATCGAGTATCGCATGAGAGTATCCAAAAGTCGAATTTTAACATACATTTTGTCGTGCCATAACTTTCATGATTTGTACGACAATTCCAAAAAGTGTACCATAACTTTCAGAATGTGTACGGTAGTTTCGAAAAGTGTAACAGAATTTAAGTACAAGTGTACCACTATATACCTTATTTTATTCATAGAATAATATTCACAGAGCTGCGAGCACCATGAGGTGTTTTTAGGCAACCAATAAATACCACAATTAAGATTTTTGAAATTTACTTTTATGGTACATAATTGAGGTACGATAAAAACGTGTTGAGAGTTGTGAGAAAGCACCGATAGGTGCGAGTGAGCAACTTGAGTAGTTACTGTACTTCCAATACGTAACACAATTATATGCTGCACTGAACATTTTCATTTAATTCATTTAATTCATGCACGAGCGAGCAAATTGAGTAGTTATTGTACATCCCACACATACCATAATTATCTGATACACCTGTCTAGTCTAGCCTGCATATTCTGTGGGCTAGGCCATGGCGGGTGTATCAGATAATTACAATATTTATTGAACATTACAGTAATTTTCTTGAAGTTGCAAAATAAAATAAAATAAACTGCGACATCGCAAAATAAGCTCGTACTGAGCTATCATTTTCCTCAAAGTTTGATTACAATTTTTACTATGGAAACATGATTCTATAGAATTGAAGGAGACTGTGTTGGTTTATCATTGGTTAAGGATGTTTGGGTTACAGGCCGTCCACCATTTGTTTCCAGCATAATATAGGATTATATATAGTTTCAATGTGTATAAATGACGAGCAATTTTCTTGACCAAGTTGTTTTGTGTCCATGACAATTTAAATTTGGTATCGAGGGAAGTATCGGTATAGAGTATCGTGAGAATTGTTTGGTATCGAAACTAGTATCGAGTATCGAGAAAATGTGGTATCGACCCATCCATAAAAAAAATTTCCTGTTTATTGATGAATTTTACACCTCATGTAGTTGAGAAAGTCTGTTTGTAGATTTTCTGAGACTGTGTTCTTGCAGCACCTTAATATTGATAATGCTCATGATTTCTTCTAATTATATTGATAATGCTCATAATTTCTTCTAATTATATTCAATTTCATTTCAATACTACATTGAACTGTTAACTAAGTTTACAGTTTATGTTGTTTTTTATTTTTAATTAATTTTTTTGGCATAGTGTGCAGTATTAAAAAATTTCTTTGTGTTTTGCATGAAGGCTTTTTTTCCGCTTTGTTTTCAGCTGTTGTGCATTGTTTCAACCATCCTACTACGGAACCCAGAGCTCAGTTTCCAGCACCAGCTAGATCTTGATCATCTGGTTAACGAGGCATTCAGGATGTTCTGTCAGGTATATCTGTCTGGGTATTAAGATTGTGCTGTAAGATGTATAATTAAATACAACAGGAGAAAGATGTCAATTACTTAACTTTGTTTTATATTTTACCTACAGGAAATTAAAATTAAATTCGTAAAACTTCCTTCTGCAAGCCTAAAATGATTCCTAAATTTATTTCTGTAATTATTTGGGTTGTAAACTATTTCCTGAAAAGTTTTATATTTTCATGATATAAGCTTGATGCATGATGCTTTTTCAACTATGAACAATCGACTTCAACTTATCAGTGTACATGCTTTTGCCACTCAATTCCACGGAGTTTGATTGTTACTACGCATCACGAGATGTCAGAAATTGTACTGTCTACCCAAGGCAAAGGACAGATGCCCCATGGCAGATTGTACTGTTCACCGGTTGAGCCACAGAGACTATGCTTTGAAGATCATTCAAGTACTACAGCGCACTGTCAGTTGGTCGTACTAGTACGATCAGCAAGCCTTGTTCCTGGATCCAGCACCGGCTACTGACGTCATACGCCAAGAGCATCTATGCCTTGTCTACCCCCTCTCCACCTCCAGCAAGGATATGCCAGCCAGAGTGTAAATACCAGGGCGAGCACCCTGTAAAGGCAGTCTATGTTCCTTTGCCGCATTGCCTGGTGCCGGAGGAACCATCGACTCCTTTCCTGGTCTTCGTCACCTTGCCTCTGGTGCTGAAGACATATGTTGCTCTACCAGTCCTTACTAGTCATCGTTTACGTCTTCAAACACGAGACACTTCTGGCCCCTTCAGGGCAACACAATAGAGTAGTCCGCTTCAAGTTATTCTCATAACACTCGTCTACCTACCCTTGTTAGCCTAGGAACAGGTCGGCTTCACCTGCCGCATGTAGGGATAAGCATCCGTAAGCTCCAGCTGGTAGGAGGTAGTGCTGCACCACCATTGTTTATTTCTGTCATTGGAATAAACAAGTTTTATCCACGTAAGGGTATCTGTCCAGTAGCAATAGCACCTCAGTCCCTTCAGAGGAACAGCAGGTAACCAGGTTATTTGCTATAACCGCTATACACATTTAGGAGAGTACACACAAGCACCTTGGACGGCCACCCTTTTTGTGCACCGTTGTGTACAGAATGGTAAAACCCCGACATTAGATACTCTCTCTCTCTCTTGGGGTCAGCTTATCAGCTTGGTGGTGCTTGCGCTCTCCACCGCACTTCTGGTCCTAGAGCGGAGGGGGCATTTCCTAAGTTGGGAACACTGGTCCTCAGGACAGGTTCACCCACATATAGAGACTATCAGCCTGTGAGACTGACTCTCCGTATCTACCGTGCTTCTGGTGGCTGATACGGGGATAGGAATATTGCATTGGGTGAGTGGAGAAGTTGTGTGGTTCGACACCCGAATAGGAACACAGCATCACTGCTCCACTTTTGCGAGGTTCGATAGTAGTGTCTCTGTCTCAGGTTTATTGCCATATTCCTACCATAGTGGTATCCACAAGAGGTTAAAACGGGCTGAGACGATCTCGAAATACCAGCCAGAGCAGAGCCCATCCCCACCGGACCTGAGCACCTCAGTCCCCGGGAGCAAGCTGCAGCCTTTGTCAGAGACCAACAATGTCCTACTACGAGCTACACCTCTTCAATCCATCCACTCAGTATGATGGTGACACACACCCAGTGCTCACAGCCTACTTGAATGGACAGGTCACTCTGCCTCAATAATATGTGGTTTTGGGGAACGCCATATCCTCAGTTTACACCGGTGGCAAACAGCATTGAGCCCTTGTGCAGTAACACACCCGAAGCAGAAGTTCACCCTAATGTAGCTCAAATGTTCAAGCATCGCCCAGGTATACTAGCAAAGGGGATTCCGCCAAAGCGCAAGATAGTCCTGTGGGTTTATTCTAAGTTTCTAGGGAAATCTATCGGCAGGTATCAATGTCGATCTCGACAGTCAGCGTTCCTGCCAATCAGGAGAAGCTGTTGAAACGATCGGGAGCAAAGTGTGCCCAAATAGATATTCTAAGCGCACTATTGTTTTGAGACCTCACTACCTTGGCAGTCCTCTGGTTTTACCTACCTCCTCACCACAACTCTCTTCCTCTCCCTCCCGTGTGTTCAGGTGTGCAACGTGACAAATGCAAACACACGCTGTGCCTGCAGTAATGTGTGATTTGACGTCGTCAGGTGAGACACGAGACAAACAATGACACAAATTACTTACTGATGATGGGTGCCAGCGGTGTTTCCCAGTAACCACACTGTTGAGACTCAGGGCTCTCAGGGATGCTGTGGGTTCTGTGTGTCCATCTCACCCGGGCGTACTTACGATACACGTTACATTAATAAACATCATTACTTTAGAAAACAATGGCAAGAGGTAGCTGTCATTGCAAAGAGAAAACACTTGATGCACTGTACTACTTCCTTTTTATTATCACTCATACAAAGAACACGTGCCAGCAATTTATTTGTGAATTTCTGTTGGTTGTGTCTAGCCAAATGAGGTTAGGTACTCCCCAGCTCACAATTATTCTAGCGCACTTCCTAGGTGGATGACTTCTACATGATGTTAGAAAACAAAATCTTCACACGGGAAGGGGGTCAACAGCCGCTAGGGTGGACTGACGATTTTCCCTGAAGATAGGGCGCAGAGAATAATGAATTGAGACAAAAATTAACAAGGTACATGAACACGTGTGATTATTTGGCATCACGAACAGGAATCGTCGGGGCTTGTCTTGCCGCACGTGGTTAGTAAGGTGATGTCCTATACACACAACTGGCTAGGACGGAATTAATGTCACCGTACAAATTACATACAATCACATAAATACACTTGGAAAATGATGGGACACGACATGAGTGGTCACAATAAACACGTAAGCGCGTGAAAGTAGTATTAGATGGCGCGGATGCGCTGGATAAGTGTTGCAGCGGAACACGTGGTGCAGGTGAAATTGTTATATTTCTCCACAAAGACGGAAGATTCTGGTCAAACAAAATATTATTCTGGTTGGGAAAATTATTCCGTTGCAGATTGAATCGGTTTTGAGCTTCTAGCTTGCCGGATGGCAGGAAAATCAGATATTGAAAATGACCGAGTGGTCAGACATACAAATCATCAATTACACCAAAAATACATTGGACCCTGAGTAAAATTATGGCGCACATTATATTACACAAACAAACCCTCAAACTGCTTGGATGGTGCAGATATCGACTTGGCGGCTATGAACCACGTGGTCGCAAAATATGTGCCCGTAAAATAATTAAACATGGAAAATACCCTTGAATATGCACATGAAAATAAAGCCCTTAAAATTGCACGCAGCAATAATACAGAAATTACGATGAAGTGCCTTTAGCATAGGCGGATGGCGCCTGATTCAAGTTGCGCGGGCCGCATGACCTCTTCAACATCTTTCCTCCCTTTTGCCTCGTTTAAGTTTCAAAAAGCCGCAAGGGCACAAATTATCTAAACGGAAGCATAATGCTGGGAAATTATCTGGCGAAAACGTACGTGAGTAAAGGTTAACCAGTATACTATGAAAGAGCTACGGTAATCTACATCAGTGCAAAAAGTTTGAAGTGTGTACGTGACAGTGTCTTACCTCGCCAGACCTCCTACAATGACTGCACCGAGGCTAGCGTCGCACGGAACTACCATGGCTGCCTACAGATTTCACATAAGCGGAAGTGCTATGCACGCCGAGTAAAACTTTTATATATGAAAATTAAGTGGCACAAAATAATTTAGATATTGTTTTACATTTTAGATTTTTCTTATTAATTTTCTGTATCATTCTAATGTTTCTTTTCTACGGCGTTCATGCCGGAATATTACTGATCTTAATCTCCACGCAGCGCTCATTTTGAATTCATAACCAAACATCTTGCAATATTGACAATCATACATTTTCAAACACTTTAAGACATTTTAAAAAATAAAAAGACACATTTTACACTACAAATAATATTCGGTTAGAGGAAAGTTCAAATTGGAGCCTCTTTGCACACATGCATGCACACATGTCAAGTGCATGGTGAGAGCCATCATGGGCTTAACGCCGTGGGGCTGTTAGCCGGCGTTAGATTGAAGTAAAGTTATTCTTACAAATTGTGCATTTTAAGTGGTTAGTTAATGCATAAAAGTGTACATACATATATCTCTCATTTACACATTGTCTTATATAAAACACATACTATTCCATTTATTAAAGTGTAACGCGGGATAATTAGAATGAAATTTCTTGACATGGCTATGATCTCATTGAGGTTAGACAGTTGGCTAAGGAAAATATTGACATGGTGGACTGTTAATGTGTTGTATACACAGGTTAGCTGTTGAAAATATTACTTGTTTTAAAGGAATATACTTCTTCACGTATAAAAACAACTGTTAAAAGATTAGATAATTTGTTGCAGTCCTTTTAAATAACGTTCACTGTGATGTACGTAAGGAAATGTATAGAAGACGATACATAAAATGTTGTTTTAATAAATACAAGTGTAAAGTTTACTTAGAGAATTTTGTAATGCCTAAACAACAAATCTTGCATAGTAAAATGTGTTGTTAAGTGATTTATTGTAGGAACGTACAAATTCTGATTACCACTAGTGAAGTAATGGGCTTTGTACACAAAGAATGTGTTTGTCATTCATAAAATTAAAATGATAGAAGCTGCCTATTTAATTAGTTTTATTATTGCACGTAGGTATAAATTTTTTTGCTTTATTATTATAAGTAAAAAAGAGAAGTCACATTTAACTTAGAATACCAAAAACCTGAAACATGGCGTAAATGATTGGAAGTTCTGTTTCGACAAATTTAGAATACATAAACCCCTTGGCCACACCAGATTTCGTGCCCTGCAGAAAGGCCACGTGGCCAATTTTATATTCTGGATGCGCTCCAGTCTGACCTATCACTCACCAAAAACACTTGGAGTTGTGACATGACTTCAGTAACCATGGGACGTTATGCGTCAAGCTGTTTTTAATTGTGGGTCATTTGGTTCCATAATTGTCAATTTTTTACTTCGTGAAACCTAAACCAAACTTATTTAATCTTAATTTTTTTTTTGTTTATGCATATTTCAATCCTAATTTCAAGTCTTATCTGTCTTTTGTTTCCTGTTCGACTTTGAAAAAGTAAATGTAATCTTTACTTGAGGATGAGATGTCTATTTTAATCAGTTTAAACCTGTGGGATAAAATATTATAGTGGAACACTGTTATAACATTTTCCTGCTTAATAAGCTGCTCTCTCTTGGGGCCCTTGAGAATTTTCATAACAGGGTTCTACTGTATTAAAAAAAAAAGGAAACCCAAGTTTTAGTTACAACTGCAATGTGATAAGTGAGCTACTTGTTGATCTCTGGTGCTGTATGAAGTAATAGAGTAGTCCAAAGCAGTTGTAATTGTTTATTTTTGCTTGCAAAAAGAGTCGAACAGTAATGATAGCGTGGTTATGGTTGCAAGTAGTTATTTGTCATCTTCAGATGTGTTGTGTGCAGGACACCAAGCTTGATAAGAGCGATGACTTGACACCGTTCTGCTCCACGCACTACTCCGTGACCATAGGTTATCTTGCTCGAGCAGTCGTGAACAACGTGTTGCAAGGAGGCCAGCTGATGACGACTGAGAGTGATGACGACATAGGCCAGGAAGACCCTTGTAGAATATCATGAGAGAAACTTTATATTGGCACTGCTAGTGATGAATTAAAAGTTCCTTTATGTACGTAGTATGTTGTGAGATTTTACAGCCCATATTTCAGCAAATGTCAGTTATGTTAAATCCAAAAATTGGTATTGAAACTATTTTGTATGTTAGTTAAATGATAATATACAAATAGTTTATATAATTTATTTTGAAAGAAACTGTGTAAACTTTTAGATCTCTATGTATTTATATCAAAACAATTTTTAATATTAATGGTTATAGTTAATATATGTAGAGTTTTGGAGGAAATGAAACTATGTGCAGTAGGAAATGTCCAGTAGAAATTTAAATTACTAACTGTTCAATGAGATATGGTCAACTTACGCATTTTCCTGATGTAAAGTTTTCAGCAGGGATATTGTAGATAAAATGCCGTATTTCCACGATTATAAGCCGTTCCCTATTACCGGGCACACCCTTATTTCAGAAAACTGAATTTGTGAAAAAAATATTTACCCACATTTTCATTTTTTTGGCAATTCTTGTTATAAAATCCTTTCGTATAGTAATAAGACTCTGTCAGGGTCTCAGGCGAACATGAAATGGCGGCCGCTGAGAACAGATAACATATTTACTTATTTATTATATTACTTGTCATGTATGTACAAACCTGGTGTTTTATTAAAGTTATTTCATCCCAAATTTAATGAAACGAAATAAAGCCAGTTCATTTATTATTCAAAGCATAATTAAATTTTTTTACTGCCATCTATCTGCTGTCATTGGTACTAGTAATATCGTTGGATAATCATCTAAATGGCCAAGTAGTACGAATTAATGTAGCTTCCAATTCTGTACAGTAAAGTTTCGGCTCGGAACAACTTTCAGACTATATGCCAAAACAACATATTGTCGTTTGGCCAGAATCTGTTCAGTAATTATTTCACAACACGACTCGTTGCGCGACATCGTCTTTCTGCCTCGCAAACTCGGCTAGCCATGTTGTCTCCTTTGTGGAATTCCTTTCGTTGCTATCTGTCACTTGCCGCGATTTTTTGTTAAATATGAAAGAAATGAGTTCCTTATAGTACTTGGTTTTATTACATTTATTAACCCACCAAATATATTTTCCTTCAATGCAGGCCATATCCCTGTTTCTAGGCCAAAATTTTGGCAAAAAAAATGTGGCTTGTAATCGTGGAAATATGGTACTGTATTTGTAATTTCCCAATTGGAACTTCATATAATAATTTTGTCCTTCATTTTGTTTTTATCATGTGTTTTATGAAGTAATGGATATTTTACTAGCTGGTTTGTACTAGTTTTGTAACTGATTGTCCCCATGAAACTCTTTATTCTACAAATTCAACTATTTTGGATATGTGCTCATGTGTGAGTTGGAACTACAATGGTCATGTAGTTCACTATCAGAAATCTAAGTAAATATTAAATTAATCATTCTGTTTTGGTACTAAACATGTTATTTTTAACTCCGTAAAAAGACCAGAATTTTCGTGAGATTGTAAAGACAGTCCACTAGTCTTGTAGTGTAGTCAGGTGTATAACTAGTGTTGGTGTGAATGTCCTCTGATCTTTTATTTGTATCTGATACAGAGTATGTACTTTTATACAAAGCTTTGTTTATAGCA
Source organism: Dryococelus australis (assembly GCA_029891345.1). NCBI lineage: Eukaryota > Metazoa > Arthropoda > Insecta > Phasmatodea > Phasmatidae > Dryococelus > Dryococelus australis. Next base: position 10,820,193 of record CM057006.1, on the reverse strand, counting down.
ATGTAAACATCAAAGTACTGTACTACTCCAATCATGACGTTATTTGTTAATGTTCTTCTCTGTATTCTTAGCAATTCAGTTTACATCCCAAAAAATGTTTTGGTATTAGATTTTCAATAAACAGAACCTTTTTATAACAGTGTTTGTGACCAACATCCTCGTCAGACTGCAGCTATTGTAATTTCATAACATCAAAAAAAAAACTTTGTATGTATTGTATGGCAGTAGTACCCAGTAAACAAAGAGACTATGTATTCCTTCTGCCTCCATGTGGTTTCTACCTTACTGTCAAAACATGTCACCATGCTCAGACATAGCTCATAAGAGAAGTATTAATTGGCGTGTAGTGAGTTTTTTTTTTTTACAGGGTAAGCAATAAAATAGCCCCACATATTTGTGTGTTTTAGATAACATTTGCTAGTGCCAGGCTGTGGTTCCATTTTCAATTTCTACTAACAAACACAACTTCCAACTTCGCTTACCCTCCACATGTATTTACAGTTTTATAATACCTAACATTAATTATAAAAATGAAACCAAATTAATGTAATGATAATTAAACTGAATATTATTTAAAGAGCATACTACAAATTATAAGAAAACTCCAGTTTTCCCGAACGCTTTCATCCACTTTCCAAGGAAAAATGAGCACTGGAGTATGCAAACAGAACTACAGTTTTCCCTGCCGAAGGAACGCGGCAGGGTAACTCGCTTGTAAGTTCGATTCATCGCTAGTCGCTCCCATTTGTAGAAATAAATACTGGATAGCGGCACTATGTGTGTACAGTGCGGGAATTACGAAAACTCTGTTTCTTGAATCGGAAATGGGAAACCCACATTTAAATGTGTTTAAAATTAAAGTTACGCAAAAAGTATAGAGGGTCAAACATTTCCAATATGTATAGGGTAAGCATTGCTTGCCTTGCGTCTATGGAATAAACGCCACTGGAAGTATTGATTTTGCTACAGAAATTTTTTATCACTACAACAGAAAGAAGTTAATTAACATCCATTGTTTATTCACGTGGAAATATTGCCATGGTGCAGCTTTCTTTCCCAGCATGTAGTAAAAGTACATTTTAATGCTCCTGGAAAATTAGTCATGTGTGATGCTTTTACAACATTAACTAAAAGGACTTCGCCTCATCAGAGCATACCTCCACATCACCCCACGCGGGATTTGAACCTGAACTGCAGCTACCCCCCTTGGTTTGCAGGGGCTATTACAGACACCAGCTTGTACTGTTTCTCAATGTCAGAGTTCATCCCCCCCCCCCCACCCACCCTAAAAGCGAATGAGCTGTGGCTGAGATCACATTCCAAGGTTGCATAGTTCCGGAGCGCGCCAAGGGATGGTGGAGTTCAGTTATCTCCCGCACCATCAGACAATGGCAGGCCATCACACATGAAAAAAACCTTACAATTAACATTTATAATGATTATGAATGAAATGAATGGTGGAGATGTAACATTGGTGAGGAAGGCATATACACATACATTTTTATTTTAGTAATAAACACACACATCGCGTGACACTTTGTCCATAGCTGTAACACTTAACCTCAATTGGGATGTTATATCAGGGTGTCCGCACATTGTTTCTGGCCAGTATCTTATTTAACTAATTGCATGCCCTTACTAATTTGCATATTCCCTTTTATTTAATAATACTTATAACTAACATATCAAAGCCCTGGATAGTAATAAAAGAAAGTGGGGTTAGGTCACCACGTGGCCGATAAGTTACGGTGGTTTCCGTTGGGCTAGAATGGCTTAAGGCAAAATACAAGACAATACTGTACAAAAATACTGGACTTGATACTGGTCAATTATGAAAAATAAATGTTACCAAAATATAATGTATGCACATGCGTGTGGCTTTAATTAATACGTGCAAATATGTCGAGCATTGTGCTATAATTATTATTTAAGCGTAACACGTAATTCACAATATGGATGTAGTGCACAAATATTGATAACATGGCCCTTTGATAATAAATTATTATACAGAACAAAATTAACATATTAAACTCTTAAATTATAACTAAACCATACGCACCTTCAGTGGCGGCTGCTAAGGGAGGGCTGCGGGGTGCAGACCTCCTAATAACATCTTGGACCGCAGACCTCTACTGATCTACTACTCAGCAAATACGGAGGTTATTTGGCAGCCAATGTTTTTGAGATGGACGAGTCTGTCACGAGGAAAACGATTTTGTAAATGTCGAGTGGTGGGGCTACAGATTCTTCGCCCCAAAGTGGGTGGAGCAAGTAGAGAGAGATGACAGTAACAATAGACTAGGAATACTATGGGAAGGAAGTGAAGACTTCAGGGGCTTGTCCCTTTTCAGCCAATCGCATGCTGTAAATCAGAGAGAGCTGGGCACGCCCCTGCTGAAACACAAAGACGGTTTCCTGGAACTTGACAGGGTTACCAAAACTGGAACTTCAATTTCCACCGTAAACAGATGTGTTCTACAGTTATTTACTACATGTTTTGTAGGTGCATTTTTGCGCTCTGCTCTTTTGCAGTTGTCAAAAACATTTCTTAACAATGCTTGTATTTATTTCAAATAGTTTTTAATATTCTTAACAAGTTTGTTGTTAATGATGAGCCATGAGCATTGGTTAGAAGCAGGGTTGAAGAGTTGTTCATGTTGTGCTACGTAAACATGTAAATAATGGCTAATTCAATGAGTATCATTTAAAACCTTATTACGACAAAGATTTTGAATTACAGCAATAAACTAGAGCTTAAGAATTTTGGACCAGCAAGGCCACAGTTAAATATGGCAAATGCAGTAGTTCGTATATGCGAAAATTTAACGCAAGTTCATATAATTTCGCGGACTGGCTATGAGGGTGTGAAGTTAGAAATGTATTCCCCCCCACCCCCCTAGTGAAACCTAATGATCTTGCGTGGACTGTCGATTGGGTAAAACATTTGTAACATTTGGGAGACAAAGTTAAAAGACATAAGTCATATTCAAAGCATATAAATAATGCCATAATATTTTCAGTGATTGGTAAGATGAATATTCATTGCTAGTTAGATAGCGCGAACAAGTTGAAGAATGGATTTTGTTTACAAATACATTAATTAAGATATGCAACTTTCATCCTATAATTTAAATTTTTGACATGCATTTTGTATGTACTGTATGTATTTTATTATTGTGTTATAAAAACATTTGTTTTAGTATATTTAAGTTATCATCTTCATTATTGTAGTAGAATTAGTATTTTTATCAAATTTCTTGTCTCGTCTAATGTACCACACCACATGGGTACTGGTTGGAAGGTATATAACCTAAACAAACTTAAAACAAACAGCTACCTGTGATAGTGATTATATCTGAACTAGTGGCCACAGTGCGTTGACAATTACAAATCGAACGATGATACGTTTTTCTTCAAACAACCTCACTTAACATAAGTCTGCCATATGCAAAATATTTATCACTGTGCCTATTTAAAAAAAGCAATTTGTAATGATCTGAGTTAGGATCGCCACAGCCCTCCCAGTTTCAAAAGTCACCAGCCACCACTGTGCACCTTATCTGAGCACGTTTCTCAAACTAGGCACACAACACTCACTTCCACATGCATGTGGCACACGCTTGCCTAAGATGAACCCTCTGTAAACAAAAGCTAAACACTACGTACAAAATATTAATTAAAAAGGCCATGGAAAAAAATATAAACAAATATAAGCACTGATGCACTGCATGAACGCACTTAATACACACACACACACATACGGAACACTTGCTGGCGGCTCACTGCTACTCTCCCGTGGTTGCAAAGCAAATCATGAGTGTTGGTGATGGCAATGTGGGGAACAGTCTCGGGGTAAACACGTACAAGTCAAATGCCCCTCCCCTCTAGGTCGTTGGTAGTTCTGCTCCCCCTAGTCTATACAACATGTCGTCAGTGACTGGATCTTGTTCCGGGGTCATAAGTTCCTGCCGGACTGATGTTATTGCTGAGCTGGGCATGGCTGCTGGTATGGCAGTGACGGCGGTGCCTTGGTGACTGCGGTGGGCACTGGTGAGTGCCTGCAGGGCGTGCTTGTGGTGCGTCAGATGATACGAGCCCGCTGGGTGCGACTGGAGGGAGAGCACTTCCGTCCCCGACTCGTCTCTGTTGCTGGTTCCCTCGGCATGTGGGTGGCGTAGGTTATGATGGCAGGTGTCCCCACACGCAATGATGGCATGCCTCCTGCTCTAATGGTCAATGATCCTGATGATGATGCCTAACACGCCTGACTTCTCGATGGCATCACGATGCCATCAGGTGCGGCCCATACCTGGCGATCCTGGCTATCCTAGGTGGTCCACTTTTGGCTCTTCTCCCCTGATTTCAACATTTGTTGGCAGCATGACATCACGTGACTGATCAGTGCTGGACGGCAGTGCCGCTCATGGGAGCCCCTGTAGACGCTATAACGTAGGACGTCGCCACTGAAGGCATGGTTGGTATGGTGCTGTTAGAATGATGGATGGATGTTGTGGTTTTGGCGTCGGTGAGTGGTGTTGGCACATTCAAAACTCTATTTTCCCATGGTGAAGGAGGGTCGATGTAGGGCATCGCGACGCCCGCACTGGCGAGCAACAAGGCATCAGGATTTAAACATGTATACTGGTGTCTGGGGGGGGGGGGCAAACAGCCACCACTAGGCTAGGCACCACTGAATATAATACTACGGAGATTGTTGTAGCATTGGGAGAGAGCATGGTAACCACTTGGTTGCCCCAGGATTTCTACAGATGGAGTGACTACCAGAGAGGCCACATAAGCTGTCGGTCTTCATGACCACCAATCTGTTCTCATGCTCACTAGCACTGGTGCCCATTCTCGGATTTTTACTGAAAACCTTCATTTTACCCGTAACTTCCCCTGGAGTCCAACCTTGTCACCCTCAAATGGTGCCACAGCTATTGTGGTTTTTCCTGCATCAGTGAACTTAACATCTCACCATTTGTGTCTGACGTTAAATGGCTTGTGCATTTTGCCATGTTCGTCACGATTACAGTGGCCAAGTGAATAAACGTCTTCCTATCATGTCAGTGTCTTTCCTGGTTCCTCTTCAGTTGACATTAGTCTCGGTGTCTCCATGCAGTGAAGAAATGGAAAAGGAGCATTTAAGTGGAACATTGGTTAATAGGTTATGATTTGCCCGGCACGAGGCATCGCTGACTCTTGCTGATGCTCCGGGTCGTGCTGCCGATGACCAATGCCCCCTTTCCTGTCTCCATGAAGAATGATGAATAAAGGTTAAATGTAAATCTTAGTGGATTCTCAGGGTGGACCACATGCCACCTGAATTAAAGATGTTGAAATACTGCAGTACAGAACACTCTTGAATAAAACACACAGAATACACACTTGAGAAATCGCTGGAAATGAGGGTTCTGTGCCCTTATGTGCCTTGAGGTGTAGACAGAATTAAGCACACACTTTACCGAGTGACGATATTTATTTGTCCGTAACGCTACACGTTGGTACCGAACTTACCCTGTCTGTGAAGGTAAAACTTAATAGAAGGCCACATGGGCTAAACAATGGTTACATATACAATTAAAGCTCCCGGTGGCGATGCAAACAAACCGGAAATGGAGGGGTGTTGTCTCGAGTGGCTAAACGTGAAAAGGTTCTGGTAATTTAAAGTCTATTGCAAATTAAGATGATTAGTAACAGAGTTATTCCGATATGTTTTCTGATACAGATACCCCGATACCACTGCCCTACACACTGAATTTTAGAAAAAGTATTACTGCTAATAATACATTAAAAACATTTTTCCTAGACTCATTCAAATAGATAAATAATGTCTTAAAATACTGTAAATTCTTTCATTGTGATCCGACATAAAATGCAAGCTGACCTAAAATTTCAAACCCTCTGCAAATGCAAATAATTTGACACCAAATACAAGTCAAATTTTAAATGTCTCGCACACACTATTAGCTAAGAGCGCATGGAAAAGTTATCGATCTGGCAGTGTCATGTCTGTTTACTAGTCAGGGGGAGGGGGCAGAGGATGACCTCTCCACGCCACTACCTGTTGGTGACACCTTACACGCATCGCAAATATGTCTTTGAAAGTAATTAATCATATTTTACTGAAAAGAAAACTTGTAATGTTGAGATGCAAAATAGGTGCTTACGTATTATCAGTTTATTCAAAGATGCATGTCTATTGAAATAAATTAATATAAATCCTCCGAGTTCCCCACAAGAAGTTACTGAAGCTGAATACTTATAATACAAGTCAGTAAAAAATTGTTTGAACATCGAGCAACAAGTGGTAGAGTATATACTTTTGGGTATATAATTTGATTCGCAAAGATGCTCCACTTTGAGTTAAATAAATAGACAAGTTTTAAAGTCGTGTTAATTTTACGCCAGATGCAATGAAACCCCAACCTTACCAGATAAAACAATCTTTAAACACAAAAGAAAACGCCTTTACAAATAATAATTCCTCAAATGTTTTGCCTAACATTTTCTGGTGAAATCATGCGCTTTAAAATGCAAGTGATGTTAGGTACAACTATTTTGAGCAACGCATATAGTATTTAATCGTTTATAGTGTGCAATCGTGTATAGAGCACCATGATTTTTGCAACAAGTTACAGGGAAAATTTTTTAAAAATAAAATTGCACTAAAAATTTGTGGTGCCATGTTAGTAAGTATGGAACAGATTATTCTTTTTTACTTTAATGTGCAGTTATTGTACTGTGTTTGGAAAATACTCTAATTAAATTACTTGGATGCAAAAAGACAAAAAAAAAAAAAATTCCAGATACCTGCTGCTCCTACTACTCAACCCATTTCCAGCTTAGTTTTCCTTTTTTTTTTTCTCCTTTCAGCAGTGACCCACCATCTATTTTTTTGCAGTGCTAGAATGTCGCACTACCCTTATCTAAAAAAAGAAAGAGGGGGGAGGGGGTCGTTTCCTCTTCCCTTCTCTCCCTGGCCCCCTAATCAACCACGAACTTGGCTTGCTAGCCTCTGCCGTGGAAACAAAGAGGGATGGCGGAATTATCGACCGGCAATAATATGGGTGTTACTACAAGGGGGTGGTGGGTCGTATACACGAGGTAGCTGTGGTTTTGTTTTGCATCCAAGGGAAAGGAATTGGCAATGCAAGGTTATGCCCTTTGGGCTATGCAATACCCCTGCCACCTTCGAAAAACTAATGGAGAAAGTTCTGCCCTTAGATATTTGCCAGGTGTACCTTGACGACATTGTGGTCACAGGAAGAACTTTTGAAGAATACCTACCATGCTTAGATTCTGTGTTTCAGAAAGTGACTGTGACAATCTGAAATTGGTTCCCAAGAAATGCCACCTTTTCCAAAAGAAAATACATTTCTTGGGCCATGTTGTATCAGCCCATGGGATTGAAACAGACCCTGAGAAGACCAGAGCAATAAAAGAATGGCTTCTACCAAAGGATAAAACTGAAATTCGAAATTTTCTGGGCTTATGTGATTACTAACACCGATTTGTGCCTGGGTTCGCCACTATCGCCAAACCTCTGCATGAATTGACTGAGGCAAAAAGAAGATTTTGTTGGACCCCAGAGAGCGAAATTGCTTTCAATGGACTAAACGAAATTCTGATATCTTCCACAGTGCTGGGCTTCCCAAGTAGAAAGGGTGAATTTATTCTGGATACTGATGATAGTGATGTCGGAATAGGAGCTGTGTTATCTCAGATCCAGGATGGAAAAGAGTGGCCATTGGAATACTTCAGTAAGGTACTACACAAGCCCGAGATTGGTTACACAGTAGTTCTACTATGTAACATGCAGGGAGCTTTTGGCAGAGGTGAAGGAAATTGCACATTCTCATTTATATCTTTATGGCAGACACAGAAGGTCAAATAGCCTGTTGGATACAGCACCTGAAAGAATATGACTTTAAAATACACGACAGGTCTGTACGCCTTCACAGCAATGCAGATGCACTCTCCAGGAGACCATGCGAACCATTATGTCATCATTGTGAACACCAGGAGGAGATGGTCGCTGTAGCGAGGTAAGCAAGAAGGACAAGAATTCAAGGCCTTGTATCTGGTGATGGGTCATCCACATGTGACGAAAAGGACATAAGAAATGATCAACTAAGTGACTCCACCTTGCGTCCAATATTGGAGTGGAAGGAAACCGGGCGGCGACCGAAATAAGAGGAGATATCTAGCCTAGGTGTGACAGTCAAGGTATACTGGGCACAGTGGAATTCCCTTGTTATAAATAATGGTGTGCTTTAAAGGAATTGGTAAAGTAACAATGGGAGACAGAGTCATTTACAATTGATGCTACCAGAGTGCCCAATCCCAGAAGTGCTAAGAGAACTTCACAACACAGTAGCAGGTGGTCACTTCGGTCTAAATAAGACACTTAACAGAGTCTGAAAGAGATTCTATTGGTTACATTGTCAGTAGGATGTTGAGAAGTGGTGCCGTCTGTGTGATGGATGTACTGCAAGGAAGGGTCCGAGGGTTAAGGGACGCGGTCCCCTCCAGAAGTACAATGTTGGGCTCCATTCGAGAGGATGGCAGTTGACATTCTCGGACCCCTATCAATCACTGAGAGGGGAAATCGATACCTTCTGGTAGCACAAGACTATTTCATAAAGTGGCCCGAGGTTATACTGGTGCCAAACCAAGAGGCAGGCACAGTAGCTGATGCTCTTGTCGAGCATGTTTTATTCAGGTTTGGAGTGCCACTGGAGCTTCATTCGGATCAAGGACAAAATTTTGAAGCAACTCTTTTCCAAGAAGTAACGAGGATTTTATGAATGAAGAAAACCCGAACCAAAGCATTACACCCTCAATCGGATGGAATGGTTGAGAGGCTAAATCGTACCCTGGAACAGCATCCGGCTATCTTCGTAGAAGACAATCAGAGGGATTTGGACTCTAAGGTAACCTTATTTATCCTCGTATATCGCTTGGTGGTCCACAAGTCCACAAGGGTAACACCTTTAAGGATGCTGTTTGGAGAGAGCTCCGCCTACCTGGTGACCTGCTGTTCAGACGTCCAGTGGAGGAAGAAGTAGCTACTCCAGAATATTATATTAAGTAACGTCAGAAGTTAACCGACATTCATAAGATTGCCCGGAGGCACCTAACATTAACTGTTAGAGAATGAAAACATGATATGACCGAAGAAAACCTGAACAGACTTTTCAAGAAGGACAGCTGGTGTGGATGTACAGCCCTCAAAGGAAGAAGGGATATTGCCCGAATCTACAGAAATCTTGGGAAGGCCCATACAGGTTGAAGCGGATAAATTATGTGGTCTACAGGATTTGCAGACAGGGTTCTCGGGCAAAGCCTAAGGTTGTCCACACCGACCGACTGGTGCTGTATGAAGTCCTGATTCTGTATAATCTGTTTGGGACGAACAGATGTAAGGAGGGGGCAGTGTTACGTGTTGCAGCTGGCGCCGACTCAATTGCCCTGCGTCGTAATCGGAGACCCACCTCGCCCACCCCTCTTCAAGGAACGATGCGCTCGCGGCCTCCTGATTCACCCTTCTTGGAATCCTGTGAATGCCAACAGCGGCGAAACTCTCTGGCATCACAGACCTCCTCTCGCCTGCTAGAGTTTCTGATACATTTAGCGACGACGCAAGAATGTTCTGATGAGACTGACTGGTCCCTCAGCCCTCCGCGACACATTACGCAAGTTGGGGAAGATTCTAGGTGGCGGCCTAAGACCTATATATACTGCCGCAACCCAGCGACCGGCAGTCTTTGATGGAGGCCACCTGACCGAGTGTGCGAGAGCGAAAAGAAGTGTGGACGTGACTGGAGGTTGCGGGATGACGGCGAGTGAAGATTCGTGGCTTGAATGGACGAGAGGGTTTGAAACCGACAAGTGAAGCCTACTGTGCGTGAGGGCGCTTGGAGTATTCTAGAACGTTGCGACTGGCAGGACATGGACTGAACTGAGGTGGGACTGAATGGAAGTGTAATACTCATTTTATTGTAAATATTCGAACTGTCAAATATGGACTCATAAATTATGACATTATTAAATAGGTAGATACGCTTTCTATTGGGACTGATTTTTATTTATTTAATTTCATTGATTTCTTTGTCGTAATTATACATTTTATTAATTGGTGTCAATTGTGAACAGTAAGTGATTTCAATTTACTGTGAGAATATGAGTTCAGAGAATTTTGCTGTAGTTATTGTAAATAAAATAAGGAAGTTATAATTAATTACTATATTTGATTAAGACATCCATCTCTTAACGAACTTGGTATAGCCCACTTAATTTCTAGAGTGAGAAATTGTAACAGTATTTAAAAAACATGACACTGGGAAAAGTTCATCACAACCCCTTGGTTCCTTACACAAAAAAAATTGACAACTGGAAAAAAGTTGTCAATATATTTGCCAAAAATTCCAAAACACAGTATCACTTAATATTGTTCGTGGTGCTGATGAACTCTTATCAAGGTCTGCTAACCAATCAATTGAAATGTTGATAGACAGACAGATTAAAAAAAAGTTCTGGCAAAAGAATTAATATGGTGCCTATAATTGACACAATAATTACCTGGGAAGGCAACAATTATCTTTGTGTGGACACAGAGATGCAGGAAAACTTCATAAGACACAGAGTGACATGTGTCGCCCTCACCCCTAGGTCGTTTGTCACACCGGCCACTCCCAAGCGCAGCACAGACACACTCTCGATGACTGCTCACAAGCGAGGTGTAGGTGCAGGAGTGGGCAAGGGCAGTGTGTGCAGGGAGTGTAGCACTATGTGCACCCACCACCCATGCAGAGCAGGCGTTAGAATACACAGCCACGTGTGTTACATATAAAGCATCATAGCATTTTTCGCTAATACATTTCTGGTCACGTAATAGAGACACTAGACATGCAAATGAGTTCAATATGTTTAGACGCCTTTATGCCGAATGTTATTGTTTTATGTTACAAATGTTTATTTTTATATTTTTATCACCACCGATGTTACATTCACACCATGTCATTTCAACCACAAGGTAAGCTGTAGAACAATTACTGAGTTGTGTTTTGTGCAGTATTTCCAAATATGATAACATGTAACAGCATATTTGTGTATCCCTATATGCAAGTAGATCCCTCCACGACGCGTGGGCCTGCCACCGCCAGTCCTCGTGCCACGGCGGGAAGTCAGTCCGCAAGTCACACCCAAAGGGAGAGGCATGTGTGAAACCGCGTTCATGCTTTTCCTGCCTGGATGGCATCAATTTTCATCACCGGTCATCTTTGTAAGCAATAGTTAAGTATCAAAAACTTTTAGTTTTAGCAGTCTGGGATATTCCTCTTGCCTCCCAGGAATTGCATCGCCTGGGGAAACTTTAACTTAACCAGCACACGTAACCTTTATGTAAGCCTAATGCTTCTTTTTGTACTTCATAACCTTCATGCAGGTTCAAAGCGAGCAAGTGTATAAGCTATTCTCCTAAAGGGAACGTTCAAGTTTGTAATAAACTGTATGAACTAATGACTGCGTTTATTTGATTGCCACAAGGCATTTCAGAGCACGGGTCCCTTAAAACCCGCCATTTCCTTATGCAAGTGTCTGTGAATTTTAATGGTAAATAATGATTTGTATGTGTGCTGCAACCTAACCAAAGTATCGCGAGTAGAATTTATGGGAGAGTGGTTTGGCCCTAACAATCCACGCATAGGAAGTTCTGGTTTGATTACATCAACGTCATGCTAATCTTCAATACAAATGGGTGATTGGGCCGCCCGAAGAGCCCCTCATTTAGGAAACGCGAGGCCTCAACATCAGGTGAACTACTGCAAGGGAATGTGGTCCGGGTGGTCGGCCTGCAGCAACCTGAGGTTACGAGTACTCAGCTCTACCGCGACAGCATCAGTGACACCACCACAGTGACCTCTGGCACCTACCGAGTTTACAATTCCAACAAATTTTTCCAAATTATGTTCAACGCCTTTGTAAATCCCAATCAATCCCATATCGTCCAGTCAAGCCACGTCAATTGTCGTCCTTCTGTGTGGCCAAAATTTACACGCCAAAATCCATGTATGAACTTTCGACCAACCCTCCAAAATTTTTCCCACCTCAAGTTGTCCAACTACGCCATCCTAGCCCTGTTTAACCACCTACCCACAAGAGATAGCAGAAGAGAACATCAACAGTGCCCAGATGCCTGGGAGAAGCCAGAAAATCGACCACGTGCTCTGTGGGAATAAAGGGTGCGCAAACGTTGGTTCAACACCATTGTGGGGAAAGCGGAGAAGGGCGAGAAAGGCAACCATCTTTGTGCAGCACGTGAAGTCAGGGTTCCCGCCACCAGGCAGGACAAAGGTAGGGGAGGGAGAACACGCCAGTGCCACCCCCTCCTCTACTAAGAGCAGCACCCTGCAGGACAGGAGGGAGAAGAAGTTCCCATCCTTCCCAGTGCTCAGCGCTCGAACCACATGCCGGTGGTCAGCTAAACGGGAACAGTATCGTTGACGCCCGTGCCTGTGCTCGAGTAGGGCTGCCACATCATGACCATCCACGCTGCGCACATGATTGAACTGTAAACATAGCCAGCTACACAACATCCATTGTGACAGCAATACCATTGTTTTTGCAGTGCCTCAAAGCACTTCCAGTGAACGTGGTCGACAAATTCGAGCCAGGTACGCAGTGTTTTTGGTTCGACCGCCGACCGAACTTGAGGACAAACAGCTGTGTAATGACCATTCGCGAGCAACCGTGCGCAGTGGAAATAGTGGTGTCATGGGAACATTCGCGAACAGACACAGTGCAACCACCATTAATCAAAACAGAAACCGACTCTCATGCTCCGTGCTATTGTGATAATCTCATTTGCGACAGACAAGGGGCGATCATCTTACAGTGCCGGAACTGTCAAGTCAAATTCCACCAGGAATGCCTTAGCGAGAAAGAACAGAGTACCGCAAGAGGGTTAGTGTTTACGTGTGGAACCTGCCACATTAATGACGGACATTGTAGCATACAACAAGTTCAGGACTTCATGTCACATTCAAGTGAACAGCAGCGAGAGGAGTATTCAAAATTTCCATCGGCAGGCGGATGCAACAAGCAAGAGCGAGGAGAAGCAGGGAAGTGTTGCACACGTAGCAGGAGAGGAGGAACGCCTCGCATATGCAGCGGGAACGCAAACAGAGAATCAACATCCACATGTCAACAGCGCACACATGGTGAGCGGAGTACGGACGCAGTCGATGTCAGCAGCGTTACCTCCACCCCATCCGAATGTAACTCCATTTCCGTATTTACCCATCAGTACCTATTTACCGCCAATGTCTTCTATGTACCCAACACCGTTGTACCCGTCAATCCTACCACTTCTAACCACACCTTTCCCGACCATGCCGTATATGACACCACAAGTAGATGCAGTACAATTAACACCAAGGACCACAATGGAACCGGTTAAAGAAACAGGGACCGCTGAGCGTAACACCGTCGGGACAAACACACATAAAGACGCCTAGCAGATTTTAAATTTTGCCCACATTTGTGGGAACATTGTCGGAGGACCCTACGACCTTCATGGAGGACTGCACCCGCAGGCTCACTAGGTACGGCGTCAGTCAGGAGGAATGAGCTAGCTGTGTTGGCATGCAGCTCCAAGGAGACTTACAGTCTTGGTGGAAGCCACTAAACCAATATCGGCTACAGTGGCAAGATTTTCTCTGTGCATTGCAGAGCCATTTCAGGGTGCATTCAGCTCTATTCAGGCACAGAGTAGGCTTATGCTGGAAGAACAACAGCCCGATGAACTGTTAACTGCATATGTCACCCACAAGCTACACCTAATCCGCCGGATTCAACCACAGTGGCTGGAACGGGAAGTCTTGGAGAATATTGCGGACTTCGTCAGGCCAGAATTCAGTGCAGCACTGATACCGCTACTGAATGGGGCCATTGAAGACATCATACACAAAGCAATTCTACTGGAACGTGACCACGTACAACTGTGCCACTATCTAGGTGTAGTTCGATGGTGTAATGAGTAGAGACACATACGGGGAAAAAGCCGCCCCACCACCGGTACAGCAGGAACAAAACAGACTGTTCGGTCAACCTAAACAAAATTTTTTCGATCACCACCAGTGAACAGACCGGCGTACCAGAGCGGGAGGAGATAGGAGGTACAAGGTACAGTGCACAGTGCGGGAGTGCAGCCACACGTGTGGGACGAAAGTTAGCCGCCGCGACATCCCTATCTGTATTGCCCTACACCGGCATACCACTGGCACAGTAAATGTCCCACTAATCCCCATCTCGCACTCATTCAGAAAGCTGCAAGTAAGAAGCAGAGAAACGGGATGCGGGTGTGAGGAGGCCGGACGTCTCTTCCACCCGATCCCTATCTGAAACCATAGGACAAGACACCACAACAAGCCTTGTTACAACAGGTCAGTAACAGCGAACAGCAGTTTATCAGGATTCTTGTAAATGTGAACGGGCCTCAGTGCCAAGCACTAGTTGATACCAGAGCATCACACAATTTAATTAGGCCGGAACTTGTAAAATCACAAGATGTAGAACCTGTTAATTTTGTCATTTTATTAGCTACCAAAAATGAGTGCATTATAGTATTAGGTCAAGCAAAAATTAAAGTGAACATACGGGACATTAGCACGAACCCACAGCTATTGTTACGCCGGAAATCCGGAAGGACGACATATTAGGAATCCCTTGGTTGTCCGAGAAAAACATAATCGTAGAAACCGGCTGCTCGCAGAATACATTTTGGGGAGAAAGAAATATGTACGGTTTATAATCTGGACAGGAAACAGACAGTAAATTTATGGCATGTCATGTTGTGTTCATGAACACAATATTCCACACGAACACCAGAATGCTTTTCAATGTTTGTTAAACGAGTGTAAAGATGTATTCGGAAGACATGACGTTTTATGCTGAACAATTGCATAGCACGATATACTGTTAGAAGCAGAACCCATAAGGACACCACCATGCAGTTATTTACCACACCAGGCGAGAATCATTAAACAGCAGATCCAGGAAATGTTAAATGACGGTGTTATTGAGCCAACAGACAGTATGTAAAACTTCACAATAACACTCGTGCATAAGAAAGATGGCATGTGGTGTTTTTGTGTTGACTTTAGGCCATTAAACCAAGTTACCAAGAATTCCTTACCGCCATACATAAGCGTAAACAAGGCTCTCAGCTCATTAGGGCAGGAAAAAAATATGAGATCCCTTGACTTGAATAGTCGTTATTGGCAAGTACCGGTTAAGATGGAAGACCATAAGACAACAGCATTCACCGCGCTAGACGGGCGCCACTTTCAGTTCTGGCTATACCCTTTAGGATTAAGTGCAACCCAGCCACCTTTCAATACATGATGGTGCGCGTGTTTGATGGCTTAATAGGCGACTACACAATGGCCTACCTGGACGACGTAATCGTATGGTCCAACACATGGGAGGAACACTTGCAGCATCTGTCCATAGTGTTAGGAGGGCTAGCTTAATTGGCAGACGTGTGCGCTGGAAAAATGTCTCATAAGTAAAACCAGATTTTCTAGGGCATATCATTGACGCAGAGGGAAATAAGCCGAATCCAGAACAGTTGAAATTAATATCAGAGTGTCCACAGCCAAACACAAGGAAACAGCAATGAAAATTATTCTGTTCAATAAATTGATTAAGAGAGCACATCGAAAATTTCTCAGTCACAACAGCACCGCTAACAAATTTATTTTCACCTCAAGAAAGATATGCGTTTACAATTTTGTTGTTAAGAGTTTATTGACATGTACATCTCATCTGCATTGTAGAACCCATTTCCTTTCATTCATTTTATTTCACCTTATGTAAAATTATGTTACGTGATGTTTTTGTAAGGAGCGTCAGCCAGTGAGCGGCCTCCGCACCAAGCAGATGGGAGTATCATCTTAGATCTCGTGAGAGTACCACCGCACCACGGTTCTCCGGACACTTCATCTTTGTTCATTAACCATTATGTAATTCTGCTTAATTCACGTTAGTATACAGGAAACTTTTGTTTATTGCTTGCTCAGAGTACAAGGTTTCTCACCCTTGGTTCGTCTTTTACACGACAGAGGCGTAATATACTATTTAAGTTCATAGCCCTACTGCCATTTTCATCTGTGTAAGAGCCCGTCTGGCCACAACGGCGGTACGTAAACTTCAGTGTCCCAATGGGGAAGAAATTGTAATAAATACGTACTGGTGAGATGCTGACGTTTTATTGTGATCAACCACCTATTGGTTACTTAACCTTTTCTCATAACTTTGCATTGACCACTGGTTTTTAATAATGGCATTGGGTAGCCAAAATAACCCTTCAGGGCTGAGCTGGTGTTACGGCCGGGCGGGGAGGGGGAGGGGGCCGACATCTCTGACTAGACAAGACCATTTGGAGTTTAGTTTAAGGCTGGCTGAAAGGTACCTTCAAATGGTAACATCCATCAAGACATGGACATGGGAGCAGGCCAGCGGTCGTCGGACATCACGACCCGAGTGGAGGAGTCTCCAGCAAGTATAACTTCGTGCTCGCACCACGGGCTGGTGCCCTTAACCCTGGCAAACAGAATTTCTTATCCACCACACCTCATTCCTCTCATGGTCCAGCTAGCCGAACGTCATAACATTTTGCCATGCCGACCAATGCGCAATACGGAACACTTTACTTGAATGACTTTTAAATATATTGAACTAAAGAACACTGACAATGTGGCATTGCAGGAGATAATACACATAACCCAAAAATAAACAAAACACGCACACACTCCCTAACCTATTAAACAGCCCATAAAATACACTTTCTGCACGAATGCTAAACAATTGTAGACATCACACTGGTTCCAAGAAGCAGGTGCTGCTTGCTCCATGCCTGTAAGTTGTATCCTGGTGCTCAAGGTGACACGACGTGGTGATTGGCATGAAGCCAAGGCACAGTCAACATCAGTGATAAAGGTTGAACTGGTTTTTATTTTTACGATATTTTATATGTAACTTTTTGAGCTACCTATATTAAAAGATGTGTTAATCTTATCATACCGTTAGCCCTACGGCTGGATACTCAAATCCATATTTAATTTTTGAATCTGTACTAAGTCACGGCATGTGACATGTTGGTGGCAGTCACAGCCAATGAGTGGGTCTTGCATCCAATGCTAGTTAGTCTGGTACTCGTCTTCACGTGAGGTGGCTGCTGTGCCACGGGGCTCTGGACAATTCAGTCTTTTATACCAATCATGTTTAATTTCTGCTTCTTAATGTAATTTTACCAAAATTATGTTCGTTTTTTGCTAGCCCGAAGTCAGCACTACCTCACAATCCGGGCTGTATTGTACATGGCCAGGATTTTTATAG
Source organism: Dryococelus australis (assembly GCA_029891345.1). Classification (NCBI taxonomy): domain Eukaryota; kingdom Metazoa; phylum Arthropoda; class Insecta; order Phasmatodea; family Phasmatidae; genus Dryococelus; species Dryococelus australis. The sequence goes on along the minus strand of CM057006.1, from coordinate 10,802,790 downwards.
CATTGTAAATTTCTTGTAGGCCTACGGCCATTTTCACTGCTTCAGAGCTCGCCTTGCTATTACAGCGACCATATAATGTAAGTGCTCTGTATTGAGAGAGATGTTAAATAAATTATCATGATGGAATTCCAACGTGTTTATTTTTTAGCCCTGCCACATTTCTGCTGTTTATTGAATTTTCTTAACCCAAAAACCACATGTGTAATTATTGTGTTGGGAGGCCAGAACAACCCATTTAAAGGTGTGTAATGGCGTCTGGGAGAGGCCAACAGTCCCCACTAGACTAGGCACCACTGGACATAATACTATGGAGATCGTCGAAACACTGGGATCGAGCATGGTAACCACTTGGTCTCCCCAGGATTTCTGCAGGCGGAGTGACTACCAGGGAGGCCACATAGACTGTCGGCCTTTACGACCCGCAACCTGTTCTCGTACTCACTAGCACTGGTGTCCATTCCCGGATTTTTACTGAAAACCTTCATTTTTCCCATAACTTCCCCTGAGTCCAAACTTGCCACCCTCATAGTACAGAGCATTGCTGCGGTGATGCAATGAACAGGCTGAGGATGGGCATAACGTCATGCACGTCAGAGGAGAACAGACTCGTGGCACATGTCAATATATACTCACTTATATACTAGTCTAACTTTTCCAATGACACACACTTACAATCTACAAGAACAGCAGAAATATGTGCACATGTCAGACAAAGAACTACTACTCCATCACTAAACAAATTACCATCTAAGTCACTTAGCTAACCTATTATATACTATGTACTACCCTATATATATATATATATATATATATATATATATATATATATATATATATATATATATATATATATATATATATATATATATATATATATATATATATATATATATATATATATATATATATATATATATATATATATATAAACTTACTACTAGTACCTAATTACATGAAATACTTAATTAATTTGGAGCGAAATAACATCACTCTGTTCTGCGGAGGCCATCTTCGTGGTAAATTTGTTAGAGGAAGTTTACAAACATCTCAAAGAACATAAACTTTGTTCTAATCTCACATCCAATCCACAATGTTTTTGCCTGCCATACTAGCAGAAATACAGCTTTAAACTCTGATTAAATCATCGTAGACAAATTGGCTTCTACTGAAAAATTTGAATGTAAATAATCCAATATGAGCTATAAAGTATTGTTATATAAATAAAAATTAATATAAATAAAAATAAGAAATTGTTGTCTGTCAAAGTTATTGAGTCTGGGTGCAAGTCTTTATTTGCTTGCAAAACTCGTGGCAGGCACGTATTTTCAAGAGGCAAACCTAATTGAATATATAGAGTGTAAAGGCAGGTAGCTGATTGGTAAAATATGAATTTATTGAGTACGCATAAGCTACGGAAGTACCTATTTGAAATAAATGGAAAAAATACTTGCCTTCACTACACTGCGTGTGTATACGATATGTAGGCCTAAGAAATGTATGATTACTTTGATAGAATTTGACACTGGATATAATATAATGTATTTACACCTACACATGACAAATTTACTGTACAAGTTTTACACACATTCAACTTTATTTTGAGTTAGAAAATTTAACGAGGACAAAATTAAAGACGTCATACAGGTGTGGCGTGATAATAATATATATTCAAATTCGGGCACTGGGCGTTTCTAATTGCACATGAATATCATCAATGTTATTATCAACTAACTTTCACAATTTCATAAAGTTCAATTCTGGTTAGTGATAAAGGCCAAACCGAATCTCTAAAACATAAAACAGTTCTATTAAAGTAGAAAAATTTAGGATGGCCTTGTAGACTGTAGTAAATGTAGGCCAAGTGATGCTTTTTATTTAGGGAGCCATACGATTTTTACACGGAGTATACATTACGTTTAGGGAATATTTAATCAGTGCCTAAACAAGACAACAGTTTCATTTTAAAAATGCATCATTAACCTAACATATGCAGCAGTATGGGACCCGTACATTGCAGCAGTATGGGACCCATATGTGCAGCAGTATGGGACCCGTACGTGGTGGTGGAGGTGCGAGAGCTGGAGAAGGGCAGCAAGATGGGTGAAGGGTAGGCGGAGAAGGCAGGGGCAAGATGGTGAGGAAGAAGGGAACTATAGGCTATCAGTGATGATGAAAGAAATGGGGTGGAGCTCATTGAAGGAACAGGAGGAAAGTTGAACGGTTAGTCAGGATGTACGAATGAAGAGGGAGGATGGGGAGGGCTACACTGCAAGCTAAGTAAGGGGGTGTTTAGAGGAAGAGGAAACAACAATGAGCAGCTTCAGTGTGTGTGGAGGAGAACGGAGCGGAGTAGGCAGTCCATGCTTGTGATGTCTGTGAGGGAGTGGAATGTGTTGAGGGAGGAATTGGTACCCGTGAGAGGGGTTGGTAAGTTCAGGAAGGGAGTGGACGAGGAGTTTAGTCGGGTGGGGGACAGGTGAGAGAGCTCGCCACTGGGTGGTAGCCTAATTGCGAGTGTATGTATATATGTATGTAAATTGCTTCTCAAAATTTTCATAAATCATTTAATATATAAATTCTTGAAGAAAGTTATATAATATATGTAAAGAGTCTGAAACATTACCAGAGTAGATAAAATATAAAACAACTAACATTCTAACTAGTAAAAAACAGGCCAGGCCTACCATAGATCGCAACTTATGCTGCGAAAAATAACACTTCTTGGCACTGATAATTAATAAAAACTAACATAAAACATCACTTCAACGATAATGAATCAGCCTTAAAAAAATTAAAAAACTTATCTATTCACTAACGTAATTTTAATATAAATAAATTTCGGTACGCGGAATTAGTTCAACAAATTGAGTACACATATCTTTTTCATATATGCAGTGACATTTGCTTTAATTCCATTTCCAGCCACGAATGCTATCGCTTTCTTGCAAACCAAGCATACATACATACACTCGCAATTAGGCTACCGCCTGGTGGTGAGCTCTCTCACCTCTCCTTCACCCAACCAACTCCTTTTCCACTCCCTTCTTGAATTTACCAACCCCTCTCACCGATACCAATTCCTCCCTCAAAGACCTCACAAGCATAGACTGCCTAACCCGCTCCGTTCTCCTCCACACACACTGAAGCTTCTCTCTGTTGTATCCTTTTCCTTAGCTTGCAGTGTAGCCCTCCCCATCCTCCCTCTTCATTCGTACATCCTGACTAACCATTCAACTTTCCTCCTGTCCTTCAATGAGCTCCATCCCATTTCTTTCATCATCACTGATGGCCTATAGTTAACTTCTTCCTCATCATACTGCCCCTGCCTTCTCCACCTACCCTTCACCCATCTTGCTGCCCTTCTCCAGTTCTCGCACTTTCACCTCCACATACGGGTCCCATACTGCTGCAGCATATTCTAACATTGGCCGTACCATTGTGCCATATGCCAACTTCATCTCGAAGCTGACTCCCTTCAGCACCCTTCCCAACATACCCAGAGCCCTTCTTCCCTTTGCAACCACCCTCTCTGCCTGTTTTTTCCATCTGAGGTCTCCCTGCAGTACAATCCCTAGATACTTATATTCTGCTACTTGTTATATCTCTTGTCCCTCCCATCTGTACATGTCCCTGCTTATCACCTTCTTCCTTGTAAACCTCACTACCTTAATTTTTCTTAAATGTTATTTTTCCTGGTCCACAACCATATCTTGTCAATGCCCGCCTGCAAATTTCCCCCTTCCCCTCCGTCAGCATACACAACACGATCGTCTCCAAACAATTTCATTTTTCCCCTAATCCCAAAACCTATGTCATTTACCATTACAGTAATTAACAAAGGACCCAGCACGCTTCTCTGTGGTACCCCTGATGTAACCTCCTCTTCCTCCGATATTGCCTCCCCCACTTTCACCCTCTGTCTTCGCCCCCAGAGAAAGTCCCCTATCAATTCCACTACCCTCCTGTCTGATATCAGCGCCTCCACTTTCCTCATCAATGTCCCATGGGGCACCTTATCAAATGCCTTCTCAAAATCTATGAAGCTGGCATCCACCTGCTTCCCTTCATCAACTACCTGCACCATATCCTCTAATAACCCACCGAAATGAGTCTCACATGAGTATCCCCTCATGAAACCATGCTGGGACTCCTCCAACCAATTCCTATTGGTCATAACCCTCACCACATACTGCACCACCAGCCTCTCCATTACTTTTCCTGTACTTGATGCGAGACTCACCGGTCTGTAGCTGCCAGGCCTCCCCCTATCCTCTCCCTGCTTGTGTATAGGTACCACCATAGCGTCCTTCCAATCTTGTGGTAACTTACTCTCTCCTAAGGACTTTTTAAACAGCACTACTAAATATTTCACCAACTCCCTGCCACAAAACTTATTATTCGTCAGGCAAACGATAAAGCTTTAATCGTTTATTACAAAAGAAATATTTGGTTAGGATTCGTAATGATCAGAAAAGAAAACATAACATTTCCGGGGAAAAAAAAGTTATTTTTCTTTTCGTTGAATTAAATCTCATTGGTTCGTTGAGTCACATGACCACAATTCTCCACTACCAACATGAGAATATAAGCAACTTGTTTCTTTAAGCAACGCCCAGCTAAGACGCGTTTATAAAACTGTGTTTTATAATGGTGAAACAACTTGACATATTTAAGCGCCATTTTAGCTTAAGTATCGCTTTGCTGTATGCTAATTTATTCCTTGTTGGTGAAATTGGCCCTGAGTTCGATTGTGCGCAGCCATTGTGATTAATCTACCTCAACTTTACTCTATGGAATAATAATGCGGGTAAAGTGTACGAGAGTGCACCCTTTTGTAATGCTGGTTTTGTTGCAATCACAAATACTATCTAGTTTTGAAAATGTTTCCGTCACTTTTTGTTGTTATTGGTCATAAACTCGCGAATACCACTGAATTGATGTGTCTCTATTTTTTATTCAATTTTGTCCGTAACTTTTCACGATAGCTGGAGTTCCCTACATGAGCCGAAAGGTTCGCTACTTTTTTTTATGCTAGTTTACAAGTTTGTGGTTTTTTTTTTTCGCCGTAAGAAACGTCCTTATTGAAATAAGTTTAGTGTTCTTATGTTGTCGGTCGAGACCGCCCTGAAATCGTAGGCGCATCTTGACCTATCCCGTGTGTTAATCCCCTGAGTGTTGCTGTCAAATTTTTTTTGTTAAAGCACAGTACTCGTTTATTAGTTTTTAGGAAACGTTTACTGATAGTTTTGAAATATTTGATGTCTGAAAAGTAGTGTAGGTAGTTACCATGATAAAATTGTTTTCGTTGAAACAACAGAAAAAAGATGGAGAAGGGACTCCAAGGGCTGGTACCCATAAAAAAGCCTCAGCAGCGCAGCTAAGGATTACCAAAGGTGCTGTAAACATTTGTCTAGAGGTAGTGCATGTTAGCTATTTATGTACTGCAGTTTTGTTTCGCCCGCAGAATGTCAGAATTCGCTTAGCATCCGTGCACCCTGCATTTAACGTATCGATTCTTGACCTTGTGTTCCTCATAACTCCCTGTAATCCGTGTGTCTATATATGGCACGCAATGTGCTCTCATCTATTTGTTTTGATCCATTAGGTACGTCGGGTAGTGGTTTGAACGCCATTTCGTTCTTGAAATTATTACCTTGTAAGAATTCTCCTAAAATGCACAGCTTTTCATTATAAATCTCAGCAGTGATGTCACTGATTTATGGCTGGACTACAATTTATACAGCACATGCATAGCACATTTAGCAGCACAAAACACCCACACAGCAAACATGTGAAAGCTGAAATTGAAATTGATTGACAATGAATGATACATCACAGAAACTGTGCCAGAAATGTGGTGGAGCTCATTGAGGGACAGGAGGAAAGTTGAACGGCTAGTCAGGATGTACAGGATGGTGAATGAAGAGGGAGGATGGGGAGGGCTACACTGCAAGCTAAGTAAGGGGGTGTTTAGAGGAAGAGGAAACAACAGTTAGAAGCTTCAATGTGTGTGGAGGAGAACGGAGCGGGGTAGGCAGTCCATGCTTGTGAGGGAGTGGAATGTGTTGAGGGAGGAATTGGTATCCGTGAGAGGGGTTGGTAAGTTCAGGAAGGGAGTGGAAAAGGAGTTGGTTGGGCGGAGGAGAGGTGAGAAAGCTTGCCACCAGGCGGTAGCCTAATTTCAGGTGTACGATGATTATTAAATAAATAAATACATTATTTCAACCCATTTTTCTCAAAAAATAATTTGTTTGGAGATCTCTTTAAACATTATACTAAATAATCTATTCCTGTAGTATCAACCTTCTTTTTTACATCACATTTGATATTGTTTAGTTATTAAATTTTTTTGTTTTTTATTTGTGATGTGTCTATTTGTTTTGTCTTTGTTTGCCCCATATGTCCATCTTGTTTGTATGTATTTTGTCTTGTTTTTGTCCAATGTATTGCCTTTTTATGTTATACATTATGTGCCTTCCTATCGTAGGTTTAGAGTTGTTGGTTGGTACTTTAAGCCTTGTTAAATAAATAAATGAAAATGAATTATTATGAAGTACCATGAGTTAACAAATATTGGCAAATATCCTGTGCATACACATATGCACTAGGTTATATAAGGGTATAGATCTCCTTGATCAAAGAATTGCTCTAGGTGGAGATATTTTAAGGTTAGTTATATGGATGCTAGATGGAATACAAGATACAAATATAACATATGAAACAAGAAGAAAATCCGAACACTTCATAAGTCATATAGCCGTAAGCAGAGCATGGTACAATTATTAATGCCAACAGAATGGCACTTGGCAGAGCACACTATAATAAATTATGTGCTTAATATGTCCAGTGTGTAGACTCTATATACTGCAATTTTACTTGTCCAATATCCATGTATTGCCAGGTATTGAAAAAATATCTTACGGATGCAATAAAACAAACAAGTACAGAAATGACTGAACGGCTACGAAGGTCAGGGACCCTATGTTACTTTAACTTTCATAAGAATACTCACTGCAAGCATCTTGGAAACAGTAGCAACACAGTACTCATAACTGTCTGTATGTTGTATTCTGCAATGTCTCTCTTTATGGCTATCTTTGTGATGTCTCATAGGTTTGGCAATACTGCGGACTCTATTCTGAAATCAGCAGTCTCCGTGCTGGATTAAAGTATTTTTTTATGTTATTACAGCGTGTCTTGTGTTTGTGTCACTACATTAATATAGTAAATTTGCAATAAAAAAAGGGTACTTTTGGAAATAACTCTTTTAAAAAAATAATTCCTTTTTCTCTCTGGTACAAATTTTAAGTTAGTGCTCTTCAAGGTTCACTGGATAGAGGCACAAAATATTTTGCAGAGTTCGTCATATGTATCGTTGTTACAAATAAAATTGTTATAATGTTGTCTAAACTCTCAGCATACATTTTAATAACTTTCTATGCTATGTTTAGAACTCATGGTAATGATTAAATATCACTGCTTTTCTGAAGAAGAAAAAACCCCAGAAAATGGTATAAACTGACATCACACTGAACACAAGTTAGTAAACTGAGGGGCGTCACAATATTCGCGGTACTTTAGTTATCTGTTAGTTCCGTTGTGACATGATCACAAGATTTGTTAAACGTTTTCTTTTTACAATTGCTTTTATTCCGTTTGACAGGACTCTAATACAACAGTAGAGCATTTTAATGAGCTTGAACATATTAAAACAACATTAATAAGGCATCCCAGGCGCCCTATATAGAGCCAATCAAAGCTGGGTGCATAGTAAAAAATTTAAAATACTGATTTTTCGTAAATCAAGCATACATTTTATCCAACTGACTATAGCTTGTAAAAACCATTGAGCCTTTATGAGGCTAACACCTTAACGCATTTCTTAAACTTTCAAGAGGCTTCTCTGAAAACAAGTCAAAGGACTTTGCTTGACTAAAAATAATTTAAAATATTACGATAGTAAAACTCAAAGCCTACATAGGTCGGAGCACCTAAAGGCCTACCACAGTCTGACCTGCATAAAATATGTTTCTCACACATATACATTTAAAATTATGACTAAAACTCCACGAGTGTTTTTTAAATTGCAAGAGACTAACTGCGTTAATAATATTGACTAGAGTTAAGTAAGGTGGGGGTGGGTTACTATGTTGCAGACTAAGAACATGAGTCGATGCGGGCCCTTTGAACTGACTATCACTTTTCCAGGTGACTCGCATTCAAATAAAAACTACCTTTAAGCAGTAATGCAAACTTCCACAAAACTATCAAACTATAATTATGTTATAAGTCTCCACAGCTAGTAAGTTACGCCAAAAATAATTTTACCAATACAAGTACCACAATTACAGCCAAACCAAAATTTAGAATACTCAAACTCTACACTAACTCTACCAGCACTCAACATTTTAAGCTAAATCACATGAAAGGCAAACCCACCTTAAAGTACAACGTCTCGGCTACACTCATAACTATCAGCTCAACATGCTGAAGTAAAATGTCAAGAGTCCTGAGGGGACCTCTAGCAGACAGAACACCGAAAAGGTATTCTCAACCAGTCGTACTGACCAATAAGAATTCAGAAGGCCACGCATGTGCAGGAGGGTGGGGGAATTCCAAAGAGTTGGGTAGGAAAAGGAGAACGGGGTAAACCAAAGCACTCGGGAGGTGAGATGGCAGTTCACAAACACTTTAAATTAAACTGCGCTGTCTATAAAATTTGGAGCAGTTCAACCAAACTGCGCACCGTGTGTGGAACAAAAATAATATAAATATCTGTGTGGTGAGAAAAGAAAGAGAATTTTAAATCTGTAATTATGTAGGTTTTGTCAGGCTTGTGACATCTAACTGGCTCCAGGGGAATCAATTTCCCTTTGTTTAACACTAAGCATGGAGAAAAATGCAATTGACTGGAGATGATATGGCTAGTTTTGGAAGAGGCCAGATCATTTAAACTAGATTTTTAGTTTCGACTTGGGAAGACCAACTCCGTCATCTTGAACCAGTTAAGTATCTCAGCTGCTGATGCTACGAGCTTCGATGGTAACTTTCTGTTAGTCATGAACACGGAATCCTGTCACTATGCATGATGCTTGAAAAGTTTGATTAACTTTACGGAGATTGTGAACGAGGGCCTAAGTATTAATCCCAGTGGTTACGGGACTCAGATGTGTAGTGCGATGCCTGAAACTGTTTTGGGCGTTTTCATAATTTCTGAGCCAGATTAAGTTGGTAAAATATTTTTACACTAAATTAATATATTGGTATAGCTGTTGGGAGTATGGGAATCAGTAATTTTAAGTTCAATTCTTCCTCCTGGACAGTGATTCTTTTCACAATTAGTTAATTATTTTCATTTGATTTTTCTGAGTAAAGATATTTTATTTAAAGTTTCTGTGATTTATTTTTCTAATTTCTGCATTTATTTCAGTATAATTCTTTTGGAATTGAACCCACATATAAAGCTAACACAAGGCCTACGATTTCTGGTAGTATAGTTTGTCTAAAGTGTTAAGATGTTCATCTAATATTTGTTTCTGACTACAAGTGATTTTGCATGTGCAAACCGCACTGTATGAAAGTGTTGTGTGCCAAACCAGTGCTCTGTTTCAGTGAGAAGCCTTTGACATGTCTGGTAAGTCAAATCCTAGACAAAGTATTTAGTGCAAATTTGTGTTGAGTTCTGAAAGTGCTTGTTTAATCTGATTAAGCTTGTTGCATTGAGAAGTGTTTGGTGTGGTAAATTGAATTATTGTCATCTCTACTACACTGACCTTGTACGTGATGCTAGTGGCGTCATTGGTGCTGCTTCACGTGCTATTTCCCCTACCTTCCCTTCCGTTGCCTCCTCTAAGTGGTGCTTCACAGAGAATGCTGTTTCATATTCATAGCCCAATCATTCTGATTCATCATTGATGCAAATATATGTAGAACCATTTACATTTACCATGATTGTAGGAACTGTTTAAACAGAAGAAATACACAACACCGAACACAGGACATATCACGGGTTTCAATGCTAGATACTTAAATTATGTCAGTATTGGATGGTTTATGGAAACATTTATTAAATAGGAAATCAGTTAGGATAGTTTCAACATTGGACACTTAGGACACTTTATCATTGAAATAAAAGAAAATCAAAACATTGTCACTTGCAAATAAATTCATTAGTGAAATAAATAAGTATCAGCTTCAGTATTCTCAAAGCAATTACGCAGAACTAAATTCCATCTCTCTCTAGCCTCTGGTATCGAAATTACATTACAACAGTACGTGACTAAATTCTTTAAGCATTTTGCAAAAGTTCTTCTATGGCACATAATAATTAAGGTGGATTCTTTAACGTCTTGTGTTTCCACTGTATATGATATCATCTTGGCTAGCATTAGAGTTGAGTCTTATCTCAGGATTACTGAGCAACATGCATTAAAATATGGTTATCACTTTTCCTTTTTGTGGAAACACTAAGCAGATTGATACGGAGCAGTAAATGTTAGTAACATGTCATCATACCCGAGTTCGCAGTGGATATCACATTGCTTGACTTTTAGAGAAAAAAAAACAAAATTACTAATCTAGCGCTTGTAGGGGTATTCTACCACCTGTGCACATTTACTGACACATGATGCCTCTCTAACATCACTCTAACTTATGCTGAGTGGTCAAAAAGCTGTATAAAATTAAAATTAAAGCGAGAGCTTTAAGCAATGAACTGATCACTTACATGGCTGATTCAAGAGTTCCTAGGCATCACCATGTGAACCCTCCATTATTGTAACAAAGATAGTGTGCCTTCCAGTGCAGTAACACTTATTAAAACTCTATATGTAAGTAACATCTCTGGGCTTTACAACAATTACTTACGTAGTGGAATCACGGACCGTAGCCAATCCATTGCCTCGTCAACAATTACCTGAGGTTAAACAAATCATGCAAAGAGAAATAAATCATTGCAAACACCATTAGTTCTCTACCTGATATATCAAAAGCAAATACTTACATTTCATTAAATTTTACATCTCATGAAATTTACTAACAAATTATACTAAATTTTTTACAATCCTATTACCATAAACAAACATGAAAATAAGTATGTACTGTTATAGTTGTAAACATTGCAGAGAATCAAAATACTTTCGAGTAGAAGTGTCAGTGTGTAGATGTAAATAAAAGTAATTTGTTTGTACTGCTATAAAGTATGATTCTTTGTATCAAAACCGGGTAGGTAATTAATTTGGTACTTTGGACACACTAGCAGTGATCGTTAATGAATTCTGAGTTATGTGAAGATGCATTACCCTTCAAACAGATAGACATAGACAAAGCACAAATTTTCATACAGTTTGTATGAAATGAGGTACCACTTTAACATAAAATTACCCTTGAGAATAAAAATACTTTGAATACTTTGAATACTACACAAAACAAAAACTATTCATTTAGTGTGTAAGAAAGATGTAGTTTTATTGGTGAAATTGTACTTGCAGAATTGGGAATTCATTGATAAAATAAAATCAATTGGTGCAGAAAATTCAGAAATATTAATTAAATCAATCAAAATTGCTGTCTTTCAATTAGAAAATCAGTAGTGATAGATATGTATTCTAAATCATCTCTCAAAAATTATCAATTAAGATTGGTAAATTACGTGAGAAATTAGTTCAACTGGCTCATAAAATATTCAGAAAATAATCTTGATAAAACGTTCAGAATCTATGTGCAATGCGTTTAGGGCCTCTTCATTATGCCCTGCGTATTTAATACAACTCTAGTCGGTTCACGACTGGAACTGACTTTTGAACAACACCTTAGTCGTCAGCTGCATGGAAATGTACTACAAACAGTGACTGGCGCGGGCACAGTTAGTTTGGCAGCACTGAGAGAGAATATAGTTTGAATGTTTTAACGTATTTTTTTTTATCTATTGCTTAAAAATGGGAGTAGGAAATGATTCTGAGAAAGTCTGTTCCAGTCGTGAACGGACTATAGACACCTTTCCTAACATTACGGTGGGCGGTATATACAAAATTAAAAGAATTCTTGAAGCTGCAAAAGTGATGATATACCACTTCCCATGGAGTCTAGCGAGAGAGTGTCGATCAAAAGGGGTTCATACTGTGACTCTAATTAAAGATGGGAAATTCCAAGATTATAGTCACTTCGTGAGACGTGGCACTTATCTTATCAGTACTGTAATTAAATACATTCCTCCATAGCAGAACATGCCTGATTAAGCCAGGTAAAGTGCAAAGAGAAAATGGTGACAAGATAATTAACAATTCCAAAGATAATTGAGCTCAGTTCACATGGCAAAATAAAAGAAAAGAAATAGAACTGTCAAAATATGTGAAATGTAAAAAAAAAAAAGTAAATAAATAATAAATTCGAGATGATAAAATAGTAACTCAAAACAAACTAATACAGAAAAAAATTGGCTTTAAATGCTGAAATCACTATAGTATATACATACTATGAAACGTGATGGTGGGGAGAGCTATGAAGATGGAGGAAATTTTGGGGTAAAACATGTGGAATTTATGTAAATTATATGTCAGTTGCATTGCTTAATAATGTTGAATGCAAGAAAACATTATTTAGCCTAACTTCACGATAGGTGATACCATCACGTGTCTACCAACACGTGATGTAATAAGGGAATATGTGTCGGTTCATTCACCACCTGTGATTCACCTATCGTGAAGTTAGGTTTAATTTGGTTAGGTCTTCTGCATTTGAATTGGCAATTTAGGCAGTAATGCAGGAAGTGATGCATACACATGCGTTGGTCGGGGTTCCGGCGACGAAACATAAATTCCGCTAAGTACCCGACAAAGTACGGCGCCCTCCTTCCACATAGAGGAAGGCTGTGCCGCCTTACACCCCGCCAAACAACCTATTCTTTGGGTGTTTCGCCCGAGGATGTTCATAGTCATGATCTGAAAGCAATTATAAGTTTGTAAACAGTCACTTATAATTGTAGTTCCGGGCTCTATGAATTGTGATAAAAGAGTTAGCGTCATTTCTGAAAATGTTTCATTATAGAAGCATTACATTTCATCGCTCTGTGGAAATTTTTGTATAGACTGTTCATGGTAAATGGTGAGCACTTTTGAAACTTCTTTCATTTGGAATAATAGTCTATAGAATATAAACACTGTGTTTATTACTTGCACTGCTAAATTTATTTTAAAAGGGGGTTACAGGATAAAAAATGGCTGAAAGGTAAAAGTTACTAGGGCATCAAAAGTATTCACTTTACCGTGAACAGCTTATGCCTAATTGTCAATAGGTGTTCCGTGGTTGTTTATGAAAGGCGAGAATGAATTAATGTATAGAATTTTGTATTAAGTTAATTATTGCATAAATGTGTTAATAATTCATAATTTATGTCCATAATAATGGGTAAACTAGTAAGCTAAGCTTCTATTGTCATGTTTATCAATAAATCCTCCTAAGTTAGAATTAGGAAGAAATAAATAAATTCAATATGGTGGGTGATGCAGGCTCTTAACGAGGTCTTAGAGCTGATGAGGGTGCAATGAAGTGAGAACTTTGTAGTAATATAATATCAGGCTAGTCATTAATAAATTTCATCCTTTTTTTTTTATTATTATTATTACTTAAACAACTACAAAAATGCATTTTGTGTTGTTGTACACAACTGGCAGTTTTATGGATTGTAAACTGCTGATAACAGGTAGAAAATGTTCCCAGTTCAGGTGTGCTCTTTACAGATCTTCTTCACAGTTGTTTTGCCATGGTGCACGTGCAAATATAATTTTTGTTTTAACTAAAAGGTACTGTGGTGTAGCAAATGTCTTGACTACCATAACACGAGCAATTTGTTTCCAGATATAAATGAATTAAATCTACCAAAAACATGCAACACAGAATTCCCAGATCCTGATGATTTGCTGAACTTCAAATTAATAATCTGCCCAGATGAGGTAAGTGAGGAGTGACCAAGAATTAATTTAAAGTCCCATTTTAATAATAATACTGGAGCACCATACAGGTAATTTAGTGAGTGAGTGAAGAGATTTGGGCGGCTCTTAACAGCAAGGTATTGAGAGCCGATGAGGGTGATTGAGGTGAGTATGGAGCAGCACCAGAATGAAGGGGCGGGGGAAACAGGAGATCCCGAGAAAACCCGCTGACCAATGTCATCATCCGGCACAATTCCCACATGCAAAAATCCGGTGACCCAGTCAAGGATTGAACCCGGTTCACCTTGGTGGGAGGTAAACGGGCTAACCGCTAGGCCACCGCTGTCCCAGTTAATTTAGTGTTCCCATTTGAGTTGAGAGTTAATTGATTGGCTTTGCATGCAAGGTCTTGAAAATGGGGGGGGGGGGGGGGGGGCATGCCCCAAGAAAACCCATTGGCCAACTATAATGTAATGTCTGTCATGTGTCTTACATAAACAATCTGGATGACCCCTCTGATGAATCAATCCCAGTTTGTCTGCATACTGCCCATCACTGCTCCTATATTCTGTTTAATGAAACTTAAGGTCATAATTTATGAATAAATAGGTATGTTTTCAGTTGTTTATGTCGATAAAAGTTTTCTGTGCAGTTTTTGGAAGTTGCTGAATATGTCTCAGTGTATACTGTAACTAGGAACTTTTTTTGCTTCTTACAGATGTTAGGGCTCATGAAGCTTTTAATTACTATTGTATTTATTTTACATACCACTTGGTTTAGGCTGCATTCTTGTGTACATATTTTAGCATGCTACTTACTTTGTATGTAAAATCATCAAACTTTGAAAACATAAGACAGTACATAGAAAAGTATTGTTTTTAATTACTGGAAACACCCCTTTTCTAAAAGTCCAATTGATTCCAGGAATCGTCAGCAACATCCCCTTTCCTTGTAATGTTGCTAAACGTTGCAGATATCTGGTAGCAGAGGCGAAAAAATTCAGGATAACTGATTGAAGTAGAAAACGTGTGTTATGACATTTGTTTCTATGTGAATCTAGAATATATAAATACATTTTTCTAATTGAATTGATTTTGAGTTATGTAGGCAGTTTTAATAATTTCTATAAACATTTGTTAATTGCAAATTTGCAATCATGTCTATTAATAAAGAGATTATTGATTTTCCTGAAGAGTTCCTGAATTAAAAAAAAAAAAAGTTACGCACAGATTGTTTTAAATAAATGCTCCGCTTCTTAGGTGCCTACCTGTAAATAACAGACGTTCAGTACTGGAGTAACCTAATTCTGATTCGCCCAGCCAAATACCAGAATGTCTTCTCACAAAGATATACAGTCGATGGCCGAAGGAAAATGGTAGGTGTGCAAATAGGATATTGAAACCTGCATGCAACTCTTTTCATGAAAATCAGTTGTCCTGGCTATTAGTGTAAAGGGAACTAGTCTGTTACATCATGGTTGGAATTAAATATGTTGTAAAATGTTCTGTTCTGCTAGTGTTTTAGATGTAATAATAATCATCATCATGATAGTCTTCATCTTCATAATCATTATCTTCATATTCTTCTTCCTTCAGCCTCACCTTCATCTTCGTCACCATATTCATTATTATTATTGGCCAGTCATAAGGTCCTCGTGCCTTTTCATTCTCTAGTCTTTCCTAAATCATCCAACTCTCATCATCATCAACAAATCCTCTCGCAACACATTCTATTCCGTCACAGTTCTCACTGGCATGGACTGCCGTCCACTTTCTATCCACCTCCATAACCTCTCAAACGTTCTACTGTACTGCCCCTCGGCTAAACACACAGAGAAATGTAGATGAAAGCAAGATGCTCATAGTCCTTCTTAGAGAAAATGTTAATTTTATCAGTTTCGTAATTAATTTTCTTTTTATAAAAATGTTAAGGTATGAATATAGGCCCCTATATGTATTGGTTCTTTACAATAGACATATGCTTAACTATGTATTTCCCTTATAACTGTTTTTGGTAGTTATAAAATTGTGTAGATGTAAGCTTAAGGGTTTGGATATGTACCCAGGATTTTGGCGAATACAAACCTAAAATGTTTGTCCCAATTTTCATTTATTATATTCTTTGATATTAAGTTTCACAAAATGTTTGCTGGGTTGTTGAACCATAAAGCTGAATTCTGACATGTGTATCTATTTTGATTTTTTAAGGATATCCAGACATAATGCAAAATATCTTGTACAATGTTGTATAGCCAGTACAAAAAACATTTGATCTCTGGTTCATCACAGAGGAACATTCACAATATAGGCAAGTTTTTATTAGTTTTGCTTACATATATGCAGTATTATGTCCATTCAGATTTACATGCCTTGTACCATTGGAATGAATTGTATCTCTCCAGTTGCTTAGTTTAGATTGTTTGTGAGTGAGTGTTGTACGAAATTGTGTTTTTTTTTATTAACCAGTGTTGTCATGTGAGAACGCTTGTGTTTTGAGAAATGTAACGAGAACAGTACGTTTCAAGGGTTTCTACAGGGGCGGACGCTTTGTATTTAGCTTCAAAGTTGGTCCTAATTACCCTCATGAACCACCAAAAGTAAAATGTGAAACGGCGGTTTATCATCCCAACATTGACTTGGAGGGAAACGTCTGTCTCAACATTTTACGTGAAGACTGGAAACCTGTGCTCACAATCAATTCCATAGTTTATGGTCTGCAGTATTTATTTCTGGTAAGTGTGCAACATAGCCCATTCATTTTTTTTTGTAAATTTAATACTTGTAAGTGCATAAGTTAAGTGTAGTTGCAAAACTTTCACCTAGAAATTATTCAAGTGAAGGTTTGTGTAAGGTTGTAAATATTTAAGCCTACCATTTAAGGGTGTGGCTAGTAGTATGTAAGTGAAGAGCTATTTTTAAATTTCACATACATACTGCTTTGAGTATTTCCAAGAACATTTCTCTGTAATGTGACTTAACATCACTGGTGTTGCTACGTAGCTTCTGTGATTGTGCCTCTTAATTTATCGCACCTACGAACAAGCTCATAATATTTATAACAAAGTATATGCAGGGGTCAAAAATAGTCCCTTATTGTCACTTATTTCATACAGGTCACTTATATTTAAAAAGGTCACTTATTTCACTTTAGTATTTTTAGACCTTGGCAAGGTTATTATGATGCATTGTTGGCTGGTCTTATCGGCAGTTTCATAACATCAAAGACTTATTTCCAAAGTGTATCAGCCATACTTTATCATTGAGCATCGTTTCTCAGTTTCTCCACCATGAGGGGTCCTTAGTTGTCAAGATTGCAGTGTTTCTGGTTCCAATACCATGAGCGCTCTGTGTAATTGGGATCATGGCATTTTTCCATTCAGCTGCCAGGATAATTTTTTGCTGTCTAAACCGAGACAGCTGCGTTTCTTAATTTGTTTACCAGGATTGCCTTTGAAGTAGAGTTCAATTAGTTAATACCACGAAAAATCTCAAGCATCTCTTACATCGTCTTGCTAAATATCTGTGACTGTTTTCTTGTGAGCTGTGTTTACAATAGAAATATTAAATTTTGAATTATGCATAATGACATACAGAAGAACTGAAAACGTGTTATCTTGTGTGTTGGTCGTGCAATGTTGGGATTTCCTTAAGCGTTAAAAGAAGTCTATTTTTTTAAATATCTTAAGTAAAACTTGTGTGGTGCAACCAATCATAACAAATCAATAGGTATTCTTGGTGGGAAACTATTAATTACAATAAGGTAAGCATAAAAATTATTAAAAAGGTGTGTATATGCACTTCTACACTTCAGTACGCATCACTCAGTTGCACGATTCCACGGAGTTGATTGATTATACGTGTAATGAGACATCAGAAGTTGTATTGTCTAACCACGGGAAAGGACGGACACTCCACGCTAGATTGTACTGTTCACCGGCTGAGTCACCAAGACTATGCTTTGAGATCATCCAAGTACTCTAGCGTGCCGCCAGATAGCCCTACTAGTATGATCGCCGAGACATGAACCTGGATCCAGTGACGTCACACCCAGAGGGTCTATGCCACGTCTACCCCCTCTCCAACCCAATCAATGGTGCGCCAGCCAGAGTATAAATAGCAGTGCATTTCATTTGTAATACCAGTATGTTCTGTTAGTTCTCTGCACTGCATGGTGCTGAAGATCTTTCCTCTACCTTCATATTCACCACACTTCTGGTGCCAAAGACCCTTATTGTTCTACCAGTCTTCATCTATGTCATTAAACATTTTTCATAGCATTTCGTCTATCTACACCCATTAGCGTAGGAAAAGGTCGCTTCACCTGTCTTACGTAGGTAAGCTTCCGTAAGCTCCAGCTGATAGGAGGTAGTGCAACACCGCCATTGTTTATTTCTTTCATCAAAATAAACAAGTTTTATCCACTTACGGGTATCTGTCCCGTAGCCATAGTACCTTTGTCTGTAAACATCAGAGGGACAGCAGGTGACCAGGAAATTTGCTATGACTGCCACATACGCACGCACCTTGGACAGCCACCCTTTCTCTGCACCATGGTGTACGGAACACCTTCCATCATTACCAACTTTACTGGGCGTATGTCACTCAGTGCGTCCGTTAAAATATATGCAGGTAGTGGCAGTGACTTTTTGCAAAGGTTGATTTCAAAAGTGATCACTTGATCGTGAACAGCCTTTACGTAGAGCCGCAACACTGGGTACTCTTCCTTCTGGGGTCAGCATGTCAGCTTGGTGTTCACTCTTTCCACCGCACTTCTGGTGCCAGGAGGAGTATTTCCTAAGTTGGGATGACTAGTTCTCAAGAAGAGCTCAACCACGTAGCGAGACTGTCAGCCAGTGAGACCAGATTCTCCATATACACCGCGTTTCTGGTGCCGGCTACGGAGATAGAGATAATGCATTGGGTTGGCGGAGAAGGTGCGTTGTTTGACACCCAAGTAGGACCACAGCATCACCTGCTCCACTTCCGAAAGGTTTGATCATATAGTTCTTTTTCTCACACCTCATGACATACTTCTGTCACTGAGTTATTCATAAGAGGGTATAAAGGGCCTAAACTCTCTCAAAATACCAGCCAGACCCTAGCACAATCCCCACCGGACTCTAGCACCTCAGTCCCTGGCAGCAAGCAGCAGCCCTTCACCAGAGACCAACCACGTCCGACTACACGAGTTAACCATCCTCACTCCGCCCATTAAGCTTGAAGTCTATCTGAGTGGCCGAGACACAGCCCTCTGCCTCACCAACTTGTTGTTTTGGGGGACCCCATTCCCTCTGACGACGTCTGCGGCAACAAGTACTCACGAGCTCTTGCACACCAGCCCAACAGAAACTGAAGCACACCCCAGTGTAACATGGTCCAAAACCCAGCACGCTCAACCGGTCAAACATTGGCCAGGTATAGCAGTAAGGGGGATCCTGCCAAAGTGCAAACTAGTACGAGCTGTACCAGACTTTGTGCCCGGTAGGAAGTCCACATGGCCAGTCGTATATTCTAGACGTGCTCCAGTGCTAAAAAAAGGACTAGAGTCCAAGTTTCACCCCGGATGCTTCTGTCCTAGCACCCACCAAAAACACTAGGCATTGTGACGTATTTCCAGTTATAACAGGACATCATGTGTCAATACTTTTTTTCTAGAGCCCAACATGGGACCTAGCACCTTAATTAAAGGGTTTAATTAAGCAGAATCAGACCACCATGACCCCGATCCACGCTGTCTAGCCAGGAACCGAACTGCCTACCACTCAGACTTAAGGGTGTCTGTAAAGACCCCATGATGCTCAACAATCTTGCAACATCAGACACAACACTGACCAACGCGAACATGGCCGAAGCCAGACATGAGCGTTGCTCTAAACCTAACTGCTCTGGCATGGGAACACACCACATAGAATGCACTCACTGCCAACAAAGCTTTCACTATGTTTGCCTAGGCTGGGCGGATGTAGCCAAATTCACTGACTGTCTCGAGTATAGATGCGACCAGTGTCGATCCCGGAAAACTGTCTTCTATAACAGGATCACCTGCCCGGGACATGTTACTCATATGGTGCGTTGCATATTATGTGAGGAATCATACAACCACATGTGTATAGGAACAGGAATGGCTTATCATTGTGAAATATGTCGGAGTGCCGGCGAATATAAACTGCAAAAATCTCAGGCCACAGGGGAACCACAAATACTGGCATTTGCGGGGTGCCCACATGAGGACCCACTTGTGTTCACGGTCGAATGCGAGGAGTTTCGGGCCAATGAAATTCCTGAAAAGCAATGGGTTACTAGACCACAAGGGTAAACTCAAGTGCAAAGTTTTCGATTGGTGGTAAAAATATGGTGAATTTATTTCTGAGTGAAACCAACTCCGTAGCCATCTCGCCTCGCCTTGCCTTTAACAGGGGGTAGGTACTGGTGTGCCTTACTATGGAATTTTATAGCCGGACCCAAACGCTAGATGTAGAGATGCAAATATGCATCCAATGAAGGTACAAATGTACCGGTGAATATTTCCAGATGGAGGTGAAGAGAGCTGTGTACAGCATGTAACCTGCGTATTGCTACCTAAGCTAAGAAACATGTTATTAATTCCAAAGCCATTCACAGTGGATGAATTAGTGGAATGAGCACAGGAAACAGAGCCAATTTTAAGGCTCAAGCAATCCTGGATCGCCCAAGAATAAGCAAGCCCGCTGAGCCAGACAAGCCATCTGAAGAAAAGGTGAAATCTCACCCCACTCCATGCCTTCCGAAATGCTGGTACTGCCCAGAGTACCACTTTCATAAAGATTTCCCACAGCAGTAAGCGAGACAGGGCCGCGCAGAGGAAGGGAGTGCAACCCGTGCACCGGTTATCACCCAGCAAACAGCTGACAGGAAAGCAACTCCTCAGGCAGGAAACGCCACGGCCAGCGGGCGAAAAGGGCTGATCCCACTGGACCACAAGGGTTCTTCATCCAGCTCCTAGATGTGGAAGCCAAAGCACTAGAAGTCGCCGGGAATCGAATCCAGTTCACCTTGGTGGGAGGCGAGTAGTATAACCATTACACCACTGTTGGCCCCATTTTCATATTGTGCTTTCACAAAATGTTTTTGAGATATACATTTGCGGGAGGCAATTAGTCCGATTACTGTGCCATCTTGGATCCCCTTTATCTACATGCAGTGGCGGCCGTACATTCAGGTGAAAAAAATGCCACCACATAGGGTCTTACTATTTTGTAAATATTTTTTTATCAGTATAAATTAAGAGAAATAATCACATAAGCTCTTCGAAATTTGAAGTAAAAGTTAAATAATTCACATGATTCTATTTTATGATAAGATTTTATTGTATATAGTTATGGATTATGCATAGATTGAATACTTCAAAATATCTGGCATTCACACAGCAGAATCAGCAGTACCCTTGATGCGTAGACTGCAAGTTTCCTGCATGTAAAGATGTGAGGTGAGCACAGCTCTGTGCTAAGCTGGCAGCTCACAACATGGCAAACGCAGAGTTCAGTTCATCACTGTTTTAATAGACAAGCGCCTCCCAAATAAATTTTACCCTGGACATGAGAAATCTGAGTGCCACCACTGACTGTAGGGTAGTACTGTCGGCACGGAGGAGGAATGGCAAATAGATATATGGAAGCAGAGCATGTACACCCATAGTAATTATGTGTGGACAAGAAATCAACTACTATGTGATGCCAGTATGGAGTTCGACTTGTCCGACTTCGAAGACAAGTTATTTTAGCAATGTATCATGGGGTGGAATTCATTGTTAGCATATGAGCAATACTTAAGAATTAAGTATACTAGTGCTTAAGTATGATTCATAGTGCCAGTTAAAGTATAACTTATTTTGATAGCTTCAAGTAATTCTTCATGAAGTACTGTTTATCATGTGTTCATTGTCAAGGAAGCATTGCTTAATCACGCGTAAAAGTAGTACTTCATTGAGAACTTAAGCACTGAATTGTGACCAGGTTATTCACTAAATATTTTCATTCCAAATGTTATTTCCTTCAAATATTTGACAAACAGGAATATAATAAGATAACATAACCTCTTTTCTTGATCTTTGTGTACAATGGTTTTTGGTTAGGCCTGATAGGATGATTTTTAACAACTTAAATATAAAGTACCTTACAACGCATAAGTATGAGCATCAAATCATTTTGAATATGTTTCATATTTGCAATATAATCGCAGGTTTAGGTGTAAAGCAAGAAAAAAAAACCCTGATGTTTAAAAAAAGTTGCACATTCAGATACAACAAGAAAACAGCCTTTCATTTTCAGATAAAGACAATCGCAAATTAAAAATCAAGATGAAAACCAACATATTTTATTATTCTTATCATGAAATATTTATTACACTGAGGCCAACTGACTTTTATACCCAACAAATATTTTGATAACATTTTAGCTTTGACTTTGACAAAAGGATAATTAAGAAATGACAACATAAATTTCAGTACACAAAACAGGGTCACTGAATCATTTCTATCACAAAAATTATCAACAATATTGTACCAAAACTAGCTAGGTTATGATTGAATGTGTTTGCAATACAAGTTCTGAAACAGATGTTATTTTGGCAGGACGGTAGCACGCGATGTAAGCAAGCACTTTTACAATCAATATCATTAAAACAATTCATATATTATCATTTATGTATTCCTCAAGTGTGCACGTCAAATAAGTTTTGTTCTTTTACCACGGCTAACAAACTTCTAAAAAAATTATCACAGAACACATTAAACAAACACATTTTTAAATTCACAAATAATTATTTTAATCTCAAGTGTGCAATAAAACGAATTAAAGTTATTAAGAATACTAGTGAAAAATTCAAAAATAATAAACTAACATAAATATATATTTAGTCTGGGTGATAGCTGTAAGTAAAACAGCAATTGCATCTGTGTTATGTTGGTGCTGATATTACACAGATACGTATTTGGCTACTTCATGAAGTAAATCTTGTCTCAAACAAGTAATACCTCTATAAGGATTACTTCATCAAGAAGCTGTTTGTTAATTAATTTGCTCAAATAAGTAATGCTTAATGAAGAAGCATTGCTTCATAAAATATGACTTTTTTGTCAAACAAGCCTTTGACTATGAACTTCAGCCTTAGTGTTTCATGTGATACCTCTTGTATTTTCTCGTTATTGAACTTTACAATTTTCTCTCTTGCTTGAGAAAATGATAAAGGGGTGACTATGGTGTCGTAGTGGTCAAACTACTTGCCTCCCACCTAGATGAACGGGGTTCAATTCCCGGCGGGGTCACTCCCGGATTTTCGCACAAGGAAATCATGTCATACGAGTCACTTGTCTGGCGGTTTTCTCACGGATCTCCATCCCCCCCCCCCCTTTTGCATTCTGCCGCTGCTCCATACTCACCTCACTTCACCCTCATCAGCTCTCATGTCCTCGATGTTAA
Source organism: Dryococelus australis (assembly GCA_029891345.1). Taxonomy (NCBI): domain Eukaryota; kingdom Metazoa; phylum Arthropoda; class Insecta; order Phasmatodea; family Phasmatidae; genus Dryococelus; species Dryococelus australis. The sequence goes on along the minus strand of CM057006.1, from coordinate 10,779,408 downwards.
GAGCCGCCCAAACTACGCCAATCCACTAGAAAATGGGTTCGAGCCCCACCTGCTTTACAACTAGGCTTATTGTCAGGAAAATGTTGCCAGGTGAAACAGCAGATTTTTGTTGTAGTTTTTGGTGGAACAAAAGACTTTCTTTTTTGTGTAGGAACCAAACCCTGAAGATCCTCTGAATAAAGAAGCTGCAGAAGTCCTACAAAGTAACAGAAGACTCTTTGAACAGAATGTCCAGAAAGCCATGAGAGGAGGTTATGTTGGTTCAATATATTTTGACAGATGTTTAAAGTGATAAGTGACATCTCAAGAACAAGTGGAAATGTGGTTTATTCAAGCCTTTCGTTGATTTTTAAAAGCTGTCTTAGGACAATACGCAGTGTTATCTGATAAAGCATTTTACATTTCCTTTTTAAGTTATCACATGTAGTGCTGGCATAAGGTCACAGAAAATCAACTGTATTAAACACTTTTGTACATGCTGGTGATAAATATCTTTGATGGGTAATTTTTAAATAAGTATTTGCTAATGTGTTTCAGAAACTGTTCATGTTACTTGAAATAAACGTGTTTTTTGCAGTGGAGCATTGTAATGCTAACTATAATGTGCTTCATATGTGGAATCAAGAGCCTCATTACTACTACATGTAATGTTTACTAGTACATTGCTGGTATGTCAATGTAAATATTTAAATCATGAAGATAATTTTTATTGTATTTCATAAACTTTTTTTTGTGTTGTGTGCCAACATTTTGTTTTCATGTAAATTGTGTGTACAGAACATAGATAAAAGTTTAATGCATTCTTATGTTGTCTAAATTTTCATCCGAATATTAATTTTGACTACTCTAAATCAGTGGAGGGGAAAATGGTTTTAAATCTGCTTGTTGAAATTAGAATAATCGCTTGCCTCAAAATTATGTATTTTATGATTTAATTTCATCTGTGCTACAGTTGTGATGTGATCACAGTCGTCTGCACATTATCTAAGCTTTCGTATTTAACGTCTGTTATCTGTAATTTCAACACTTCTGACATGTTGGATAATCTGCGTCAAATAACAACAGTGCCCATAAGGGTGTAAATTTTTCCGGTGCTGTGACTGCACCAAAATTTGCAATGATGAAAGTAATATTTTGTGAAATAAAATTTTGCAAGTACCACTACTTATTACATGTTTTAAGGACTCCATGTTATGTATATTTTGTGTTTAATGGTGAGTTCATACTTTTGCATGTTTTGAAGTGTCTGAAAACTGATTTTACAATTACTTGGAATTTTGCTTTGGTAATGAGCAGCATTTTTTTACTGACAGGATTCTACAGCCAAATAGTTGACAGTACAGGCAGTCCTTGACTTTCATACATTCAAGATTCGTACAATTCACTCTTTCATACATGACATTGTCACCTCTAAATCCATTTTCATAGGACAGATTTGGTCTTTCATACATCTAGTAACCTACCAACATATTGATATAGCACTTTTAGTTGCCACCTAACACTGCCTGCCATTTTTTCCAGCATTTATGGATATTGTGTTATGATTGATTAGTTATGGGTGTCATATTGGCATAATACAAATGATCAGCAAATCTCTGAAAAACTTTTACATAGTTTTTATAACCTACAAAATAAAATGTTACATTTGCATAGCAATTTTACAGAAAGTAAGAAGCATATTTGATTACCTTATTTATTCACATAGTACTTACAATCAAATATCTGTACAGGTATTAAAATCAACATGTCAACGTTTATATTTATTTGTGATTTTCGATTAAATGCTTGTTATAAATAACAATTTTATCAATAAAATATATTATCTTTCTGCCAAAATTAATTTTTTTACAAATTCTCTTGTAACTTTGGAACAGAACCCCTCCGCCTATGATTCAACTTCCACCCACATTTTCAGGAACACATGTATGAAAGTAGAGGACTGCCTGTATTCTTACTTGCAAACATTTTCCCTATCATTTGAAAACACTTATAAATGTTCTCTAAGGTAGCAGCAAAAATAGACACAAATGTGGTCATATTTGTGCTCAAATATATTCATGTTTCTAGTTATTCTCACTGCTGTTCTTGTTAACTTGAATGTAAACATTTTTGACACAGAAAGTGATACAGTTATTAAAACACTGCAAAATCAATGTTTTTGTTTATGCCCTTGCAGTTAATGAAACATAATAATCTGTGAAAGGCCATGCTATTCCATAAACAGGAGGTTATGTAGTGTTGACTCTCCTCTTTCAAGAAAGACTGTTCTATTAAACATCAGCATTTACAAAATACTCGAAGTAGGTAGTCAGATGCAGGAGAGAATATATTCTGTTTATATTTGGACTGCTAACAGTGTCTTTATCCCCTACCACCTTCAAGCCAGAATTCTCATGCTGGGAATTAGCTCGTCAATTTATAACAAGATCCAGGCAACCCCGAGGCCTCAACTTTAGATAATCATAGCTCCAAACCATACACATCAGTTATACCGGAAAATTTTCAGTTTTCCCGCGGAACCCTAGTTTGCCACGTAGCCGCTAAGTTTAGTACCAACTGTGCCCTTCCACCATATTGCAGTGTCCTGCAATTTGCTACCTGATGACGCTGGCATAGCCAGCAAAACGTTGCAATTGCGTAACAGCTTGAAAAAGGTGTCGTCATTTGTATATATCTGTGCGTGTGGGCACACACACACACTTGAATTTCTGTCATTCTACATGTTGTCATTATCAAGCTTCAGATGGTAGTATGTTCTGGCTCTTTTGGGTGAGACAAAATCAGTTCAGCATTCAGAGGTACCTAGCTGCATTAGAATTCCTTCCCACTGTGGACTGGTGGCTTTTTGGAGTGGCTACTCTGATTCACTTACTGGAGACCTCAATTATGCTGCCATACAGCAGATGCTCTGGATGTTCTACTCAATATAACTGTACTGCATGTATTGCATGCAGCTCAGTCTCTGATTTTCCCTAGTTAGCAGCTTTAGAGTTTGATTTGACTAAGAGGTCTGTGTTTATGTAGTATCTCTGTATTACAACCCCTTATGGTCGGTTAGGGTCGTAATAAAAAATTTGGAAAATTTTGGACTGATTTTGACCCACTCCTAACCCCTATGCCCCCAAACTTGCCATTTTTTTTGCATGAAGTTCATGTTCAATCATCTCTAGCGCATAAAAAACCACTTTTTAAATTAAATATATATATATATGTATATTTTAATAGCTGGACGTCTCCTTATTAATTTGATACCCAAGAACGTCATATTGGACCACCCCTTGTCGTAAAAAGAAGGCCTAAACACAGTATGACATGGCCATTGAAAGTGTGAAAAGATTAGACTATTTATTATTAAAATATAAAATTATTAAAGATCTATTACGCAGGTCTCGTGGGTCATACATTGCTATTACGCATGTAGCGATCAAAAAGTTTAGGTGGCATTGCGTAATATGTGTGCGCGTGCCGTACTCTCACTTTGGTCTGGCCGGATGGTGAAGAGGGGTGGGGAGGAGAGGAGGGCTGTTAGATGGCTAATCCTTCTAGTCTACATGAGCGATCAATACTGCTCGGTCGGCACTCTTGTTCATGACTCGACTTTGCTTCCACCTGGCAACAGAACGCACATGTCGACTGCCGTATTAATGCATTTTATTTTCTGGCGGATGACATAACATTTGGCTACACATCCATTTAGGCCTATGTGGACGTATACGGCAAAGATTAAAAACCTTTCTGTACAGTGATTACGTGTTTAATTTTTATTACTGGTTAAAGACAGCAAACACTTGTGACATTAAATGAACTTGCGCGGCAATGTTTGTATTGGCTTGAGATGTGTGAAAAGATATGCAAACTGTAACAACAGTAAAATGCTAGGACTTTAAAACCTGATTACTTTACAGTACAGTATGATGCAAAATTGTGAAATGTTTCATCACAAATAATACTGTATGAACTATGAAGTGCTGATTAATGTAAATTATACATTGCGTAAATAAGTTCAGAATATTTCAAGAGTTTGTTACACAAATAGTGATAGGTACATGCAAGCATATCAGTACATGTAAAAACAACCATGTAAACAACAGTTTTAGGCACATGTGACAACTCACCAGATAATAATTATCCAACAACGTGATAGATGTGACAGCTGTAAACACACAGAAGCACAGTTATTATCTCGCATTGTACTAGGCACAGACGCACCACTTGTAAACACACAAAGGCGGAGTTATTTTCTCCTGTACGTTTTTCAACACAGTGCAGAACAATTAATTGGATGAAACGGTTTATCAGCCCAGAATTTTTGAATAAATGGGAAAAGAATTATACATCGCAAAATTAATTAGAATCCGGTGACAAAACTGTGAGTATTTATTACATTACAATAAAAAAATACAATCTCCCTACTTCTTGTCTTTTATCGCTCATAAAACCAAGCCAAAAAGTAATCAAATCTAAATCCAAACTAAATGCGTGGGTCATCAATAATTGTTAATAAAACCAAACCAAAAACGTAATCAAATCTAAATCCAAAATAAATGCGTGGGTCGTCAACAATCATTCATAAAATCAGGCCAAAAACGTAACCAAATCAAATTCCAAAATAAGTGTGTGGGTCGTCAACAAACAGTAATAAAAACCAAGAGAAATTCAAGAGTACCGTATCCACGAACAAGCGAGAGATAACATTGACAAAACAGACGGCTGTTGCGCGCACACGGAAAACATTCCTATGCTTGAGGGGACGGGTGTGAGCATTGTCTGGTGCTAACAGCCGTGAAGGGGGGGGGGGGGGGGGGTGGTATCTATTTTTAGATGTGCCTCAAATTTTCGACTTTTTCGACCCAAACTTTTGACGGTTCTTCGGGATTGGGTCGTAATAGAGAGGTGGTCATAATAGAGGGGTTTTACTGTACATTCATTTCTTCTCAATTTTTGAATGAAACATTCACAAAATCACCCCATGTATTGTATGCCATGTACCACAGGCAGTTTATACTCCTGTTTACATAGAAGTATCTTACTTTTGATTAAATTGCACTTTTACTTTTATTGTATCTATAAATTATAATATTTAATTTATAATATAATGAATCAAAACAGAGAGAAAATAAGTGTGATACCTTCCGTCCATCGAAACAAGTTACGAGGATGATCATCTTCTAATCAAAGCACATGGTGATAACACATCTTTCAGCAAGGTTGAACACAGCAAGCAACTTAAGAAAAATTTGGTGATGCTTATTATAAGGTGTTGCCGAGTCGCTACAGCTGCCATCAGTTTAATCAGAACAGTGAACAACCACCCAATCATATGCTCGAGTAGCCCTTCCAGTTAGGAAGCTCCCCACATTTTCTGGAGAAATCAAGTGTTGATTAAATTTTTCCAATTTGTCCATCACCTTGATGGGAGATAACAAGGACCTCAGTAATGTGGAGCATTTCACTTACTTGAAATTTTTGCTTTCAGAAGAACCATTGTCTGTTATTCAGTCACTTTCAGTGGATTCTGATAATTTTGAGATTGCTTGGAATCTGTTGATTAAACTGTATGATAACAAATGGGTCATCGTAGCAAATCATATACACGCACTTTTGCAAGCCCCTGTGGCTACTACAGATTCAGTCCAATCCTTGCGAGACTACTTACCTGCTATTATTGAAAATGTAGCTGCTTTGAAGGCATTGAACCTGCTAGTAGATGAATGGGATATGTTGCCGCTGCATTTGTTGGAGAAATGCACAGGCAGAAAGAAAACAATGAGAACTAGTAGTTCATGAACTTTGACGTACCTACATTGAGTGACTTTACATATTTTCTTGTCGAGCGAAGTCATAGTTAATCAATTAACAATCGCAAAGTGCCTGAGCAGCATCATACTTCATCAGATAATTTTTTTGTTAAATCCTTCCCGGAAAGATGTTGCCTTTATAAGTGTGATCATACCCTCCACAGATGCTCCGAATTTATGCAAAAGGACAAACTATTATGTATAAACTGCCTTCAAGCTGCTCACCAAGTGAAGAACTGCCCATCGACTAAATCTTGGTGGTTTTGTAATGCTTGTGATAACATGGTGCTGAATTTCCCATCAGATAACCCCACTGCCACAGTGGCACAATCAGTACAGGATGAAGTGCCTTTTGATACACCTGCAAATGAGGACAGCAGCCTTAGTGTTCTGTCTGCTTTTTCCAAAGATTCATAGCCATCTGCCGTAATGTTATCCGCAGCTGTTGCTTATGTTCGGCAGTGGCGGCTGCTAAGGGAGGGCTGCGGGACGCAGTCCTCCTTATAAAATCTCTGAATGCAGACCTCAACTTATCTGCTACTCGGCAAATAATACTGTGCACGAATACGGATGTTATTTCGCAGCCAATGTTTTTGAGATGGACAAGTCTGTTGTCACGAGGGAAACTTTTTTGTAAATGTCGAGTGGCAGGGCTATAGATTATTCGACCCGAAGTGGGTGGAGCGAGTAGAGAGAGATGGCCATAACAGTGGGAAAGCGGCGCTACAGGAGGGAGGGGAGACTTCAGGGGCTCACCACTTTTCAGTCAGTCTTATGCTGTAAATCATAGAGATGAGCGCACCCCTGCTCTCGCACATAAACGGTTTCCTGGAACATGACAGGGCTACTAAAACTGGAACTTCGAATTCCACTGTAAACAGAATATGTTCTGCAGTTATATTCTACATGTTTTGTAGGTGCACTTTGCACTCCGCTCTTTTGCAGTTCTCAAACACATTTCTTAAAAATGCTTGTATTTATTTCAAATAGTTTTTAATTATAGATATCGTTAAAAGTCTAGTGAGTTTCAAACATGGTGTGTAATATTCTTAACAAGTTTGTTGTTAATGATGAGCCATGAGCATTGGTTAGAAGCAGGGTTGAAGAGTTGTTCATGTTGTGCTACGTAAACATGTAAATAATGGATAATTCGATGAGTATCATTTAAAACCTTATTACGACAAAGATTTTGAATTACAGCAATAAACTAGAGCTTAAGAATTTTGGACCAGCAAGGCCACAGTTAAATATAGCAAAACAACAAAGCCATAATGGTAAACGCAGTGGTTCGTATATGCGACAATTCAACGTTAAGTTCCTATAATTTCGCGGACTGGCTATGAGGGTGTAAAGTGAGTTTTCTTCTTCTTCTAGTGAAACCTAATAATCCTGCATGGACTGTCAATTGGGTAAAAGATTTGGCTCATTTGGGAGACAAAAAGACATACATCATGTTGACAGCATATAAATATTGCCATAAAATTTTCAGTGATGGTAAGGTGAATATTCATTGCCAGTTAGCGTGTACAGGTTGAAGAATGAATTTTGTTTTCAAACACATTAATTATGATATGCCACTTTCATCCTCTAATTTAAATTTGACATGCATTTTATATGTACTGTATGTAAATTAGTATTGGGTTTTAAAAATATTTGTTTTAGTATATTTAAGTTATCATCTTCATTATTATAGTAGAATTAGTATTATTATCTAATTTCTCGTCTCGTCTAATGTACCACACCACATGGGTACTGGTTGGAAGGTATATAATCTATACAAACAAATACCTGTTACTAGTGATTAGATCTGAACCAGTGGCCACAGTATGTTGACAATTACAAATCGAGTGATGATACGTTTTACTTCAAACAACCTCACTTAATTTTTATATTTAGCTGTACAAACTACACTTACATAAGACTGTCGTACGCAAAATATTTATCACTGTGCCTATTTAAAAAAAGCAATTTGTAATGATCTGAGTTAGGATCGCCACAGCCCTCCCAATTTCAAAAATCACCAGCCGCCACTGATGTTCTGAATGTTTGCAGACACTGCTGACCTGTTAATAGTTCTGCTTGACTCAGGCAGCCAAGCCAATGTCATTACTGAACCATGTCTGTTTCAATTAGGTATCAAGCATCAAAACCTATCAGTTCCACTTCATGGTCTTGCCCAAAACCTGCTTACCTGTGCGAAAGGTATTACCTCCTCCATCATAACACCTAATGGAAGGAAGGCACCATGTCCACCCATCGAGGCCCTAGTTTTGCCACAAATTACTTTCTTAAGCAAACTGATATTGATACGTTGCTGGGTTGGGTGTGTCCAGATTAACATAGATTTGCAGCCAGGTATCTCATCCTTCATCTCAAAGGTGCAGCAGCCCACCTTGGATGAAGTGTCGAACGAAGATTTTTTGGGAAATTGAAGAACTGTCTGCAGTCACATTACCACCAGTCCCAGAAGATGTGTTATGTGAAAAGATGTTCATTGAAGGCTGCACTCGAGCTAGTAAAGGTAAGTACAAATACAAATTGCAGCTCTTGACCCATCGTAGCCATCCCGGGTTTTTTGATTCTCAGTTGTTAGTCCATTTTGCGGCTTCCAGGGGCACGGTCCCCCTTGGACCAAGGTCCTCGGCGTCCCATGCTTCCAAAACACTTCTAATGAGCACATATGTTTGTGATGTTACTGGTGCCAATGATCTAGCTGCTGCTGGACCATGAGGGTTTTCAGCTTCGAAAATTTGCAAGTGATTTTCTAGCTTCGCTTGATGACTTGCCAACAGAAGATGTCCGTTCTTCTGTTGAAACACACTCTTTTAGTAAAAACTCCTGCATTAAGGTATTAGGCTTACGTGGGAGCCCCAACACTGATGCCGTCTCATATAACTTGCAACCAAATACTCCATTGTACACAAAATGAAGTATTTTATCAGATATTGGCAGAATATTTTACCTGTTGGAATGACTTGCACCATTGACATTATTTGCAAAACACCTTACTATTCAATTACTCTGGCTTGCTCAAGTAGAATGGGATTCCTCATCATCACCTGATATAATTGCCAGATGGAACAAGTTTCAAACAGTTACCTTGCAGTTCGGGCACCTCTATTCAGTGTTGCATCACCCACAACCACTCACGTGCAACTTTTGAATTGCATAGATTCACCGACATATCGGAGGAGGGCTACGCTGCTGTTGTGTTTCTTCACGCTGCATCCAACTCTGGTACTATCACCACTCATTTACTATTGGTTAAAACTAAGGTAGCTCCATTTAAGTGAGTTACTCTTCCCAGGTTGGAATTGTGTGCTACTGTTTTGCTTTCTAGGTGTTTACGTTTGCTGCTCACCCTAACACCGATTTGTCGCAAACCAGGTGACTCAGACACAAGAATGCACCTCGGTGGATTGGTGGTATCATGTGGCAAGTGAAGATAATCCTGCTGACTGTGCATCTCGAGGCCTTACACCTCGACAGTCAGCGGATCACCCATTTTGGTGGTCTGGACCATCGTGGTTGCATCTTCATCCAAGGTTAATCTTTGTTTACAGCCCAGTCTTGCCTGATGAAATGCAGTATCCATTAATGCTCCTCATCAAGGCTACACAGAACCAAGAATTTGCAGATGAACTGCAAAGATTTACCGACCAGCAACTCTGCTCACCTGCCATAAACAAAATTGATCTCCCTTTGTTGATGCAGAAGGAATCCTGTGTGCAAGTGGCAGACTCAATCATTCAGACGTAGCGTATGATGAGAAACATCCAATTCTCCTCCCAAAGTGCAGTCGCCTTGCAGAATGCTACTGGATCAGCTGAACGAAGGTTTCCTTCATCCTAGGTCCAGTAATTACTGCAACGTGAATTTTGGTTACCAAGTGTACAAAATGTGATTCGAATTTTGGTTACCAAGTGCACAAAATGTGATTCGAATTTTGGTTACCAAGTGCACAAAATGTGATTCGTCTTTTTAAGTGTATTTGTTGCTTTCGTGCTCATCCAACACGTCACAATCTTGCAATGGCAATCCTTCCGACCAGTGGTGTGTGTCAAGCTAAGCTCTTCCTCGCCTCTGGTGTTGATTATGCTGGATCCAAATTACTATGGTGCCAACAAGAAAACCTCACATACTGCAGACATACATTTGTCTTTGTTTTTATGCTTTGCCACAAAGGCAGTGCATTTATAACTTGCTTTTGATTTGTCGTATGAAACCTTTCTTACTGCATTCAGACGTTTCAGTGCACATCGTGGGCAGTGTACTCACTTGCATAGCGACTGTGGTACAAACTTTGTAGGGGCTATTCATCACTTGTGAAAACTGCAAGCGTTCATGGCTGACAAGTGTTTTAATTACAAGCTAGCAGAAATCACAATAACTTGGTGTTTTAATCCACCATCAGCCCCGCATTTTGAAAGGGACTGGGAGGCAGGACCAAATCTGCCAAGTCTTCGTTGAGCAAAGTGGTGGGCTGTCGACTACTGCTGTATGAGGAAATGTACATGGTGACACATGATGCCCTTGTCTGTAAGGGAGAACACTACATCAGTCTAGGTTTTGTCGGATGCTAGGCCAGGCACATCCTATTCTGGCAGGGTTTGGAGTTAGTTAGCCCTGGCGAGATGCTGCAGCGCATCCAGTGTATAGGACTGGCCTGGTAGCTTTTTGGCAGGGCACAAAATCGAGTTCTAGTAGTGAAATCTTATGTTTTAAATTACGTGCTGCTGGTGGTATACATGGGTAATGCATCTGTACTGGTCTGGCCGGAGGTCGTACAGTGGTACGTATGGGCGCTGCAGTTGAGTATTTTGCCTGGGAATGTTGATATGTGTCTAGAGGCAATGAGCGTGTTTTTAAAATTTATCCCTTATACCACAGCATTTGGAGAAAGGCATCTGGATTCACACAAAGCCATGCTCACATCCGTGAGGCAAAATGCAGGGAATGTGCTTTCCTTTACGTAGTGTGGAGCCACATGTTCGGCTGCAGACTGCATGGACATCCTATCACACTGTCCGGCGTTAAGACGCAGTGAACACTACGAGTCAGGCCTCATCGTCAACAGTCACAATGCATGGATGTATACCCCAGGCGAGCATTCCTGTTTCAGGGAACGCCTCCACTGGATTGACAAGCTGGTCTGATGGCAGAGTACTTGTCAACGGGCTCCACCGTTCTGCCTACACAGATATGCAGGAAGGTTGGCCGGTTGCAAATGTTTGCGGGTAGATAAAATATCTGTGTTTGGTTCAAAGGAGTAATATTCCCGAGGTCACCTGCGTTTCTCACAAGGGCAATGTTAACTGGAATAGGTTCAAAGTCTGCAGGAATGTGGTACTCAAGAGTTGGGTTAAGCACAATGTTTATTCCATGTGAGAGGAAATAAACAAGTGGTGTCGCACTACTGCCTACGTGTACAAGGACTGAGGGGAAGCTAATGCCTATGCAATCCACGTAGCGGAGACATGGTCCTGAACTAAATGGGATGGGGTAGACTAGCCTTGTGAAAACAACTAAACTGAATCTAACTCCCTATTGCGTTATTGCCCAGAGGGAGCCATAATGTCGAGGTGTAGTCGGCTTGGCATTTGCTTGTATTACTAAGCAGGGCATGGAAGGAATGATCTTCCCGAGGAGTAGCAGCACAGAAAGTGCAATGAAGAGGGAAGGTAAGCTGAGGAGCTTGGTAAGCGAAGGCTTATGGTGCAGACTGGTCAGTTCAGGCAGTAAGTGTGGTGGAAGCCTTAAGACTGTCCCTGAGATGAATTTATACTCTGCCGGGCAGATGCCACTGAGCGGGAGATGGCAGAAGCATAGCTCTCTAGTGTGAAGTCACCGACCAGCTTGGAGAAGGATGGAAGACAGCGATGAAACACGCTGTAGAAGCCATCTATTAGTGGGCAGTAATACTCGATGCTGTTGGTGCGTAGTTTCGATGGGCCAGTGAATACTGTGTATTTACTCATGTATAGTGCGCCCTTTTTTCTCAAAATAAAGGAAAACATTTCTGGAGTGTGCACTATACATTGGAAAAAAAGAGCAAGGGGGAGTGGCGGAACTGTCTTGTGTCATCTTGCTCTTACATCACTCCTCTCCCTTCTCTCAGCGACCCTTCAGTTGCGTGTCGGTCGCAATGCAGCTCCACACCCCCCACCCCGAAACTTCTTCTAATGGCATCCTGTCACATAATTTTTAATTTAAATATGTTGTGTTTTAGATGTTTTATTAATATAAGAAAGAGTTATGTGTGTCAACTAGAACAGCATCACCATTCAAGTCTCTCATTTGTAATTTTTTTCATCACGTCACACTGGAAGACAGCCTGTCGGCAGCTCTCCCACATGGCCATTTTCAGTAGTCGTTATGGTTTTCACGTGGCGTGGACGTCGGTGTCAGCCTCCTCGGGCCCATCACCTCTTTTGCAGCTCGTAGTGTTCAGTAGTGTAAATCTTTTATATGGAATCTTAAGTTTGTTTTGCATTAGCCTGTGGAGTGTGCTGCTCCACAGTCCAATCCAGTTTTACAAAACTGGACCGTAATATTTCATTTAAACAATAATGTAGGCTTCACACCATTTTTACAATGCAAGCGCCCTTTCGCTTATCAGAGGAATTTTCAGCAAGTACTTCGCGTGAGGTTAAGTAAATGGATCATTTCGTTATAAGGACTTTGCATGACTTTTTATTTATCGAGCCTACTTCTTAAATTTTTCACATAATAATGACGTAAGGCAAAAGGTGGTCTGAACAACCTCTCGGTAGTGTGTGTTTGGGGGAGGCCTACGGCCCCCACTAGACGAAGCAATATTGAATATAGCTTTACACTATCATTACCTTCTTCTTCTGGAACCAACTGTAGAGACTGAGGAGCATCTGGGGGACTGCCGTATGAGCCGTCGACAACAATGCCGTCTCATGTTCTAGGACTAGCGAACTGGTGCCCTTTAAAGTACAACACCCACATTATATTCCTGTCCGTATAACCCTAATTTCCCCCAATGCTCCAGCAAAGCAGCACGCCGTCAAATTGGCGCCCCTCCGTGTGGCCTTTGAATCCTGCCAGGCTAACCCTCATCCCTGCCGTGCCTCATACATTCTTTTTCCAAGCGCCACTTTGACTGCCATCAAAATTCCTACCATCGTTCTCCTGGAAATTTTTTTTTTCTCCTGCAATGCAACAATTCTAATGCAATACCTCTCCTATAATCAAGTTTATTTCAATGTTTCATGTACCGGTATTGTCTTTGTGTGTACATGTTGTTTCATGTTTATACATGTGTTGGCTCCTTTGAACCAATGGTCCACTCATCTTTGCTACTGGTACATTTTCCCAAGGTTCCTCACCCATTTGCAAGTTCTACATGCCAGTTGTGGCCAGAAAATGCCAAAACGGCAGGGGAGTTTTGGCGCCCAAGGAAACCGCCATTGTACTGAACACTAGAGAACAACTGCAATCTTGGCACCTGCATGGAGTGATGTGCAGTCTTAGACATCGACCACCATTTTGGGGGATCAACAGAGAGATAGCACGCCACCTGCCACCCCTTCCCCCGTCGTGCCAGTCATGCAACCCCCTACCGCACCACGTCGCTGGGTGTCGGCCGCGAGCCGATCAGGCCACATGGCCAAGACAGAAACGTAAACATACGCCAAGTTTGAACTCTCGCACCAACCGCATCGCAGAGGCAATCCTGGATGCCTGGACTTGGAAACGGAAATGGACGACCTCCATAGGGTTACCAGGTGCTTTTAATGAAATGTAGGACATCGCATGATGATATAGGACATCTTGAAATGTAGAAAAATTAACAGTGAGAGGTACAAAGCAATAACAATTCATGTTATTTTTTTTTACTAGTATACATTGCTTGATAAAATGTAATTAAAATATATTTCATAGCATTTATTAAAGATGCAACATATTTATTATGTATTAGTTATTTTCTTAGCAAGTCGACGTCCGCACTCATCCATAATCTGCAAGCAAAATGGGATTTTGCGCCTGGCTAGCAGCAAAATGGAATGGCCCACACGCCATAACCAAAACACTGGGCGATACTTGTGGTCTGCATGAGTCAGGGAAGGTCAGCGGTTTACTAATGTGAAGTCTTGCAGCATGCCGCCACCAGCATCGTGACGTCACCTCACCAGGTGGTCGAGAAAGTTAAAATGTCGACAGCGCCTAGGCCTCATGTCATTCCAGTAGATACGACAAGAATGCAACACATCATCACAGTGCAGCACCTGAGTCGACGAATCAGAGCTATGTGTGTGTTATGTATCAAGTGCAAGGGCGTATAGAAGGTGTACATGTCCGCTGCTGCTCATAGACACGGGACCAACATGATTGCTACTGAGGAAAACACTGTGGAAGTGTGCCCACTACAGCTGGTGTGACGGGAACAGAACCGCCACACTGGCATGTGTAAGTTGCATCACGCCGTGGGTACGGACAATAAGGAGGAAGGCGCATGACATGGATTATGCATGCTATGTACTTGAACAACAGAATCCACAACCGGCCCCGCCAACACAACTGCGGGCTGACGATAAAATCGATGTGAAGTACCGCGCCATGCTGTGGACGATTACCCACTCCACACACCACAGTTGGTACTGCCACAGCATTCGACAGCCTGTTACACAGCCCCGCCACCCGTGATGGAGTATGTAAACAACCACCAATGCTGCCAACAATAATACCCGTGACACCAACCCGGTTCCAGTCACTACCGATGTACTTAAGTACAGCAGGTGAAGACCTCGGAGCTTCTATGCAGGACTGCGAACGATGTTTGAGCAGCTATCGGGTTGTTCAAGAAGATTGGCCACGTATAGGCGAAAGATTTTCAGGAGATGTAAAGATCTGGTGGCATGGTATAGCCCATAAATGGTTAACTTTGGAGGAATTCCAGAGGAACTTTAAATGCAGGTTCGTCACAACATTCACCTCACTATGACCATTACGAGGAAACAAACAACGAGTCTCTCTACGACTTCGACACCAGCAAAATAAATTTAATACAAACATATCCTGAACTTTCGCTACGAGACATGTTGGAGGTAGTGGCAAGTTCGGCTAGGAAGGAGCATCGCTCGGTATTAGCTTCTGCCATCCACATGACAGAGCAAGCATTTCTTCAAACTGTACTTCTATTGGATGCAAACAGTATCAGAACACCGGGTCACGACCGCTATCCACCACAACTGCGGCGAGACACAAATGTAAACAAGCCAAGAAACCCCCACCGGGAGAAACAGTAACAAGAGTTCCTGAAACGGCAGCAGCCCCAGCCAGAACAACAACTGTTCAGCCTAGGGTGAACGAATCGAATCGACCCCACACAACTGCCCCGTGATTTACGAACAGTAACCGATCGACTCCGCGGATTTGTAGGTGGTATAACGGACTGCACTGGGACGAATGTCCGACATGGAACAACCTTCAATGAGAATCAACAACACAACAGCATAAATCACCGCCGGGAGATGAACTACGGGGGGTAGGGCAGCCTGACGCCACCCACTCCAGGCTGCTACATAACAGAACGCAACCTGCACCACACTAGACCAGATTACGAGTGAAACTGACAATTTCATATGCATCGCGATCCAAGTGGATGATATTCCTTACAGAGCGTTAGTAGAAACAGCTGCATCTCATAATTTTGTTCACGC
Source organism: Dryococelus australis (assembly GCA_029891345.1). Taxonomy (NCBI): domain Eukaryota; kingdom Metazoa; phylum Arthropoda; class Insecta; order Phasmatodea; family Phasmatidae; genus Dryococelus; species Dryococelus australis. The sequence continues at coordinate 10,763,921 of CM057006.1, read as the reverse complement.
TAGTTACATCAATCTGGCAGAAATCAAGGAAAATAAACAAGCAATCCAATTAGCCACACATCAACACACACACACACGAGGTTATTGGCATAGTGAAAGTGACGATAAAAATACGGAACATTACAACAGCAACAACATCCTTTGTCACGCACGACATTAGGAAAAAAGTCATCGTTGGTATTCCTTAGTTGGTGGAACAAAAAGCAGTCGATGAACCTGCCACTCGACGGATACATTTTAGCCACAAAGAACGTCGGACGGTTTACAACCTGGAACCTTGAGCCGCAGACGACACATCCACTGTCGCCCTGGACGACTTCAACCATTCTGTTCCCATGAAGTATCGCGAGGCTGTACAAAACTGTAAATGAACGAAAGGATGTATTTACCGTAGCCAAACCGCTATGCCGAACAACCGTTGCGGAACATGCTATTCCGTTAACTACCGACACACCATTGTACGACAGCCCACATTGCTACTACCCGCATCAACAGGAAATAATTCAGGAGCAAATAGCCGAAATATTAGCTGAAGGGTTATCGAACCGCAACAAAGAGCATTTAATTCAGCAATCACCTAGGCACTAAAAAAATATGACACCTGGCATTTTTGCGTGGACTTCCACCGCCTTGATCTAATTACGTGCATTACTCCACCACCGTATATCCACATTCAACACACACTAAACACGCTGGGGAAAGTCAAAGAACTGGCAACAATTGACCTCCACAGTGGTTATTGGCAAGTCCCGGAAATACCCACATACCAGTTCAAAACTGCATTCACCGCACCCGACAGGCGTCGCTTTCAATTTTGCGCCATGACATTCGGCCTGAAATGCACCCTGTCGACTTTTCAGGAAATGATGGTCCGTGTCCTGGGTGGTTTGATTGGCACCTGCGCATGTGATGTGATCATTTGGAGTGAATCATGGCCAGAACATCTACACCACTTGTCACTCGTGTTCGAACACTTGGCAATAAACTGCCTTACATGTGCAAACAAAAAAAAAAATCAGTTTGGCAAGAAGAATGTCTAGTTCCTAGGTCACCTCATCAGCAAGCATGGCAGATAACCGAACCTCATCGAGGGGTATCTGTTACCCACAACAAAGAAACAGTTAAGAAAATTCTTTGGATTAATTAACTGGCTCCGAGAGTACATCGAACTCTTTTCAATCATCACTGCGCCGCTGACTGAGTTAATGTCACAAGTGTACGTTTAAAACGGCAACCCACACAGCAGCTTCGAGGTGGTACAGCAGAGTTTCTGCGAATGCCAAGCACTGTCGAGATACGACCCCAGCCGACACTTGTACGTCTAGACGGATGCAAGTGAGAAAGGACTCAGCATGGTAATTTTTTAACTGCGAGATTACAATGAGCGGTGAATCGTCGACTTCGGAAGCGCCAAGTTTGGCCCAGTATAGCGGCGATACGACGTGAATGAACATGAGTGCCTGGCTGTGGTGTGGAGTTAGTATTCCAGCAGTGCTCGGTACTTGTCCAAACACTTCACACTGCAGACTGTCAACCGCTGCCTACTGTGGGTATGCAGCATGAAGGATAGACGAAGGTAACTGACATGCTGGGCTCTTTTCATACAAGCATACGATTTCGAAGTACAGCACATGGCAGGGATTGAAAACCAACTAGTCGACCACCTTTCTCGAACACCAGGAGAAGAGATTGCGCAGGATGAGGAAGCATGGGAAAATGTGTTAACCCCTCCTCCCACCGAAACACGAACCTATGCCACGTCAAGCATGCAGCGTGCGAATGTAACTGTACTACCACAACTACCCTCCTTTATCACACAGGAAACACATGTGGTAAACAAACAAGCTGAGTGCCCCATTGCACGTAAGTGGACTTTGGAATGCGAGCAACGAGTCAACAACCAGTGGCATGTGTTGAATGGTACCCTGGAGTCATGTGCCAACAACTACACTAACGTCTGGAGAACATACTTGCTGTTTGCTGCCCGCAGTATCGTGCTACAATACACACATTCCAACAATCTTGCAGGACATTCCTGTGCTGAACAAACCTGCCGAAACATTTTGAAACACTTTTACTGGCCAGGAGTTCAGTTGACGGTCGCACCTTTGTGCATAACGGTACAGCCTGCAACAGATTCAAGAGCCGACGCACATACGATGCCCAGTGACAGCAACCCCGCACTCCGAAAAAGCTGTTCGAGACTGTAGCCTTGGATTTAATGGGTCCGTGTACTCGCACCTCGATAGGCAAGCAGTTCATTGTCGTGGTAACCGACTTGTATTCCAGGTGGGTTTAGGCATATCCTGTGTCCAGAGCCTGATCACACGCCATCGGAAAAGTGGTAGAGAATGAGTTTTTCTCACATTGGGGATACTGGAGAAATATGTACAAGAAGTAGGGTGTGCACCACATAACAACGGTTGTTTATTCTCCACGCACAATCCCAAAAGAAAGACGCAATCAGGAATAGAAGAACCAGCTGTGTCTGCGTGTGGGTAAAAGTCACGCCTCATGCGTGGAACAACTCCCTGCTGCCATCTTCACCAACAGAACACGTGTAAACCAGGCCACAGAGATAACGCCAACCCAACTACTCCAGGTCTTTGACTGATGCTCCCAGGCGAGTTTGCAGGCAGAGCAAGAGCTCGTGCCATCTGTGCAGAAGGAAGCGGAGAGGGAGAAGGAGAGAGAGAGAGAGGCGCTTGCATGTGCAGTGAGAGAAGCAAGGGAAAAACAACGGCACTACATCACGCAATAGAAACCGGTCTCGTCCCGACCCCCACCACAACAATAACTGGATCAGTGGGTATATGTCAAGGCGTATCATCAATCTGCAGGGCAGAAAGGATTCTGCATCGGGTTAGCAGAGAAGTGGAGCAGCCCACACATCATCACTGAACACTAAGAGATACATGTTATGAGGTGTGTTAGAGCTCAACCCCTAGCGGACGTAACAAGTGTCAGAAGACTGTTTTCCTCGTTATCGAGCCCACAGACATTGGCCACGCACGACGAGATTTCTTTCACAGCGAAGCCAGCTGCTCATGTCGCCACGATGCATCCCGACGTAACAACAGCAGACAGTCAGGGTGCGCAAGAGTTAAATACGGCCTTGAGACATCAGTAACCCGTCATGCCAGTGAACACAACAACGGAGATGGGAGGCGAGCCGTTGCGAGGGGCACATGGCGAGGATACCCCAATCCATACGTCGCCTGCACGATGCACAAGACAGCAGCAGCGACGAATTGGGAACAGGGGAACTCTCCTCCCCTCCATGCCGCACGAAACGTCCAAGAAAACGACGGTATGCCACATGCATATCCTGCTGCCAGGCCAGCGGAACAACCACAGCACCTCAGAGCGTGCGGGAGGTACGGCCCCATGAGTCGGCAGAACAAGTCAATGTTGACATACTGGGACCATGTGCGCTCGTAGCAGAAGAGCAGCAGCGAACACTAAACAGGGAAGAGACAGTTTACATTCCACGGCCACATGGACCGGCGGAACAACAAGCCAATGTTTGCAATCTGCGGTTACGTGCATTAGTGAAAAACAACACGAGAAGTTTGTTTATAATTTTCCACTACGTGCGGACAGAGACAATGTTAACAACTGGAGCCATGTGTGTATCACCTGCGATGACGAGAGAAGCTTCGGGCACTGGCGAGATGCTGCAACGGAGTGTGAAGAGGAAACACCTAGTGAATCGCCTCCGAAGGGGAGGGCGACGTCGACAGCACCTAGGCCATTCACCAAGTCGTGTCAGCAGAGACATCATGAATGCAACACATCACAGTGGAGCACCTGAGTCGACGAACCATTGCCATGGGTGTGTTATGTGTCAAGTGCAATGACTTATAAATTGTGTAATTAGGATTATGTCAGTTGTTAGGGAGTGTGCAGTGTATGTTTATTTTTATATGAGTACATCATCATCCTACAATGCCACAAGTGTTAGTGTATAAATCTCAAATGTCCTAATGCCAAAAGTGTTATTGTATAAATGACGAATGTCCTACTGCCACAAGTGTCAGTGTTCCGTATCGTGTATCAGTGTGAACAAGTATGCATAATTAGGTTATCACACAACCAGGTACGTACATATACGTATACCAGTATCCATATGTCAGGCCGAATGCCACACGCTTTTGTTTACATTTTGTGTTTAGATTTGAAGGTCAATGTTTCTGGAGTGCCATATGTTATGGTAGTGTTTTATTTTTCCACGATACTCATGTCGCGTAAGTACCGGACAAATTGTCTCTCTATATTTTATTATTGTTTTAGTGCGTTTGAGTGTAATCATGTATGACCATATATATGCACTATAGGCGCCATTTTGTACATTTACTTGAACGGCCACAGACGAGGCTATTGCGAAACGTAGACACCTCTATAGTATTTATAATAATTATTAACGTGACTTCTATTCATTGCGAACCATTTTTTATTTTTATTACTCTTAAAGTATGTGTGACCAGTACAGGAATTCAAATATTAGTGTTTCCTGGCACATTCCAAAATGGCGCATTTACATGGAATGTATCTCGTGCTCAATTGTCACTAAAAATTGTAAAAAGTATTTGAACTGTTTTTATGCAGATTAGTATGAATTCGCTTGTTTTACCTCGAACACAAAACGTACGGACGTAATTAGCTTGACTGGGGACATACCGTATAAATATATTGTTTATTTGTACTTGTTAATATCGAGGTTAGGTTGCCACGGCAACGCGATTTCATCATACGTGTGTATTTATTTTTATATTTCTAATATGTGCTTTTACATTTTGTTGTTAAGAGTTTATTGATACGTACATCTAATCGGCATCGTAGAACCCATTTAGTTTCATTCATTGTACTTCACATTATGTAAAATTATGTCACATGATGTTCGGGCTGAAGCGTTTGCCAGTAAGTGGCCTCCATGCCAAACGAGAAAGTAGTAGCGTCTTCGATCTCGTGAGAGTACCACCGTATCGCGGTGCTCCGGACACTATCTTTGTTCATTAACCATGGCGTAATTCTGCTTAATTCACCTTGGTATACCAGAACCTTGTGTTTATTGACGCCCGGAGTACTCTGTCTCTCACCCTCAGTACATCTTTTACAAATCCGAGGCACAATGTACCATTTAAGTTCATAGGACCTACGGCAATTTTCATCTGTGTAAGAGCCCGCCTGGCTAGAATGGCGGTTTGTAAATTTAAGTGCCCCGGTGGGGAAGCACTTATAATAAATACGTATAGATGAGATGCCATTGCTTTATTGTGATTAACCGCTTGACGGTTACATAACCTTTTTCGTAATTTTGTACTGGTGACACGTTTTTAATACTGGTGTTGGGTAGCAAAATAACCCTTAGGGAGTGTACTGGTATATCAGTATCAGGGGGTGTAACTTCGTGCTCGCACCGCGGGCTGGCGCCCTTAACCCTGACAAATAGCATTTCCTATTCAGCACACCTCATCCCTCCCTACTACGGTCCGGCACACCGAACATCAGTTAGGTGACTGGAAACACACCCATTGACACCATGGATTTGACAGATCAGCAAGACCATCATGCATATGTTCCGCCGAGATGCCCAGCATATTCACATTTATGGGTGCTGAAGCTGACACCATCGCATCCTGCATTCAACACTCGCCAGCAAACCCACATTTACCATTTTAGGTAGTCATTTCGGTACTCGTGTGGAGTAGATGTGTCAGCCTCCCCGGACCCAACTCTTTCGTCCTTCATGTAGTATTCAATAGTGTAAATTTTTAATATGAAATCTGTTTTGCATTAGCCTGGGGAGAGTGCTACTCCACAGTACAGTTTGATTTTACACAACCGGACCATAATATTTCACATAAACCAAAATGTAGGCTTTGAGCTATATATTACACTGAAAGTACAATTTAACATAACGATTCAAGACATGAGGTGGCCTGAACAACCTCTCGGGGCAAGCATGTGTTTGGGGAAGGCCTACAGCCACCCACTAGACGATGCAATATTGGATTTAGCTCTACAATATCATCATCTGGCACCACCTTTCAGAGACGACCGAGTAACTGGAGAACTACCGCGTGGGCCATTGACCACAAAACCCCAACACCGTCTCGTGTTCTACTAGTGAACTGGTGCCCTACGAAGTACAGCATCCACATTATGTTCCTGTTAATGTAACCATTTCCCCCTCTTCCTCCTCTTGGATCGGCAAAGCACAACCATATTAAAAATTTACATGACTGGCGAAAGTGGGGAAAGGCCCAGGCAGGCCGACACATCTGCTCCCGTGACTACCGAAAATAGCAGCACAGGAGAGCTAACCACCCGGTGAGTGGAAGTGTTATGCTGGGATAGCAACCCTGCGAGCGAAAGTGTTATGCTGGGCGAGCCACCAGGTGAGCAGAAGTGTTATGCTGGACTACCCAACTGCCGAGTGAAATTGTTATGCTGAACTAGCCACCTGGTGAGTGAAGGTGTCATGTTGGGATAGGCATCCAGTGTCTAGGCCAGCATTACTTTCACCTAGTGGTTAGCATAACACTTTCGCTCACTGGTTTCTATCTCGGCATAACACTTTTGTTCACCTAGCATCTATTCCAGCATAACTTTTTCGCACACTGGATGACTTGTCCCACAACGCTTTTTCTCCAGACCAGCACAACACTTTTGCCCACTGGGTGGTTAGCCCGGCATAACCCTTTCGCTCAGATTGTGGCTACACCAATACAACACTTCACTCACCAGGTGGTTAGATCAGTAATGTCTATCCCAGCACAACACTTTCGCTCACTGTGTGTCTATCTCAGCATAACTCTTTCGCTCAAATAGTACTTATCCCAACACAATGCGGCTACACAAGCATAACATTTTCGCTCACATGGTGGGTAGTCCAGCATAATACTTTCGCTCGCCAGTTAGCTTAGCATAACACTTTCGGTTACTGTGTAGTTAGACTAGCATAACACTTTCGGTTACTGTGTGGCTAGAATAGCATAACACTTTTGGTCACTGTGTGGCTAGAATAGCATAACACTTTCGACCATTGGGTGTCTATACCAGCACCACACATTCGCTCACAGGGTGACTAGCCTAACACAACACTTTTGCTTATCTGGTGTCTAATCCATCATAACACTTTCACTGACAGGGTGTTTATACCAGCATACCACTTTCGCTCATCCGGTGGCAAGCCCATCATAACACTTTCACTCTCCTGGTGACTAGTCCAGCATAACACTTTCATTCACCAGTGGCTAGCATAGCATAACACTTTCAGTTACTGTGTGGCTAGAATAGAATAACACTTTTGGTCACTGGGTGTCTATCCCAGCATAACACTTTCGCTCACGAGGTGGATAGTCCCGCATAACACTTTTGCTCACATGGTGGATAGTCCCGCATAACATTTTTGCTCAAAGGTTGGTTAGCCCAGCATAACATTTGTGCTCAATATGTGGGGTAGCCCAGTATAACACCAAACTGTGGATTCCCCCTAGAATTTTCTATGAGAAGAAATTAATGCATTTAAACATTAACAAAAAAAATTAAATTTATACTCGGCTTATATTATTTTAAAAAGTTTTTTTTCCGTATGAGAAATTTGTTTGCGGTCGTAAACAGTATATTTTGAAAGCTAAATGATGCTTCTCTATTTAACCGTTGTTTAATAATTCTAAATAAAGAATTTCTCTTCCATCATTCCTTGAAACTTAAAAAATTCAATTCACATTCATTTCCATCCATTGTTAAGCTACTTTCCTTGGAAAAATGGGCTTATTTACTCATGCAAATTTCTGTGTCTTGTATGAATGGTACATGATGAAATAACATCGATCAAGTTTGACTGATGTCCTTCGTGATGAGACATATGTATAGACATAGGATACTCTCCACTTTAAATATAAGTTAGTATTTGTTTTAATGTTGTAGTTCTCATGCTCACAGGCTTATTAACAAACACTGCAAGCATTGGTAAGTCAAGGAAAGAGGTGCACTCAGAGTAAGACAAATCATCAGTGATCTGCATAGTCAAAAATATCTTACAGTGGAATGTCGAAAATTGTCTATATGTATCGATACACGGTCCTAATTATCATTAAGAACTCTGAAAAGAACAAATGGTTGCACGAAAAGACGAGAACTGGGCGACCATCTGAACTAGCCAGTAGGGATCAAATAAAAATAATACGAATCATAAAAGGGAAATTCCAGGATTACGTGATCTTTGAACGAATAGTGCCATGGAGGTGAATGACTGGATGGAGATTTTGGACATTCGCCACTACAATGCAGATGTCTGTCATGGGAAAACAGAACTGAACGTAGGTTACACAAAGATATGCCGAATTGCACGAATGCAGTGGAAAAAAAGTATAACTCAGGACCATTTGGAGAGTTATTAACTATGGATATAGTGAACACACTAAGAAAGAAGCCACGTATAAGTAAGGTTAATGTACAGAAATATTTTCAGTTTGCAAATTCGTATACGGCCAAGTTCTTGAAGAAGGTAATATTTTCCGACAAAAGTAAGTTAAACATATTTCGGAGGGATGGGCGGATACTGGTATGGCAAAAACAGAATGGGGTCTAGAAAATATTCAACTTACTGTAAAACATGCAGCTAATGATATTATGGTATAGGGGTGCATGGGAGTTTCTCATTGTGGGAGAACTTTTCACCTTTAATAATATGGACAATTGTTTCTACAAACATATTCTACAACAAAATCTCTAGGAAAGTGCAGAAAAACTGGGCCAAACCAACAACTTCTATTTCCAACACGACACTGACCCTAAGCACACTGCGAAATGGATTGTCTACAACACACGCCATACAATACCCCATCACTCTTACCTGATCTAAACCCATTGAGCTTCTTCTGGAGGAATTTGATAGAAGAGTGAGACAAAAAAAATATTTCCAGCAAAACACAATCAAACGAGGTGCTTCCACCAGTGTGTTGATAACATTGGGCCAGACACTACTAAAAAAACTGATTTATTTAGACCTAAATGGACTGATGGACGTTATTCGCAGAAAAGGAAAGCCAACAAATAACTGAGGAGTGAACACTGATCAACACTCTGCTACACTGAAGTGCTGATAGTTATGTATGTCCAGTATTTATAAGTAAGAACTGTTGTCAGATGATTTAGTCTTATGCAGGAGAGCGATTTTTGAGCAGTCTTTGCATAAATGCGCTTGTAAGGGCCAGAGTCCCCCACCATTGTAGGTATATATCACTAGCCAACCTTACCTATGGCGATTGAGGAAACCGTGCTGTCTAGTGGACAAGAAGAGAAACTAAAATGGCAGCCACAAGTGGCGCACTCTGGTGGATGAGAGAAACAAACATGGCGGATGTCACTGGCACGCACTGGCAGTTATAAAAGAAGATGAATGACATCAGCACACACTAGAGATCATAAACAAAGATAGTGAATCAGACGAGTACAGCACCATGACAGCTCATGTAAACATGACAATAGAGCAGAAACAAAATGGCCAATGAAGAAAGGAAACAAAATAGCTACAGAAAACATGATGGCCGAAAATTCGACATCAAGAATATGTATGATGGCCACCATGACATCATACCAATATGGCGGACACAGCACCAAACCACATTCCCAACCCCTTTGCTAAACTGGCTAAACCCGCCTAATAATTAAATTCGTAATATTAAATAGTTAATCACAGATTACTTACATTCTGTTTTAAGTTAGGGGATCCCAAACTAATTTAAGATTGGTCCTGAACTTGTATTAAGCCAACTTGTGAATTACAGTCCACAGATCTGGTTTTTAAGTACATTCAGTTCCATTTTCATTCTTAACTACTTCCTCATAGAAAATGTATTTTCAATTCGGGATATTAGGAGATCATTGCCTAGTTTCAGTTCGTCCACAAACAGAAATGAAGCCATCTTGCGAATTACAGCCCGTAAAGATGGATTTTCAATGAATTCAGTTCAATTTTCAGTTTTGCATAAATTACTTTCACATAGAAAATTCATTTCATTTAGGATAATTACAAAGTAGTTGTCTAGTTTCAGTTCAGGCTACAACATAAATGAACCCATCTTGCAAATTACAGTTCATAGAGCAGAATTTTCAGTAAAATGAGTCAAGATGTGCTAATATTAAGTATTTCCACGTAGAACATTTATTTTCAGTTCGGAAGATTTGGGACTCATCGTCTAATTTCAGTTTGGATTTATTCCGAGGTGAAATCAGCTTGTGAATTGCATTCCGGAAAATGGTATTTACGGTCAAATCAGTTCAATTTTAGTCTTCACATTTATTATAGCCACACGGATAATATTTAATTTCAGTTCAGACTAGTGGGGATACATTGTCTAATTTCAATCCAAACTTGAATCAAAATTAAATTACTTTACAAATTTCAGTTGTGTGGAATGTCTGGCATTCTCCAGTTCAATTCCGTGTCCGGATATAGCTGTGGTTCCAATTACTATTCAGGTCCTGAGGAATCTTAACTGAAATAATTTTCTGAATTAGTTTTTACACAAACCGATTTTTCCTTTTTCCAGTTCGGCAACTTCGGAATTAAATTAAATTCCGAATACATCATTTTCATATCCAGTTCTATTTCAGTGTCTGTCCCTGGTTACAGCCATCATTTCTGAAAATGAATAAGTGTGAAACTTTGCTTCGTTGCAGCCATAATTCTGGAAAGTGAAACAGTACCACTACCTGCAAGCTAAACGTATTACGCTATCACGTGAAATAATGTTACCCATACAGCTCACGTGCATTTTGTAATGCAATACTTCCATTTACAATAAAACCCCTCCATTACAACTCCATTTAATACGACCACCTCTGTGTTACAACCTAATCCCGAGAAACAGAGAAAAGTTTGGGCCGAAAAAGTCGAAAATTTGAGGCACATCTAAAAATTGATACAGTAATGCCTCGTCAACCGTTGTATCTTGAACAGCGGTTTCAGTTATGCGCGGATTTGTTTTGTGGACGTTTTCTCCAACAGCGAAACTAGTTTCTATTATCCACAGTTTTCAGTCTATGGAAAACTAGCCCTTACTGATGTTAGTGGTTGCGCATTTTCTCAAGCTATAGGCTGTTCATGGTAAAGTCAGCACTTTTGACGGCCTGGTTATTTTTTCCTTTCAGCCATTTTTAATCCTTTAAACATCTTTTCAAATAAAAATTGCCACATAAGTAATAAACACAGTATGTATATTCCACCGCACTCGGAAGTTAATGTCCAAGGCTAAAGTAAAGCAAACTTATTGACTATTATTCCAAATGAGAGGGCTTTGAAAAGTGCTCACTTTTACATGAATGGCCTTTACCATCATACACATTCACACTGGTTGTCCCTAACAACATGAAGCAATAAATTACTTAGTGCCAGTAGGGGACACTGTGTATTGTCCGTGGAAGCATGAGGAATCTGGTAGGGGGGGTGGGGGGGGGGGGGGTTCAGGCCGGGGTCAAAGAGGATTCTTTGTCCTAGTCGAATACCGCTACCACTGCATCTGCCTTACCCTCCCCATCTTTTTTTGCTTCCATTATCCCTCTTCTTTTGTGGCACATTACACACACTAGTTTCTTAATCAGTGTATTTATGATAACTTCAAATTTAATTCAATGTCCCATTTTTATTATAATTTTTCAGTTTATGTGCACCCTCACCTACGTAATATGCTAATTTTTTAAGGTGGGCAATTTTTTTTATTTCTTGTGAGGTCAATTTTATATGTAAAGTGAATAAAGCTAAGGTTGTGCAAATAAAATGTGATCTTATGTTACCGGTACCATATTATGGCGAGTGAGGCAGTGCGTGTATATACGCAACGTTAAAAGTTTTTGATGAAAAATTCGGGATCATTTATATTTCAAGTAGACCGCACTAAACATTTATACTCACGCAAACATTGCAGCGCCTCATTGTGCCTGTAAAGAGGCCAACACGCCACCTACATTTAGTATAAATTAAACATATTGACGTGAATCGCAACTATCAGCATGTTCTCCCAACAACGGGCCACTGTTATGAAGTGAACCATCCCTGTAACGACAGCAGTGGCGGCGGGCAGCCGCCGCCCGCCATCTTGTAGCGACAGACAGACAGCTGCCCAGCCGCGCTGCACAGGATCTAGGCGCTCGCCCAGCTACGTACACTGCCAGACCAAAGCGAGAGCACAGCACGCACACACGTATTGTGCAACGTCACCTAAATTTTCTGACCGCTAAGTGCCTCATAGCAATGTATAACCCACGAGACGTGCATAATAGATCTTTAATAATAACTTTATATTTTAATAATACACAGTCTAATCTTTTCACACACTTTCAATGGCCTTCTTTCTTACAAGGGATTGTCCAATATGCCTTTCTTGGGTATCAAATGAATTAGGAGACATCCAGCTATTAAAATATACATATTTATATATTTAATTTATGCGCTAGAGACGAATAAACATACTTCATGCCGAAGATGGAAAGTTTGGAGGCATAGGGGTTTGGGGTGGGTCAAAATCAGCCAAAAATTTTCCAAATTTTGTATTACAATCCCCCACCTCCTCTATTACAACCTTATTCTCGGGAACCATGAGGGGTCATAATAGAGAGGTTCTACTGTACATGCAGTAAATAATTTCATGATTATATGAACTGTTAGCTTAACTCTAATGGAATAATTTCAGTTTATACTGGCTTTAGTAATAATGTGATCGACAAGGGATACATTGTGTGGTAACAAATTACACATTACCTTCTCGCACATGAATGCTTTTTTCACCTTCAATTGACTACAGTGTACCTAGCTATGTACTAGGTATAGCAGCGGCAGCCACTGCGGCACTCGAGTAACGAATTACTGTATCTGTTGCGCAGCTTACTTCATAGGCGATGAAACACTCAAGCTCGTGTTCTCAGCCAATCTTGAGACCTCTCGAGCTCAGTGTCCCATCCCTACTGACAACCATTACTTGTTCTGTGAAGTGCGCTGCCTGGCTACCAATTAACAATGATTATATCAAATACATTAGATACCAATACCGGACAGCTCTATATAACTAGCATAGGTAAGTGTGCAAAAAAGAAAAACTAATGGCAGGAGGTGTTACTATTATTTTATCTGAAATATTTCACTTTTTAAACATTTAACATACTATGAATTAATTTTTGTCACCTTAAGATTGGCCATTGTTAAATAAACATTCCATAGAGAAAAGAAATTTTCTTCCTCATATCCACCATGTTCGTATTGTAACTTTACTATAACTGGCGTGTACTATTAAACTGAGGTGGTGCTGTCTGCCGACTGGAGGCGATACCACTGTATTTTCTCACAAAAATCTTTAAGCTGTGCGGTATTAGTCTCATGCCCAGTTGCACTATCGTGGTTCGAAACTCAATGCGTGATCGAATCTAAGATAAACACAGCAAATTGTTGCACCATTTCACCATTTGAGTTCAGAGCTGGGCTGGAGATCAAGATGAAGTTCATTCTGAACTACCGAAATTGGCGGTTCAAAATCTCGATCCAAGATCAGCGGTCATCATCGATAAATGTAGTTTGAAAATAACGCCACAGATGGAACTACGTTTGATTGTTTTCTTGGGAAATTAAAACAACATTATACGCACTTGAATATTATTCAGTAAAATTCGTACAACAATAATTAATTTAAAACAGATAAAACATTGCACATGTAGTTCTATCTATAGTGAAAAATATGCCTACTTCCATGAAGTCATATTACGAACCAATAGCAAAATTTGTTTCGTACTTAATCTCGATCTCTCACTTTGAAACCAAGATTGACAAATCGGAGATCCAAAAATCATTAAATTTAGTTGGTGCAACACTTTTACATTGGAACCAAGCTCAAACTGGATCCCAGTTCGCAACTAATCATTCAATCTCGGATCGGGGAAGATGATGGTGCAAACAGACATTACTGTATTTGCTTATACAGCAGCAGTATAATTTCTACAGCATTTATAAATTATCAAAATTTCGAAGTATGTAAAATACCATTCTTATGTTTGGGGGTTAACAACTCCAATTTACAAAGAATTTCTAATTACCAAGTTCAGATTACATAACAAGATTATACTGTACAGTAATATTTTTCTTTTAAAAATTTAATTAAAAATAAAACAGAATAATTTTTATTTGTAATTACTAATGTAGTAGTGAAAAACTGCACAACAGAGCCAAGATATACTTTTCTCCACAAGACAAATTTTTATTTACTGCATTTTGTACAAAAATATATAAATATTGCCACATAAAATAAATCCTCAAGTACCCAAAACATTTGATGCAAGTGCTGCTACGATACGTACATGCAGTTATTTATTCTGGACCACGGTGCCTGCTCCACTGAAGGTGACAGGCACAACCAGAACCTGGCTCGAGAGTTACAGAACCTCTTTCACAATGCTAATACCACAAAAAGCAAAGCTGCATCAACTTACATACCAGCGATGGGAAAAGTACCAGAAAAGCAGCAAAAAAAAAAAGGCTCAATTTAATTTTCAACTGTTTTCTGAAAAATTAAAAATGATACTTCACATGTTTTGTAAATAAAAGATGCACAGAAAATTAAATTAAGCTTCCAAAAATAACTGGGGATAATTGCAAAAGCTTCCGTAATAAATAACCAAAACTGTTTTACCATTCTTTCCTGTAATAGCAATAAACCCTTTGGACTTTAATACACTTATCTTTAGTAAGTTTAAATCATAGTATATATATGTTACCCCCTTATTTACAATAGGGATGTCAAGACATATTTCACATACTATTTATAACGGAAACACTCACCCTCTTTTTTTTTGTATATATATATCATACACTTTTCAAGGGACCAGACAATTCTAAATTCGGGGAATGTATTAAAAAAAAAAAAACCTAATAGACCAAAAATTAAATGTAAGTGCATGTAAATAGTCATACTGTGAAGATTTATAAATTCTATTATCAAAGAGTCTTGACTACAGTATTGTTTTTGTATCAAAGATCTTAAAACACATGGATCCACTTTGCAGATTTTAGTGCTTAGATTTGTATAAACTTGTGTCAGATTGTTAATGTACACTCATGCAGAATTAAGAGTGTGAAATACTTTTGTTTCTCAAGTTGTTTTCAAACTTGGCTTTGCTTTCCAAAAAATATACAGCTGGACATAGTCTTCGACTGAAGTATTTCACAAAATTGAACATCATAGTCACACAAAAGAAAAATTAACGTACCAAAACGTTTTCTCCGAGTAAACATTCCTTTGAGCAGCATAAAGAGCTAAATTTTTATGAACATAATTTTGTCAGCTAACAAACTGATACACTTAATGCTTGGTGTCAAAAAAATTACAAAACGTAGAATTAACTAAACTGATGGAACTAAAAGCAAATACAACCCAATACAAATACATAAAATGCTATGGAATTTTCTCGAGAGCTGATAAATTTTATGGAATTCAATTTTTATCAGAAGTAGTAGTTATCACTTAATTTATGTACCGTTAAAATGTAATCATCTTGTGGACTTTTCCACTGAATAAAATATAAACAGTGACTGCTAAGTGCTCAAATACTTTATGCTCATTAAAATTGGGGTGGGCAAAGCTTCGAAAAATTCAAAATAAAATTTCTTACTTCGAACTTCAAAACAAAAAAGTGCTTTCCAACAACATAACTTATTTATTATTATTGGCCCAAAAAGCAAAATAAGACAACATGGAATTAATAACATCAATGTTTTCATTCTAAGTTTGCCACACAGATGGCTAGTGAATCATGAAAATATAACAAACTCAACAGAAGGCCCACGAATCAGTCCAAACTGCATTTTGGTATAAAATAATTGTCAGTATAATTTTTACTCACAACATAGCAAAATAGAATTATCGGGGGAGGAAATTTAACTGCAAGTTTTACATACTAAACTGCTGAGAAATTGCATCCACTGCGATTCAGATCTCTGTAATGTAATTAAAAACACTACCCTCCACTTCACGCCATTCTGAATGGCAGTTGAATACCCATATAGCCAACAGTGACAAAGATGGAGATCAAACAAAATTTAAATAGCAAATTTGCTATGAGAAAAATATAATTAATTTACGTAGCTACTTTTCATTAAATTACTGATGGAGGAATTTGCTTTGTTAGCATACATATTTGGAATGTTGCATTCATAACCTTCCCGATGCGATTTGGCTGATTGCAATTGCACTATGCAATTCAAAGTGTGTATTTACGGATGTCTAAAACTTCCATTGAAAGTTAATTTGTGTCAATTAACTCACATTGGAATGAAAAATGTGCAAGTTCCTTAGTAGACGAAATTAAATTATAATGAAAATAGTAGCGAACTGAAAACATCAAGGCAATGTTTTTAAACTAATTTAACGTGACATTTTTCTTTATGGAGTCCAATTTTTTTTTATTATTTAAAAATGATAGTAAGGGATTTTCCTATTAAAATTGAAGCAAGTATTTTTAAGAAGTTCTCCAAACCCAGAGGATTAATTCGCAGTGCAACTACACTAAGTGTATAGACAATAGGGGAAAGCGGGGTCAAGACAGGGTGGTGAGGCAAGATAGGGTTTCTTCTCTTCCAGGACTTGCAATTCAGCGGTAACTGCTGAAGTAGCTGCAGAGGGCAGTGCCAGCACCCGGAGACATTTTCGCATCAGTTGTGTAGTGATAAACAGCAAGGGTAGCATTATTGATGGTAGCTGATGTAATTTTCGGCATTTCACAAAAAAACATCAATCTGTAAGTTGCATTAATATATCTTAATATCCTTCAGCATACCACACATAGTTACATTATCAAGGGTCATAATGCTCTATTTAGCATATTGTTGGCCTTCTTTAATATTAATCTATGTCAGTGTAATCTGTAACTTGTTGGGGGCAAGACGGTGTAGATTACCTGGGGTAAAATGGGGAGATGCCCCAGTAATTTTCCATACAAAAAATATTGATTCTTGCAAAAAAGTGGCTTTATTTAGAATATTTATATTAACATCATGTTAAATTATTATTTCATCTGCCTAGGAATTTTGTGAAGAATTTCCTACCCTAAATTTTCCCGATGGCAAAATTCCATTCCAGCACACCACTAATATGCACGCAAAGTTATATTATATAGAATCACACTATTTGAATAAAAAGTACAAAATATAACTACTGGGGTGTAAAAACATGAGCACTGCAATTAATTATTCTATTTTGTATGTTCCACACTTTACTGAAATAATTTTTTGTTTCTTATTTAGTATTATTTTGCATCGAAGTCAAGAACTATGATGATGTGATGAAAAATGATTTTTAAGTCTTTTATAATTGATATGCTACTTTTAAATATCTCCTAAGCCTGGATTACTTTTCAGTTTATTTTGATTTGTTCAGCATGAAAGGCAATATGTGTAGTTATATAATAAAAAACTATGACAATTTTGTTTGTAAATCACTAGAAAATCTTTATTAATTTTTAATCTGCATTTTATCCCGCATTTATCAAATTTTATTTGATATTCACTTCCAATTCGTGAATATGAGGAAAAAAAAAAAAAATTGCTTCGAATTCACTTTGAAATCAAATTTCTAACTTCGTCCACCCCTAATTACAAAGCCAATATTTACTCTAGCTTTGCTCAAAATATTGCAGAATACATACCAGCATCATGTATGTCTGCAAGTACTGTGCTTGCAAATTTGTTTAATTTTTCAGATGAATAAACAACTTACCTACTACGTTTCCTCCAGTTATGAAATTGCTCGTGTTTTCCATCCCTTTTCTGTTTTTTGGTAACATCAGTAAACATTTGGTGTATTTTTGTTCAAAAGTCTTTCAGGGAGCCATTATTGCATTAAACACCCCTAAAATAGAGCTTCAATATTTCCACCATGGTTATAAAAATGGACAAAAAATTCTAAACATCCCCATCTCTTTTAATAACAAAAAAAACTTTAATAGAACGCAACAATAAAAAATAAAGAATTTCAACATTATTTCTTGAAGGATGCTGACTAAATCATACATTCAATCAACACCTAAAAGGTAAATTCTAAAAATAAAAAAAAAACTTTACTAAATACATCCCATCACTGGCAAGTACAATTTCATCATGTAACAAGAAGGAAGCTTATTGAAATAAAATCTGCAACTGCATTTAACATAATCACAATTATTGCACTTACGACTCACTCAATCTTAAAAAAATATGATTCACTTCATAATCAAAACAATATGAAGGGTTTGGGAAAAATTTTTTAACTGAAACACAGCTATTAAAATATTTAGTTTCTACCGCATTTTTAAAACATATCCTCCTCTGCACGAATCAGATATATTTTGATACGCACTATTGATTCACACAACATTCCTCTTATTTTATGTCTAATGTCACTTCACTTTATGTGCAGCACACACAAACAACAGACCAAATACAATGAAAAAATAAACATGTATCAAACTCCGCCATTGCTGAAATGAAATGGGGGTTAATGCATTCCAAGTTCACTTTCAATCTTTAGTGATTGAAGGAGTCATGAGTATAGTAATTTGACTAAGATTCCAAAAGCACTGGCAAAACATGAGTTCAACACAGCTTAATAACTTTTCACTGACACTTCACTTAGATCAATATAAGCAATTCTCACTTTACTAGAGTAAGTACTGTATTTACTCGTGTATAGCATGTACCATGATTTTCGCAACAAGTTCCGGGGAAATTTTTTTTAAAAATAAAATTGCACCAATTTGTGGTGCCTTGTTAGTATGTAACAAATGATTCTATCTTTACATTAATGTGTGGTGGTGATTGTGATATACTTGGAAAATATTTTTATTAAATATCGTATTTTGGCGTGTATAGGCTGTGTGCATGTATAGGCCGCACTTAATTTTTATATTCCTGTAAAAAATATCGTATTTTGGCGTGTATAGGCTGTGTGTATGTATAGGCCGCACTTAATTTTTATATTCCTGTAAATATTCTTAAGTCATGATTCTGTACAAACATAATAAATTCTGACTTAATTTCTCCCTTACAAAACATGTGACAAAATGTGTGTTATGTTGCAATAATTACAAATACATTGCGCAATCACTATTCCACAGATGGTAACATGACTTCAGAAAGCAAAACCACAGCAACATGTTACAAAAAAAAAATGTCATTTTATCTATGAGCACATTTAGTGCTGCGGCGGGCGTGCAACCTACGTAAGCTATGTGTCTCATGTAATATATATGGCTGAGCTCCCCAACATGTTGACATTTTACACATGCGGGATGAATGTTCTTTTGTTTATGAACGCGAGTGAACAAATAACTGAACGAGCGCAAAATTTTTATTTATTTATTTATTTATTTATTTAAACTCCTCCTTTTCCATTCCTTCATTCCTTCCTTTAAGAGTTTAAACATTTAAATGTACCGTATATTGAAAAATTTCTAAACATGTTTTGGGGAAGAAACTTTGGAAGAAAGAAAAGAAAAATTCCTGTCAATATCGCTTATATAAGCAGTACCCCACTTTTTGTAGTCATTTTTTTTTTTTTATGTGCGGCCTATGCACGCCGAAATATGGTAACTTGTGGCGCTAAAAGCCAAAACATTGTGGGCTGCTGTAGGATTACGGTAAACTATGGTGGTTAAAATAAAAATATCAACTGCAGTTGGCAGCAGGTTTCCTTTTTTGCTTCTTTTATGCCGACTTCTTTTACATAAGTGACTAACAGTTGGGGGAAAACTTACCAGACAACACAGCATTCATTACAAACCGAGTTCATTAAAGTCAGTATTCAATACTTCCGGCAATTAGATGCAGACTTGGATTTTATAATTGAGAAATACCACACATAACCTCAACATGCATATTTGTTAAAACCAACAGCCTAAAGGAGTCATTAAAAATAACTTATTGAAATAAATTTAATATTAAACATTCTCTTGAAATTGAGTGAATTTTTTTTATTTATATTAATATTTCCGCTTAGTATCTCTTTGTCGGCCGAGCAATACTCAATCCCTTGGTTAAAATGACAACTGACATATTTGCGACAATATTTGCCAATTATTACTTGCAAAGTCTCATTCAGACTTTTAACACACTAACCAAAACCGCAGCCAAAAGTTTCCAATCAGTAGGGTTGTGCGTATATATTTGGTATAACAAAACGAAAAATTACAGCTTTCATTTTAGTTTCAGCAATACAGTTGGTTATCGAAAGTCTTTAACGAAACGAAAATTATCGATTTCGATGAATTTTTGGGTGTTTAATGAATTTTCATTTAGTGCACCAGCAAAGAAAATTTTTGCTGGTAAATAATCTTGATTGTTTTCATTATTTTATAACAGAAATAACTACATAAAATGAAAATTTTAATGTAGGAAAAAGCCCCTTAGGTAAATACTCCATATCCTACATATTTGTGGTTCGATTTTCCATAAAATTTCTTATAATGAATAACGCGCTATAATGTAAGGAATTTCAATAAGCTTTAATTAAGGCTGAGCCTTAAAGATATTGTTTTTCCCATTTTCATTTCAGTTAGATGCATGCCGCTTATAACCTAATCTAATATGCTAATGACGCAGTTTTATAGCCCGACCCACGACATGGATGAAGAGGCCGAATTACTTATACGAAGCAAGGTACGGATTTACCGCCTCCTCTTTCTGGCAGAGAATGACGAAGAAAATTGCGTACGCTTCATAGCTCGAATGCTATTACCGAAGCTGCATAATTTTCTGCAAGCCCCAAAGCCGCAATCAATAGTAGAGCTGATAGAATGCGCACGGGAAACAGAGCAAAATAATGCGGAGAAAACCGAGCTTGACCGTACGAAGGCTGACAAGGGGAAGGAAGAGAGAAAACTGACAGGACACGCGCCAGCCGATACGGCACCTGAAACCCCGGCCTTGACTTCCCCTCCCTGCTATGAGATGTCACCAAAGTGTCTGGCCGTGCCGGCCGACGACACTAGAGGCTGCCCCATTGAAGAGAGGGCGAATTCGGAACTAGAACAAGGGGGAAAGAACCCCCAATCTCACTTCAGATCCACCTTAATAAAGGAAACACTGTGGCAGTGCTAGACACAGCCGCCAGGGGAAATTTTATAAGGAGTGATCTACTCAATCCCCGCCAACAAGCCCAACTGACCCCCGTTAAAAGTAAGGTCAGACTCGCACAATTGGATCACTTCCTTCAGGTCGAAGGAGGCATAAAGTTATTGGTCGGAATACAGAATACGACATTCCACATTAATTTTATAGCTATGCCCCATATCGGGAATCCACGATTCTGGGGCAACCATACCATGGCTACTTCAACAGCACTGCACCCTACTATGGACATCACCTTCAACTGCGAAGAGA
Organism: Dryococelus australis; assembly: GCA_029891345.1. Lineage (NCBI taxonomy): Eukaryota > Metazoa > Arthropoda > Insecta > Phasmatodea > Phasmatidae > Dryococelus > Dryococelus australis. The sequence continues at coordinate 10,742,518 of CM057006.1, read as the reverse complement.
GGGAGCAACCCTCATTAACTGGGAAGGCAGCCAGTCGAATGCTGCCCCTCCAAGTACTCTGATCCACCTCCAACAGTTACTGATAGACACGAACTAACCAGCCCACGTAAATCGCCAGACTAGAAGTCAGGCCCGAAGAACCCGTCGACATCATGCAAGGCCTCAGACCAAGAGCTTTCAAGGCCCCGACTTACAAGACAGCTCCGAATTCGAACCTAGGCCAATGAAGCGGCCCGAGGCCCAAACCCTACAGGGAGCCAAACCTATTCTCCACCCGGGAGAATATTTTTGCAACCATGCCGAGAAGCAGTCTCCGCTAGATCCCTGCCCACGACGCCGACCAGCTATGGCCAACGAGTCATTGTCGCACCTGACCGGGCCACCCTTAGCTGCACCAAAATGACTTGGCGATGTCCCAGAGATAGGGAAGACAGCCGAACACCTCTCTGGTCAAGTCGGATTGACAGAGATCCGAACCGCCAGAGATCCAGGTCATTCTTACTTCAACTAAGTCGACCTCTGGCTCCGAAGATGAAGTACGCGATGCCACTAGACCACCGGAACCCTGGATGCCGAGCTCCGAAAAGAGTGCTCAGCCTCAACCACCTGCTACGCAGGAACTCCAGTCAGCTTGGACATCGAGATCGGGCAAGAGTGCTCCGTCCCAGCCACCTGTTACACAGGAAACACTGCTACCCAGGACATCTAGTTACAACTAACGTTCCTCCGTCCCCAGGTCCTGCGACGCAGGAACACCCACAGACCCGGATGTCACGCTGCCACATTGGAAGTGCTCCGCCCCACCATCTTGCTATGCGAGAGACTGCTTCCGTCGAGAACATTGATGCCACCCACTACCCCTCAACAATCACATCACCCGCAGCAAAGGTCGACGTGAATCTCCCTTCCACTGCCTTGCCCCAAGAACTTGCCACAGAGACCGTCAATGCCGGCCACGCCCTGGTACCATGACGAGTTGTGCTGCCCGCAGTCGGGGTGGATATCTTTCTCCCCTCACTGCCTCGTCAAGAGAAAACATCTTGCCCTATGGGTAGGAACTCGTGCAGTCAGGGTGGAAGGCTTGACACACCCCCGTACTGCCTCACCGTCACTTGAACGAGTGCCCTCCCACTTTGTTGTGGCAGAAGCAGACACCACAACACCCCAGGCTGCTCCACGATGCCTGATGCCCCCACGTAACGCCAAGGAGCCCACAAGCCTGGCCGATACCGGGAATTGCCATGGAGACCCACAACCAGGTATATGTGGCCATACCCTCTGCATGCTGCCCTTCGTCCAAAGGGAAGGCCACTGAAAGTGAAACCAAAGATTGCCAGTAAGTGTAAGAAGTTTAAAAACAGTGTACTAGCCGAAAAACCACTACTACGTGCACGTGACAGAAGACTCGTTATAGACCGGTCATGTGCATCACATTTCATTTAGTCACAAGCAAAAGACCGTGATGTAAGCAGAACAATTCCATTTACGGTAAATTAAAAGAATCCAGTACAGTTCAAGTATAATGAACCAACGAGGTAAATGAACCAGTAATTAGTCACTTGACTATAGGCTAATTAATTTTTAATATATACAGCCGTAAAATGCTGTATGTCAGCAACTTACGATAGACATTTTACACCTCACGGTTCAAGTGTTTCAGTGGCCGACAGCCCACTAAAGTACGTAGCATTACGAATAGACGCTCTCCACAGTGACAGTAATGTCTACAATAAACAAATCCCGTAAAGAAGCTCACCACAGTACCAGTGATTAAGTTGAAGACGGAGATTTCGACATTACAACAACATTTTAGCTTTTTATATTTTATAAAGATCATCTATAAATCTGACTTGATGTGTAGGTAAACCTATAAATGTCAAAATACGTTTTGAAAGTGTTTATGTGAAAATCGCTTACACGAAGAATGCCGTCGTGTAAGAGTGTGTTTTCAGCACAGACAAAAGTGAACATTCCTTAGGAACTTACCTTGAACATTCCAACGAAGATACACAGTGTACATACTAGCTGTTAGACCTATGATATAAGATGGACTCCGGCAAAGGAAAGCTAGCGGAGTTTTATTTTAATGCTTTTCAGCATTAAATCTGAATTGATGTGTAGGCACACAAATCATTTCATACATTTTATGAGGTTATATGAGATCGCCTACAAGAAAGAATGCTGTTTTGTAGCAGGGTATATTTTTGTGTATGCTTATTTTTTTACGTGCCCTTGTTTGCAAATATCTTGTGCACCTACTCAGTTAACAACCAAAAACTTTGAGCATTAAAGCTCCCCTGAGTGTTTATGTGTATAGTATCCAGTGACCGAGGTACACTCAATTTTCTGCGTTAATCATGCATGTAGTGTACTCGCTTTGTATTAGTTTAGGTCAACCCAGATATTGAAGGGCCTGTGGTTGGCCACTTCGCAATCTGTCACACGTAACTATTTAGCTTGCTGACAGCCATGAAGGTTCCCTGGAAAGATTTTCCTTTTTCTTTCATAACTCACTGCAGCAAGCTCCAGGATAGTAGTGGCATTTCCCTGCCTTCCGCGAATAAGGCTTGTACATATTATAATTATGCTTACTTTAATAATCCCCTTCTTCTGACGTGCCATTATTTTAAATCATTTTTCTTTCACGTTTTATGTACGATTCTCTTGTAATATCCACCAGCGCTATGCTGGTTGTTGTCAATGACAAGCATATGAAATGTAGGCCGGTGGGACACCCCACACATGTGGCTTCCTAACTCGGTAATCTTTGCACACAGAGGGAATACACACACTCGCCGCATCAGCAAAGCTCAATAACCACGGCAAGGGGCAGAAAAGGATGCCCTCCTGCCTGCAAGATAGAGAAATAATCAAGGTCGCCCCAGCCGACATCACTCCACTCCATGTCACACATTTCGCTTCACCGGCCAGCCGCCCGTCCAGAAGAGCACAGAATATGCGGTCAAGCACCCCAACATTAAGGGTCCTGCCTAACTGTCAATGAAAAATTTTTTTCCGTGCTACCTGCCTCAGCACGTCTACCAACGTCTATCCAGACTTTCTAGACCCTCCGAAGGGGGTCTAGAAGGCCTTTCTCCACCACCTTGATGGGGGTGCGAATTGATGCGTGCCACTTATACATCTAATCTAATACAATTAAAATTCATCGCCTAGAGTACCTCTTCCAGCAATACAGATGTGAGTGACAAGTTGCCTACCCTACAGGCAACAGGAACTTGGAGCAAATCCTTCTCGCCTGGAGGATACGCAACCCGGGAGGCACGCTGTCCCCCGCGCAGAAAGCCAACAAGCTGCCCAGACCTCGGGCAAGGTCGAGCGCCTCGCAGAATCGCTAACCAGGGCCAGAAAACGTCACGCCTCCCCCGCACCGGCAGTCAACGAGCTTCCACTATATAAGTCCAGACGCTGCCGATCTCTGGAGTCATTCTTTCGCATCTCTAGCAACCTCCCACAGCACTAAGTTAGTGATCAGGATCTACAGAGAATCTTGTTACTGTCAAGTACCCCCCCCCCCCCTCAGCTGAACATAAGAAAATAAAACCAACAACTCTTTCGGGATGTAAACAATACTATCGATAGCACCAGTTGTCAATTAACTGAGTTGTTTTGCATTCACGTAGTGCCCACAAATTAATGATGCACACAATCTTTGGTGGCTAATGTACCAACACGAAATACGGTAAAATGTAAACGGGAACAAATCATCGAAAAACAACTGTTCCATTTATATTTTCGATTTGGAGAGGATATCTGATTGATGGATGCTGTAAAATAATGCTTTACGAGATGTAGCATGATGGGTTATTTAACACTCTGTTAAATAAATTAGTGCTACTAGTCAGTAAATAATAATCAGCAAATAATGTTCAGTTGCTGCTGACAATCGTGGTATAGGTCCATCTCTATTCATCATTACACATTTATTGCCAGTGTATTGCGTAAGTACTGCTGTGAAGCAGTTGGAACAGGGATTTGGATAGGCCAAATGAAAAAGGGGAGGCATTGTCATTAATGCATTGTCATTAATAAATAGGTAGAAGTGGAGGGGGCTGAAGGGGACGCTGAGAGGGAAAGAGAGAGAGAAGGGATACGAGTGATGTGAGAGCGAGAGATGAGACGACAGTTCTGCTACATATTCGCGCAATTTATGTCTACCACTCCCCCTCCATAATTTTTTTTTCAGTGTATAGCGCATACCCGAGAAATAATTTTCCTTTATTTTGGAATAAAAAAGGCACACTATATACGAGTAAATAAGGTATTTGTTTCAGCTGAGCTGAATGTATGCAAGAAACAAAATACTGTTCCAAAATACTTATTTCCCAAGCACTCCCATACACAAGTAATTTTAGAATATGCTGATATATCCTATGCATGGTGTCTCCAATCTACTGCTGTTTCTCTTCACTGATTTCAGGGCGAAAGTATTAAAATTAATTTAGGATAGTGCATTTGTTAAGAACAGGTAGGCTCAAATGAACACACAAATTGTAAGACTGAACCATTTGTCTCATACACAGTCCTCACATTCCTCGATACGAATGTCGGTGTACCTACATACATAACTACAGTGACTCAATGCCTGTCTAAAAAAGATATGGCCAACTTGTGGAATCCAACGACTACACTGTTGGTTCACTCTTTATCAACAACACTGTCAACAAACACATTTACTGTGAAGGGAGTGCTGACAGACTTTGAAAATTTCACATGTTATACACACATTTTAAAGTGCCATATATATGATGTATCAGACTTGATTTGCATACCATCACATCTTATTTATGATTATGCACTGGACAGGGTTCCAACCAGCTGTTTAAAGTCTGGGGAAAGTATATGGGACAAAAATATATGTAAAAATGACTGCCTTGCAATATTATTTTCATTTGTATAAGTGCAAACTTCTTTTAATCTTTGTGTATTTAATACCAGGAATGGTTTTATTCTTTACATTACCTACAATATTTGGGTCAGAATACAGCATTAGCTTGCGTGAACTAAATTACCTGATGCTGCTGATCTCAAGACTTATACATTAGATAAATTCCAATTAGATCTTTGGAATCTACTCACTTCAAAGTATAATTAAGTTGTTGCTAATCTTCACAAACCAATGTGGCACAAGGTAGTATGCATTACACAACACGTCACAAGAAGGCAAGTATATATTTACAAAATATTACAATTCTAATAATTTACATCCTTACATAAACCAAAGTTATTATTTGCTTGAAAAAAAAATTCTTTGTGTTAATATTTTTTCCTAGCAGACAAAAGACATTCTTATGTTTATGACCCTATAAATACTGTATTTACCAGAAAGGAAGACGAGATTTTTTGACAGTAAAGGAATAGAAAAAATATGGGGTCATCTACAATTCAAAACTTGGACCACAAACACCATAAATGTGCGACTCTGATAGTTCAGTATTTAAGTTTGGGTTACGTGCACCACATTACTACGGGCTTCTATTCATATATTTTTTTTACTCAGGAAGCAGTTAATCGTCCAAAATTTGAATGCCATAAGACCAAAGATTTTGACAAATGCTTTTCATGTTTAAATACTGTGTGTCCTATGGTTGGATATATTTTTGTAGTGATGACACTGTACCTGTTAATTTCGACAAGGGTCCATTATCTGATGTCGCCCAGACACAAAATGCTTGAGTAGTAGTTGTTGTAGGGGCGGGAAGGTTCTAATACACTAGGCGAATTATAGGTTTATGGGATTGGTCTAAAAATAGATTTTGCATATTAAGGGCTAATCCGATTAATTTGCAAATTGCTGCAAATAGGAAGCGCTTTGCTGGGAAGCAAAATGGTTCAAGTCCCGAATATATATAATAGCCACAAAAGTTTTACAGTGTAAGAAAGATGCTGCCATCATACAGCCAGGTTAGACACACATATTGCATTGTGATTAGCTTTTCTTTAAATATAAATAAAATATATCATATTATTCATATAATAGCATTTATTCTTGAAGGGTTTGTCATAAATTCATGCAAAAATACTTTCAAACTAAATAATTATTTCAGCACTTCACAGCGGTGTTCTTTAATTCAGGTTCAAATATTTTTTCCCTCAAAAATATATTTTTTTAGGAACAGGTCATCTTCCTTTCGGGTAAATACAGTAACTCATGTCTGTAACCGAGTGTCACAAACTATATTTGTCTAAAAATTATGAATACCAAATACTGGTCAAGTGTCACAGTATCGCAGTTAATGTAGTTACACTTCTAATTAACATACATGTAACAGTTGTATGATCCTTGCATTATTTTTATCTGTGACACCACAAATATGGATGGGTTCAGGTCTCAGAAGGTAACACACTGTTAAGTTCCACTAACCACCTGTATCCCTTCTCTCTTTTAAGACAAAAAACTTATCTTATTGAAGTTTTCAAAACAACATTAACTCCTCTCAATTTCTTTAATAAACAAAAATTTTCATAACAGAACTATTCACGTTAAAACTCACCAACAGGGTAGTCAAGAAGTACACAGATTACGGAATAAAATCTCTGTACGTATTCAGGCAAGACGTGAGCCTGAATCCAAGTGCCCTGTGCCAGCAATGCCTTTCTGTTAATGTGAACTACAGTAAAACTCCCACCTTACGAACACCCGCCAAAACGAGAAACTCCTTATAACAAACAAGCAATTTAGTCACTTCAAAACTGTACTATTGTGCATGTTAGTTTACCTCTAATTAACAAGCACTTGCCTTGTCCTTGGTGGCAAACTTCCTTCTAATGAATAAAGTTTGCCATTTATAATAAAGAAATAACCAATTTAATTAAAACTTTTATTCATAAAAATAATTTTTTACTGTGGCCATCTGCACTAATTCATTTTCTGCATGTTAAAAACATAAACATTCTCATATTATCAATGTCGTGCATATACGTAGCATGAAGATGTTGCACTTGGCATTCAGTAAAACGAAATGGCTTAAATGCTTATTGGGTGCACAGTGACAGCGGAGCTGGCTTGCTGACTTTCTCTTTCTTCCTTCGCCCTCTCGCTTGGCATCACTCCTTTCCACGCCCCCCCTCTTTCTCCCTCATCAGCCACCCATCGTCGGCCCAGCTTGCTCGCTCCCTTTATTTTCTTTCTCCTTCTTGCTCAGGGCTTGGGAGTGGTTGGAGAAGAAATACAAAGAAGCGCTATGAAGACTGGGCGGTCTATCAGTATTTTTGGAATGCCCCCTTCACCCAATTATTTGTTTCTTAAGCTGTCTCTCTCTGGCCGGAAAAGACAACCAGCTGCAGCTGTGTGTGTGATGACACATGCACCATTGCCTCTGCACTGCAGCTACTCATGCCCTTTGGATTGTCTGGTGGAAAACTGCACTGTTGACACTTTTCAGCCGGCACGGCAACACACGCAATGGCAAACTAATTAGTTTGACATCACCATAGTTTGCTGTTGCTGCGCTAGTTGACCTCCATACTAGCACAATGACAATGAGGTCCAAGCAATATTTACAGGAATACAAAAATTCAGTGCAGCCTTAACTGCAACTATTAATTACCCCCAATTTTTCACAAAAACTTCTGGTGTGGTCTATACACGCCAAAATATGGTAACCAAATCGAATGTGTAAATCTATGTTACTTCCAAGTGGTTTTAACCTGATGATGCAACAGTTTTGGCGTATTTTATTATGTGATCATAGAAGCCGTTTTGCATAATTCATTACGTGATCACAGCACCAGTTTTTGCGGTATTTATTTTATAGTCGTGGCAGTAGTTTCATGGTTTGCAGCAGCACTTTTGATGCCATTAATTACGTGGTTGTGCTGCAGTTTTGACTGTTTGTATTTATTCTGTGGTCGCAGCAGCTGTTTTTGCTCAATTTATTTTGTGTCCACATCAGCTATTTCATATGTCTTAACTTGTATAATGTTTATATTATTTAAATCAAAAATTGATTTTAAAAAAATGCAAAGTGGCAACAACATTAGAAATTTTAAATGCTGTAGATGCAGGTGAGAAAAAAACTGATATTGCCAAGAGATATGGACTTGCCACCTCAATCCTTTCCACAATTATTTCAAACAAAAATAAGTTGAACAACACATTTCTGCTTTAAACAGATAAGAAGAAGCACTGAACATGCCTAGATGAAGCAAATGATCAAAAAATGTTTGATTTTTTTGATGGAGTCCGGTCGGTAAACACCTATTTCGGGGCCAATTTCGCAGGTCAGTCAGGATTGAAGCACTAAAATTGGGTTTGGATGGCTTCCAATGGCTGGTTGAACTGTTTTAAAAGGTGATGGAACTTAAGTACACTGAAACTAACAGGAAAAGAAGATTGTGTTGATCCCGCAGTTCAAGAAGCATGGACAGCAAAACTCAGTGCATTAACAGATGACTATACACTCCAAACATGTTTGAAGCAGATGACGCAAGTGTGTTTCAACCTCCTTCAAGACAGAACATTATAACTGAAGGGTGAAACATGCGACGGTGGCAAACAGAGTAAAGATAGGTAAAGAGCCCTCCTGTTCCACAATGCTGATGGATCTGAGAAGTTGGTGCTCTCAGTGATAGGGAAGTTTGTACAGTGTTGTTGCTTTAAAAATGTATAAAATTTCCCATACACCTACAAATTCAATAAAGGCCTTGATGACATCTATTTTTGGCGAGTGACTTGGAAGTTTTGATACTTGAATGGGAGCAAAAAACAGGAAAGTAGTATTGTTTCACGACAACTGTTCAGCACACACAGTGAAAGGAATGAAACTTGAGGAACATGACAGTGGTTTTCCTCCCACAAAACACAACACGCAAACTCCAACCAATGGACCAACGGATTATTTCTCAGGTAAAAATAATTTTACCTTGTGCAATTTTTTTCTTTTTTTTAATGGTGCGTACTGATACAGCCAATCTAAAGTGAAACACCCTGCAGGCCATGCAACACATTTGTATGGTATGGAGCAGTGTTGAAACAACCTCCACAGCCAAATGTTTCCAGGGGGCAAGATTTGAAATACCCTATTTACCACATTGAAAGCTGACACCGAATGCAAGCGACCCCTGCCTTTTAAACCATTGGAAAAAGAAAATAACACCAAATGCAAGCCAAATTGGGGTGAGGTCGATTGTGTCCGAGTTTTCACTGCCTGTGTATGGTTTTTTCAAGGACGTGGAAAGAGACAGAAGTAGTGAAACTATGAGATAGCTAGTACAATGTGCCCCAAGGGTTGATGGAGGGCGGGAGAGTAGGACAAAGAAAAAAAGGGCTGATTGTGGCTGATGTGCCAATCGGGGGTGGGGGTGTTGGGTACAAGAGGGCTAGAATGCTAATGATGAATAAGGGAGAGTTGGGGAGAGAGAAAGAAAGTGATGAGAGAGAGGTTGAGGAAGGGAGCTTGGAGTAGTGTGGGAGTGACTAGACGGGCGCTTGAGCGAAGAAAAGAGAAGAGGAGTATGGGTGTGGCTAGACAGCCCGGGAAGGTAGAGGGGTATGGCGGAGGGATGATGGATGTGGGGTGATAAGGAAGAAGAGGGATTTGAATAGAATTGTGTAAAGGGACGAAGCAGAGTGTTATGGCACGTAGAAAGTGAGAGTAAAAGGGAATACGGGAGAGATGCGGTGGACAGATTGTGAAAGGGGGCAGAGAGGCGTGTGGGTGGCCTGGAGAGGGATGGTGGCCTGACGTGAGGAAGGGAACGAGGAGAAGTGCTGTTACCAGCGGCATCTACTGCCGCCCGCTGCGACTTTATTAGAGGTCAGACCCAGCAAAGCAATAAAGTGGTGCAATTTTAAGAACTGAGACCACTTAATTATATTAGTATTAGAGCTGCAACAGTAGGTAAATACAGAAGCTGTGGAGAACCGGGAAGGAGAAACAACTGAAACCAATATGCACAATGACTATGAATGATATCAGGTTGCACAGAATTTAGGCAGTGATGCAAGATTTGACAATTTTGTTGATGTGGACAGCACAGTCGTGACAGGCTCTTTATCGACGTATGACAAGTGTGTAACAGTGCTGAGCAGGATGAAGAAATTCAAGACACTGAACCCAAAATAATAAGGCTTTCAAGACAAGATGTGTACTCCGCACTTGACAAACTAGAACAATTATTTTGACATCCAACTCTTCACACAACCTAGCTAGCTTTAATCTGTTGTAACAAGTGGAGTGTGCTGTGATGGCAGACACGAGAACCACTTCTAAATAAACTAAATTCAAGATAACTTTGGAAGAAAGTAATTTAGTGTATGTGCTATTATGAATTTTACGAGTAAGCCCTTCATGAGCGTGACGTCCTATGAGCAAAGGAGGCACTTCACTGCCCCGAAGTGTTTTGTGGCATGTGAGGGCAAACACCTGGGGATGAGTTTGACTCTTATTCAGTGCGGAACGGAAACCCAGCCAGTGTAGACGATTGGTTGTGTGGCTTTCTGGCTGGCTGCGAAGTCGGGAACGGCTAGCATACACTTTCTCTTAGGTGGGACCCACCACACGTATATCCCTGGGCGACGGATGGCCTGAAGATACTGCTGGACTTACTCTGGTTCGGTCTGTGGTACGGTCAGGTCGGGCCCTGAACCTGATGTGCAGGTGGTCATTGGCGCTGGATGTTGTCCAGTTTGACTCAGTGAACAGGAACCCCCAAAACCACGGGTTGGCCATAACAAATGAGGATTCTTCTACATTCAGATAGGTTAGTAACATGGGGAGAGTATCTCGAAGTGTGATTGGTGGTGTGAAGAGATCCGGTATGGGTGCTGGCAAGGCTTGTCCTATAGATGGCAGATGGCTTGAGTTTTCTCCTGGGGACAGACATTCTCGAGTTCGGTTGGAATGGGGCTAAGCTCCTGTTGGTATTTAGAGATACTAGCAGCCCTTTTAACTCTCTTACGAATACAATTCCGATGGAATACAGGCATGAGGAAAGAGTCACTAATACCAAACCCACGAAGATGAAGCATGTAAGTTTGGCCTCTACCCAAGTGTACTTCCACTTACCTCAATCACCATGCCAAGGCCATTCCCTACCCCAGCATCCATACCTAGAAACGCGATGGACACTGTGAGTCGGTTTCACTCTGGCTGGCAGTCCCAATATGATATGTGGGTGAGTGCCCCTGAAGGGCCGTAACCCTCCGATCCAAGGAAATACTCCTTCCGGCACCAGAAGCGCAATGGAAAGAGCACACCCCAGACTGACAGTTCAACCTCAAAAGGATGAGTACCTAGTGTCGGGTCTCTACCATTCTATGCACCTGGGTGCATGGAAAGGGTGGCCGTCCAATATAGGTGTGTGTGTCTACGTACAAGTTTGGCGGCTCGGTTAGAATAAAATCTGTGGTCACCTGCTGTTCCTCTGTGGACATGATGTTTACAGAATAGGTTTTTCTACTACTAGAGGAATAATATTGTAAGTGGGATATAATTAGGTTTATTTCTGTATGGAAATAAACAAGGTGATTTGTCCTACCTCCTATCAACAAGAGTTTAATGGGAGCTTATTATGCTAGATGTGAAGGTGAACTGTTTCTAAGCAAATAGGGGTAGGTAGACAAAGTGGCTGTGAAAACAACTCAACTTTAACAAACGCTACGCTGGTTGTCCTGAAGTGACATGAAAAGTGTTTGATGACTCAAACTGACAGTGATCTTCGAAAGCGAAGAGGGATCTCAAGATCTGGGCTTCAGCACCGGAAGCGCGGTGAAGAGACGGCAGAGTCAATGGTTCCTTCGGCACCAGGAGAACAGTGAAGGAACAGGACAGACCAGCATTCCAAGGGACGTGTCCTGGTATTTATACTCTTCTAGCTAGCCCTTGATCAGGTGAAGGGGTTGGTGGTGTTAGATCCTGTGGGCGTGTGACATCACTGGCCAGCCGAAGTACCAGCTGCTGCATGACTCAGCGATTCATGCTTGAAGAATGGTCTTGGTGGCTCGGCCTGTGAACAGAACAATTTCTTCAGGCCTGAGTGTCTTTTACCGTGAGTAAACAGTACAAGTTCTTGACATCAGGTGGATTGTACTGCCAGTTCAACTCCGTTGGGGTGTGCATCTGAGTACTTCGTACTGATGAGTAAAAGTAAATTCAAATTAAGTAGAAAAGACACCACATGTGATTCGCCCCCACCTCTGTTGCGTTTGAGACTCATCTGGGAGAAGAAAGGCGACAAAAAAAAAATTTGCTTACGAAAATGTAGAACTGTCCCCTCAAGAAGAATTTTTTCTCTCTCGATTGCCTTCTGTCTCACTCTGGTCTGTGCACTGCTCTAGGCTTTGGAGCAACATGCTGGATGCATTACTGGCAGGTGGTGGCAGGCGGTTCTCTGTCTCTCTTGATGCAGATGGGCATACTAGAAGTGACTCTCTCTCATGGCAGGCTGACGCTATCTCTCTCAGCGCTGCAACTGGTGGCTGGGTGACACGCAGATAACGACGTCTTCTCTTATGCATGCAGTGTTAAGTGTCGCGTGGGGGATCCAGTATCGCTGTTTTGTGGCCTTAGTTTCTTATACGTGCCGCCCTACATTTAGCAGCTGATAGCTGTGGATACTTACAATACGTGGTTAACACATTTTAACCTGTGGAGAAAAAGGCAAGACATGGGACGGCACATTACAAAAATCGACACTTGGGGGAAATACTGTAAAAGCAAAGCCTCATTCATAAAGGTGTGAATTTCTAACTATCTATTCTGCTATGGCCGAGGAAGGGGGAGTTAAAATGACCCCCACCTGTGGTTGTCCTATGCGTCGCACAGCAGGTAAAAAGTACGTGAGACAGGTAGCTAAGAGAAGTAAACCGAGACCTTCCGTCATCTCCGCTGACTGGCTAACCTTTGCAAAGCAAGTGCACTAGAAGATTAATTTAACTAATCCACACATCGTACAAATATAGCTACTGTAAATAGAAAGAAGAAAACGTAACCCTCAAACATTTGCAAGAACCCTGAATATTTTACAACAATATTCTAAAATGTTATCACAATCTTTCATTTGGCTTGCTTGATGATGTGTCTTGTTTTGTTTGTGATTTCTTGAGTGAGTCTATACAAAGCAAAAATGATAAATTAAAAGAAAAATTTTAAATTATTTGCAACAAAGCTTAGAAAATTCTTGTCGATTTTCTGTCCATTTCTTTTGACAAGAGTCTGGTTGGCTTTATATTTATTTAACACACAAGAAGTCTTCTTTTGTTAAAAGTACTGGTACTGAGGGGTGTCCAAAAGTGTTGACGTAAAGGAACTGAATTGCAAACAGCCATTGAACTTTACTGAAAGGTAACATAATTTCACTATATCTTATCACAAGGGTTTTTCACAGTTATTGACTGAGAAATGTCAGTTTATATTTGATTCTAGCACCGTGGTAAGCATCCAGAATATTTTGCATATTACCCAACTTCACTGTTTTATTATTATTATGCACTGTTGACATGTACGAGTTTAATTGTTTTGGCACTGGAAAAATAGTTTACTGATGGCTATTCAATTTTTTTAAAGATTGTCTTTACGGAGCACTTCACTCACTCCTCTTGCGGTCGCTTCTTCTTTGGTGGCCGGCCCCGCATTCTCAAGGCCACGTGCTGCGGGTAAAGCCAGGTGAAGCGATCGACAGCCTCCAGGGTGACTCTCGGTACTGTCCTGGCCTGGCAGGTGTAGAATGGAAGCAATTTCCGGGATGTCTCGGCTGGTGTTGAGGGCTCATCCCTGGCAGTGGTGGTTGACGGACCACCAGGCACCGGGGGACAATCAGCGGTCTTGTTGTCGTGAAGAGATGCAGTCAGGGTAGCCGTTGGAGGTAGTGGTGTAACTGACTCTTCAGCAGCAGGTACTGGTGTCGGGGGCCCGAGGGAGACCTCCATCTCAACAGCTCGGTTGATCACATCCTCATTCAGGAAGCTGACACTGGGCGTCGGCATTGGTTTCAGGTAAAACAGGGAACTCGTCGGCCATCAGGGGTATTGGTAGAGAGGGGACAGCTACCTTCTCGGCTAGTGGCGCATGAGTCAGAGGCCCGATGGGGACATCTCGTCTCGCAGCGCCGATGCGGTGGGTCGGCACATCCTTTTGTTCGGGAAGATGCACCTGGGTGTTGCCTCGGCATCAGGAGACACCAGGACCTCATTGGCCATTTGGAGCAGTGGCAGGGCCATCGCCTACCCCTCCGGATGATGGTGCAGGTGTCAGAGGCCCATGGATGACCTCCGTCTCAGTGATGTGGCTGCAGGGCATATGGCCTGGGAGTCTGTTTTTGAATCAGATGACGTCAGGATCTCAATGGTGGGGGCCTCGGCCCTGAGTGGCGCCAAAACTGGCTGGATTGTCATGTGGTCCTGATAGGATGCTGCTGATGGTACCAGCTGTAGCGGATACCTCCCTCCTAGAAGGCAGCTTCTCTGCGGCGGCTGCAATGTCGTCCGGTGCTGCAATCCCCTTCCTCGTCTGGCGCGGCAGGGCCAGGTTTGCTGGGGTGGCTGACAAAGATGGGTTGGACATCCTGTGGTTTCAATGGCACTGGGTTCTTCACCACTCTCGGGTACTGGGCTTGGCAGTGGCTGCCTACTAATTGGCTTGCGGTCCAATGGGCTTCGCCAAGATATCTCAACCCATGCTTGTTGTCCACCTCCCTAGTTGGGTGGTGACCTATCTGTTAAACTATATGGGAGTTGATGGTAGCGTCCGGACAGATTCTGGTTTTGACGTCAGGTTCTCTGGGGGGCGGCGGTTAAGCTTCTGGAGAGACGGTAGGATGCTGGGTCTATGTCAGCCTATGATTCAGAGGTCACAAATGCTGTAGTGTTGATCTCTGGGTCGAGGGCCTGGGGCCACGCAAGCTCGTGGTATGGGGTTTGGGCGGAAGCTGCACGACGTCATCTGGCTCTTTGGGCCTGGCTTCTGGTCTTCTTCGGTTGAGGTGGTTCGGGGTGACTTTAGTTGTGTCCCCTCTTGGTATCGCTGTTGGTATTGGTTCAGCAGGCTGGGGAGAGTGGCATCGTTGCTTCGTTCCCATTCAACCATAAAGCACCTGTCCCCACCCCCCTCCAGCAGTATGTAAAATTGGTCACAATTCACTATACTCTTCTGCTGCTGGAGCCATGACTGTTCACTTCCCAAAACTTTCTTCCACCAAGCTCCCGGAATCGCGTATGGTTGTCTGATTTAGGTACATAGCCAGTTTTATTCTCCCCTCCACCTGAAGGAGGCAGTCTGGCTTGGGCATCTGTACCTTCCCATCACGGGGTGTCAAGTGGGCTCTTTGGTATGGGTTGAGTAAGTCACTCCAGACAAAGTTACCAGAGGCTGTGGTTTCTATTGTAGCAGCAATAACTTGCCGGTTGACCTACACCTTGATCCAGGGAGTATTCGGAAGAATGTTGCTCTCTGTCAGTGCCTGCAGCGTGACGCAGCGCTTATCTCTTTTAGCTGTAGCTATGAAGAGGGGGGAGGGGGATGATGTCCTTTCTTTGCTTTCTTCCCTCCAGCCGGCAGCCGTTCAGCACAGTCACGGTTCATATGGCTCTCAGGACAAAATCAGCACATTCGGAGAAGCGGAGTTCGAGGAGGGATCACAGCAGGAAAAGGGGGGGGGGGGGGGGGGTTTGGCGGCACCAGAGTAATGGAGGTCACGTATCCTGTCAGTTTTATTCTTACTCGTTACGTTTAGCAGCGTGGTAAAATAAAAACAATATGTGCAGTAATACTAACAATTGCCCGTATTTCTTTATTATGTTCCTGTAATTATTTCAACTAATGACGTTGACGCATGCTGCTTATACCAATTACCATAAACAATTACGACGCATCTCACTACAACCCGAGTGTACACTTGTGAGATTTAAACCCCGTGCCATTTCGTACATGAAAGTACCAGTCTGCCACAATTCTGTAGGGCGGCCGGACACGTGGATACGAGGAGTTGCAAAAGACAGCGGTACATCACTCCCCCTTCTCCAAAGCGCTGAGAGCCAACAAGCCATCAGCCACCTTGGGTCATGCAAGAGCATCACCCAGGACACATGAAGGCCAAGAGAGAACCAGAGGGCGCACCGGCCTCGCACCTGAGGGACGTCACACACAAGCCCCGCGGCCGCTGCGACATGCACTGCCTCGCTACACAAGGCAGTGCGCGGCAGTCCTCGAGAGTTGTTCCCGCAGTCTTCTCTGAGCACCTGGGTGCTGGAATCTAGACTACTACGAACCCTTCAACAGCCCCCCCGGAGGTTGTCACCATTGACGTCACCGTTAGAGCTCTGCAGTCCTGCTACCGGACGCTCCAGCGACACCAATAGCTACCAGAAGCTTTCCATAACATAATACATTCCACATGTAATTCTTTCTTTGTCTCCTACACACACCCTCTATATAGTTTGGTTTGTATTTAAGTAATCTTCGACAGTTTTCATGTAACTTGCCCACTTAGCTTAGCACCAGGTCACTTACACCTGGATACCGTAGGATTACTTCCAACCACCGGTTTGCCTGGCAGGAGAGCACGTGTCACAGTGTTTAATAAGTCTTTAATAAACATGGCTTTGTTTCTCTTACCCTCGAGTCTCATTCATAGGGTAATGTCACCAATTACTGGCAAAACCTCGAATTGAGCACCGCTGACCAGCACCGGAAAAGTATTCTTATTTCTGCAATTAAGACTCCCAATCAGGTGGCTCCAAGTTGAAAACACACCCATTAGACAGTCAGCTATTCTATTCCTACCACGTATACAGGTACTGGAGGAATAGAATAGACGAGCCACGACCACTAGCAACACTTCTCAATCAGAGAGAGACAGTACATCTGAGTTGTACCCCTACCAGAGCACCTAGGTGCTGCGGCCTAGCCTTGGTTGGCCAGTGATAGTCTTGGCAACCCACACGGCTCCAACACTTATAATCAGCCCGCAACAGTGGGGGATCTTCTGAAGCAGCGGAGCTTGCGTTGGCAAGACTGTTGCCAGGCAACACTAAGTTAGGGCTATCCACGTCTGTGGTGCTTATTCCAAGTTCTCCGTAGTTACACCCACTCCATGCCATTCAAGGTGAGGCACAGCACCAGGAGAGAGGAACAAAGAGTTGGGCACCTTGCTGCCAGACAGCTGGCTGGTCTAACCCTGCTTACAGCTAGCTGACGAGCTGAACGAGATTGTACCGCCCTACTTCATTCACTGGCACCACCTACGACGACTGCCGCCCCAGTTATTTTCCCGTCAACTAAACCTGCACGCACAACCGACCTAAGTGCAACCAAAGCCACATAACCGTGATCCAGCCTTAACTATCAAACACGCGTCAACGTAGCGGAAGCAGCCAGTAATTGGATACAACCTATAAGTACAGTAGACCTCATTTTAATGTTTAAATGCACATGTCTTGGCGATTCCTTGAATAATTCACGCACCCTAATTTCTTGGACTAAAATCCTGTAAAAAAGGTGCGAGAGGTACGCCAGTAAATATTGTAGGTGTTTGTGTCTACGTGCGAGCTTGGCGGCTTGGTTAGAATAAAATTTCCACTCACATGCTGTCCCTCGCCATACCTGATGTATATAGGGCAGGGTTTTACTAGTATGGGAATAATATTCTAAGTGGGATAGAATTATATTTATTTCTGTACAGAAATAATCAAGGTGGTTTGTACTATGTCCTATCAACAAGCATTTAACGGAAGCCTACTATGCTAGACAGGTAAAGGCAACCTGTTTCTAGACTAATGGGGTTAGTTAGGCAAAGTTGCTAAGAAAATAACGCAACTTTAACACTATGCTGAATGCAATTTTATTTTTTTGTGCCGGTGTTTTTTTTTTAGTTGGTAGCTGTTCGTTTACTATGTTGCTCACTAGGGAAACTTTTTAATGCTGTTTTGTTATATACCGGTGCTATATATTTATTTTTCCTAATTAGCGGATTCATTAATCAGTATTTTGTATTTGCGAAAGTATAATAGTTATTGACATGGATGTTTTATGTTTTAATCTGTTTAGTATTTATGAAGTTTTTATGTAATTTCTTTGTTTGCGGGAGCTAGTAGTGAGTGGAGGTGAGGTTGGTCTGATGTGGAGTTCAACATGAGCTACCATTGGGACAGGATGTAATATGGTGCTGCTCTGAAAATATGTTGTCGCGATGTGTGCAGAGTTTTTGGTGGCGAGTACACGGAGTTACGAGTATGGCACTCCCGTGGTAGATCGCAGATCATATATGGTCCAACGAAAAACTGTCATGAGGCTTGTGCTGGTTACGGTGACATGGAAAGCTGTCTTTTGAGATATTTCACCTTTGAAAATAAGGCTGTGATTGAGGTTGTGTCTGGTGACCTATTTTCTTGAACTGATTATTTCTTTCCTGGATGGACTTCTCGCGATGTGCCAGGCACTTTATATTGTTGGAATACTAGCAAGAATAATCAACGGGCCTGGCTTGCTGTTGGTTACGCAAGGACGAGTGTATGAAATCAATTGACTGGGAAAACAGAGCCAACTGTGTGAGGGGTGCGTGGTGGCCGACGGCGCGGCTTGCTGGCTGGAGTATTGGGCCGCTGTCTTCCCGCTGAAAGTCATGTCGTTTTCGTTGAACAGCAATGGCTGTCCGTTTAAGAAGGTATTGTATCTGTGTTCTGGTTTTTACACACAACTGGCTAGTGGGCGGTTTCCTTGAAGCTGACTTGCTGATTTACAATATAACTTTTTAAATATCGCTTCAGCACCGTAACAATCCGGGACTCTCCGGTTTGCTCTATACTTTGATTGTAACTGTAACGTATTTTGCCTGTTGGCACATGAAAGAGGAATATTTTTCACACGTACTGCTTATTATAAAAACGTGTGATGTTAGTCGGAACTGTTGTACGCAAGTGGCGTTTTATATGAAATTGTATAAACTATTTTACGCATGTGCCACTTTCAATTAAAGGTATTAGTGTGTATGGAAAATGTTATAAAATATTTTTTATGAAGATGGTTGTAAACTTGCGTGAGAATCAATAAAAGGGTATTTACAGGTAGTGAGTTTATCAATGTTGCATACTACCGTTAGCTACCTAGAATCAAATATCGAGTTCAGCTGCCACAGTAAAATGTATGCCGTAATATGCGTTTCAACTAAAATAGTATAGTGCCAAAAACAAAAATTTTCCAACAGAGGCCCTCCTATATCTCTGGGCTAGTGTTTGAAATTTGTTTAGTCAATAAGGCTGAGTGAAGTAGAGTTCACAAACCCGAAGCTATAGGGGTATAGGATGTCTCAACAGTACGTAAATGGTACAAGTTATTGACGCCATTGGGACATGCAGCTGAGTGGTTCACACTGATGAGTAGAAGTCAATTTCAATAAGTAGAAAAGACGTCACACGTCAGTATGAAAATATCTTGAGAATACTGCGTCACTTTTGTTAACGTTCCTTTACCCAGAATGTATAACATGTTTTGAGTATGCAAACTATTTTATTTTCCTCAACCCTGACAAGACTGTTCTAAACAAACTAAATTGTGAAAGTTGTATGCCTAGATGTTAATGTCTGAACCTTTCCATTGTTATGCATGATCTGTGTGACTGTGTTGGAAATGTTTACTTTTTGTCCGTTGCTGTTGATGTTTACATTTTTGGTGTTAAGACAGTTGTAATTTTTTATTTTATTGTAATGCTGTAGTTGCCAGTAACAAAAAATTGGTTTTATTCAAAGAAGAGTCATTATTAAAATAAAATTTATATTTGCCCCTTTATAACGAACCTGCTGTAATTTAGCCCCTTCAGTTTTGTTATAGCGAGGTTTTACAGTATCAATAATCACATCATCTGAGATTTCAAATATTCACTACAGTATAAAACATATGAAAATTCTACTCCACATATGCTTTTAATTTAATAATAACTACCAAAATGCAACCTGCACGATGCAAATGGGAGAGACTAACGACATCCGAGAACAGTTGAAAGCTACAGCCGAGTTAATGAAATTATAGTTGCCCTGGATAGAGATGCAATACCACACAGCTGTACATGCATATATTTAAAATGGAATTCATGTAGTTCTGTTTGTAACAAACTACAAGAGTACACTATCGTAAAAGAACTGTATTTATGTTCCATTGTCAATTCCAAAAGATGTAATACTTATAAGATTCTTCAATGATTTTAATGCTCACAATTTATGTTAAATCCTGTACATGATACTGGATAACTTTTTATTCCACTTTTCAAAACAGTAGCACAAAAGTTTATGTGGTGGTACAACTAAATTAAAAAATGTGCCCAATAAAAAAAAATTGATATATTTGACAAACTTATCTCCTGATCTGTCAAGGTTATTAAGGAGATTACCTTATAATAAAAAATGTTAATTCCACTTCACTGCATTTGTTAACTACTTTACCAGTGGCATTCAAGCATGTAAAATTTCCACATTTCAATTTTCATCCATGCATTCGTGTTTTGCTTGTATCATACTGATGAAACAAGCAAACACTACTGAAAAGCCAATTTCCTTTTAATTAGTATCGAAATGCACAATAATTTTCTCACACATCTACAGTAAACAATAAATAAAGATATGCCGAGACATAACAGTAATTTCAAAAACACCATCTCAGTCTTAATTCATCATATGTATTATTACCACGATCATTTACACTAGCGGAGTTATAAAACTACAAGATAAAAAATCGGAACAATACAATATTTCATTTAGTAAAATGCTACTACAGAGACTACATTTACTTATGTGTACTGACTACACCTTTTAATTAATTTTTTCTTGGCCAAATATCGGTTCCAATTTAATATCAACCTCTTTGAACGTGGTTAACGATTGAGCACAAATCCAGTATTTGCTCAATACAATATTCTTGCACGTTCTTAGGTGACACATAGCCACTTTTCTGCAATATAGTATGTCTGTGTCTTTGAAAACACTTCACCTCAGGTACAATTTAGAACGCCATTTAACAGATTCAAATATGTGGCAAATGAAAAAGTTTCCATTCTATTTACATGGCATAACATAATTAACTAACAATGTGCTAACAGGAATCAATATTATTCAGCTGAAGCTTCCATTCACACAGCACAGCCAAGTTTATTTAGATACGTACTTATTTATGTTCACCATTTTATGAAACAAAATTTCTTCAAACCATCACCTTGCAAAAATTTTTTTGCACAAAACCAACTGCTCTGCACATAAAAAATATAGCCATAAACATAGGCCAACATTAGTTGAGAGAGCACAAAAATAACTACAAAAACATTTACCAGTGCAACCCTGAGTGTGTGCAAAAGTGTACAAAACCACTCACTTTTGAAAAATGAGCATTTACTGGACTTGTTGAAAGCTACAAATTTTTTTTTTTTTTATAAAATCTGGCCACGTAACAGCTACATGAAACAAATAATGTAACAACTCCATCAATTATTTTACATAAATAAAAGTAAAATAGATCCGTCTCCTAAAAAAAAATTATATACTGTACTTTGTATGCAACTTTTTCTGTACATAAAGTACGTAGTTATTGTTGAAAACTGTTTTTAAAAAGTAACACAAAGTGCATCACGAACAGCAAATTATTTATCCAGTTATACTGGCTGCAGAACACCTCTGCCCTACCATCCCCTACAGCACACCGATGCTTATGCCATTTTTAGAAAATATACAGGTGAAAGCAGATGGTAGGAACCCTGCTATCATTATTGAAAGACAACAAAAAACAAAATGCTCAACACACTTAAGTTATTGGTACAAGCTGAACAATTAACGTTTTAAACATAAGCAATATTTCATTGTTCAATTAGCAAACATGCAACAGCTGTCTATAATCACCTTTATAAATATACATCATGAAATATACAACTATAAAACTAAACAAAACGTTACAATTGTAAAAACTACACAGAAACACAAAAATATTTTTATGCTAACAAAATAATTTAAATAAAACTTATACATCATAACAATATTAAGTTCTCTGTTTGACATAAATTAATGTTGACATGAAAATTTTTAAAATGTGGTCAAAAAGTTTTTTACGTAGTAGCACACATGGAAATTCACCAAAAAGAGTATTTTGTTTCACTCGTAAAATTCGCTCATACTTACAGGCCCTTCAGAAGGAGAATACTGAAAGAAAATCTAAACATAGATTCTCTTCAATTTGCACGACTAATTAAAAAATTACCCAAAAACTGAAAAACTTTAAGTAGCTTTGAATTGATAGCCTAAAAAGTCTTAATAGTGAACTATCAATTGAACCATAACTGCTCAATAGAATATTGAAGACTGATGCAACAAATTACATCAGCAGCTGCTTATAGATATATTACTGGCAACCTGACTTCCAATCTGATTTAACGAATTCATTACTCCTAATTACTAAAATTTCTCTTGCAAAATTGTTCAATTATCTTCTATCTTTCTTGCTACATTAAAAATTCATATTAATAGCAGTAATATATTTTATTATACAATGTTTAACTTTCATACAATATGACACGATCAACGACAAATTTCAAAGCAACTGTACTAAAAAAAATTCTGTATTATATTTTTAGTAACAGAATGTTTAAGAAATGTGTTTTTACAGGTGAGGTATATGACACCTAACAGAAAAGGTGAGTTCCACGTATGATTTCTCCCTTCACAAGTTGTTTGCAGAAACTACAAGCATGGAAATGCAGTCGGTCCCAGAACACGATACAAATCAGTGTCAAGTACTAGATGCGTTTTATCGTCCAAGTGGTGTACCACCAAAATTGAATGATGTAGGCACAGTCTGTTGGTTGAAAACATAACCTGAAACAAATTAACATATGAATACTAATAATGTTAAGCAAATGTTTGTTAGGATAGCTGTTTAAAAAATGTCACTTAAGTTTTTTTTTTTTTTTTTTATTATTTTAAAAAACGGTAGAACCTCTCTGTACCAACCCCATTTATAGTGAACGTTTTTCCATAAGGACTCATTTTTTGAAGAACTGTAAACGATTAGAACGAAATTTTTTTCAAATTTAACAGAAATCTGCAGAAAAACTTTTTTTTGGCTACTGCACATTGCAGTCCTCTTGGTGACCTCTGTACTCCGCCCACTCTCCACTCCTCAGGCGGCCGAATGATTGTGACTATCATCAATTGTTTGTCTTGCCACTGTGCACTCGCTCGCTTGCCATCTCGCTTTGTAATATTGCAACATGGGTTTATCTTGGGTTTAGAATACTGTTTGTTTGATACTTACACCTAATTTCTTTTGGACATGTCATCAGCTATGTGGAAGCCTACAAATTGACTCTCAACTACAACTTTGGACAGCTTAGGCTTTTATCAAAAGCAGCCGGGTGTGTAAACCTGGCAAATCTACCTCCCCTTGCGACGTCTACCAATCTGCCAGTTTCAAATGTAACATTAGCCAAATACATTCTCACTTCCAGCCTTCTAAACCCCCCTCCCCGAAAGCTACACATTGCCTGCCCTTTTATTGTGTTCATCCCTTGGGATTCATCAGAGGTGACGACACACACGACCTTAAGTGCATTTATACACTGATGCACCCTGTGTTGTGACGGTAGGAGGTACCCGGCCCATACTGTGATGCTCCCTACCGCCTCTGAGACTCCCACCTCGTTACGGGGGTGCTTCACTGAACGTGCATCTATTGTTTGGGTGGATCGTTAGGAGTGCTGATTTCTCCCGAGTTGTTATAAGGGGACCCCTCCGCGGAGTATAGGTTTCTAATGAGTGTTCATTTGCCTGGCAGGTCGGGGTTGGTCCCATGTTGGGGACCTTACAGAGAAACCGCCTAATGGAAGGGTTGTGATTGACCCGGGTAGCTTAGTTAAAAACGACTCCTTCCCAGGGAGCGCAATCTTGCTCAATGTGAAGGTTGCCAAAATACGGGACACCAGCTGTCCAAAAGAATAAAGTACCATAAGTGGGGTTGGAGATGATAATGGAATGGGAATAAGTCAGACTTTCCTAGCATAGTTCCTACTCAGGGTCTCATTCACTTCCTGGACGTCAAAGAGGCTGGCCTCATAAGCTTATGAGAAGGAACAAAGTTACGTGGAGGGGAAGGTAGCCACAATTTTAGTGTAGCTTTGGGAGCGATGGTGAGTTTAATTACCTTCCCGAGTGCCTTTTGGATTGTACATGTCTTTGGTAGTGCAGTGTAGCTAACTTGGGATAGGGCAGGTGGCTTTGCAATTGGTACCAGGTTAGACAGGCTGAAAATGCTAACATATCCGTAGCTTGGCCACAGCCAGCAGATATCTAGTTCAGAATATAGTTCGGATTCGTGTTTGCAAGCTATATAGGGCAAAATTGGACATGGCACGGGAGAAGTCACTTCTGATAAGGGGGACGGGAGTGCAGTGTCCTTGAGTGGATTCAACTGGTGGTGCGCCAACAGACTGAGATAGGTCTCTCTGTAGAACCCGTTGGACTTGATGACAATTTCTGCTAAGCAGTCCTCCTGCCTTTCTAGTCATCTAAATATATGAAAATTTACGTTACCAAACTAGAGTTATATTGCAAGGTTTCTTTCTCTCCAAGAGAGGCTCTTTTCATTAATGTACCGGTTGATCTCACTCTTTCGCCTAGCCACCATAGTACACCCCTCAGTCACTCCCGAGGCACTGACAGGGAGAAATTACAGGCTAGAAGGAATGGTACTGTAGCCAAGCTAAGGCATACCGGGTACGTCATTGCAGGCGTAGAGATCCTGAGGGGTTCGGCTCACTCACACTTATTCCACAGTAGATGTTAGGTTTGCCGTCGAGCCCCAAATGAAATTAATTAAAATTAAACTGATTAAGGATGTGTTAATGACTACCTTACCAAGGTTAGAGTTTGTTGTAGCATTTTATTGACTCTTGAGAAAACACTGGGGGATCTGGTTCTTTTATAATCTAAAACCAATAATAATTATTAATTATTTAATTTTACACCAGGTGAAGACAAACCTGGATGAATTCTCTCCATGCAAGCAAACTCCAAGCATACTAAATATCACAATTTACAGCGAGTTAGTAATTGGAGGGGCAGTTGTCCAGAGAGGACATCATGATGGCCTGCTACCGTAGGAGTCAAGCAATAACCGAGGTAAGAGGTGCAGGGTTGCGGACGATGAAGTTACCTCCGGCGAGCCTTCACAAGCTGCCGGAGCTAGAGAGCCTTCGCAAACTGGTGGACGAGCCTTTGCAGGCTGCTGGTAGATGAAGTCTGGCCTTCTTCAGGCTGGGAGAGGTAGAGGTCTGATCCAGACCCAGGAATGCCCTCCAAACTTTGTGGTCGGTGGGCTGACAAACTCTGGCAAGAGTATTTTCAGGATTCCATATATAGTCGAAATCTTAGCTTTGTGGCTCTCACAAGGGTGCGGGGGTTGCTATCCTTCCACCGCATGGGTAGATTATCTCAGGGTAGCAGGCAATGCCACACTTTTATTATCACCCTGGGTGGAGGCAGAGGACAAGTTTACAGCCACTTCTTGAGGCTTGACAGCTGTAACATCACTGGGGGCCAGGGTGCTGTGATACTGTGGTGATACTTTCAACTTCCTTATCGTGTTGGCTGGTCTGTGACTTGTCGGGTGAAACAATCTCTGGTTGAGGGGCTGGTGACCGCATGTCGAATTCTGGGCGGGCAGTACAATTTCCATGAATAAAAATTATAATTATTTTCCATGTCTGTAGCTATTCAAAGCATGGAATCAACCCTGTAGCCCCTAGAATAAATGTACGCCACTTTATACTTGCCTAGAGCAAGACCACTTTTACTTCAGGTGTGGGGTTGACACTACAATCATATGAATCAGGTTGCAGTTCTGGACTCTGGCCTCTTCTTTAGCTTGCGTGGCCAGCTGTGGTTGTGGCAGTCCAGTATATGGCTGGGCGGCATCTGTTCAGTGTCACTGGGTTAACGGACTCTTCTCACTCTCCCTCCTCTTAACCACTCTCTCTACCTCTTCCGCTGAAGTCGGGTGCTGGAGGCGGCACAGTGTCTCGAGTCTAAGAATCGAAGCATGAAAAACCAAGTACTACAAATACATAACCTAAGACTAGAGGCACGATTTTGGGTAAATCGCGATAAAACGAGATAACACCGAAACACAAGTTAAAACGTGAATTAACACGAAATAAGACAAATGCGCGATATCTTACGAAATGAGCTTTCTCCACAAGAAATGAACTATCATCCCATGTTATACCGACGAAATTACTTCGACACTGTAAAAATCTCAAGACTGCGCAAGTCTCGGGAATATAGAGAAATTCTCTAGACGAATAAATTTGAGACAAGCTACAGTAGTTTGTCAACAAACCGCGTCCAAGCACCAGTAACAATTGTGCGAAGTGTACACTCACAACTAGAATGTGTACAGTAATCTATGGTCGAGACATTGCTTGTTTACACTGACATGTGGACACGAGTAAGTGAAATGAAATAGTGATATCTAAATTGATACATTAAATGTACTGTTTTCATAATATATCTAGTCTAATAAATTATCGAAGATGCTGCTGGCGATGTAAAAGACTGTAAAATGTCTATCGTTTGGACATTTTATGTAAAAAGAAAAGTGCAGAGGTGAGCGTAAAGTGTACAAGAAATTAATACAAAAACAAACCTGAATTGGTCTGAAAAGAATTTTTTTAAAGTAACATATACAATATTAATATTATGTGGATGATGCTTGTCTAGTTTATGTACGTACGTAAAAATTCCTTTGCATTAAAATTTATTAGTGTAAATAATATTTTTTCTTTTTTACTTTTCTTTGCATTTCCAGAAAAATTGAGTTTGAATCTACCAAAATGATACTTTATTTTAAAATGGGGGTCTTTTAAATAATTACTGCTTGAAAATATATAATGATCACTTAGTGCCAGTCTTGCAAACTTTTTAATAATTTCATATGTTGGTGAACATTCTTCATCAAGGCAAGTGAACTTTGGAAATATTTTCGAAAAAACTATGAGGAAGGGGGGGGGGAGTGAGTGTGAGATTGAGTGTGTGTGTGTATGTGTGAGCGTGTGTGTATGTGTGTGTGGAAGAAATATATGGATATGTATATTTATATTTCAATATTACCTCATACTATGCCTCTTTTGAACATTTTGAAATTTCATATGAAACTGTTCAAATTTTATATTATTTATGATAGCAATAGACCTACTCCTAATGTAGGCCTTGTTTAAATAATAAATTTCACACCCTCCTATACACAAATTAGTTCTGTACAGTAATTGTCGATAAAAGGAATCAAGATTTTTGGAATCGAGAATCAAGAGTGGTATCGGCATCGAGATTGAGAATCGCGGAAAAGTGGAATCGCTACATCCCCCTGGTCTTTAATGGTTGTTGAGTCACTGTTTCTCCCCCACGAGCCCTGACTTAATGCTGATGTGCGACTGGAAAGAAACAAGTAGCCGTCTAATATGTGACTTCTGAAGTGCAGACACCTGAAAAGGGATCCACAGTCAGACTAACTCGATTTAACAAAACTCTCAGTTCCTGTCGGCCGTGTATGGGGGTAATCTGTCTCCAACTGTTGAGACAAACAAATACCCTGGAAATGAAAGACAGTAAGGTAGAGAACAATAGTGTTTATTGAAGATTCAATAAACACGTGACCTGTGCTACCTCCTACCAAGTCGTGGAGATCTGAAGGTAACTGCAGTTCCAGGTGTAGGTGACCTGGTTCTAAGTAAAATGGGAAAAGTTGGTTCTAGATTAATACAAATTAGTTAAAGTTAAACTGCTTAGTTAAACGTGTCTAGAAGAGACAAAGCAAAGTTAAATATACATGTGATTGTGTTCGCGGGTCGTCAGGTTGACTGTGATTGACATATGTAGAAAGTAGCTGCTGGGGCGTACTTGAAAGTAACAAGATTCTCTGAAGATCCCAAGCACTGACGTAGTGCTGTGGGAGGTTGCTAGAGAAGCGAAGAAATTACTCCCGAGCTCGGCAGCACCCGGACGAATATAATAGAAGCTTGTAGGCTTCCGGCGAGGGGTGCAGGGGAGGCGTGACGTCATCCAGCCCTGGTTGGCGTGGGAATACTCTGATATGCGATTCTGCTTCGTGCCTCGTAGGAGGCGCTCGGTCTTGCCCGAGGTCTGGACAGCTTGTAGGCTCTCAGTGCAGGGAAGGGGGGCGGCGTACCTGCCGGGTTGTGTATCCTCCAGGTAAGAAGGATTTACTCAGTTCCCATTGCCTGTAGGTTAGGCAACGTGTCACCCATGTCTGTAGTGCTGGAAGAGGTATTCTAGGCGACGAGTCGTAATCATACTAGATTAGATGTATAAGTGGCACGCGTCAGAAGAAAACTTCCTCTGTCATCAACAACCCAATCACACTGCTGGATGCGTTTCATCTCATTTACGACATCTCATTTACGACGTCATGATATGGACTTCCACTGAAGACAGCCTAATTCACTTTATAACCAATTTAAACGCATACAGTACATTCAAGTTCACCTGGTCATACTCCAAAAAACATGCCATGTTCCTAGATGTTGAACTCTCTTTCCACAATGGCACTATTCAAACTGATGCATACACCAAACCCACCAACAAGGGAAGGTGGAGAAGGGGTGGGAAGGTGGAGGGGAGAGAAGAAGAAGAAAGGTTTCTCATAGGCCAGGCCAGGCCCAGCTTAGCGAGCGGTGCTGCTTGACACACAAACTGCATGACAGTTGGCTCCAGCGCCCAACTGGCCAACCAGACGGCGTGGGATTGATACAACATTCACAGGAAGTGCATTTATAGTAGAGGGAGCAAGAGGATTCTGGCTACCACGGCTGCAGTTTTTAACCAAAATTTACCTTTTTTTTTTTTTTTTTTTTTTTTGGCATAGCAAATAAAGGCAAAAATTACAACAGCTATACTTTAATGCACGTGAACATATAATTAATGACCAAGATAATTGCAACAAACTTATTTTTTCGGCTATTTCCTTCAAATTTTTGCCTTTTTTAAACCAAAAAATTCATGGTTCTCCAAAATAGGGTTGTAAGGACTGTAGCTGTGTTTACTTTGGAAAGGGAAACTGTACATTTTTAAAATACATATAAACTATCTTTTTTTAATTCAATAATTAGAAGTTATGTAATTCGAAGTTGAAAAATTAGGTCCTGAGCACTTCGAATTAATGAGGTTTTACTGTAATACTGACATAAAGCTGGCTCACATACCTCCGCTCTGCTCTATCCTCTTGCTTTCTGCAGCCGCTTTCCTCTGGTCTGCAAGCACAAAAATGTCCTGTAGCGCCTTCTGCTGGTCGGGCGTGAGGCCAGTAACAAGGGCATGATACCACGTGGGGTCATTCCTCTGAATGTCTGCGAAACAGCATATAATTTCACGTGACTAGCAAAACACACCACTTAACTAGACAAATGCAAAATTTTACATTATTAAAGAAAACTATTCCATAACCAGGTCAAAAAGGCAGCCATATTGAACAGGTATCGCAAAACTGTAGCAAAACTTTTACATGATTATTTTACATGCATGCACGTAAGTGCACACCAAATTGAACAACTTTCCACAGAAAAGAAGTACTCACTGTGCAACACCTCTTTGAACACGACGTACTCATCGACAGTGCAGTTCTTCTCATCAAGAGGGGTGCTGTAGCTCTCTAGTGCTGTTTCCTCATTAGGCTCAAAGTCCTCGTCATCACTGTCATCAGTCTCTTCTCCCTGGAAGTCAGTCAGTTCCACGAAATTACTGCAAGGGACCAGGGAAAAATTTTTTTAATGCTGGAAAGTGTAAAAAGAGGAAAATCTCTAAAATGCAGGGCAGTATGAAATCAGGGGGTGTAAAGAAGGGTTCTGCTGTAAGTGACAGCACCTCTATAAATGAGTACATTAAGACCCTAGGAAAATATCTACAATAGCAAAATACCACAAAAGTACATATAAAAATACAATGATGTTTTGTATTACAGCACCAGATATCTTTCCTTTCCCAAGTTTATATATTTGTTTAAAAAGCATATAAATTGAACTATACAAGCATATGCAGCAACACAAAACCAAAACACTTGCGTTGGTGCATGCAAAAAAGACCTGTAGGCATGAAGATGCATTTAATAAAGCACATTGTAAATCAACTTCTATGCAGATATTACCTTACTAGTGAAATAAAAGTGTATCATGGTGTCTGATATGACAATTTATCAAAATTTTGCTAGAAAAAAAAATTAAGTTTTAGAACTCTTTCCTTTCAGATACAGAAAAATATGATGTTACTGTAATTTATGATGACAGTCTTGTGTTTCTTACAACTATAGTCATCAGAGAAAATACAGTGGAACCTGTATACATTAGATCTCAGCACGAATTATACTAAAAATACAAAAATTTATAGAAGGACAAAAACTCAGTACTTACAGTCTAGTATTTGTCAAACAGGCACATACACACACAACAAAGGGCACATTTTTCACACGACTGCACAATCACATGGTTTCGCTCGCTAGGCCAGTTTCCTCGAGCAGCAAGTAGTAGGGCCCGCTGAAGCTGACCCAACCAGAAAAACATTGCTATCGGTAACTGTGTGAAATATGTGTTGTCATCCTTTGTGTGTGTACCTGTTGATAAGTACTAAGACTGATTACTTCAGTTTCTGTCCTATCATATAATTTTTCTTAGGTTGGCAACCTTTACAAAAATACAAACATACAGATGTGGAATCACTTGTAAATATAAAAAGTAGAACACTCACCATTACAAAACTTAAAATTTGTGAACACGTAATAGGTATACATCAGGTACTGTAATTCACCACAATCAATCTTATATTTTACACACATTTTCCCCCTTTACATAACTCACATGGTGATTCCCACTGCCTTCTAAATAGCTTCTTTGAGAAAAAAAATTGAATAAATGACACAAACAACAATACTGATTGCTGTAGAGAGTAATGTTTATATTCAGTTTTCATTCCACTCAATTGTATGGACATATTTTGAGGAACCGCGAGTGCCTGTAAAATAGATGTGCCTGTATGTTACTAAAACAAATTGTTACCAAACAATATAATTTGTAACACATTCCAACTCCGTGACGTCCAGCAACACGGAGTAGCGGTAACTAACTGCTTTCATTCATAGATAGCACCACAAGTATAGATGGCCTCCAGACATGGCACTTGCAACAGTTAACGCCAAGTTTGAGTTTGAATCCAAGTACATACACTAATTGACACAACCAAAACAAACATAAACACAAGTGTTATATTGTTTACGTTGTTTGCCATAAGTGAGATTATGTGGCACTTTTTATTTACGCAAACATAGCAGACTTGTATAGCTTATGTAAATAGACTAGCACAGGCAGCCTTGTGGAGGAAGGCTTGTATATGTTTTTAGATATGCATTACTTCCAGAAGTGCTCACCAAGGGAAACACAACATGTAGACAAAAAAAAAAAAGTTCAACAAATCTACTTTTTAATCAATTTCCCATTAATTTCTTACTTTTTCACCCTAATATCACACGGTTCCTCAAAAAACAAGACATAGAAAGATGAATGTTATACAATGGGTCAATAGACAGGTTCTACTGTATAACCCTGTGTGACAATTCTGTACTGTATGCGAAAGCCACAAATGTCTTTATCAATCAGTATTAAAAAAATCATGTTTTGTGCTACTTGACAGTTGGGGCAAATGGTGTAAAAAAAAGTCATGCCACCCCACCCAGGTTATTCCACACAGAATGACTCAGAATTTCTTACATAAGAATGCAGCATTTTCTAATTTTTAAGCAAACGTGCATATTCTCACCTCAGATTAAGCAGATAGTAAAGCATTAAAATGGTCGACTCCTAATATGATGCACACAGTATTCATATTTAACTACTCTACAACACATCTGACTATAAGAATGGTCTAAGATTAGAGTGCTGTACAGCCTTAGTCCTTGATCCAGTAAA
Source organism: Dryococelus australis (assembly GCA_029891345.1). Taxonomy (NCBI): domain Eukaryota; kingdom Metazoa; phylum Arthropoda; class Insecta; order Phasmatodea; family Phasmatidae; genus Dryococelus; species Dryococelus australis. The sequence continues at coordinate 10,710,571 of CM057006.1, read as the reverse complement.
CAACACTTTTTCCACAACTAAAAATTTTCAACAAAGTCATTTAATTTTCATGAACTCTATAAAAATGAACTGATAAAAAGTAGACAGAATGCACCAGTACTGTTACATAGATACACCAGCAGCCATGCATCCACGTGAAAAATGTGTTCGTCTGAATCACGAGGTGTATCTATCCACAAGTAACATCAAGTAAGTACTTGTGCATTCTGTCTCCTTTTTATAATGTAATCAGGAGCCTAGTGCCTATTTCTGCCATATCTAAATGAAATGATACTAATTTATGATCGGTCAAACCTTTCTCTACACAAAACGATCTGTAAGATTAACACTACTGATTATGTGCAACCACCACTTTATGTACAGTCAATCAGCCATTATCAAAATTGTACCGACAATGTGTTCAACTAACTTTTTTATTTATATTGTCACGAAAAGTACATGCTTGAGAAAACAAAAAGTTGAAACTGTTACTGTATACTGCTTACAAAAATTAATACATTACCTGACAGACATTCAACATGATCTCACCATCTTTGAAAAGGCTATTCATTCAGTTATCTATCTATTAATATGGAAATTTGTCTAAAACACTTGTTTTCACCTGAATGTAAGCCTGTACGTTGAAAGGTCCACCAGACTTGGTTACCTTCTCCTGTAAAGATTCCAGGTATTCTTGACCTGCCTCGTCAATCTCATCTTCATCACTTGATAACACTTCTGTAAGCATACAATTTCTAGCCATAAATAAACACCACACTGTGTACCACTACCATGTTACTGCAACTATAGCACAAGGTGTACAACTTACCCTTAATGGAAATCCCCCACCCCCCTTGATAAAGCGGTGGTCTACACTTACAATGGGTGCTTGCGGTGCTGGCTTTGGCCACTTCTATTAGTGAGCATCAAGCCTTGGATGGCATGCTTGCGAGTGATGGGTGAATGGGTACCCTGTTAGGGGTATAAGTGGATGCGACGTTAAGGGACCTGACTACTCTGGTAACTTCTTAGGCTGTGTAGGTGGCAGTGGAGATACTAAACGTGGCACATGCCAGAGGAGGTTCAAGGTGGAGCTTTATGAGCTGGTGGCAGACCCTCTATGACGTGCAGCCTCCTCTTTCTTCCAGGGTATACCTGGTTTCCAACTGGGACACTTTCCCTCAATACACCAGCCCCAGCATGCCCAGCCCTTTAATGATGTATAAGGTGGTGGGGGGTAACAAATTAGCTTGATAGTGGGTGGTCAGTAAGGGGTAGACACAGCCTGCTGGAAGGAAGGATGCTGAGGTCAAGTGAGGTGGGCGGCTTGTTCTACTGGTCTCCAGCCCAGTGATTTGGTGCATGGGACGTCGCTGTCTGACCCAAGTACCAAACTGGAGGTTAGAGTAGGAGGCTACGGGCGTTCACTCCCGTGGCTCCCTGGTGCGCGGAATGTCGTGGTTAGACTCAGGTGTCGCAATGAGAAGGACTCCTGGTGGGAGTTGGGCTATTGTTTCCAGGCAAGAAACTTGGTGCGTGAAAGGTACTGACCCAGGCACTTACTGGAAGGTCTGCAGTCCAAGAGACAACTGATCTAATGAGGCCCAGGAAGGCAAGCTTCCTAAGCTGCACTTCGAGACAGCTATAAATAGGAGAGAAAAGGAGCAAGGTATCAGCTGGTGGCTAACCCTAGAAGAGTCTTACTAGGACAGGTGACGAACCGGAAAGAGAAAGTACAAGGCGTAAGAATACAGTGACGGTTTTATTGATTTTACAGTTAAACACACATAAATCAGCCTGTGCCCTGACTGAGGCCTGGTACTAAGTTGCCAACTGGTATAGTTACCTATGTCTCGGGAGACACAGTAGCGCGGGAGGCGAGGGCAACCCCAAGACTGCAGTACTCGCACTCGTGATAGCTGAAAGTAAGCTACAAGGTAGCTGGAAGCACAGGGGCTTCTGTATGCTGACGGGAAGCGAAGCAATGTTATGCAGATCAGAGCTCTCGACTGAACACCATAAGACTGATGCAACTTGAAAAAAGTCTGATGTTCTTTCAGGCAGCATGACATTCTGCGAAGGCGAGACGTGAAGTCTCGTGGCTCTCTGGCAGCGTGACACCAGGAAAGTGAACTGTCATGAGAGAGCCTCGAACTGAGGACTGCAGGGTGTGGAGGGAGAGATGCAAAGGAGAGAAAAGAGTGACTGAGAGCAACAAAGACCTCACCTTACGAGGCAGGCGCTGGAGGGGTAAGCTGCAACATGATGCAAAGCGGGTTGCAGCCCAGCAGGCGGCCATGAGAGACACACACTAGACGTAGTTTGCACGTCCACCACATCATGAGTACTCGTACATATGCCATTTTGTTGATCATTACTGCGAGCATGACACTTTCCTGACATATACACAAATGACTTCCCTTCATCCGTGCGTACCTCCTAGACGCCTCAGGCAGGGCCCGAACAAGTACATACTACACCTAACAGAGTGCCTACAAGTTATGCCCTGTGTTGTATATTCTCATCTACCATATTGTGTGCATTTGCGTGCAACTATACATTGCACAGTGAACATATATCCAGTATTTCACAAGTAGTCAGGCAGCATTCCTACGAGGAGCAGTGAATACCAAGAGGGTGAGGCGGTAAATTTGTGTACGATGCGTGTCCATCGGTATCCTTCTCTCGAGTGCTTATCAAACAAATCTCAAAACATTTTGGGCCTCTGTGGTCGGATTTTGTATCCACAGACTATGATGCTTATCTGTGGTAAAGTTTACTTAATTTTTTACGTGTGCTGCGTGAATATAAAGTGTACCACGTGTGTGAAGTGACTGTGCCGCCACTCTGAATCCACTCTCGCAACTCAAGCATCCTCAGATAAAATCAAGATTTTTTTCACCCCTCTTCATTATTATGTGTTGAAATCTTCAGTTTTGGTGATATTTTTCATCGAAAACGTAAGATGTGGTGTTTCCATTTTCTCTTGTCTATTGACATTTTTGGCATGTTGGCGACTAATTACATGTTTGTACCTTGTTTCTTCCTTGTGCGTTGAAGAGTGTTGTCGCAAATATATTTATGTTGCATCAGACACGTCAACATAACCTATCAGCTCATCGGGCATTTCGATCACATGTATGTATTACATTAGTTTCCGCCAGCGTTCCACCTGTCCTGCGGGCTATATTAAGTCGGTGCACGCCCAAGCTTGGGGTTATTCTTTCTCCAGTAGCTCACTCCAACACTACGTGTGCTGGAGCCTTCTACCATCAACAGTCTTCGGCAGCCACGAGAGGCTGCTACCATTGACATTATCAGAGGCTCCTGCAGCCTCTACCACCTGCTACCAGAGGCTTCATTGCAGTTCACCACAGGCTTCTGCAGCAGTGACCACTAGCTGACAGAGGTTTCATTGTCGACAACCATCACCAGCATCTTCCAGATGCTTCTTCCTCAACACCTGAAGACTTTAACACACCATCGCTGCTGTTCCTCCTGGATCAACAACCACCTCAACATGCTGGTAGAGGCAATTACACCCACTGCTCTTCAAATAGTGGTAACCCCTTTTATATAACGTCTTTTCTAGATACCACTGATGGAGTAGCTGCGACCAGAGTTGTTTTAATAGCTGCCAACGCCACTAGCTATCTTGGTTACCGTATTTACTCGTTTAAAGCGCACCCTTTTTTCCAAAAATAAAGAAAAAAAATTTCTGGAGTGCATGCTATACATGGAGAAAAAAAAGGAAGGGGGAGTGGTAGCCATAAATTGTCCGGGGGATGATGAGGGAAGAGTGGAGGGACTGTTTGTTGTTTTATCTCTTGCTCTAACATCACTCCTCTCCTTCCTTCCTCTATCTCTCTCTCAGCGACACTTCAGTTCTATGTAGGTTGAAACCTAGCCCCCCCCCCCCCCCCCAACTAGGGGCATCCTGTCACGCCACAAAACCAGAGCTGCCATGTGTTTACGGGAGGCCACTCCCTTGTAATAACACCCAGATATTGTCTTGTCGATAATTCCACCATCCCTCTTCCTTTCCGTAGCAGGGGCTAGAGTCATGTTCCACCATTCCTCTGGTCACTGCTAAAAGGAGAAAAAATAAAAACGAAGCTAGAAATGTCGAGTAAGCAGAATGAGGATTCCAGAATTTTTTTATTATGACTTTTTGCACCCAAGTTAATTAATTAAAGTACTTTCAAAACATATCACAATCACCAAACATTAATGTAAAAAAGAATCATTTGTTCCATACTTCCAGAGCACCACAAATTTTTGGTGAAATATTCTTAAAAAATTTTTTCCTCCTGGAACTTGTTACAAAAATCATGGTGTGCACTATACACAAGTAAATACAGTAGTTTAGGAGCAGGTCACCTACACCTGTCAAGCGTAAGATACTTCCATATTTGCTCTACTTGGTTAGGAGCTAGCACACATCACTGTATTTATTACTTATAATAAATGCAGATTGTTCCTTTCATAAGGCAATACATTCTAGAGGTATTTCCCATAACCACTAGAAATAACATCTACCCTACATCGCCAATTAAGAGTGGGTATTGCTGTACTATTACAAACCATAGAGTAGGATTGCGGAGCACCATGAGGAATCCGTACGTCTGAACACACACACCATTCAACGGCCACCTGTTCTATGCCACAGGGTATAGAACGGCAAAGCCTGGACCACTAGCAACTCATCCAACATGGACGAGACAGTCGCCTCAAGTTGTGTTCCACCGGAGTGCTTACGGTGCTGGAAGCGACATTTGCTTAAGGCTGAAGGCCTAACCCCTGTTGCGACCTTCACCCAATAAATGGTAGGAAAGCGGCTCATACGACTCAACGCTCTAGGTCTGTGCGCCAGTGGCGGAGGAGACTGATTAGAGTACTAAGCTCGTGTCTGCAACCACTACTGGAAGTACACATATAATTCACAACGATCGAGAAACCAACCTGTATGCATTTTGGAAAAAGGCACATATGCAGAATGAGGAACAAAAGGCGGCCTATACTGCAGCCAAGTGAGCATGCACATTATGCCGGCCTTCTGTTAGCAGGCAAACAGAACGGGACAGAGCTCAGCTCACCCGTCTTTTGGAGAGACCAACTCCAGTCTTTACATATATCTATTTCCCTGCGCACATTCGCATAGCCCGAGAGTACTATCCAGTTGTGCGAGCTCTACTTAACGGTACTGAGGTAAGGTATGGAGCAGCTAACCCCTGGTTCTGGAGCCATGAGTCTGTGGACTGGAATCGATGGTACTGTGTTGGTCGGCACAGTACCAATACCCACCACACTCCAACTAGAGTCATCTGATCAAATCAGCAATCATCAGCTCCATCTTCTTCAGTGACAGAAGTAACCTCTGGTAAGGCGGGTACCTCCAGACCGATAATTGTCCCGACCAAGACTGTTGCCACTCCAACAGTGGAGAATTACATACCCAGTCACCAACCGACACATACGACATGAGTTATTAGTCATAAGTAGAGACCAGAAAAATTAGCAAATGCGATAAGGCAAATAAACAACGCGAATTTTGACATAAAAAATGAAAAATGGTGATTTTTTAGAATTTCAGCTGTAATTCACGAATTGTACAAAATTCTACAGTATTTTCACGAATTATTATTTTACGTCACATAGTTGCTTCTTAAGACTTATTTTATGTGTTTTTGGATATTCGAATACGAATGCATGCATACGTTGGCCGGTAGATTTCTTGGATTTATCACCTTAAACGAAACCATGTTTAATTTCCATTGTGTGTATTTACAACCATAGATAACGAGCGCAAATGATGATGCATCACTTTGAGTGAACATTATACTCACAGCTCTGCTAAAGTTTGCTCATTATAACACGCCGCTGTAGTGTTCACGTCCACCAAGACCCATGTTATCTATGGAATTCACGCCTTGTTTACATTTGTATCGTATCATCATCACGTTTTAACCAACGATTCGTTATTTTTCAAAAAGTGAGTGGTGCTGCGGTAAAAATGTGTTTATATGCATATAATTACGTGAAATATTTTCGTAAATCAATTTATCACATATTGTAAACTTGTTTTCATCTAGTAAACTGTGTTTTTTTATCATACTCATTCTCAGTAAATAAACGCGGTAAAAAATGAGACGTTTTGAAGAAACAAAAGTTTTGTCAGCAGGCATAACGAAAAATTCTGTTGTTCAAAGTTTTGATAGTTCAAAAAAGTATTGGCAGATTCCATAATTTTTTTTTTTGGCTGTTCGCACAAGGCACTTTTTATTATATTTTTAAACAGTGCTTTTATAGTTGTATATACATTGTTTACATTATTCTTTTCATGAAACAGTACGTTGCGACCGTTTGTTGTTCCAGGTGACAGGCAGGATACAAAAGTAAAATCTGAACTTGTTTTCAATGTTGTCTGTATTAAAACCATAACTGTATATTTAGCTGGGAGTTAGGAATATTTGCACTGAAATATCAATAGATAGAAAATCTCAAATAATGGATGTCTTTATAAAGAGCACATTAAAAATAGGAGCAATTCTTATGCAGAAACCAGCGTTTATGTAGAAAGAAAATAACAGCTATTTTTTTTTACAAAAATTACACTTTTTTTCTCTCAAAAAATAACACATTTAAAAAAAAATAACACCTACTTTTTCAGGTCTCTAGTCATGGGCGCAGCTGTCTAGGCCACACCAATAACCAGCATGCCTGATCTAATGCAGCCATAATCACTTTGAACGTAACTACCATATTTACTCTTGTATTACGTGTCCTTTTCCCCCCAAAATAAGGAAAACATTTCTGGGGTGCGCGGTATACACGGCAAAAAAGAAGGGGAAGGGGGAGTGGTATCTATAAATAGTCCGCAGATGTAGAGGGAAGTAGTGGGACTGTATATTGTCTCATCTATTGCTCTCTCCATTCTCTCTCTTTCTCAGCGACCCTTCAGTTATGTGTGGGGCCAAACACATAATGGCATCAGAGCTGCTTCGTGTTTACCGCCCCTTCCCTGCCTTGTAAAAACACCCAGATGTTGCGGTTTATAATTCTGCCATCCCTCTGTTTCCATGCCAGAGGCTAGTGAGCCATATTCGTTGCGGAAGAGGGGGTGGAGGGGATGAGGAGACCCTTTTATTTTAGATAAAGGTAAAATAGTGACATTCTAACACAGCAAAAAAAAAAAGAAAAAAAAGAAAGCCGGTCACAGCTAAGAGGAGAAAGGAGGAAAAAAAAAAAAAAAACAAAGCTGGAAATATTGAGTAGTAGGAACACAAGGTTCAAGATTTTTTTTTTTTTTTTGCATTTTGCATTTTGCACCAAAGTCATTTAATTAAAGCATTTTACAAACATATCACAATAACCACACAATGTAAAAAAGAAGGTTCCATACTTACTAACAGGTGCCACAAATATTTGGTGCAATTTTATTTGAAAAAAATTTTCCCCTGGAACTTGTTGCAATAATCATGGTGTGCCCTATACATGACTAAATACAGTATATATCTATTGTCTGACACGCGTCAAAATAATACTTTTATTAAAGAAAAGTGTATAACCACACAAAAATAATTTTACTAACGAAATGGCAAGATACTTCACTGCATTTTGTTTGTTTTTAGCATTTCATTGCGAGCTTCCTTGCAAGATAACAGATGGCAGCATGGTCTATTTCGCTAGCGAACATTGGACGTGACGCTGTATTATGAAAACTGCTTAGGGAGTGTGCCGCACAACCTACTAATTAAACACAACTACGACTCATCGCTAAATGCTTCTACTTCCATTGCTACAGAAATACAGAGTATTTACTACATGAATTCTCGACCATCTACTCTGCCTGTTTCTTCCCAGTCCTCTATCACTAAGTTAGTGCTGGTGGGGAGAAACATCGATGCCCCATCGACTAGAAAATCCTTCATACAGGGAGGGGCCACAAGCTCAGGTTATCTCTCACTTTGAGAACTAAGTTAGTGCTGGAGTGACATTAGCCTGGGATTTGCCGCTCAACCCGTTGCGAACGCAGAACCAGTAGTCTTGGCGGGCCACACTGCTCCACATCCCTGATCAGCACGCATGCGTGGGGGATCAGTGGGGAATATTATTGAGCTCGTGTCAGCAACTCACTATTGAGTTACACTGTAATTACCGCTCCTGTCTAAGTGCATTGCGTAGGCTGTCAGAACATTGTGCTCTATGCCTTACAAGGTAAGGAATGGCAAAAGATGTAAAGAACAATATCTAGCTCACGCTGCTCTAAAACAGTGGAAGGCATTACCACCTCCAACGCAAGACGGGCAGGTGGAACACGACCGCACCGCCCAAATTAGACACCAAGCAGTAACACCTGCTTCGGTAACAGTAATATTCTTGTCGCCTTGCTTTCGCATTCACCCATCGTGCCACCCCATTATAAGAGGATTGCTAAACCATACGGAGACAAGATATGGCTGGGCAAACCCGAACTTCTGGAGCCGTGAAGCCTAAGACTGGAATCCCCGCTTTGGAGTAGACCAAGCTCGCCACTATTGTGTATAAACCAACATCAACCAATACGCCCAAGACGACAGTGTACGAAACGATAGCCAACACCTCTCGCCATGCACCGTCTAACCAGAGTTAACCAGCCTGCTTTTGGTCTAGCGGAAAAATTCTCGACATACGAGTCAGTCAGACTTTACCGAGCATGCGTGAAGTGGTAGAACAAGACATACTCACAAACCAGTTGCCACCACTATTTATACACATACAACACCCAAACAGACTTAAAGAACCACTTATGGTATCTTGGGTCCAAGCACCAAGGATTCTTAACAAGAGGAAACGGCCCACTTCCCATGTGGTTGCAGCCAAAGGAAACAAATTTTCCATTACCACGCTCAAACTATATAAGCCAGTGCTAGTGACTACAGCTCAGTTGTTTTAATGGCTATGTTTTGGAAAGTCTAATATTCAGCTCAGTACCTTCCCTTATCAATTCAGCCCAACATTATCATAAAAATTGCCGGTGCAATAAAATAAATGACACCAAAAATGTAAGTATCCGAAAAGTCAAAATTTATTGTACGTACAAATGCTTAAGAATTTTTTAATCACCAGTACAGGAATATGTTTCTAAGAAACAAAAGAAAACCAGAAGCACCCAACTAACAACGTCCTCAGCAAAGTTAAGAGCTCATCCCATACTTGACCACAAAACATGTCAAGTATATTTATTTGTAGACTTACCTTGCTCTGCATCACTTTCTTCTTCCTCTTCTTCCTCCTCTTCACCCTCTTGCGCCTTGGCTGAAACAAAGATGTGTTATCGCTAAACGTAACATTCAACACTGGTAAGTACAATAATGCAAGTTATCACACTATTTCAATAGCTTAGAACTAAATTTGGCTACAGTATTAAATGTTAAATTTGTGTTATGATATACCATATTTAACAACGTACCTTATGCCCTCGTGTATCTAACATATCTTTCTTTTCCATGCAAAATTCAAGGAAAAATATTTCACTGCATATCTTGCCCACATGGAGTTTCCAAGATGCAACTGTGAAAGGATAACGCATATTTACGAGGAGCTATTGACACATTTATGAGTAGCTATCGACATATTTACGAGGAGCTATTGACACATTTACGAGTAGCTATCGACATATTTACGAGTAGCTACAGTCAGTCATTGAAAACATTGGTCATCTTTTATTTTCTTTTATGCAGTGCTGACAAAGTCATTTGTATGGAAGGCAACGAGCTGGGTGCTTCACCTCATGCCGCTTGTGCACAAGACACGTGGATAAATATGGTATCAAATATACAAAAAAATATTTGATGGTGAATAACACAAGAATAAAGTGTGTAGTCACACAAAATGAAAACCAATTTAAAAATTAACGTGGAATATTACATTTAAACACAAAAAAATGGTACCTACTCACACTCCACAATACACTGTAGCGAACCTAAGTAAATTTTTGAGTAATCGATGATAATGTTTTTTTGTTATGATCAGGTTTGAAGCTGTTTTAGCCCTTTAGCTGTTTTGAGAGTTTTTGCCCCTATTTTTTTGTTCGGATGCAGATAGTTTCTTTTTGAGTTTTTTTTTGACAGTGTAACGAGTTTAGAAATTTTTGGAATTTTGATTAATTTGGTTTTCTTTATGAGAGAGAGATCGTTTGTTTTGTTTAGTGAATTTTTAAGTTTAGAATATGTTTGGCATTAACTTCAGTAGTTGTGTTGTGGTGGATTTTAATTTGCAGTTTTATTCCAAATTTACTAAAAGCTCACCCGGTTTATAGCCAGTTGGCTTGGGTAGGAAACTTCTGGTTAGTTCGGGGCCCTTGTGATCACATGTCGCGGTCGTAAGCCGATGCTGAGCTGGAGTCTCATCCGGCCGGACTGGGCCGGATGTGCTGTTCGGGCGAGACACAGCAAAGAGGGCAAAGAGCGATGGCGTGACAATTATGGATGGTTGAAGGACTGCTGTGCATAGCTCTAGGGTACCCAAAGGGGTAAGAGGTTGCACCGTGCGGGTAAGGCGAGGGGCAAGCGGCTGCAAGTTTTTGCTGACGTTTGTCTGGCAACAGCTATGCAGCAGCGTGGGTGTAGCGTCGGGTCGTGAGGACACGTCTGCAATCAGTGGAGTCGTAGCTGAATCATCAGAGAAGACAGATATGCGTAGGAGTTCATTAAGGAGGAGATAGGCTGGAGGAGCCTGTCAGAGAAATACATCATGTAGTCGAAAAACTGAGTTCATTAAGGAGGAGATAGGCCGGAAGAGCCTGTCAGAGAAATACATCATGTAGTCGAAAAACTAAGTGTTATTTTGTTTATTTTCTTCTGTAGTTTGTAGTTATCGTTGATTTGGTTTTGGGTTTTCATTCAGTTTTACAGTACGATACGAAGAGTAAATTATGGTAGTCCCCAGCCCTTTTCATAAAAAATTTTGTGTGTGACCTGAAAAATGTATTTGAAGTACTGAGAGTAAAATTTATTTTTAAAATGAAGTATGAGGTCTGACTGGTAGAAACCCGCTTAAAGGAGGTTTAATAATTTTTGAAGTCGTAAAAGCCTTTGTCGTTAAAGGCTGCTATCTCAGTTTTGTGTTGATGAGAAAAGAGGACAAAGTTTTTATGGAGAAGTAAAACCTTTTTTTTTTCTTTCCTTTTACTTAATGGCTTCTAAGGGTGGTGTACTATCTTTTGTGAGGTGTGATAAGAAACCAAGTTATCTATCGTAAAATTCTAGCTGTTATCGTGGTGATATGTGTTGAACATTTTGTTTTATTTTGATTGCATTTTCCATCACGTCATATAGATTTGTGCCCATAGAAAATCATGTCAGATAAAGAAGTTATGATTATTGTATTTTTTGGAGTATGATTAGAGATCTTAAAGAAAGTATTGGAAACACTTATCTATTTTTGATGGCAATAAATGGAAGTCAGATCATTGATAATTAGAAGTTATGTCAAAATAAATGAAATAAGAGTGTAGCTGGTTGGTTAAATACAACAGATATTTTATTTTATTTTTGAGTTGTGGAACATGCTACTTTTGAGCACCCCTGTGAGCATTTCCGATGCAACCGTGTTGTACATGTGCGGTTCTTCCCCTGAGCGTGACATGTTATCCTCCCGTATGCGGCGTGAGTCACAGTTACTTTCTTGGCCAGAGGTTGGCAACAAAGATTCGAAGCTAACTTCCTTCAGTAACATTTCGCCGCACCTAATTTTACCTCAAAGAAAATTTTTTTGTGCGCTTCACTATAAAGAACTTCACTATAACAAACTAGCCATATTTTTGTTCCCTTGAGGTTTGTTATAGTGAAGCTCTACTGTATTTATGTTAGTAATAGGCCTAATGCTAATGAAGGTCTAGTTTAAATAATTAAATTTCACACTCCCCTATACATTATTTAGTTCTGTAAAGTAATTGTCTGTAACAAAAGGAAACACAATTTTTTGGAATAGAGAATCTAGAGTGGTATCGGCAACAAGATCAAGAAACGAGGAAAAGTGGAATAGTTACATCCCTAAATTAAATTATTAATAAGCAAGTACTTAATTCATTCCAGTAATTCAGTGATTAACCTGAACACGTCATCTGAAAGAGGCAGCAATCAGTCAAGCAATGTTCACCTAAATTCCAGAAATGAAAAGTCTGATGTTCGTTCTCACCTCCCACCAAGGCGACACGGGTTCAATACCCGGCCAGGTCACTTGCGGATTTTCACAAGTGGGAATAGTGCTGGGTGATGCAACTGGTTCACTATATTTCTCAGTGATCTCAGTTTCCCCGCCCTTGCATTCCGGCACTGGTCCATTTTCATCTAATATCACCCTCATTGGCTATCAAGACCTCATTGTTAAGAGCCGCCCATATCTCTCAACTCAGATCAGATGTTCCTGTGGTGTCTGACTTACAAATAGACAAATGTTCTAAGATATCAAATGAGTTTCCTATAGGAATATTTTGTACACCCCAGTGAATCGAAAAAAAACTGCACAAATTTAACTAAATACTCAAATGCCAAAATACATAACTTTCTTTTATCTGCAACATATATGATGAGTTCTAAGTTTTTAACTTCATACAGTTATGTTAATTGTGATTTAAAGTTTAAAAACATTCTCATTCAAATCGTAGACTGTACCAAATATTTGCTGCTCGAAAACAGCTACTCCCAAATCCTCCTGATTACTGCCACTAAGCTGTAAAATGACCTGCAATAATGATAACCTACCTATGTATGCACGTTTGAGGCCGTCGAACAGGAGAATGAGGGAGGGAACAATCTGCGCTGCACACTCCGCTACCGCCGTAGGACGGTTATTTGACAATGCCAACAACGTGCACAGGCCAAGAACACACAGCTTCCTGTCGTGGAGCCTGCACACATCATTCACACTGTCAACTATCACCGAACAAGTACTGTAACTTAATAGCCGAGAGAAAACCACAATCATGTCACAAAATGAGTACTTAAACAATGCTTCCACTTAATATGACTTAGGCTTCACTTTAACAGGTGTCATATTTCAAACGCTTATTAATACAAACCTCATTACTAGCAACATAAATTCAAACATCAACAAGCGAATGAATTTCAAAGGTTTTATTGGCCAAGTGAATTGGAAAATAAAGGGCGAAAAAAGAAAATCACATCAAATTACAGTGTAAATGGCAGGAATTTAATACATTCTAAACATGGGGAATGGTTGGAATAGAGTAAGTTGATGTAGTGAAGGTGAAAAATTAATCGAAGGGAATGTAAAAATCAAAGTTTTACAGTATTACAAACTGCAAAAATTCAGGTCCCTTAAGGTTTATTTCAGGGAGGTGTCATTGCTTAAAGAATTTATGGTGTCTCAACCACAAATTCTGTTCGCAAATACCTACCAATTTATAATAGCAAGCCTAACTTATACCTATGGGGAAGAATAAAACGAGAGAAAAATGACACAAAGGCAGCTGACCCAAGGAAACAGTCTGTGTCGTGTATCCACTGCTTGATGAAATGTGAGGTGATTGATTCTGTGGGAGACACAGCCATCTGCAGCTTCTCGAGGGTGTCAAAGAGCAGCTGGGGGTTGTAGTAGAGCGCCGCTATCACCACCTGCAGGCACATTGTTCTCAGCTCCGACGTCTTCACCTCCCGTGTCAGCCGCTGCAGCACCAACTCCACAAATGACGGGATGCACTGCACACCAACGCACATTCTTCAACATCTCAACCATTTGCAAATTGTTCCAAAGTGCTAGCATTAAAACATGATATTCACAAATCCCACCACACAAACATTTACAGAAAACTTCATATATTTATAGCAATTTGTGAAACACAAGGAAAGAAATACAAGGACGACAGCATTTCAGTAACAAATTTAAGGGCCAGTATGTAGAGCTAAAGGTATTTTATAATAATACATACAATCACAGCATGCTTAACACATTAAAAAACACAAGCATTTTATGGTTTGTGCATAGTATATCATATGCATGTTTTACTACACGTTGTCACACATACTGATAAAATTATAATGCTCATACTCCTCACATTCACATGTAGTAGAAAATATTCTTTTAATTCGACTAAATGATCTAAGAAGAATACAAAGAGCAGAAAAATGCAGACTTGCCTGATCGATGTGCCCCTTGCACTGCAGGATGACGACTTCTAACAGCTTCGCTGCGTGGCACTCTGGGTCCTCACCGGCATCCCCCGTCAACACCTGCAACACAACTTCCATTTCTCATATTGCGTACATTGCAACCTGTGAAAATGTTTCTTATGATTTTGTGTTAATAACAAGTACACTTTCACATTTTAACTACCTGTTCTGTGCAGATGAATTACAAAACAGTTTGAAAGACATGTTTATCAGAAAGATACTGGTGAAGACAGAGACAACCAGTTGTTCTATTTTGAACCATATTATATTCAGGTCGTTGGAAGTGCACACCTGTAAGTTATCAGATAGAGGAGACATTGTGATTAACCAGGTCATGGTACCTTTATACTGGAAATATCACAGTTCTTGAACACTACATTTGATTAACTTTTACAGCTTTAGGTTCGAAGTACTAAGAAGCTATTCTCTTGTATAATATGACTTTTAAATAACGATGTTACCTAAATATATCTCCACAAAATAAATTCAGAAAAACTAAATTGTCATACAAAATGTATAAATAAAGTCTTTTACATACACTACACCTGGCTTGTACAGGCACCTCATTCGTATGGTGAGATTTCAAGGAACCACAAAAAAAATAAATAAATAAATAAAACATTTGTAGGGTTGTGCAAATATTCTGTATACCAAAATAAAAATGAAAACTTTCACTTTCGCTTCGGTAAGAAATTTGGTTACCAAAAGTTGTAACGTAGCGAAAATTCTCGATTTCTAAGAAATTTTCGGAGTTTAATGAATGTTCATTTAGTGCACCAGCAAATAAAACTTTTACCAGTCAATAATCTTGTTTGTTTTCATACTTTATAACAGAAATAACTACAATAAAGAAAAAAACTTAATGTAGGCAAGATTCTCTGCGGTAAATACTCCATATCCAATATTCTTATGGATTGATTTTGCAACAAATTTGTTATAATGAATAACTTGCTAAAAAGTTATCAAATTAGTTATCTTTCGTTAAAGCTGAACTCTAACAACATTATATTTCATTTTCATTTCAGTTTCATTAAGGTTCATAACATATCATTCATTTTCATTTTGTGAGAAAAAGTCACATTCGCACAACCCCAAAAGGCATTGTTACGATTGCAACCACGGTCGCCCTAGAATCATGTGATCTCCAATGTTAGAAGTCACTAAAAAGGGGACCTGGATAGTGTGACCATGGACCCATATATTTAGGGTTATTTCTCCGGACAAATGAAGGTGAATGTTAACTTGGGCCATTCTGACCGCCTGGCTTATAGGGGTCAAATGAGTCTTTGGGCGTCGCATGAGCAAGCCACCCCTAATGAAATTGCGGGCAGCAGCTGTGTTGAGTACTGCCACGAACTTCATTATTGAGACGGACTTGTAAGCGGGGTTCGTCCTGGGAAGGATATTCTGTGTTCAATACTTTAAGCCTAGCCGCGGCTTCATTTGGACGGGCTGGTCTTTGAGGGGGCCGAGACACGGTGATGCGTTCGGCACCCACGTGTCTGCCTTTCTCTCCCTCCTGTACAGCCAGGTGGGGCAAGCTCAGTGGGAGTGTCATCCTTGTTAGTCCCGCAAGAGGAGGGGAGTAGTGACGGGGGGATGAGAATGATGCTGGCTGGAAAAGAGGCGGTCTAAAGAAGGGAAATGGGCCTGCGGCCTTGGCGTGCCTTCCCTATCTCTGCTAATTCCTCTACGGTCTGAGGCGGGGTTAACAGAAGGTTATGGTTGTATAGGTTGTTCGTCCTGGCTGGAATAGATCTGCTTATGGATCTACTTCTTTCTGTGGATAAATATCTCGACCCCTTCCTCTCGCTGGGTTCGAGAGTGAAAGCCTGTTATCAGACCAGACATCACCTCGTCACCAATAAAGTGGGCAGAGAGTAGGGATCTGAGCTGGCCCCACTCTTGGATAAACTCGCCGTATTTATCCCACCAAACAGTTGGTAGCATGCCCTACCTACCCACTCTTTGGTTGGGATTTGGTGTTCCTTCATCTCTCGCTCGCAGTCATTCAAGAAGAGGACCAGGTCTTCGTGTGGTCACCCACTGAACTCTGGCAGCTGTATTTCTGTTGAATGTATGCTGGTCACGACTGACCTTCAGTCTGGAATTTGGGGGTTTGCGTGAGTGATTGCACCTACAAACTCTGCACAGGAACACTTAACCGGAACAAGTGACATGCTCGTCCAACCAACCTATATATTGATTTTGATGCTCCTCTGTACATATTATATCCTTATGGCGTATCTCCCTTGCCCATCACATTCCGGCCAATTACATGTGACCACTTGACTGTCAGTATGGTTGGCAGCTAAACTCCAAAAAATCCCCCATCTCAGTCATGTGCAGTGAAATTGACTTTGGCAATATTCACATTGAATAGGATTTATTCCTGTTCTATCACAGATCTAATCGGACATTGCGTGCCCATTTCATACAGGTTTTCGCCTGGACAGATACCTCTGGGATATCATGCAAAATGCTTTCTGAGCCACACATGATAAAAGCCAAATGTTGAGCGCCACGGGATGTTTAACAACTGACTCCCCAAAGTCTGGAATGTCTTCTTGACTCTGAAGAGAGGTAGGACTTGGCTCAATCGTAACAAAATCGCCTAGGCCAGGTTAGGTACGGTGCCAATTGACGTCAGTCAGTGGCGGCCGACGTACCCATTCCTGAGGGAAGTCGGAGAGGAGGGTATCTAGGGAGGGGGGGGAGGGGATGGCGTCGTCTAAGCCCCCAAGGCTAAACTACATGAGGCTTATACCCGACATTGGGCGCTAATTGACGTGCTCTCCCTTCTACTGACTTTCTCTCTCTACGCTACTCCTTCCTTGCTGTTCCTCCAGGTTCCCTGGAGAGGAGGGGAAGAGAAGATTAAGAAGTTTAGCAATAACTAAAAATGAATTATATCCAGTATGTATGAACGCTGATTCCCTCCTCTACTATAAGCTAAGTGAGCTTCCTCTGGAAGTGTCGTTGGACTCATTTGGATTGCCTGGCAGGGTCATGGATCTACCCACATTGAGAGATCTGGGGAGACACATTCTAGACGGAGGAGTTTTAATTGGAGGAGGGGAATGAAACCTCAGGGCAAGCTAGACAACATAAACTTCCCTCCCAGGGAGTTTAATCCAGCTTACCGTGAAGGTTGCCAAAATGTGTGATGCCAGCTGGTACAATGTAGTGAAGATAATGAAAATACTAAAAACATGAGATGAGTCTGAAATGATTCCTCCCGGCTATGAACTATTCTGTTTCTCTGGTTATTCCCATGAGTTTGGAAGTAGTTTCCTCGTAGGGACAAAGTCTGGGGTAACAGTCACAATCCTATGTGAAACAGCTGGTTTTGCAGAGATGTGAACAATTATCAGTTTCCCGGAGGGTGTGCATATTTGAATTGTATTGGTTGGTTTGTTTGGGACTGTACATAGCTGAGGTGGGGTGCTAGGCTCTGGATCTACCTCGCATTTTCCTAGGTTACCAAAATATTCTTGGTATGCCAAAGCCAATATAAACCCAATAGGTGATCTAGGTATCAACTGCAATCTTCCACTATAGCAGGTGGTTCTTTGTGTGGCTCACTAGAGGATTCAATAGGATGAAAGTTCTGTGGTAATTCGTTAGAAGTAGTGGGAGTTACTGTACTAGCTGATAGGTTTAATTCTCTTTGTAATTCCCATCAGGCTAAACAACAAACCTGGCTATTATATCCTCCACTCTTTCGTGGCATTACTACAACGGACATATAAGATAAAAAGCAATTGGCTCACTGTTACAAATTACCTTAAAAAAAAATCAGCACACTCAATTTCCCCAGATTCGCTGAACCCCTGCTGGGTCCATTTTTCTGCAGACAAACTGAGATAATGAGCATTTGAAATTTGGATAGTCGAGAATAGATATCTTGGGAGGCACGGGTGTTCTGGATAATACTTGGGTGGTCCCACATCTTACTCAGACTATAGGTTTCTTCAGGCACCAGGAAACCCAAGCAAGTTTGGCCCACACGTATCTATCCATGACAGGTTGCTTTAATAAACTGCCCTAATATAATTTGTCAAAGCTATTAAATTTATCATTAATAAATCATGTGCTGAGGATAAAATAACAGAATAACAAAGAGATTCAATTTTAATACAAGCGTATTTATTTATTACATTGCAAACACAGGGGGATGCATAGCTCTGTACAAGAATAATAAATAATTGAAATTTCATAAGAATTTTAATTTACTGCAGGTGAAGACAAACCTGCAGGTAAGAATAATATTGAATTCAAATTTTTCAGTTGTAAATTAATTTCCAATTGGAGGGAGGTACTTTTCCGTGATTATACGGAAAACTTTTCAAACAATGTGGTAGTATTACTTCATTGTTCAATTCAAAAGAAAACAGTTCCCTGTCAGTTCGGAATGAAAAAACCAGAGGCAGAAAACAATAGCAAGAAACATCGTTATGAGCCGGCAGTTCTTTTACTGTCTATTATAGCAGCTGTCTAAATGATTTGGGAATTGTTAAGATATTGATGCCGAATATATTTGTCCTCCAAAACTTGTTTTAAACACAACATTTTCTTTGAAGTGTTGAGAGCATATGTAAGAAGTATCTCGGTTGAATTTGTCTTCTCTTCTACAATTAAAGATCTATTATGTTTTCCGCGCATCCTTCGGAAATCTATGATAAGAAATTTAATTGCCATGCAATTTCATTTTATCTAAACTATTGCTGAAAACTGCGACAGCACACCTTGTACCTGGCATACAGTCTACCGAGACAAAAAAACATGTGGCCATCGCCAAAACAAATAATAACTTCACGAAGTAGGAAAGGGAAATTTTTATTTTCTTGCGGAGTGCAAAAGCTCTGAGCAGGAATGAACGTCAACATTTTTTGCCTGCTGCACATCGTGTGTGAATTTAACAAGGGAGCATGGGCGATACGTCAAGGTTTTTTAATACTGTATAATTTTCTGGAGAATTTGTTAAGCCCACTTATGATGATCTGTAAACTGATTGAGATAAAAAAATATATACAGCTTTGAAACCAAATTCTCAGTGTACATTTGAGAGTGTGTCACAACATAGGAGCCTGTACTACGACGTGTGGAGTCCAGCAGCATTTGCTATATCAGATAACTCAAGTTGTTACTGACTGTGAAAGTTCGAGCAGCACAGCTTACTCCAGGAGACTTGACACGGTACTGCAGATGCACTTGGCCTAGTGGGCAGAATCCCGTGTGTTCCATTTTGAGTCTTGTTCAGACTATTGAAGCTAGGATGTAAGCAACTTACCTCCGACTAGACTAAGCCTTACTCAGGCTTGTTATGCTGGTTTGTTAAGACTTGCTCAGGCTTGGGTGCCATATCTAGCCTTTCTTAGGCTGGTGGTGCCCTCAGCCTTATTCAGGCTGGAGGACTGGTGAACACTGCCATTTCTGGATCTCCCAGTTCTTTATATACTGAATTCCTAGCTTGTGGGCTGCCAGAGGTGTGCAGGTAGGGGGGGGGGGGGCTAGCCTCTCTCCACAGGGGTTGGTTTATTTTGACTTCGGAGCGACAGCATCCTTTCCTCATCTCCCTGTTGCAGGAAGTTGACGTTTTTATCACCCCTGCACAAGACTCTAGGGGCTTCGGTGTTGTAACGAGGGTGCTGCGATCTTGCATCATTACTTGGAACTCGCATCTCTGGCTGAGTGTCGATGGCTCCGTCAAATAATAAAATCTTGAAAGGGAAATATGGGTGACCGCATGGCGGCTTCGGTAGAGAGTACAATTCCTCCCTTCATGACACATGTCTGTAATCACTAACTAGGCTGGGAGTGATCCTATACGTACGGTATTAATTTACCTGTCGTACAAAGACTTCCCCACGAGTGTAGCAACTCTAGAGATGTGGTGAAGTCGAAACTTAAGAGCCCAAATTTCACATGCAACAATAAATACTAAGGATGTAAGGATTCAACTTTACCTTTGATTCTCTATGCCGATAGCACTCTTGATTCACAATTCCAAAAATTGTGATTCCTTTAGTTACATACAATTAGTTTACAGAACTAAATACTATATAGGAGGATGTGAAATTTAATTATTTAAACTAAATCTAAATTAGTATGATGATTGACGTCTTTCATAAACATTAATAAACGACTGCTACTCATCAGTGCAACTACATTCCTGACAGTTGTTTACACAGTTTAGTTACCGCCGCCGCCTACAAGATTGTTGTATCTATCAGGACGGGACTAACGTCCCAATAATAGAATTTACTTTCGCCCGATGAGCCACAGGGATCATGCAAGAGGCCCACAGTGAGTACAACAGTGTGCCACGGGATGCCGCCACAAGATGCCTAGATCCCACCAATTGCACTAAGGATCTAGGCGCTGGACTTGCACCTGTTAACGCCCTCTCGATATGCCATATGCCATTGAGGAAGGGATGGTCGAGGAGTATAAAAGGAGATGCGCCCTGGCCTCCGGATTGTCAGTTCTGCTTCAGTTCTCGATCAAATATTCTGACTCCTCTCCTGGGCTCTCACCACGCAAGCAATAGCTGCAGAGGCCCGCACTCTCCAGTATACTTCACAGCTTCCTCATGGGGACGAAGATCCTTTCCTACTCGCACCTAAGGAAGAACCAGTGGTGTCAACAGCAGCACACTGAGACAGATTTGGTCCCCTATGGACTAGAGAGAGTAAAGTTTGCCCTAAGGAATTATTACGTTACACGCACCAGCTACTGCCTAATCCTGTAGCTTTCCACAGGATGCATTAGCCTGTTAATGCTAGGGTGTTTACCTTCTGCCAAGTCCATGTGGATTAGGAGGTAGTACTTCCACCATCTTTGTTTATTTACTTCTTGGTAAATTAACACTGACATTACCCGACCTTTTGTGTATCACTGCAACATCAATCTTATCATCGGAGCTGACAGAGCCAGCAGGAGACCGGGTTTACTTGTACCGAACCTACACTTACAACACACCAGAACATCCTTGGAAGGCCACCCATTCTCTGCCCCGTGCAGTAAGATAGAGCCACGACACTAGAATACCATCCCTTGAAACGTGGCTTGCCAGTTTGAAGTCACCAATATTGGAAGGCCACCCGTTCCTTGCACCTAGGTGGGAGGAACGGTAGAGCCACAACACTAGGTACGCTCCTGGTGGGATCGGCTTGCTGTCTGGGGTGGACTACTCTCACCACTCACTTCGTGGGGCTGAGGGGGTTTATACTCTGGTGCAGCGGAAACCAACTCCATTGGGACAACACCGTGCTGTTCCTGCAACCAACACTTTGCAGCTCGAGTCTTCCTCACCTCCGGTGGGGAAGTTAAGAGTGAGGTGTGGTGTTGGCAGTAGCAATTGAATTGGCACCTAACTTGAACTCTGTCACGTTGACCGCCTACCTATTGCAGATCCAATTTTATGATTAGAGCCTGATACCTTACACCCGTAGGGGTGGTGTAGAGAGGAAAGTTAAGGCGAGGGCTATCTCCAAGAATCCACAAGGGCTTCGCATCCCTTCCCAGCAGGTTCGGACCACTGAGTCCACGTAAGCAGACTGCCTTGCTACAACGGCTCACCACACCAGTACCCACGGTCACGTCTGTCAACTTTGATGCGTGCCGCTTATACTACTTTCAACTACGATTACCACTCATTGCTCTTTATGTGAAGTATACCCTTAATTCAAACTACATAAGTGTTGTTATCGCAAACCAATACACTGTTGTTGCGCGCCGTTTATTTCTACTGGACGGCCGAACATGTGACTACAAAGTTACGCAACCAACGACCATGCCGCCTCCCACCCTCACCCGCTGCGTCCCAACAAGCTGTCAGCCACTTCGGGTGCGGCCGAACGCCGCAGAAGATCCACGAAACAAGAACACAGACGAGAGGGTTCCCACCTCCCATGCCAGCGTCACAGCAGAAGGACGTCACACGCCTTCCCTGTACCCCGTCGCGGCAACCTAGACTTCTGACTATATAAGTCCGTGTGTGGCAGGGCTCCAGCAGTCATTCATAATTCTTCTCTTGAGTTCACCCCCAGCACTCCTTAAAGCTGGTGCCTTCAGCGAAAACTCTAGTCTTTATTAGCCATCACTGCTACCCTCTGCGAGACAACAGTCTTCGACACCCATCGAACACGAATATACCTTGATACTCTAACTTTAACTTCTTTTGTCTCTTCCAGACACCCGCATTAGACAGCTTTAATTAAGTAGTTATATATTCAGTGTTCTAGCTCACTTTCCCTCTGCCTAGGACCAGGTCGCCTACACCTGGCTAACTTATGGTAGGAGATAGCACGAGTCATTGAGTTTATTGAGTCTTCAATAAATACAGATTTGTTCTCTATCCTAACGCTTATATTTATAGAGTAACATCTACTTCGACCACTAAGAATAAGTTGCACTGTGTACTAGACAGGAACTGGGTACTTTTGTAAATCCATACTAGCTTGATTGAGGCCCCCCTTTTTGAGGACATCCAGTGTGGTACACACCCATTAGACGGCCACCTGTTGCTTCCTACTACCCCGGGCATCCAGATGCTGGAAGGAACAGAGGAGCCACGACCACTAGGAATACCTTCCACCAAGGAGATAGCAAGCCTAGGTTATATTGCCTACCAGAGCACCTAGGTGCTGGAGGCAGTATTAGCATAGGTATTGCGGCCTGGCCTTGGCTGGATATCACATCCAGTAGTAGCATTGGTGGCCCACACAGCTCTACATTTCTATTAGCCCGCAGACCTCGGGGATCAGTGGAGACGCTTACCGAGCTTGTGCCACGAATCTGATCTATGAGATAAGGCACGGCGAAGGCGTAGCAAACAAAATATTGCTCATCTAGCTGCTAAATAGCGGAATACCTTAGCCCCTCCTACGCAGGAAAGACAGGCGGAACGGGACCACACCGCCTCACTGTGATTACGGGCAGTCTCATCCAAACCAGTTCAGACTACCACCCGGTGTGAGGTGTCTAGTATACCGAACTGACACTAGGTACAGACTAGCCAATCCAAACTTCTGGAGTCAAAGAGTCAGTGGCCTGGAACTTGGAATACGGTGTGAGATAATTCTGTACCATGTAATCTAAACCAAGGACTGTAGCACCAGTTTCGCTCAGTCAGCCAACCCCCGTTACCAACTGACTGAATATCTTCAGAGTAAGTCAGGTTTCTAACACCTCCCGTCAGCTACCTATAACCGTGCACTTGGTCTAGCGCAATAAACCTCTACGATCGCGCCATTCAGTCAATAGCCAGGCACACATCAAGTGGTTTTCTGGCGCCCAACGTGGGGCGTCAAGACTATTAACTGTATGCAGCGAACGGCCGAAATAGACCAACAATGTAACGGAGAACTAAGGGTCAAGACGGAGAAACCAAATGGACTTCGGGGAGACCAAGAAACACCCTGTGGTGCCCATAACCGTTAACACATCAGCTTCAGAGATCAACGCCACCACAAGCAAAAACAGTGACACTGAGCACTACACACCCGACACACAGTGTTGCCATGCCAAATATCCAGGCAGTGGCTCAATACGAATAGAATGTACCTAATGCCCTAAGATATTCCATTACTTATGCTTAGGCTGACCTGACGAGACCCGTGACACTGAAGGGTTGGAGTACAGATGTGAAACCTGCCGCCAACAACCTACTAGCTTCTGTAACGAAATCACTTGCCCCGCCCGAGGCATTAACCGGATACAGTGCACATCATACAGCAAACCATACCATCACCTGTGCATAGAATGGCCCGACGAACGCGTCTTATGCAAGGGATGGCCTATCAGTGTGAGAGGTACCGACGAAACCATACCTCTCACTCCCGCCGGTCAAAGCCGTCCCGTATTTACAAACATGGCACCCGTCCATCCAGCAACCAGGAGACAGAGCATCCAGATTACAGATTTCGGAGGCCAACCCCATGATGATCCGGTACCCTTTACATAAGAATGTGAAAGGGAGTTTAGGGAGACGGACCTACCAGCAAAACAATGGGTCGACAGAGCCTAATTACATTTAAAAGGCCTAACCTTAAAAAGGATGGTAACTATACAGCGAGATCCTGACTGATTGGAAACAATTCAACAATAGGCTCATTACTGAGTTCACTGGCGAGGAGGTGTTAGCTCAACTGAGGACTCAATTCTAAAGCCAGACCCAGGTACCCAACGACGAAGCATAAATCATCATACGTCGGAAGGAACAGATGTTTCAGCGCATGTTCCCTGGAGTTAACGAAGCCACCGCCATTCAATCAATTAGTCGAATGTTACTACCCAGCCTATAGAACGTACTCCTCACTGCTAAAACCAAACCCTGAATGGGCTGGTCAATCGTGCACGAGAAGCAGAGCAAAACTTTGTGGCAGAAGCAAGTCTCAATAAACCCATATCGGCCAAAGTCCTGGAGATACGAGCTCCACCGATAGCATCACCCACGTGTGCACCAACTCCACCTACCCACATGGCATTCGTACCAAAATACTGGTTCTACCCAGAGAATTACTGGAATAAGGACTTCCCCCAGATACCAGAGACCGACCCGACCAAAAGACAGACTCCCAATGTCAAGATGGGAAATGCCGCCACCGACGTACGAAGCGGGCCAACATCACCGGACCACAAAGGCCCATCATCATCCAGAGTTTAAATGAAGAACCATCACTCCCCAAGTCACTCACATAGAAGTCAAAATAAATGGGAACAGAGTGCTGGCACTACTTGACTCGCAGCAATGGGGAACTTCATCCGAAGCAACCTCCTGACTACAAGAACAACTAGCAGACATTCGCCCCCAAAAGAAAATAGTGTGAATGGCCCAGCATGATACTACTCTACGGGTTGGCGGCCGAATTACACTAACGGTAAATCTGCACCGCCTCTCGGCGTCAATCATATTCATAGTATCTCCTACAATTTCTAAAGTGGTGATACTAGGTTGCCCATGGCTACGGCAACAACAGTGCATCATAGACCATGGGCAATGCCGTATGTACATGGGCGAGAAAGATAGGATCACCGTAAACTGGGACTACAGTCCAGACAACATTGTACCTACACCTATCGAACCCACCCAGATTAATCACGAGCTTCGTGAGACGAAATTCAACCAGCTACACCTAGTAATAAATGAACATGCTAGTGCATTTGGACAAGGGGGCTGTTACGTCTGACTAGGTCGATCCAACATGAAATTTGGACAACCAATGTCCCCGTATACAACCGAACCTACAGGATGTCAGCACGCTGCCGTGACTTAATCATGAAACAAGTAAACAGCATGAAAGACCAGGGGATAGTGGAACCCTCGACCTCACTGTATAATTCTAACATGGTCCTTGACCTGAAGAAAGGGGGAAAACTTAGATTCTGCGTTAATTGTAAGGGTCTAAACAACGTAAAACAAGCAATCGCTCCCCCCCCCCCCCCAGCATTCTACCTAACCCATACTCTGCGTGACATTGGCAAAACTAAAATTTTTAGTACCCTGGACATGGAGTCCAGGTATTGGCAGATTGCAGTACACCTGGAGAGCCGTAAGTACACAGCATTCACTACACCCGAGGGCGAAACCCTCCAATTCAGAGTAATGCCATTTGGGTTGAAGAACGCCCCTGCCGCTTTCCAACACCTCATGTCAGCGGAGGTACTGACCAGTTACATCGGAGAGTTCTGTTTCGCATAACTCAATGATGTAATCATCTTCTCCAATAGACAGGAGGAGCATCTAGAACACCTACAGAGAGTTCTTGAATGTCTGGAACTTCATATAATGACTTGCAAGCTGTCAAAGAGCTAGTTCGGCAGGCCATCCACAGACTACTTAGGACATGTTTCACCTGAAGGGAACTTCCCACAACAGAATTCGATTTGTGCCATCGAAGAGACCGGCAAACCAACAAACAAACGACAACTACGACAGTACCTGGGTCTGTGCAACTAGCTACGCGACTTCGTATCAGCATTGCTCAACACATGGGACCACTTCACCCACTTCTCGAGGACACTCATTGGCGATGGGGACCGGAGCAACCTCGTACATCTCTAATGTAGAAAGCCAACTACGTAAAGATAATACACCATAAAATTATGTACCAAATAAGGCTACAACGCCATTTTGACTGGTGTTTCCTACTGAATCGCAATTAAACTGAAGCTACTAAATACTAATACACTAAATGTATAATGGACAGGAATCCAAGTACTTACAGTCTAGTACTTGTCGATAGGCACACACACACAAAGTGTGACGTTTCGCTAGCTAAGCCAGCTTCATCACTCGCTGCCTGATGAAGCTGGCTTAACCAGCGAAACGTCGTGATCGTGCAACCACGAGAAAAAACTGTGTTGTCCAACTTTGTGTGTGTGTATCGAGTACTACACTGTGAGTACTTGGATTCCTGTCCATTACATATTTTTAGTAGCCTAGCGGCCTATTCGCAATCTTAACTAATACACTAACTGGATTATTACTGCATCTCATATTTTCACGGACAAAATAATTTTCCAGGAGTGATACTGGCAAAATCAAGTAATTTTAAACCGCTTCTGAGAGGTGATAGGTTATATATTTGTAGTAATTATATTTTAATGCTTCAATTCTTTGTCTTCCGATTCTCGATTATACAATTCTTCAAGAATCGCGGGTATCGAGGAATTGAGTATGACATCCCTAATAATTACTCAAAAATACAAAACCAGAAATATACATATGAACTTAAATATAATAAAAACAAACATACACAAACATTTAAACCTCTAATAACCAAAAACTGTAACACAGCAACCTTCATTCATCATGACTCGCACATCCCACTTTCTCAACTTCTACAGTAACAAGAAAAAAGTGTACACACAAAAACATGTGCACTCGTATGTGTAAACATACCCATACATGTGCATGCATGCACGCACAAGCATCTACACAACCACACATGCACAAGCGGACACAAACATGCATTTGAATGGACACAAACTCACAGCTTTGCACATGTTGAACATGGCCAGAATGTAGTTCTCGTTGGAAAGGAACTGTGGAGTGTCCACTGTCACATAATTATGCAAGGCAGGCATCATGTCCGTGAAGTAGTCGAACCCTCCTTTCTGGAACACCTACAAAGTACATATACAGCTGTAACTTACAGTACTAATCATCTCCAACAAACTTGCTACCATTAAGATGGAGCACAGCGGTGTTACAGAAAAAAATTAATTGCAACATGTATATTAATATTTCAAAATACAAAACCTGGTTCTAAAATTTCTCCCCTTGGTAGAGTAAAACTGTTCATCACAATTACCCTAACCAGTGTTTAATTTACTTATCGCATATTTATAGCAAACTGCTATACAAAATTTTGAATGCATTGCATTAGAGGCAAATTGTGTAGCTGTTTTCATGGCAAAAAAAAACCTTAAGAATGTATGTGAAATAAAATTATTTTGGTTTATATATTTTTTTAATCCTAAGAAAAAAAAACACAAAGTTCTTGATACTACATCTCATGCATTTTTCTTTGTATTCTGGGTCTGTACTTAAAACCTGCGCGTAGCTTACAAACGCCAGTTGTTCATAGGTTCTTGTAAGAGCCGCACAGCCTCAGCAGCTCGCTCCACTGCTTCATGCATTGGAGCTCTCAGGGCACTCTTCGTCTTCCAGACAGCCCAGAAGCTCTTCAGCTCCATCGCCAGCATCTATCAGCCCTTCTAGAGGATCTCCTCAGCAGACCTCGAGAAGATGTCAACCCCCCTTGCCGATAACCCCTAGCAACAACCACCCCACAACCCTTCAAGAAGTGGGCTCCCTAAGTCCCTTCAGGACACAGCACAGAGTCGATAGGGAAAGTTAACAGTTACCAAGTTGAATCTGCCATACCCAGTTTAGAACCAGGACCTCTTCACCTGGAATCTGTGTAGTTGACACTTCTGGTAGCTCAAGGTAGTTTGGAGGTAGTACCGGCCACTTTGTCTATTCCTCGCAGGAATAAAACACAAGTTCTACCTACTTTGACTTTCCTTTCTTTAGGTGACTGTGAGATCCCATGTAAACACCCCGCCCACCAGAGTGGAGCACAAGAGCGGGTTTTGACCACCACATTGTACTGTCTAGTGTGGGACTGGGGCTCCCCCCGCGTACTCATACATCGAACAAAAACACACGTTTGATGCACCCCGGTGTACCAAAAGGCAGAGCCACAACCATTAGGAAGACAACCCATAAGGAGGCTAGAAAACCAAGCCAGTTTGCATCCCATCCACCGCACCACTGAATTGCAGGAGGGGGTTTTTGGATCTGGAGACCAGACCGCCTTTGGGCCCACACCCTAAATAGTTGTTGGAGGACTCAGAGAAAACCCACCTTCCATCTACCACACCACTTGTGTTGCCGGTAGAGGTAAGGGTACGGCTCTGCGTCACCCATCCGCCGCTACAGCAGAACACTCCTAGCTAGGGACCAGTTGTTACCTGTTCCCCCCTTGCAAGGCTGGTCGTAGCTCCCCTCCATGCCTTACACCAAAAGGGGTGACAAGGATCTGCAGGAGAGAAAGGCCACAGCTGGCTGCAAAGTAACTGGCGCTGCACCCCATCCAATAAGGCTGTCTGCCACGATAATCTCCCGGGACACAGCTAACACCACCCAACAGCTGGTGAGGCCTCACTTCACAGCTCCCTCCCCTTCTCTCTTTTCAGCCCCTAAGATGCCAGGGACCTCACATCCTATACTACAGTTGCTGCCATACGGCAAGGGGAGGAGATTCCGCTGGGCATAGCCTGCCTCTGGTTCCATCAGCACTGCAGCACCAGCCCAGTCAAACTGTTCATCAGTAGTGCCAACCACCGCAGCATCTTCGGATTGGCCAGCACCATCGGCTCTGCCAGCTGCCAACCGACCAAGCACCAGGACAGGTGACAGCGAGTCACGCCAGACCTGTTGCACACCCAATACTTGATTTAGTGCCCAGCAGACACGTGACGCGACATACCCTATACACTGGTTGGGCCCCAGTCGGCAAGTAAAGCTGAGACACCCCAGTTAACCCCCTGTGACCGCCCTGCACACTAAAACCAAGCTCTGATTCCCGAGATCATCACTCGTCAACTTAAATATGGAAATTCCTATTAAAAAATACAAATAGTCACAGCATTAACATTTTTATTTAGTCCATTCACTGTTTCTTCAGCTGTTTCTGAAGCCCTACTAAATTTCTACTTTTGGTTACTGATTAGGTATCATTTCGCTACTCGTAAACATAAATACTGCCATGTGACTTCTACAGACCTGCCAACTTGTAAAGTTCTAAATCAAGAAGATTGAACGCTTAAAATAACGCGTAATCGGGTCGCGACATTTTATATTAGTACATTATTTCTTGTTCATCGTCTGTTACAGGTATTGTTATGAAAATGTGAAATTATAATTCATGTACGTACATTTCAATAGTAAATCAACATAATTATTTCTATATTCAACAATACATACTTCTGAACTTCATGTATCAACTCTGAACACAATAATGTTACATGTAGCCTGACATATATTACATTTTTTTAAAGAAAAATTCAGCTACGTACCAATATACCAAAACCATCCGCACATTATGTGAGTTACAAAATCAATCCTACGAACACAAAAATTCTGACAATCGTTCAAAAAAATTTCCGAACAAAAACATGCACTTTTAATATGATTTGTAATGTCACTTTTTCTAACATGACAAATAGTTATATCACAGCGACACACACTACAAAACGCATACTTTTCATCTTTCTCCAATTTCAGAATGAATGGAAACTACTCAGAATATGCAGATCTGAATACTTGGATGTATTGTTATATGTTTTTCACATATCGTACAGCTATTATGTGCACCAGACTAAGAAGATGAATTCAAGCTTGCGTATTTAAGCATATATTTCTTCACACTTCAAATACAGTACTCCTAAAAGTCCCTCCTTTATCCACAACTCACGCAGTATTATTTAATGTGTTGGCATGAAAAATTGCTCACTGTTGTTTTGTTACTATATGGGTACACGTATATAACTGTACAACTTTGTGTGAGTGTTTGCTGCTATTTTTAATTTATTTTATTTCCGCTGCTAACAGATGCCTATGACACCTAAAAGAAAGGAAGCTGTAATTTCACATAAAAATTATATGATTATTTTTGTGAGACAAGCAAGCCGGTGAAACATCAAGGCAAACAGTTTACGAATAAACACTGGAGAAACGTGCTGCATTAGCGATACCTAATCTAGAAATAAGATGTGACAAATTTACTTACCAATATCGTTTTTACTTTGTTTTGTATCATGGTATCAACACTGATCAACTTAATAATTCGCTGTCTTCACGCCAATCCGACGTCATCACGTAAAACACTAGGCTCTCAGACAACAAAATAAATATGTGAAGTTGATGTACAAACACACCGGTAAGTTTACATAACCTTGCTACTATCTATGTAAATTATGGTAGGTATTACGTTAAAATATTTTCAACATCTAACTCTTCATGACCACAAATAGAATAAATACGCTTCACATCAATGAAATTTTCATGCCAAGTAATAAAAAAAAAAAAACACAAATACTGTAGTATGAACTTCAAATATTTTTTTCACTATTTAACACAAATTACTTGCGTGAAGAGACAATATTAATGACTTTCAAACGCTGAAACGTATTTGTAGTTTATTAACACAAACAACATTGGCATTTGTCTAGTCGCGGTCGGCGTGTTCAGGTGTCATATGACTTGATGCATGCTGGGTAAGATATTGATCGATGTGCTACGCCTGCCCCTCAGACACACTTCAAGGCAACCATTTTTCTCTTTTTGCGGAAAGAACTTATGTAAGTTTTTGACAGTTACTGGCACCAGTGTCACCATAATAATGAACGGTAGGAACAAAAACCACCCAAAAATGTTATTTAATTGAAATCAAGACAAAATAAGACTACATAAGAGTGAATCTCAACAGCTGCTACATGTGCATGAAAGAAGCTCTCGCGCGTGCACGTTCCAGACTCGCAGCAAAATTCCTGGCATTTTCAATGTTTTCCCAGTACTCGAGAAAAGAAAATTCATGACTTTTTGGATATTTCCCAATTTCGTGACCACACCATGAATTATCGTGCAAATATGACATATAAGTGACACTTTCACAGAGACCAAGAGCCCGGCCGCCGCTATTGCAAGAATTTTGGAATCCGGCCGACAGAAAAATCATAAGATATGGAGAATTCCCACAAAAATGTACAATGCAAACTTTTCCGTAACAATTACGGGAAAATCTTAGGGTTGACAGGTCTGCTTATACTTATATAACTGTCAAATGCATTATTTACTGTTTACAGCTGCTAAAAGAATTTCATATTTCAAAACCCATTACGCACGAATATTCACAATTTAGGCCCATAACAATATTTAGGTCAACTTTATGACTTGTTAAAAATACCTGTATCAACGATAGTTCTTACGGTTATTATTTTATCTACATTGTTAACATATTTGTAACACACAATATAGCACATTACACATAATACACCCATTTTGCAGTGACTGTGTTTAACCCTGTTACAACTGTGGTGGAAAGAACAGTAGTATTTAATCTCTTGATATTGATGTGTGTTGGGTTTTCATTAAAAAGACGGCCTTAGTTGGAATAAATATTAAAGAAAGGAGCAACAAGTCCAGCGAAAAAGACAGTCGACATGTGACGTCCTATGGCAACAGGAAGTATGTCACGGGTCTAACATATTTTGGTAGGTGCGAGGGCAGACACAACCGGGGAGTAACAGATTCTTAGTCGCTGCTCGGAACTGGAGCCCGGTCAGTAAACAGGACTGGTTGTGTGGCTTCGGGCAACGCACGAAATCTGGGATGGCTATTGTGACCCATTGAGGTTGCTCTGTGTTTCAGACAGTGATACACTGAATATGGTGTGCTGACTTGCAAGTACTAACAGGTGCCCTTTGTCGTGGGCGCAGACTGAGGGAATGGAGTTGCCAAAAACCACACGTTAGCTAGGCCGTACCTTGTATCTTGGCCACTCAGGTAGGCTACAATTACTAGGTGAGTAAAGCCATCGAGTTTGGTGGGTGGTGTAACGAGAGCTGGTCCGTAGTCGGGTGAGGCTGGTCTCTCGAGTTGGCGGAGGGCTTCTGCTTGTTCCCGGGGACTGAGGTGCTAGAGTACGGATGGGCTGGGGTTAAGCTCCGGTTGGTACTTAGTCTCAGCCCTTTTAACCCTCTCACTGAAACCACTTCGATTGGAGTAGGTAGGAAAGCATCACTATGATCAAACTCGCGGAGGTGGAGCAGGTAACTTAGTGGTCCACGTACTGTTTCCGCCCACACAATGCAGTATCCCTACCTCCATATCAGGCACCAGAAGCGTCGTGGATACTGAGAGTCAAGTAACACTGGCTGACTGTCCAAATATGCTAACTATAACTATTCCTTGACAGGGGTTACCCTAGGCACCTCGTCCACAAACAGATACAGCAAGCCATCTCAAATACCGGACCGGAAAACAAATCAAGGCGGTCAACCACTCTGATATTCCCATGTTGGTCCCACATCATGAAGGCTTATATAAACTCAGAAACATTCTCCACTCTGGAAACAAAATTGTAGCTTCTTCACTACAAACACAAGACCTGCTTTCCAAACAGCCTACATTGGTCTTCAAAAGGCCATCTAACCTCCTCAACAAACTGGTTCGTCCAAAGCTGCAGCCTCCCACAAATGCCAATCAAACAATCACTCCCAAAGAATCCCACAATAGCTCTCGCTGATGCACCTGCACCATTCACCAACCCTCAACTTCTTTAACAGCAGACTCACTAATTGTATATACCCTATCCAAGGCAACTTCAACTGTGCAACATGTGTTTATCCCAGTGCTTGTGGTCTTCTCCCACACTGAGGCAGAGGCTTTTCTTTAGCTCCTGGTTCCTCTGATCAGTAGGGTTGGCTTGTGGGTGGTAAGGAGGGGTTGTTCACATTTCGACCCCCCACTCGTTGCAGGCAGTCAGCCATTTCAGTCTTGAACATTGGGTCCTATTGTCCGTGTGGATCGATTGTGGGTAACCCCCGAATGGGAAAATTTCGGTTTCGAATTTACTAATGATGTGGTGGGTTCCTGGCTTGGCAAGGCAACAAACCTTCCACTCGTCTTGAGAATTGGTCAGTAATGACTAACAGATTGCAGTTTCCCTGATGCTTCGGGGATACGGCCCCATAAGTCGGCTGCGATATGCGTCCATGGCATGCGTGGTCATTTTGGTTTGGAGGTGGGCTGCAGTATAGGATATGCTTTTCCCCTGCAGCACGTTTCGCATCTGTGGACATATTGCCAGATATCCCTGCTCATACCATCCATTATGTAATCCATACCAATGCCGGCTAAGGTTTCCCTGGTTCCAGGATGGCCCACTTCGGGATGGTCATGGTGGTGCCTGCAGATGTTGGCCCGTAGGTCCTTGGGGTATCCTAATTCTTCACTTAGCCCTAGGTTGGCTGCTTCGGGACCACACAATGTCATCCCTCAATCCAAACCATCGAGGTTGCCTCTGTAGGTGGTTCTGAATGTCGGGATCTTGTTGGTGCAGCACTATCTGACTGACTGATCTGCAGTTTTAGCAGTTGGATTTGTTCTTCGGGGTTCCGGTCTGGAAGTTTGGGTGGCGTCATCCATTTCCATTCCTCATCAGTTTTAGTGTCGTCTTCTAGGTCTGGTTGGCGGGGCAGGGCATCTGGAAGATTGTTCGTTTTTCCCAGACAGTACTGCACATCAAAGTCGAATTCCGTAACGAACACGTCCCACCATCCAAGCCTGACTTTAGCGTTTCGGGACTCTCGTAGGCACTGAGGGGCTTTGCTATCAGTCCTCAGAATAAAGTAATTATCTTCCAGATATTACCTGTATTTACGGACCGCCCAGATGATGGATAGGCATTCTTGTTCGTAAATGTGGTAGCGTTGCCCCTTAGTATTGAGCCAAGTGCTGCAATATGCTATCACCTGGGCGTGGCTGTTGGGGTCTTCTTGGCAGAGGACGGCTCTGAGGTTGTTCCGGGCAAGCGTTGGTCTGCAGGATCAGGGGTCCTTCTCCTTGAGGCAAATGGAGTAGCTTGATATCTTGGAAGTTGGTTTTGAGTGCCTGAAAGGCACACTGTGTTTGGGTTGACATCGCCACCAGTCTTCCTTCTCCAGTAGTGTGTGCCATGTGGTTGGCTATATTGGGCACAAATCACTGAGCCAGTTACGTAGGACCAGGAAGCAGCGTAGTTGGTTCTTGGTAGCTGGCTCTTTTCTGCTTCTTGGATTGCTCGTATCGTTTTCTTACTGGTAGTTTCCTTTGGGTGTGACTACATGGCTCAGGTAATCAATTGAAGACTTCCCTAAGTGGCACTGCGGTCTGCCAGACTGCATGTCTAGGGTACTGAAAACCATGGCTTCCCCAATGTCATGCAACGTGTGCACTAGGTTAATGGCTGGAGGGACAATGGGATGAGTAACATAGTTCAAAGCTTTGTAACTGACACAAAATCGCAATTGTTCATTCTTCTCGGGAATCAATACTACATGCGAATTTTATCGGGAATCAGAAGGCTCCATGATTCCTTGTTTCATCTCCTCTAGTTGCTCCATGATGAGACGGTGTCATCTAGCGTACATCCTGTATGGCCGGTTGTAAACTGGTGTGGTTATGTTCAGCCATATCTTGTGCTGTATTGTTCTCATTTGGTGAAGAGTTTTTCTATGTCCGAAAGCACTGGCGTGTTCATTGAGATCTTGCTTCAATCGTTGGAACTGTGCTTCGGAGAGTTAGTAATTAACTATAGTTCACGTACTGCCGGCTTGATACCCACTTGATTACGTTACATAAGATTTCTGGTACTTCTAACAAAATCAGATTAAAGAAATAGACTGAAATAAAGGTGTGTTTATTATTGATGTAATAAGAACACGGTGGCTCCATACTACTTCCTACGATAATATGACTTGCAACGGAAGTTAACCTAACGTAGTTAACTAGGCGAAGGCATCTTGAGCAAAAGCTAGTGAACGTAAGGCAATGACTTAATAACTAATTAATTACTAGTTTGTAAAGGAAATGGGTATTTACGATTTTAACACAGTCTGTTGAGGTGGGGGATGTCCAGAAGAGACTTCGCCATGATATTTTTTGGGGTTAGAGACAGTTACAGAGTGGAAGGGGGGGGGGGGGGCGGTGAAGGCATAGCAAAGTCTTCGGGAACCTCTGGTGATGGTTGTCTCTCCCAGAACCTGTTGGAGGGATCTGCAAAGGCAGCAGATGGTGGTGTCTTCGGTGGTTGCTGAAGAAGTGGTGAGCTTCTGGTCGGAGAGTCTTCCTACTGACTGAAAATTTCCAGCCCCAAGAGAGACAGTGGAATATACAGTGGTACCAGTGGTCACGCACCCTGAAGACTACCTCCGGCCCTGAAGAAGACGGTAGCGGAGCAGAGGCGACAGCAAGGTGGTGGCGGCGACAGCAAGGTGGTGGCGGCGGCAGCAGACACCTCCGGCCCCGAAGAGGGTGGTGGAGGAGCCAAGACTGAAGGGCGTTAGCCATGCCAGCCCTTTTATAATAATTACAGATAAGAGCTCAGAGGTGCTCAGGGGTGTGGGGTGTGGTGGGGGTTAGGCTCATTCGCAGGGGTTTAGAGGTTCAGGATGCTGGAGCAGCACTTTCATCCCTTATCTTCTCTGCGGGCACTAGTCAATTAGGTACTGCCCTCCAGTGGCATGCTATGGCACTAGCGTGACCTTCGCTGGAGGGAGCCGATGGCTTGATCAACAGTAAAAAATTGCAGCAGGGGGTGCTGGCATGACAGAGTTTGGGTGAACAGTACAAGTTAGGATCACGTGTCTGTAGTATCTTGACTGCGCCAATGTACCTTGTAGCAACATGTACCACCTCTTCAGTACTGTTTAGGGTTCACGACCTGTCCCTTTCTGAAGGGAGAGCGCAAAGATGGGGCAAATTCATAAATAGAGTGCGCATCCTAAATGTGCACGAACGCATCCTACATCAGTTTATTATTATTATTTGATTTTGTAAGTATCCCAAGTTGTTTAGTGATGGGACAATCTGTGTCTCGATTCCGCCTGTTTTTGTTTCGTAATGGCCAACCACATGAAGAAACAATGTGTTAAATTTTTTTTTTTAATAAATTTGAAAGAATCAGTATTGGCAGAAATCTTGAGACAAAATTAATAAGTTGGTTGCTCACTTATTCTCAAAGTCTTTAAACATGTATGAGCAGTGAATGTGCAAGTTTTGTCAGCCAGTATCAGAACCGATAACCAAACTGAAGAACAGGAACCGAGAATTGGAACCGGAAGATTGTGGAACTGTCCCATTACTAGTACAAATGTTATAAAGAATCAGTAGAAAGCTGTAAAGAATAAAAGGACCAAGCACTCAACATTTTTTGTTCATATCAACAAACTACATGCACTAGGCACATATGCTATAAAATCTATATCCTGTGGGCATTCATTTTCACTCACTACCATAAAAAGCATGAGCACTTTATTGAATTGGATTGTTTCTGATAATACAAACACAAGTCTATGTGCCATTTTTTCAATTAATTCAGATACAGCGAAACAAATTGGTGACATGCTAGTTTTTCATATAAATATAAACAACTTAACAGCAACTGCCTTAATTTTTTCTCACAGACATGTAAGAAACACTGCTGCTCACCTGGTATATGAGCTCCAGGACCTTCCACATGTCCGCAGAGATGGTTTTGCTAGTGAGGTCGTACACCAAGGACAGCGCCTCCTCGTAGAACTCCACCACACTCTGGGAGAATATGTGGCCGACCACCTGGAGGACAGTTGGCTGCAGTTGTGCTATTATCTCCGGCTGATCTTCCATTACTGTCAGGAGAGTCTCTATTGTGTTCAGCAGCCCCATCGCAGTGATGGCCTTCTCATCGGACCCCTCGTCTGTCTCTAGCACTTGACTGAATGTTGATGCCTACAAATAATTAGCCAAATTAAGTAATTTATTCTGAAGCACTACAATTCATAACTCAAACTTATTACAGTAAATAATAAAAAAAAATAAGTTTTAGCATATACTACACAAGATGGTACTCGTTGAAAACAATAATACGTTACAATTTCTTTAAATGTTGCATCTAAGAAATTTTTTTAATGGCTAGTACTAAAAATAACTACAGTAAAACACTCTTAACAAGTTTTCCTGCTTAATAAGCTTTAAAAAGAATATACTTGGTCTATTATAAATACACAATATCACGTTTTTTAAAAAGTTTTCCTGCTAATAAGCACACATATTTCAGTAATTTTCTGAAATGTCTTAACAGGGTTTCACTGTAATATTTTTTTAATTGAACCATGCTTACCTTTCAAATTTTGTTTCATGAATGAATGCCTTAACTTTTAGCAAACTTTAAACAGTGTCACATCGGATTCGACACCATAGGCATGTTCACGTCCTGGGTTTTATGTTAATTTTGAGAATTGAAGCGTTCAGCTTGTACCACAATTAAATACGATTATGACTAATCACATCAAGTATTCCTACTTCAACCCAGATAGGTTGTATCATGGTATCAACACTGATCAACTTAATAATACGCTGTCTTCACGCCAATCCGACGTCATCA
Organism: Dryococelus australis; assembly: GCA_029891345.1. Lineage (NCBI taxonomy): Eukaryota > Metazoa > Arthropoda > Insecta > Phasmatodea > Phasmatidae > Dryococelus > Dryococelus australis. Next base: position 10,672,716 of record CM057006.1, on the reverse strand, counting down.
CATGAAATACTAGGCTCCCAGACAACAAAATAAATACGTGAAGTTGATGTACAAACACACCGGCAAAGTTTGCATAACCTTGCTATGTAAATTATGGTAGGTATTACGTTAAAATATTTTCAACATCTAACTCTTCATGACCACAAATAGAATACGCTTCACATCAATGGAATTTTCATGCCAGGTAATTAAACCCCTAGTATTTAAAGCCTTTTATCATTTCTGAAAGCAGTGGATATATGAAAAATAAAATTATATTCATGAAGACTTTCAATTTTTCAGTCCAGTGTTTTTAGTATTAGGTTGTCTCCACAAAGAGCAGTCTCTGGACTGGACAATTCCAGGTGGGTTGATAACATAAGTAATGGTACAGGCCACGTGGGTAAACGTTGGCAACCTTGATGGAAATGGGGGGCAGTTAATGTGCAGAGTGACTGGTGTCTATTTCTAGACCTTTCCCTCCTCCGAGTTGTACAGCAGTGGTGAAGAGAATCACAATGTTTAGAGACCAAAATAAATGCAAGGAACTTAGTTTTCAATTATTTCAAAAATTTTTAATTTTTAACCAAATTTTTTACGCTTCCCAAAAGATGGTTTTGATTTTAAGGGAGTTGTCAATGTGTGGGTCATTTCATTGGAAGTTGACTGTATCAACTTGTGCAATTCTGGGTGCCAAACAATATACGCCAACACATCCCTGATAAAAAGCAATACTGAAAATATCAAAACTAATTTTCCTGCTGAAATGAACGAGGCTAACATAATTACAAATTCCAAACATACTGAAAGAATCACTTTAAAACTTACCAAATGCTGACAAATTTCTGCTGAAATAGGCATCAACTGATCTGTGTATGTGCATACAATTTTCTGCATGACACTCGTCAAGTCATCATTTTCAGTTTCCCGAATGATTGTCAGAAGCTCCAAGGTTATTGGTTTAATCTAAAAAAAATTGATATATGACACACATACACGAATAAAAAAATATATTTCTAATAAAGTAATTAACATTTTCAAAATCTTCCTTGAGATACCAATGCCCCAAAACTTGAAATATCACAATTTTACTGTGATCTCCTCCCACCAAACCAATTTACACTTCGCTAGAGACCAAAGAAAATTTTTTCTCAATGCAAGAAAGTTACAAAAAAATATGCTGCATGTGCATTATGTAAAATATATGTAACATACAGGTAAATGTAATATTGAGAACTGTAAAAAGGTGTTATCACATTTTATTTACAACAGCAGAATTTCAAATCCAGACAGAATTTACATTTTCAAGTTGAACGAAACCACCCTATCAAGTGTTTTGAACAAATAAGTTGACAATCATGTTTTTGTGGTTACAAGTTCCCAACAGTTTACAATACTGTTGCATGTTTCGCAGCTTCTAGTTTTCCCCTAGATAGACGAGACATTCTACACCCAGGTGGGAGCAAAGAGAAGAGGAGCTAGGAAAGCAATATAAGGAAGGGGAAGGAGGCGATGGGAGACTGGTGAGGCAAATAAGGAAAGAGGGGGGAGCCAAGAGAAGGAGAAAAGAGAGGGAGTAAAATCGAGAGATGGGATGGGGAGTAATAATAGGGAGGGAAGATGGAAGTGAGAGAAGATGGAAGGGGTGAGGTGGGAGGGGAGGAAAAATGGGAGGGGAGGGAAGAAAAGAGTGGGGAGGGGAGAAAAGAGAGGGGGAGAAAAGAGAGGGGGAGAGAAGAAAGGGGGAGGAAAGAAAGGGGGAGGAAAGAAAGGGGGAGGAAAGAAAGGGGGAGGAAAGAAAGGGGGAGGAAAGAGTGGGGGAGGAAAGAGAGGGGAGGAAGTAGATGGGATGAAAGAGAGGGGAGGAAGTAGAGGGTATGAAAGAGAGGGGAGGAGTTAGAGGGGAGGAAGTAGAGGGGATGAAAGAAGGAGGGGAGGGTGAAAGAGAGGGAGAAAAAGATGGGAGGTAAGATAAGGAGTAGGGAGAAGGAAAAAAAGATGGAGGTTAAGATAAGGGAAGGTAAGAGGGTGAAGAGAAAAGCAGGAGAGGAAGATGGGTGAAGGAAGGCAGAAGGAAGAGGGGTGAAGAAAGAGGCAGAAAGAAAAGGGGAGGAAAGGGAGATGAAGAAAGAGGGTAAAGAAGAGGGGCAGAAAAGAGGGGAGAAAAGGGCAGATGAGAGGAAAGGAAAAGCAGGGAGATAACGTAGGACAGGAGGGAGAGAAAGGCAAGTGGAGAGGAGGAGGCGAAGAGGAGTACAGGGGAAGAGGGCAGAGGGGTAGAAGAGGTGACAAGGAGGGAGGTAGGGGAAGGTGGCAGGAGAAGTGGGGGAGACTGTAAAGAGTAGGGTTGGGGGAGCACAAGGTGGGGAGCACGGATTGATGTAAAGGGGGGGGGGGGGGAAGGTGAGCATAAGGGAGAACATGGGTGGGGAGCATGGAGAAAATTTCCCTGTTATTAAATATTCCCTTATATAATGTAGACAATATTTGAGTCCTTTCATAAATGTAATACACAATGGGATACTACTGTAAACTACTGCACTACCTAAACCATTCAGATTAAGAGTTGTACCACAGACTGACCTGGGGCTCTACATATTTGTGAGCCTTCTCCTGGGAACTGAGCAGCATCTGTAGGGCAATGGCAGCCTCCACCTTGACGGGCAATTCAGCATCGTGCAGCAGGGCGTTTATGGTTAGTCGCACAGCCTCCGCTAACACCGCCTCCTGCTTGAACTTAATGTCACTGAGGTGGTGCAATACCCAGCATGCTCGCGCTCGCATGTGCCCCTGCGCACTCCCAAACTCCGGGAACACGTACTGGCACACCATTGTGTCCATTTGGTCCTTGTACAGTTTCTTTTTCATCAGCACGTCTGCCAGTGCACCCACCTGGCACCCACCAAACATCATCAGTTTATTCAGCCTGCTATGACGAATCCTGCCAATGCATAATTACATTGCCAACATGTCATAAAACATGGCAAAACATTTGCTACAGAAATTATTTTTTAATACAATATAATGTTCCATATTTAAGACAATGCTTTGATAGTTACAACTGTTTTCATGACATAAAACATAAACAATATACATATATTGAAGGGCATTGGCCACAGGAAAATATGTTGTTTAATATTTACACCACATACAGTTCAATCTGTGGAAATTATCTGTGACTACCTTTCCCTCAAATAAAATTTTTTTACATTTCATGGTTTTATTTGCAAAACATCATGTCAAAATCTTAATTTCACTGTTTTAGAAAGATAAAAATAATGAAAACCATATAATGTACAGAATTAAGAAGATTCAAACTGAAATATGCAAAGAGCTACTTTCAAGTCATCTATAAAATTGAACTAGGAGATTATATATATATATATATATATATATATATATATATATATATATATATATATATATATATATATATATATATATATATATATATATATATATATATATATATATATATATATATGTATGTGTGTGTGTGTGTGTGTGTGTGTGTGTGTGTGTGTGTGTGTACACACACACACTTTTTTTTATTTCTGAAAATAAGGAAATTCTTGCTCTTTTTATTTTTGTCTGCTCCTAAGTTTTTAGAAAATAGCCTTTTCTACATATACCTTAAAATGAACTAAGACAAGATCTTTCAGACGCCATTTTTTAATTTTCTCAAAAAAAAAGTCTGGTTTATTTTGTACATTACAATTTTGATTTTGACATGTTATGTTGCAAAAACCATGCAGTCTTTTATCAGAGGATACGGTAGTCGCAGACAATGCCTACAAGTTGAATAATATAAGGTTAAACTATAATACATTTTCCCGTGGCCAACGCCCTTAACAGTGTGTAGTTTTCTATACAGTTGATGTGTCTGTGTTAAAGAACATACAATAAACTCTACGTTAATACAGGCCCTAGTATACTTCAGGTAAACATTTTGAAACTAAAAAAATGTCAACAATAAGCAATAGTAACTACGGATGGGATCCCAGATACCCTCAATACTTTTAGTATCTAGTATCACATAAGAATATCCAGACATATTGAATTTTAAAACCCAATTTTTCATGCCATAATTATGATACGAGCGTACCATAACTTTCGGAATTCATACAATATTTTTGAAAAGTGTGCCATGATATAACCTGCATCTTTAGGGCATTCCAATGCAACCATAATATTTTACCTAGGTTTAACAGTTCACAAGATGTTAAACACTTTCAAATGCGTAGTAACATACTTAGTTTGGCTGACAGCGAGCATTCCAAAGTTTCCTGCAAGCATTCCAAAAAGCCTTCAGGGGTTGAGCTTCCAGTGTGATGTGGGTTTTTATATGGTTTCAGTGTGTGTTAACGACACTAGTTAAATGAGCAATTTTCTTGGCCAAGTGGATTTAGGTTCATGAAAATTTTAATTTGGTATTTATAAAAGTATCAGTATCGAGTATCGTAAGAATGTTTTGGTATCGAAACTGGTATTGAGTATCGAGAAAATGTAGTATCTACCCATCCCTAATAATAACTACCATCTGGTAAGAGTACAATTTAGAATACCATATGCAGAGCACCATCCTTTTGCCGAGGATCGGCGTTGGGGGACGTAAGAACTTGCATGATGAAATGCATGGTTTTCTGAAGCATGTCCTTCCGCTTCTTGCAGCAGCAGTGAAGAAGTGTCTGTGCAGCCGTCACAGGAGAGACAAAATCTTCAAATATGTCTGCCAAATATACATAATGTAAATACATAAGGTAGAACTTTTTTTTTACATATTCCTCTATATCTCAAACATTTTCTTTTGTCCACTGCAAACCAAGTCTGTTTTTTCATCTTCGTTTAATAAGTAAATTTTAGGTCCAGCCTTTCGCCTCAGCACAAATACTACACAAGAAAACTTTGACGAACCAGTAAGAATAAGAAAAAGCAAGAGTTTCACAGTGCATTATAGTAAATGTATACAAATAAAAAAAATCTCTGCAAATTTAGATACTCACCAAATTTAACTCTGATATACTCATATGGATCAGTGTTCCATAACTCCTCATCTGCTGCCGAGTAGCACAAGATTGGAAACAAAACGTCTTGTATGATTGTGAGCATATGAGGTTTCAAGAACTTCCAAGAAAACGCATGGCTCACCCTGCAATCACATTATTACATGTATTCCCCTCCTCCTACAATATCCACTCCAACTAAAAACATGCGCAGCAAATACTTTCAGGTGCAAATACCCCACTGCTGAATAATAGTTTTATAAATATGCCAATCACACAAGAAAATAGGGGTACACAGTAACTGACATGTTGGAAGTCAAGGCTAATCGCCATGAAAAATACTACAGAGTAACGCACAGTACTGAATTTGGTTTATTTCATTATCTTTGCAACAGCAATAATCTATTAATGACAATGATTAACCACATTAAAAACAATGTATATAAATATATGTATTTGTTTAATAAAACAGGTATCAATAGTTTCTCACTTGCTGTAACTATAATACTGTGTAATACAGTTAATGATCATCACCAAGAACAGACCGTCATAAATACGGTTTCACTGGACAGCAGGCAACGAGTCCTGGAAACTGCCAACTATGAATTTTATCAATAGTGTGGAGACAACATGCTGCCTACCAGGAAAAAAAAGGCCATCCCTTCCCTTTTTTTGGTTTTATGTTTCCTCCAGATAGCTCCAACACCTTGAAGGCAAGTTTTGTCACAACAGAAGGCGTTTTATCATATTCACATGTAATATACCGTGCCTATGGGCATGGAACTATATAGTGAGCAGCGCACATGTATACAGTATCTCGCAAGTAGCCCGGAAGCATTCCCAGGAGCAGTGAATATCAAGACGACGAGGTGGTAAGTTCGCGAATGACGAGCGTCAATCATTATCCTCTTCTCACGGGTGCTTATCAATAAAATCTTGCAACATTTGGTCATCCATGGTCTGATTTCGTATCCAAAGATTGTGATGCATAACTGTGATAGTTTCATTTGTTTTTATATGTGCTGCTTAAATGTAAAGTGTACCACGTGTGTAAAGTGATTGTACCGCCACTCTGAATCCACTCTCGCAACTGAAGCACCCTCAGATAAAATGAAGATTTTTTTGCCCCTCCTCATTATTTTGTGTGAAATTGTCAGATTTGGTAATATTTTTCGTAGAAAATGTAAGGTTCGGTGTTTCCATTGTTTCTCGTTCATTGATATTTTTTGGCACGTGGGTGAGTAATTAGATGTCTGTATTTTGTTTCTTCGTTGTGTATTGACGCATGGTGATTTAACGACTTCAACTCATTACTACGCATAGCTTTGTATTTAAGTCCTCAAAGTTTGCATTGCTGTTTATACCAACATGTGATGATATTGTACTGTTTACCGATTAAGATATACATTCTAGACAGGGTGGAATGTTTTATTCACCGGCCCACCGTAACTATGCATCTCAGGCAATGAGTACTTTAACCCACTGCTAGATAGCGCCTCTAGTAGGGTTATTTGTTTGTCTCCTCACTCTCCAGGTGGACGGTGACGTACGTCTGAGAGCTATGCTTTATGCCACCCCCTGCTCTGCGACCACCCTTCGCCAACAAGATGCCAGCCAATCAGCGCAAAGGCAGCGACCCGGCAGAGTGTAAATAGGGAGTCTTAGCTAGACTCCAGGAGCAGTCTTCCGTTGCCCACCACGCTAGCAGTCAGGGTTATCTCTAGCTTCATTCCTCACTCTTACCTTCCTTCACTGCACTCTTTGTGCCAGAAGAAACTTCCATTCCTTTAAATCCCAGCTTGGGATTTATACCCATCATGCCTTGCTTAATCATCTAAGCACCATGCCAATCTATCTGCAGTTACGTTGTCTACGTGCGCTAAACACTATAGCACCCTGTAGGCAACAATTATTAGGGTGTCAGCTTAGTTCAAGTTGTTTTCACAGCACTAGGCTATCCTGTCCGTCGCTGGTTCAGAAATCAGTCACCTCTACCGGCTTGTGCATAGTTTCAGATTCCCGGCACACACTTCCCGGCAGACGTAGGAGGTAGTACGTTGAGTGTTATTTCCTGTAACAAGGGAAAAAAAAAAACTGTGTTTAACTGGAACCGTAGTACCACAATTCCTGTGGACTTAGCGCCTTTCCTAACAGACTCCACTGAGGGAAACTCAGGTTATCCCGGGAACCTAATCAGACAGTTTTGCCAACACACATGCAATTAGCTTGGTCAACTTTTCTATCTACGTCGTAGTGGGTATAATGACACAGCCTGCACAGGTACACAGATTCCAGACCAACTTATCGATTCAGTGCTTGCTCCTCTTCCACTGCACTTTTAATGCTGGAAAATGAGTATTCCCAGAGTTGGGAGAACTCAGCTGGGACAACACCCACGTGTTCTGACAATAGACTGTGAGGCCTGACTTTCAGCATGCACTGCGCCTCTGCATCAGGTGCTGGAATAGGGCGTCCGCCTTGTCGACAGGCCCATACGTGGTTCAACACTTTCCAGAGTCTCACAGATCCTGCTTTTGCCTCGCGGAGGTGAGAGAGTGTTGTGTTAAACCAAATGACCTACTCCAAATGCCATGGATTAAGGGAACGAGTGAAAAAGACTTTACTATCCTCTGGGTATTTGCACAAACTTGCCCCTGCCCTAGTAGCATCTCGCGCAACACTCGACCAAAGGGAACAGGCACAAGCTCTCCAACACCTATAGGAACCAGTAACACCAGACACACCCCAGGATCTGTCTCCAGAAACAGTCCGTGTAGGCCAAGAAGTACGCCTGTGGCGTGCAGCCTAACTCAGCCGACTGGACCAACCACCGACAGAAGACATTGCGTTTCTCACGACAGCTGTTCTAACTCCACCTCCACGACCAACATCCAGCCAGCGTCCAACAGCTATACCTGTAGCACCACCATGTTGAAGTATATAACTCTCCTGCACATTGCACATGAGCCCTATACTCTTCGACTTCACCCCAACACCAAGAAAATAATCTCATAGGGGCCAGTCACACACCTGCAGACAATGAATCTCGTGCCTACAGGATTGATCCCAGCTCAGTTGACAATTACACACATGGATAAATTATTAAAATTGTACTGCCAACTCAAAAGCCACCATGCGGTCATCCACTCATGCCTGAGAAATTGTATTATCCACAGACACAACAACGGAGCAAGAGAAGCTAGTTGGAAGGGATGATGCAGGAGAACAGCACCATTTACACAATATCACTGTGGCCCGAGCCCCATGGAGAGGCGATATGACAACAGCATCATTTTTGTAAATAAGGAGGTACCAAAACACAGATCAGCCCTCCGACCTGAGTAAGGTCGAGGGACTCCAGTCTCCATAAGACTCACCAGCCGGGGGCACAGCGAAGAACAAACAGCAGGCTCCCAACCTCGTTAAAAGAATCTGCTTGGGACCTAATTTTTTGACTTAGAATTACATAATTTTGAATTATCGAATTTAAAAAAAGTTTATGTGTATTAAAGAAATGCACATGTTCCCTTTCCAAAGTAAACACAACTGCAGGCCAGGGAATAACTACCCTCTCGAAGTTACAACCCTGTTTTGGGGAATCAAAAAATTATTTTAAAAAAGGCAAAAATTTAAAGGAAATAGTCCAAAAAATAAGTTTGTTGCATTTATTTTGGTCATTAATTATATGTTGACACATGCTGCACTGCTACACAGCGCACCTGCGCACCCTACAGGCGGGGAAAATCACAACAGTGGCAGACTACTATTCACGTGCCAACAGAATTGACTCCAGGCGTTGGACAACTTCGGACACAAAAATAATTAACGCGTTTAATTCTGAATTGTACTGCCCATCCAGATTCTAATATGCAGTCGATACCAACTTGAATCAAGATTATTTTACCCGACAAGCCACTGCCCAAAGATAACGGAGAAGGAAGTTTCAACCGACACCACGTGACGTCACACCCGCCAAGCGTTGAGCGGAGGCTGTAAACTTGTCTGCAGCCTCCACGCAGGGTAATAAAGAATACACTGCGCAGCAGCAACCATATGATAGCCAACCCCTGCGGAGAAAGGCAATTATTATCCGCATCCCGGAAGAGCCCTGACGCTGAGATTTTCGTCTATGTAAGAAGGCAAGGATGCACCTCTAGTGAGGTACCTGGGCAGGCCTGCCGCATAGGTCCGCAAGCTCTCTCCCTGGTCTGAGCAAGACGACCACCTCTCCTGCAGCTTCGAAGGCTCCTCCTGCCCTAGCTGACTGCAAGAGCCAGCACGTCTCTCCAGAGGTAACCCCGACATCCAAATCCCTGCACCCCTTTACCCCAGTCCCTTCTTTGACTCCATAGAAGCAGGTTGTCATTAAGTTCCTGTCTGGACACCCATCCCAAGCACTGTAAATTGCGTAGAATATAATAATTCTCAAACCAGAGTATTTTGTTTTGTTCTTTTCCAGGCTTACCTTCATCCGAGTAATATTGTAACTAATTTAGAGATTGTTTTAGTGTGTAGAAATACAACCGGGATTCCCCACTGTTTTCTCAAATGAAATAAATATTACATCAAATTTATAATTTATTGACTACCCTTCTTTTAGTAATATTTCCCCATTCACTGTGTTACTTCGATTAATTGAAGGTTTGTTGTTTGCATTGTAACACCACAGAGGAATAGTCGTAGAGCGCGCCAAACCCCACAGGAGACGGCGCTTGAAAAGGCTTGGGAGTCTGAAAAGACTTCCCACTGCTCCTGGGACTCCGGTGCTCCCGCGCCTACCCTCAGTGGCACCCCTCGTTCCTGACTGCCCATCTCACCGTCAGTACCACGAGGACTGTGTGTGTGTGTCCGCTAAAGAGACACCCCCTGGACTGTACATCTGCCAGACGGTTAATCTAATGACTAGTTTCACAGAACGCGTGTACGATTCGTCTAACTTCCGGGACGGTGATATGTGTCAGGCTACCCCTGAGGGGATCACCCACCCTCACTGCTGCCATTGTTTGAGCTGAAACCATAATTCGTACCCCGGGACTGCTGGCATCCTGTATCTTAGCAACCCTTTCATTGAAAAAGATTGTACTTCCCAGACCGGGAGCAGGCAAGGATCAACTCAATCTGGGGTTTGATTCCCCTCCTCTCAGGGCAACAACTTCTCTAAGCGGCCCCTTGTAAACCTACCAAGAATCACCAGGCCTAATCAATAGAGAACACGCCACGGAAGGATCAGCTATTGATCTTAGGACGACAGTCAGCGCTCCAACTACTAAACTTGAGATATAGATGCGGGTCAATGTTCACGTGCAGTGAAATATAGATGTTGTAATTGTTGCCTTTAATTGGATGGAGAAGAAGAATAAAAGGGGGGTGAAGTTTGGTTAGAAACTGCAGCCATGATAGCCAGTATCCTCTAGCTCCCTCTATGAACACACTTCCGGCAAATGTAGATAAAGTTGAAAGCTAAATACCACATGCTTGCACAATTCCCATCATGCTCTTCTCGTTTTTGTCCACTTACCTGATTATTTAAAATATTTCTGAAATAGTCTTTGCAGTGTACTATCGCTTTTTCTAGCTCGTATTGTTTATAACACAAAAATACGTACAAAATTTTGCTTGCCGTGAACTTTTTTAACTAGCTCAAGACTAAATTGTCAATCTTCAAATCTTCACAAATGAGTGCCTTCTGGAATTTTTATTTCAAGCATGGCGACTGGAAAGGGGGAACGGCTAGCGAGCCCTGCAATGTGATGGATATTATTTATGGCTTTGGGGGTGACAGCGTTGTTACCGGTTCTCATGCTGCCTGACCGGCTAGCCAGGCACTGGAGCCAAGCGCCATGCTGTTATGTGTCGAACAGCACCTCTCGCTTAGCTGGGTCTGGCCCCTGGAAAGCTAGCTCCCTTCTTCGTCTTTGCTCCCCTGCCTGGATTAGTCTACCCTTCACCAGCTGTACGTCATCCCTCCCCTTAGCTGTGCAGCCCACACCGCTACATTCCCTTCCTCCTTTCATCCTCCAGCCTCGCCCACACAATTACTCTCCTTTCCTCTCTCTGCCATCTAGCCACACCGCACCAAGCTTCCTTCCTTACCCCCCCCTCCCAACAATTGTTCTACGACACTGCTCTAAAATGTCTTCCACGCCTCTACTCTCTTTTTCATCTCTTATTCTTCTCCCTTCCCACTTTGTACATTTTCCTATTATCTGCATTCGCATTCTATTTCTCCAAACACCCCTCCTTCTTTAGAGGCAACTGTCACAACAGGCAGCCTGGAATTTTCTTTGTCCTACTCTCCCTAACTTCACGCAGTGCATTGCACTAGCTGCCTCATCTTTTCACCTCTTCCACGGGCGGAAGAGGCAACAAAAATCATTCAATAGAAGTGAAAACTCTGGCACGATCAATGACATCACTCTGGCGGGGCAGGCGGGGACAGTGGCTGCATCAGATGATTGACATGCTACCACACATTGCTCATTTACGTGTACGCATCCACAACAGTGTAGGTGATGCATGTTTAGTATCATAATTGTTATAGCTTTGATTAATTAATCTGAACTTCACATACACTTTTGGATGAAATCCAACTTCGAATTACATAAAAGGTGAATTTCGAATTAACCAAACTTAAAAGCATATAAAAACCTATTCTTCGATTTGGGGGCGAATAAACACTTTGAATTATATGATTTCCAATTAATTGACTTTGAATTAATGAGGTTCTACTGTGACGCATGCCGCTTATATGAGTTACACTACAAGACTACGACATCTTAACATGTTATATTATACCAGGAATCACAACCACAGATGGCTACAGGATTGTTCAACGTGGAAGGACAGCTACAGACACGTGGTATTTCCTGATATTCCAGACCCAACTTCTTCTCACTACTCGCATAGTATCTACATATCCCGAGGAAGGGTCAATCCCAACACATTATTCACGAGCAAGCACAGAATCATTCCAGCCTAGCGGGAGATACTAGCATGGTTTCCAAGCCACTGCAGAACACATCAGCCTCCCCAAAGCACCTGCTAGACAGAGTGTCCCTAAGCTTTCTGAAGATGGGCAAGCGAAAGGGTAGAGTTTCCCACCCCGCTCGCTCCAGGCAGATATCACAGGGCGACGTCACACCTCCCACTCCAGCCCACGCATGGGCCGGCCGAGCGCACAATATAAGGCAGGGTGCGGCCGAAGAAGCCAGAAATCTTTTCCAGTAGCTCACCTCAGTAATCCTGTGCTGGGCCCCTCTACTGCACCTTAGGCCCTCACTGTCTTCTTTAAGAACTCCAAGAGTTCTTCAGCAGCCACCAGAGGCCGTCACCACCACAACCAGAAGCTCCATAGCATAGACTTCTCTCAACAGCCACCAGGAGATTCAAAGGCTCCTACCACCAGCCACCAGGAGTTCCAGTGGCTGCCGTCAATGGCTACCACCAACTCCAAAGGTTCTGCAGCATCTACCACCAACTCTTCAACAATAAGCCTGCAGACACTAACACCACACCCTCCGTTATCATTCCTCCTGGTTCGACAACTGCCACTACTTTCTGGTAGTAACAACTACACCCACTGCCGTTAAAAGTAGTGGAACCTATTTTCTTAAAGTCTCATTGAGACATTCCGAGTTATATTAGGAGCAGGACAACTACACCTGATTTACCGTAGGTTACTTCTGATGACATTTTCCTTGGTATAAGATAGTACGCATCAACTTGTTAATTACTACTTACATGTATTGTTCCTATTTGAGTTGTTTATTCAAGAGGTGTATTTCCTACTCGCACGGCACGTTGACAAGGAGCCAGCCTGCCTAGTGTAGAACCCAGCATTCCAGCATTCGACAGCAGCAATAAGACACCAGGGAATGGAGCCAGCACTAGTGGTACCCAACCACCCCTGCAGTCGAAGAAACCGGATACGAGTCAGGTGGGTACGGTAAGGAAGCCTGTCCTGACAAAGTAAGATGTGCTCGCAGTTCCAGACTTTGTGTCAAGCCACAGGCCAACTTGACCTACTTCACGTAAACCAAGACCCCAGTGTTCCGATAGTAACATGTAACCTTGATCCAGCGCGCCTGACCTAGCGCAACCAAAACCACGTGGACCAAGTATCAAGTCAGGCTTCAGAAACCGACATGCGTCAAGTGGACTACTGTCTTTCAAATAAAGTGTGGTACGTCCTATTATCCATCCTAACTTAGCTTTTATTTTATAAGCCTCCAAACGTGTGACTTTGGAACACCGGTGTGAACAAAGTCCAATGTTTGACATCTTATAGCAAAAAATTGGGGACAAGACCCCTGGATCTTTTAATATTACTTTACACTACTCTGTCTTGCAAATAATGTGTAGTAGATTCTCTTAACCTACATGGCTTTATTTTTATTTTATAAGCCTCCGAAGATTTATCTGTTACAAGATGAAGGAATAAGATACCTATATCAAAACCGACTACAACAATATTTACTTGAAAATCCAACAAGTAATAATGTCAACACAGAATGGGAAATTATAACATCAGCAATATTGAAAGCAACAGTTGAAGCCATCGGAAAGAAAAAGAAATTCAGAAGAAAAACAGGACTCAAAATATGGAATGAAGAAGTTAAACAAAAGCAAAAATCATATCTAAAAATGATACAAGATCGAACCCCAGAAAATGAGAATGAGCATAAAAGAAGAAGAAATATTGTTAAGTCAATAACAAATAAGTTGAATAACAAAGATTAATAAGTTTGACACGTGCCTACCTCCTTGAGGTAGCGGTTAGGCCACTGACTATCCTCTCGGCATGTATGGCTAACGCTATGGGCCAGGCGGGGCATGGAAGGGTTAGATATCGTATTGATGGGAGTCAAACACCAGAGTGAGGCGAATAGATGTAGATCTACTCTCCTCACTATCAGTCGCCAATAAATGGGACGCCAACTGTCTGGGGGAAATGATATGATGTAATTGCGGGAAGAGGGTGCCGCACGTGACTGCCTTGGCCGGAAGTCGAACCCATACTGTCTTCCCTGACGTTAGCTTTATGGTACAAAAATTCTGAAGCTCTGTGCCTTCCAGGTGATTAACCTGAATGAGTTTGCTTGAGTTGAGTTTGACAAAGCTAGACATCTTGGGAATTTGACTAGTCACGATGTCCGCAGGAGTATCGGGTACTATTTGCTGCTCTAGTATCCAAAACATTTTATACAAGTTATCCAAGATATGTATAAAAGGACAAAAAAATGGTATTAGAGATGGGCTTCAAAAATCATTGCATATATTAAATGATGTTAGTAAAAATTACAGCTTGCAATTATCTCGTACAAAAATAAAAGTTATGGCATGGCAAGGGAAGTATCCTTTCAGAGCTTGATACGTCCTTCTCCTCAAGGATGCATCAAAGGGGCAGTAACCATCATCCAACTTCCAAGTATTCTAAAGTAACCTCTTTGCAAGTAGTTGAGGGCTGAACATCAAATTTAAAGAGGAGACCCCACCCATTCCCCAATTTACCACACTTAAGATTTTACTTGTTTTCTTTATTTAATCTGCTTTGTTTTCTTTGGTTCATAGCAAATTCACATTTTTTTGTACATCTTGTAAAATACAGCACTTCAAAATATTCCTCTTTATGCCCACATGACATTTCTGTAAACTGTATACTGCTTCAATTACAAATATTAATAATGGTGATCAAAACATTCTAATAAGAAAAATTTTTTTCCACTATACCACCCCGAAAAAAATTTTACCTTGGCCACATACAAATAGAAATTAAGGCCAACCATTTACATTTTATATTTTATGGCCATTTTCACAAACAATGGCCAACTGAATAAATGACTTGACAGACAATATTTCACCGGCTATTCTCAAATACCAATGCCAAAATTTCATATAAAAATGGAACATTACTTACAACAGTTATGGCCAATCAAAACAACACAGGCCAATTAATGAAAATTATTAGGTCTTGAAAAATGGCTAAGAATTTTATTACTTACTCACAAAATTTCTGGCCATTCAAAACCTACAAGTGCCATTTGGAGAATTTACATGTTACTTCAACTTGATACATTACTGAAACTATCTTTGAAAATCACTTTCATGATCACTTAAGACCAAGGACATTTATAACTTTACTTTTCAAATTTGTAAAAGTTAGTAGAGAAAACCATGATCAGATCTTAACACTTTCCTTCATGGAAAACTACTTTCAAAATTATCCTAAAAGGACTCTGAAATTTGGGAGTCCTGCCAGAAGGCCTACCATTATGTTTGGTTTAATTTCACTTTTTTTGCAAGTTTATTTAACTCGGCTACCTTCTCTCGTCAGGAAACTCAAAGGATTATATACCCTAGACAAAATACACACCTGGAGGAAAGTTAAAAACCTTGACCAACCACATGGTTCAGAACTCCCAATACCTCACTACTGGTGAAGGGGAAAATTATTAATTTTTTTATTGCAATACTTCTTTCCTGTGACGCACTTTTTAAAATCAACCATTCAAAGTCTGCCAATGAGTTATTTCTGCCTAGCAACAGCTGAGCGCGGCATCTCACTGACTCTGACATCACACTGCAGGTAGGAATTCTCAGAAGTCAAGAAGCCCGCACTGCAGGTCTAATTTCTTGGAAGTGGAAAGCGCGGGACGATAATTGGCTGTCAAGGCTACGTGACAGGTGATAGCTACTTCTACCGGTCCACGCAGTCACTGGCCGTTCGCCAGGCACGTTGCACGCTCGTTACTGCTGCATCCTTTCGCACTGGTCATATGCAGCTGACGTTCAGTTGCAGCCAAGAACTTCCTTCGTTCATGGCATTTGTAGGTAGGTGCCAAAGTAGAGTAGATTCTTAGCATAGTTAGCTGAATTCTTGACTCCGGACTACCAAAAATACGTGCTTCCACAAGCACGCATGTACATTAGTTTCCCGGGATCGAGTCGTGAAGTGGGGCACAGAAACATGACGTAAATTGCAAATTTGAGGTGCTCGGTTTCTCAAGCTAAAATAGTGACTGACACTCAACCGATAGAACAAGTCTCCAGTTTTACTTACCTCGGTTGTGAATTATCCTTTAATGAAGCTAACGAAGTGGAGGAAACATTACAGATTTCAATATATGTGCAGAACAATTCAACGAACACCAACAGGTAATATCCCAGAGGAGATCCAACTAAAATGTTATAAAACAGTGGCTGTACAGACCCTGATTTATGGTAGTGAAACGTGGGTAAATAAAGTACAATACAGAAAAAAAAATCATCAGAAATGAAGTTCCTTCGATCAGTGATAGGATATTTCCTGAAGGATAGAAGGAATCAAGAAATTAGACAACTGAATATATTTTCTTTTAATGATAGAATTTCCCAAAAAGGGGTAAATTGGAAGGACCATGTTCTAAGGATGGATAACGACAGATTTCCGAAGCTTGCTCTGGAATATCATCCTACTGGAAGAAGAGATATTAGCCGACCCATGAAGAGATGGTCTGAAATCTAAGGTCGGAACAGGCCAAGAGCCTATCCATGAAGAGGAAGTAAGTATGTGCGTAAGCCTCAGAACATGCAACTTCCAAGACATGAAGCAAACAATAAGAGAATTACAATTTTCCAGAAATTTTTTCCTTTTATCCCTGACTTAATTCCTGACTTTTGCCCATCTTCCATAAGTGTAACAACCCTGCCATGTGACTTTGCTGGCCTCACACCGGGGCTTTTCCTTATTGGTAGGCCCCTTGTAGCTGTCCCTGAATTGTGTGATGAGAACAGTGATAGTGCACACTGCCTGCCACTGAGATGGAAAATGGTGTGTGCACTTTCAAATCAGTATTGAGACTATGGTATAGCAAGTATCTTCAACAGCTGCTGCAACCTCGGGGCAAGTGGCAAACCAACCAAGCTGCACATGTAGCATGACCATCCCAGAATGAAGACTGACTCTTCCTCCAATATCAACATTTTTTCTTATTACTGCAGCTACCTTAGCTCATTAAACAGACAAACGTTACAAGAAGGTTGTTTTGAAACATTTTGCGAAACTTGAAGTAACTTTCATTTTGTGCTTCACCATACACTGTCTCCATAAATATTTTTCTCCATGACCCAAAAGCATTACATTGGCAGCAACCCAGTACATCTTTATTAGGAAGTATATTTTCAAACAGGATCACACACTTACCCTTGATTAATGTAGTTGATAGTCTGCTGCAAAACACGTGGTGATACATATATTTTTGTCCTGTACTGGTCCAATATTTTCAACAGGACTTCCAAAATTCCAGCAGAAAAGGTCTTCAGATACCATTCTGAAAATTCTTTGTATTCTTTAGTCACATTTCCAGGACTGCCATACCTGCGATTGAACAAAAAGACTCAGTGACATTCAAAACCAGAGACAAATGTTACCTCATACACTATGAATTACAAGGATCATGATATTGAACCTTTCAAACAGCCTGTACAGAATGTGTAGTGCCCATTTCTTGCATTTCCACCATGGAAGGTCCATTCTGTCCTCTTCATCCACAGCGTTCGTCTGTTCCGGCACAGGCCGGTCCGCAACAGCACGTGCAACCTCCATCCACTGGGAGAAAACTTCCCGTGATATCAAGTCCAGAGGAAGAACATACTGCAGCAAATAAACACACAACATGCAGTGTTTGCGTGTTTTTTTTAAGTCAAATCTTCATTTATTTGCAATTTTCACTAAAAACTTTTTGTAGAAATGTGGCTTGGGCAAAGAATGACAAATTGCGTTTTGTACGAAGTGATTACTGTATGTGAAAGATGGTCAGAACACGCTTCATTTAACAAGTAAAAATTATCCTTTCACTCTGCCAACCCCACACCAGGCAGCATACGTTAACAAAGAACACACTCGCCAAAAAATAAAACAAAAACCACGTAGCACAGCGTTTACCCATGTACATCCTCTCACATTTGCTCCTTTAAATAACAGGCACGTGCTTCCATGCACAGTTCCTTTTAGAGAATTTGCTTTGGTTTTTCAACACACAAACATACCACTTATAATTCCTATATTCCAATATTTTTGTGGTGCATTCAGTGTTTACAGACAACACACATATTTTAAAACTGTTATGTGCAGCGGAAAATGCACCTAAAATGTTTACACATCTCGTAAACTGGCTGGGGTAAGTAGTGCTATCTCCGTTATAAAGATGTCATTGGACGGCATGCGAGAGAGGAGGGCGGCAAGGAGCAGATAGGTGCAATGTCACTGTTTGGACTTGTAACTTTGTAAATATGGATTGCATAGAATTTTAGATCAGCAGTAATTTCAGCAGAACTTTATGTAATTTATTTTACTGACACCTTAATAGACTTGTGTGGGACCCATTTTAAATTTCCCACACATCTGACTTGGAGCACATTCTTCATTTGTCTACCCTGCCTCAAGGGTTAGCAGGCTTGAGCTACAGGTAGATGACAATTTCGTGTCGGATGTCCTGGCGGTAAGTTGAGTCATGTGGAGCTGCTTGCCAGCCGGTAGTTTTTTCGCAGAAACTCATTGTACAGTCTGCTAGTGGCAATTTAATTTTAGTAGTGTTAAATTTGCCACAAGTCACATTCTTCCCTTTCTAACCCCTCTGGTGCAAAGTTGCCACGCTGCATGCACTGTCAACACACACCGCCGTGCCATTTCAGTGGAGCCTTAGATGCATTTCAGCTTTTAAAAAGACTGCATCCATATACTTTACACTTATGGATTACTTTTGTGATCATGATGGCACACACAAAATTATTATACTTTAGTCCACACATATTTTGCTTCAAAAACTTTTTCCTACAGAGTTGTGCTACAAATATGGGTGGGATACTTACGTGGGAACAGGAGGTACCTGGGTAAATACAGTATATTTGTTAATGATGCCAAGTTAGTTCTGCAACATAATTTCTTTAGATACCAAATAAAATCAAAACCAACTTCAGTAAATGATTTTTTCATAGAATACTATACCACTTGACAAACTGCACAATTTCAAAACACAGCATGAACAAAAGGATTGCTGGAACTTCAAATTTAATTGTTTGATTGATTAACTCTTGACTTTGTAGGTTTGCAGTGTTTGCACTTACACATATGATACATGCATTAACAAAAAAGAGCTGTTTTCTTTAAACCACAACTAACCTGTGTTAGAGCAAAAAATATTTTCAATATTTGTTTTTGCAAAAGCACTGACTGCTCCGATTGGTCAGGCAGAAGCCTCGTGCACAACTGATAAATCATCGGGAAAAGTAAGTTCATTGCTTCGTTCAGTGGCCCCCGTTCTTCTGGCTTCTTATACCTGCAATAGCATAATCATACCCAGACAATGTAACCTCATTGTCCAAGTGTCGAAAAACCAAACAAAAAACATTTCTCTTTTCAGTGAGATGCTTAGTCACAAAATACTGAAGATAAACAATAATGATGGATCACCAATTTCCAGGCTAACATTTTCATACTACAGTACAACCCTGTTATAACATCCCAGCATATAACACCATTATTTCATGATCCAACCATTTCTCCAAAAGGCTTTCTGATTACTTTTCCTGCAATAAAAATGTTCATAGTTTTTTCATTTCCTACTTATATTGTTCAATACCTGGCAGCAACTTGAATGCAATTTTTCTCTTCAGTAAAATTTCAGCTATACTAACAATGTAGTAGCCTACCAACGTATACACAAAACCATTTATACATGAAAATTAAGGATTTTAGAAGTGATGGTCCTGAAAATGATGAGTTAGGGAAGAGATCTGGGAGGCTCTTAACAGCGAGAACTTGAGAACCAATGAGGGTGATTGAGGTGTGTATGGAGCAACATAAGAATAAATGGGCACGGGAAATGGGAGATCCCCCAGAAAACCCAAAGGCCAGCGGCATAGTTCTATAAAATTGCCAAATGCAAAAATCCAGAAGTGACCCCGATGGGAATCAAACCCAGTTCGCCTAGGTGAGAGACAATTAGTCTAACCCCTATAGCACCGTGGCCCCTAAAATGAGACCAAGAGTAGATGAGTGAGTGAGCCTCCATAATGCACATGTAATTGTGCATTACCTGATCCCTAAAAGGGTTCTACTGTATATAAATTTGCACCATTCTTTAAAACTCACTCAAAGTTCTTGACCAGCTGGTACAGACACATGAGTGCACCCGTCCAGCCAGAAGCATCGGGGTTCTGCAGATAGATGCTTATCTTGTCGACGATCTGCGTCCACCGGCCTGGGAAGTCATGCTTCACAATGTTGCTGACGCATATGGACAGCTGGATGCGGATGATGTCTGGGGCATGCACGACTGCGTCGACGATGGCATCGCGGATCATCGCCCGGTCCTGCTCATGGATGCTGAAGGGGAGGGGTAGTCCAGGTTCTCCCTCCCTGTCCGCCCAGTTCTGGGTCACCAAGTTCTTCAGGTATATCACACCTACCCAACCAAACACAATCACTTACTATTTAGTGCACTACACCTGGTTCACGTTTCACACAACACTTCTGAAATAAACCCAGAAAAATAACCACCGTTCATGACAGCATACATTCATCATAAACCCTGGATGGTGTATCTATAGTAACACCAGCAGCACAAAAGGATACGGAGAACTATAGCATATCCAATTAAAAGTGAAATGTTTAACGTAAATGCTTGATAGAAACATTTTTCAACAAAACTACTACACACGTACTGAAGTACCACCTCACAAAAAAAAAAAACTTCATACAACTACGGAACAGTACTTTTAAAACATCATGAATTTGTAGAGTCCTACATCATAACCAAAAAAACTTATTTTAAGTCTGTTTTATCACAGTATTTACGAAACAGAAACAAAGAAAACTAGGATACAAGCCTGCACTTTTCACTGATAAATTGACAGGTTCGTCACTTAAAGTGTAATTTTCACACAGAATAACCAAAATGCAGCACTGGCCTCACCTACACCATTCTGTGTGAAAACATACAGCCCAAACTGCGACAAAAGTTACCATTGTTGCAAAATGTTCCCGCAGATGGGATACATACAATAACACCAAACATCTTCCTCGTCACTAATAAAGAATTCATAAAGACCAATGGTCTCCTATGTTATAATATATGCAGAATTATGTTTATAATTACTTTCTATTTGGAAGCTGCCTACATTCCTGACCAGTTCATACTTGATTAATTGATTATTTGGATCAGTATCCAGCAAGCCTACCCAATTGCCCAATACTTAATTTTCCTTTAAAAATTTTAACAATCATAATACTACAAAACCTTAGTTTACTGATGTTTCCCAAAATATATGGTTTGTTATTTTTGGCAGTATATGAACTAATTCTCAAAATTTTGAAGCAAATATTTTTTCTTGGGAAATGCAGAGTACCTACCTTTTTTTTCCCCAGAGAGCTGTGATCTCTGTCTAGTCCCTATCTGTTCTTTAAGTTTTTATTTTGTGATGAGCATCATGGCAGGCCGATGCGATTGAGAAGCTGCCTTCATGTAATACCAAACAATAAAAATAAATTTTTAATTAATTTGAGATGAACAAAGCACAAACATTGATAAAGAGGTTCTTAGATACAATTTTTTTGTGTTTCAAAATGTAGATTATTATACATAGCATTGTTTGGGAATTATAACCTACTACTGATGTTTATGACAGTTAGGATGCCAGACCAAACTTGTGGCCAAGTTAGTTTCCAGCAAAATGTCATAACACTTCAATAAAAATGTGAACTAATCTAGTTAAACACGAGTGCAACCAAGCCAACAGATTACAAAGTAAATTTACACTTACGTAATTTGTGTGGCAGTAATTTACATAGAAACATGCTGTAGAACTTCCTCTAATATTTGTAGATTTCTCTATGCACTGCCTTCAACAATAACTATTCGAAAATCATAACCTTAACATTTCCCCAGCACTCAACCACACACAAGATAACCAGTTTAAAATTACCTAATTGTACTCCAAAAAAGGTGATACAAAATAATTGTCAGAAATGAGGGGAGCCCAAACCCAATGTGCAAACTCACTGTCATTGAATGATTCCATTTTTTTTTATTTTGCGGTTATTTCAACTGTATTTGAGACACCAATGTTTCCTTTAAGCCAGATTTTTTAATTGTTCTGGTGTCTCTTTTTGCTTATAGTGGTAATAAAATGTGATTTTATTAGCCCTACCCTTAGCATTACTCTATCAATATTGTTACCTCAATTATGTCGGTCATTGAACTATACTATTGAAAGATTTTAAACTTGAGCATACACTTGCATGTTATTGACTGGAGTAATTACTGCATACGAATGGGATTCAGGAAGTGAATATTTCCTCAGTGCAATAAAAAAAAATTGATATATCTGTCTCTCCTCTCAGAGTGACAAAATTCAGGACATGCCTGTGAAAGAAATTCTGGTAACATTTCCTTGAGTGAACGTTCACATGAAAGTTCATTTTATTCTAAACAAACTGCTTAAATAAAGTTTCATTTACCTTTTGGCTAGCTTAGCAAATGACTGACTCAATTCTCGGACCTATAGGTCAATAAAATTTCTTTGGTCCAAATTCTTCACTGAGTGATTATCACAAGCAAATTAAAATAAATAAGCAACGTTTGCTCATGCCAGTCATACAGCTTACTGTGTAAATGTGTTACGACCATAGTAATGTTCACTGCTCTATGTCACCCTCTTCTTTCTTGAAGCTTCTAAAACCTGCGCACATTTATGGAACTTGCAATGGCGCTCCTCCATCGCACTACCCTTATGATGGAATG